>OW387140.1:4401710-5098946 GCA_936440205.1 Lepidonotus clava | reverse complement strand
TTTTTGTGCAATACTTTTAAATTCAGAAACTTTCCCTGCAGTTTGTCACATGATAATAAGATATGATGGTATGACTTGGGTATGACTTCAGACCATGTCTGCCCGTATGTTTGTGTGCAGAAATGAAGGATAGTTGTCCTTTTTCGCTTTGAGGGATTAGAATTAGTGATGATACTTTGAAATTAACTTGAACCACCGAATATGGGTGGATTCTAAAGAGGTACCCCCATTATCAGGTACCAGTATTTAACACTGACTAAAACAATTCAGTCACATCATATACTTCACTAATTACAACAAGCATTATAAGGACATGTCCTATTGGAACTGTAGCTCAAGGATTCTATATCAAGATAATACTAAATCAATGTAGCATAACAATATGGTAGAAGGTATTTGAATTGATCGTTACTAGATATGACATAGCGTTTGAGTATCAAATATCTAAGGGTGTCTATGAAGTAAGATCCCTTCATTATGGGTAAGTTCTTCCAAAGTCCTTCCAAGAGGGTCCATTTTAGCAACCCCAACACACACATCAAGCATAATTATAGAAGTGAAATAGCACCCCTATGACTTAACTCCTCCAATGCAAAGTCTAAATTGCATCCAATATCTATAAAAGCTTCATTCAATATCATAAATGGATTACATATATCAAAGAATCACCTGCTTTTTCTTATCTAGATCAGATATATACAATGCTATCAAGCCTTAAGACCTCTTCTTTTAGTGTTTATTTTGTGTATCCTTCTGTTTGATGATTGAAACTATTATTGATACTCTCCAAATGATTCCCCTTCTTCTGTTTCTTATCTAGATCAAATCCATACCATGTCTTTCAAGTCTGAATATGTGTTCCCTGCAGCAGTAGGAGCATGTGCTGCAGCTATAGGGGCTGCCATGGGCTACAAATATGGTAAGATGGTCTAAGACTCTGCTAGACAGCATGTTATTCAAAGAAAATTTCACATGTGTAGAATATTTCGTAAAATTATCTCTAACTGTCCCTATTATAAAAAAAATCACTGCCCCCCTGTGTAAAATGAGTGCTTTTGTATGCAAAACATCATTTTAGAAATATATTCTTAGACAAGAGGTCAAATGTAACATTTCAAGGACATGGTCAAAACAGGGTTTTGCTCATTGACAGGGTATTTTTAGGATCATTTTCCATGGTATCAACTTGGACCTTGGTTGCCCACAAGGCAATTAGACCCTCAAATCTGGTTGCTGGATACCTTTTCTGGTTGCCTAAGGGGTCCCGACACACGATTTGTCAAGCCCTAGTCAACAATATTACTCATAATCAGATTCAATTTTTGTTTAAGATTTTGTTATTTCTTTGAAGTTATCTACCAAAAATGGATAACAATTTGCATACACATGAGGAACATGGTGCACATGGTGCACATTATTAGTATGAAAATAACCCAGCAAACAGGACACGTGTTTTTGCCAGTTTACCACGTGTATTCATGTAATATTGGTGTTGTGGTAATGTCAGTATCTCAGTAGGTGTAAGTATGAGTTTTTACATAGTAATACACTCATGTCTAATTCATGAGTACAGTATGACTTGATGTAATAGACAGAGTCATATCCCTCATGGAATCACTAATTTCACATTTTCTCATGTGTGTCAATATTTCCACATTATAGTGTTTTCTTAGAACATTCTGGTGTAATGACAATCTCTGTGTAAAACATGTGTATCACACTAGTTTTAACTCGGGAAATTTTCATGTAATACAGGTGTTTTGCATAACAAGGAGTTTTACATGGGAAATCTCTCTTTCTCTCACACCAGTTTTTGACACATGTATTCTCAGAGTATAACATGTATTTTACACAGGTTCAACATGGGTTTTCCCTGAGATTTCATTGAAAATTCACATAGATAACCTTTGGAAATTAAGATCCTTACACCAGAATTTTATAGTGGAAACTCGTGTAAACTGGAATGACTTTTTGGGTGCCTTTAAGTTAGTTAAGAGTATAATATAAAAAATGATAGGGATACATGAAAATAATTGGATATATAGAAGGAATGATTTTGCATAAAAAACAATGTTTCATATAGTTAAAATACACTGGAATTGACTGGCCACCCACAGTTAAGGCATAGCTCAGTGGTAGAGTTCTGGAATTGTGTGTGAGGTGTCCAGGGTTCGAATACCCACTGTTTTTTTACATAGAAAATAAAGAAACACGAGTTTCTCATGTGAAAACTCGTGTCAAAATCTCGTGTTAAAAACACGTTGGAAACACCAGAAATGAGGTCCACAGAATCCCGAGTATAACACAAGTATAACACGAGTCTAAAACACGTGTTTCACTTCCTGGATACCGTGTTCCAGACGTCCTAAACACGTGTCCTTGTTACCTGGGAATACACCGATCAGATGAGTTATCTTGGGTATGGTTGAGTGCTTACATTATACAATGTTCATTGTGATACTTTATAATGTTATTGTCCAATCTGTTTTCATTCTGTACTAACTTAATGTTTGGGAATAGGAGGTAATTTTCTGAAGTAACACTAAGATTTTCTTCAAAGCTTCATCAATTATTCTTATTGTAAAACAAGAATATCCTTTAAGAGATTTTCAAAACGTACATCTAGTGGGATAATTCTAACCCTTCTAATTCATCTCTTGGTATATCATAGCAATTTACAGCTCAATAGTTTACCACTTGCCATTTCATAAGGCATTTCCTTGGATGTCGAAGGGATATGTAAGAAAGCCTTAAGGAAAGGTAATGGGCAACCAGATTGGTTGGTTGGTTATTGGGGTTTAACGCCGTAGCAACATCTAAGGTCATATCACGGCGAGAACAAGGTTTTTGACAATTCTGTCGTTTAATGATCGAATCTATGGAATGAACGAATCTATGAGAAGATAGAGACCATACCCCTACACATTTACCGAGGCAGGTGTTCTTTAATGTGCATGGTCCCATAGACAGGGCCATACACACAACAGCCGGTGGTCCTCTAGGGACCTTTGATAACCCAGATTGTTTGCATAATGTCTGATATTAAACAGTATAGCATCAACCTGTTTTGTGAAACATTATAAAGAAAGACTGCAATGATATTGATAAAAATGACATACACATATTCTAGGTTCAAGGATGAAAAAAGTTCCTATTAAGTCCTATCTGACATCTAACCCACTGGTGAAGTATGCTGCTGAACGGTCCACAAGGTTGACTCCAGTGCAGGAGAGACTCAAAGAGGTGATTGTTGGATTTAGGCCTTATAGGGCAACTTGACCAATATGTGCCAAGATGGCGATGGTTTTATTCTTTGTCAAAATATTGTCGAAATAAAGAGATATTTTTCCTGGTATGACAATTCATATACATTTTCACTTTTTGAAAATTAAATTTAGCATTGTTAAGCATTTTTGTTTCATTGTATAAATTATACTCATCAGTATGTAGGAGCCCAACATTATCTTAAATTATTTGCATGTCTATTTTCAAAAGGTGACACTTAAACAATGGCGGGCAAGGATGATGGGGTCTCCAGAAGAGTTACAATTCCTGGCCAATGTCTGTAAAGCTATGGGTGCCAAGAAGACACTTGATATAGGTTTGTCACAATGTATTTAACATATAATTTGAGTTAGTGGCGTTACATTAAGCATAATTACGAACACTTTAAAACATTACAGACCCCTATCCCCTTTGAAGCTTTCTACTTGATGGAATGCCCTTTTCATATGTTCCTGAAACAACTGATTTTCTAGAATAAGTTCTATATTTGCTTCAACTCTGTGCAACTGTGAGATGAACAAAAACTTAATGGAAGCATAATAACAACCAAAAATTTCTAAAATGTGCAATATCCCAATACAGAAAGAAAAAAGAACCCATTGATAATGTTCCATAGTGTAAAACAAGATTATTAACATATAAATGCTAGAGCCCCTATTCCCTTTGAAGCTCTTCTACGTAATGGAACGCTACTTTTCATATCATGTACCTCGAACAATTGATTTTCTAGAATAAGTCCTTTATTTACTTCAACTCTGTACACTTCTTGGGTAGAAATGGTATGCTTTTTGACAATTGACATATAGGAACCTGATAAGAATTAGTTATTCATCATATACAGGCAATCGATTTCTAAAATGTGCAATATACCAATACAAAAAGAAAAAACATAACCCATTGATGAAGGGGTAATGTGACAAGTCCAATATTCATATATTAACATTTTCTATTTTCTATTTTCTACATTAATATATTAATCCAATATATCAATGGTATATAAATGAAAATACTACAAATGAACTTATAATTATTTTCAATTTCTTATTATTTTCCTTTCATACCAATACCTTACATTTAAGACTTATGTCATGGAATTGAAAAATGCACAAAACAGACAATTGATTGAACTGCCTTTCAGGTGTTTTCACAGGGTGCAGTTCTCTGGCCATTGCTCTTGCACTCCCTGAGTCAGGGAAAGTTGTTGCCTGTGACATATCAAAGGAGTACACAGACATAGGAAAGCCCTACTGGGCTGAGGTGAGTCAGCTGAAGACCTAAACCCATTGAGTGATATATCTAAGATACTGGTCAATTAGTGGTTGCTTCAATCAATATCTAACATTGTCAGATATTTCCAAGTAATTCATCTCTTTTGGTAATTTCTGGTAACTCAATAGTAATCCTTTCTAGTTGTTTTAATGTCACTTGCATAATGGGATTCAACCAGTATTTTAATTTAATTAACAGGTAATCCTCTTTAGTTTGTAGTCTAGACATTATCCGTTCTCTTTTTAACTCTCATTAAATTCACTAGATTTGATACACAATGTCATATTGTTAGTGCAATACTAAAGTGTTTTGTCTCAGCATTAAACCCTGACTTCCTACAAAAATGAATGTACCCTGGACAACAAAGCCCCATACCCACTAGGCGATTTTACCGGCCACTGGTGACGGGCAACAGCAGAATCATTGGTACAATCATTACCAATTAAGCCCACACGATAGTTCGTAACATTGAATGCTACAAACTAACATGTGAGCTAAATTGGTAATGATTGTACCAGGGATTCTGCTGTTGCCAGTCGCCAGTAAAATTGCCTAGTGGGTATGGGGCTTTAGACTTATGAATTTATAAAGTTATATTTCCTTGCATGTTGTTAATTATGTGACTTATGCTTTCCCTAAAATGTTCTATAAAATATGTTGTTTATTTAACCTAATTTAACATAGCATTCTCATTGAATGCTACAAACTAACATGTGAGCTGAATTGGTAATGATTGTACCAGGGATTCTGCTGTTGCCCATCGCCAGTCACCAGTAAAATTGCCTAGTGGGTATGGGGCTTTAGACTTATGAATTTATAAAGTTATATTTCCTTGCATGTTGTTAATTATGTGACTTATGCTTTCCCTAAAATGTTCTATCAAATATGTTGTTTATTTAACCTAATTTAACATAGCATTCTCTATCCTAATATAGTCAGATTCTTCAATGGCTTATGTTAGAATATACTTGTGGTCTTTCTGATTTCTCAGGCAGGTGTAGACAATAAGATCGATCTTCGCATTGCTCCAGCTGCAGAAACCTTACGTAAGTATCGCACCCCTAATGTACAAGACAAGTTCACACATTCAAATCCTTTGTGAAAGTGTCATTAAAGATTGACAACATGTGGCAGCACATGGTTGTGGCTATCACTATTTTCTTGATGAAAATATATAATCTATATAAATTATAATCCCTCTTTACATACCAAATTAAAGTAACATTTTTCTCTATATAGTGATATAATTAGAATTACACTCATCATAAAACCTGAGAGCTGATCAGATTTTGTTGCATATATTTTTTAAACAGGGACACCTCCATTGAAATGGAAAATACAAATTCAAATTTTATATTCCTCTCAAAAAGGTGTTGAGGGGTGATGACCAGAGAAATTTCTCAAATCCATTTTATCATCCATGCATCCACTAACTGCTCCATTTTTTAAATGTGTGAAAGTGTAAAAAAGACCAATTTTCTGAATGAAAATGTCCATATAAAAACATGTATAAAGTATCAATATTTATATAAAAAATCTTCATTGTATCTATTAGAAACAAATTGCAATATAATCAGACAGTTTTTAACCCCCCAAAATATGTCACAAATCTAAAATTTGGTGTTTTTTCACAAATCCAAATTTTTTAATCGTGGGCATAAGATTCGAGAAATCTCTTTGGTCGGCATACCTATAGGTAAATGTATTGCTCACTTTCCTGGTACAATAAAGAAAATATGGTTTATGCAGACGGAGAGTACTACTGGGATACATTTTTCAAATGGACAGGGTGTAAGACTAACTCGATTTGTGACTCTCCTTCAGGACAACTACTAGCCAATGGTGAGGAAGGAACCTTTGACTTTGCCTTCATTGATGCTGATAAAACAGGATATGACACATATTATGAGTTATGCCTGAAGTTGCTGAGACCAGGAGGACTCATAGCAATTGATAACGTAAGCATGCCTGATTTTCTATACCTATATATGAGAATGGAATTAACTTCTAGTAGATTTGGATGGTTTTGTGGGTTCCTCTGTCCCAAGTCCAATTAAAGATGGGGCCATATCACATGTTTTTGTTAGCAAGATACCACTGGTCCATGCGGAATTCAAGAAATGGCCATACCCCTTGTTGTTTTGTTCCAAGCCCTATGTTGTCGGTCATTAGGTCTTATCTATCATGTTAAATTTAGAAATGTTTCTAGTATTGCATCAATTTACAGGTCTTGACCATTCTTCATGTGCCAAAAAAATTTCTTTATGACTGCAGCATACATGCCACTGTTCATTCATCTCGCTGGTCTCACTGTTGTTCAAGTTTCTATTTTTGAGGAAAAAGCCCTGGAATCAGAAGATTTGTTCGTCTACCTGTGTTATATATGGAATTCTGCTTAGATTACTAGGTCTCAAGAGTAAAGAATTAGATGGGACTTATTTGTTGAAAAAACGCTTTCCGATTTTTTGGTTGAGAAAATCAGTGGAAAAAAGTTGTATTTACTGAAAAAGTTTTTAATGTTACTTATTCTGATGGATGTTGAAAATTGTTTCTGATTGGGGGCTTGAATTACTTTCTAGGGTATGGATAAGTTTATTTGGCCATGTGGTATAGGTTTAATCATTTCAGTATAATAGGATATAGAAGCAGTACCCATACTACTTCTACAGAGAATTAAGATGTGAAGGCTAATGGATTATTTTCTCTTTTTTATTGAAGTTGTCTATCTCTTTTACATGAAAACACCTCAGGCAAGACAGTTATAAGTGTAAATAGCAGGAAACATAATGGTTCACTTTTAAAAGATCTTATTGTTAGAATAGGAATGCTTATAGTGAAAGCTTTGTGATTATTTATAAGGAGGATGGTCACAATACTGTGGTAACCAGAAACAAAATATAAAGTAAATTATAAGAGGGATTTTAGAAGTAAAAGCCTATTGATGGCTAGAGGACAGCGACAAAAGGAGATGAGACAGCTATCGGAGTTTATGTGTGAATGACAGTCTCACCTACTGGCGGTAGTGCTGTACCTTGGTTAGACATATTAAATGAATACCAGCTGGTATATAAAGCCAGACCAACCTGAAAAGGGGAGGGGGGAGCAAGAAACAAACTGGGATTTGAATAGACACATCTTTTGGGAGCTGGGTGGACTTTACCCTTCAGTACAGTGGCGTTATCTGGTTTATTATACGTCGGTGCGCGTGTACTAAGCGATCATCCCATGTTACGCGTCAATTGGTATGTGAGAGTGTCCCGCACGCTGTTGCAATGGCATTCTCCCTCAGGCCTCCCGTATTGCGCGGAGCGGCCCGAGAGCCGGGACAGAGTGGTCCTGCGAGGGGTGCTCTCTACGACGTCCGCGCTGTCGCCAAGGTAACGTACAGCGAACGGAAAACATCGGAGGTTGTTTATCTCCTAACTTGGCCATTTTCTAACGGATTTTCATGATTTTTTTTTTCAATTTGTGACAATAATGTTATTCCTGTTCATTTGATGTACAATGCATTCTCAAAGATGTACATGAATGCACAATTTTGCACAATTTACTACGACTTAAAGCAGAACAAGCAGTCCAGTGAGTATTTTCCAACCCACACGGAGCTCTGCAGCCCTTTTAGTATTCTGTGATACCAGTTGAGTATGAAATGTTGGCTTAGGAGAGTCAGGATTTGTTATTTTTTGCTATTTTTGCTACAAATTCGACATATAATAAAAGCAAAACTGTATTCGGATGTTGGGATAAGGCAGGATACTCACTGGGGATAAAAATTTATCCTGCACGAGCCCGAAGGGTGAGTGCAGGATAAATTTTTATCCCCAGTGAGTATCCTGCCTTATCCCACATCCTCATGCAGTTTTCCTATAATCCTTATGTCTAACTACCTATATAGAGCTGCACAGGATTCATTATAGGAATAGCTTAGCAATAAGGAAACTTATATGTGGTGCACATTAAACATCTCTAGATCCAACTGAAGGTACTGTGATGGTAGAGCTGGGTTACAACGTGTGTGAACAACAAAATATCTCCACATTGTGCTACTGGAATAACAAAACTTTGGAATTTGGAATTTAAAGGGAAAACGTACGGCACAAATGCGCCCCCTAGTGACAAAAATGAATTACCTCAAAAATTTAAAATCTCTCATGAGACATGAGCAGGGGTTGAATTTGAAATAAAATAGATAAATATCAGTTGTTTCAACAGCAAATTTAGGGAAATAGATAAGATAGATTTATAAAGGATTATACAGAAATAAACACTTATTAAGGTTTTATCAACCTCCAGCAAAAAAATAACATCGGTGACCCCCACTTTTTTTGGTTTTTAAAATTTTGCTATAGACCTAAGGCAAATATTGCTAAGATTTGGTAAAGCTGTAATGGATTTTGAATGTTGTAGGGTCAGTTAAATATGACTAAGTGTATTCTCCCCCAAAGACTTCTATAGTTAAGGCCTTTATCTTTCTGAACCTCTCACTCAGAAATAAGCATGGTGACATATGTATTTTTTTGTTTTGATTGGATATTCTAGCATAGGTCCAACATAAAATTCTGGTTTTGAGACAATGTAATGGATTTAGAATAATGGTTAAACAATCCGTCATCCCTTTAACTACCCGAATCCCTACCCTTTGGCTAACAGTTAAAGAAGCAGACGACTAACTACACTATAATGATGAACTGAATAACATCCTTATTAATTCCCTATATAAATTTTCAGAAGTAAAACACCAATAAAGTTCAATACAGTACAAGGGAGTTTCAGATTCTCCAAAGGGTGACATAATGTAAGCGTACCATATCTTTTTTCTCAGCTTTTATAACTTTCTAAGATATCTCTTTACAAGTATATTAGTGGACAGATTATCTATAATATCCATTAATTATGATCACCAACTTTATACGCATACCCTTGTATTTAACTGAGCACATTTAAGATACATTGACGTATCAAGATGTGTTTTGGTATCTGAAACTCCCTAATATCATTATTAAGATGTTCAAATTAATTTAGTGCATAATAATATTATATAATATTATTATGCACTTTTAATGAACACATATAGAAAAATTGACATGATTATATTTGATTTTCATATAAAAGTATGATATGACAGACATAAATTTTAATATATAAAAGACCTTCGAAATGGGTGTCTTTGCAAAACCCTGGTACACACCTCGGGTGCAAAAGAATGAAGTCACCCCCCCCACCCCCTGCTCACCCCAGATAAATAGTAACTATATTCTGTGTCTCATTCATACAATCCTACATTTAGAATGCCACATGAGAAGTATTTTTCCTGCTCTTCACCTATGTACTTTTCATAGTATTTCAATTGTCATTTTCCTTTATCCATGGATTGCAATATGACTTGTACTCCTTCACATTCTTTATCTATACAAATGTTGCAACATGAATATTTTTAGGCAAACATTTGTGGTCAAATCTTTTAAGTTTTAATAAATCAGAGTATGTTATTGTCACTGTATCACTTATTATCATGTAGGCATACAGGTAATATTAACTACCTGTCCATTAATTTATTTGTAATTTTATCTAAAAATGTTCCCACTTTTATAAGATTTATCATATTTTTATTTGACTTATACAATTGTGCCTCATATTTCAATTTTCTTTCTTTCTTTATACCCAGATATCTATAACTATCCATACATATTAGTGCCTTTCCATCTATTTTAACAGTACACAAGTATTTGGCAAGTTTGATAAAACATAGTTGAAATAGAAACAAACTCTTCCTTTCAGATTTGTTAAATATGATGGCATTAAGATGGTTAAATAAATTCCATGATAGACACTCAACAGACATAATTATATATATATATATATATATAGTAGTTTCTGCACAGACAGATGTCTGCATGGTCGCTTCTGTGCAGACAGGTAACTGGAGGGAAGTGGCATATCAGTCAATCAGAAGGCTAGTACTGGTGCTGCCACCTAGTAGACTTGGGTGGAGTAACATCTTCAGCCAATCAGATTGCTGCATTCTGTGGATGCCTAACATTTGATGCTGACCTCTTGGAAATTAAGCAAAATGATCTGGCCTTTATGTATCTAAATAAGGAATTATAAATCTAGACAAAATTAGGGTAAGGTTAGAGTTCAATTGCACAACACCTCTCCTAATGCATAGGTAGAAAGGGAAATGTACACCAAAATAGTCTCATTCTAGCATATGTTCAATGGAGGCAAATTTGGTCAGTTATTGGGATATTTGCACACAGCCCACATAAATGGATTCTCATAGTTCTTTATATAAAGTCTAATCATTCCCTATTTCATTTTTAAAACTACTTATCATACAATTTTATCATATGATACAATGTGATAATGATGACACCACATAATATATCCTATCACATTTGTACATTGATCTACTGCTTCTTTTTCTTTACACTCAGACACAAACAGTGGAGTGTCATCTGCATACTATAGAACACCCTCTTAACAATGCTATTAATGAAATCATTGGGCCCAGTTTCATAATATCTGTTGTTCTCATTATAGTGTAAAAACAAACCCTTTTTTGATCTCTGCACTGTCAACACTTAGTTTTTTTGTACCTGCGCATATCTAAAATAAGGGTGCTTCATTACTGTTAGGCTGCCCTTCCAGAATATCCATTAAGTGCTTTTGCATTGCATCATCTCATATTTCTTATAGTAGATCATTGTTAAAAATAAAAGCTGGCTTCATAATTTAATTGTGAATTGTGACTTTCCGTGTGATTTTTGGACTTAAGCCCCATACCCACCAACTGACGGGCCAACATTGGTGCCGACGTTGGCATGGCCATCAGCGCCGATGGTAGGCACTGACATAAAATTATTAAACATGTTTGAAAAGGATCAGCGTGATCGCCGCTGACCATCGGGGCCAACCGTCAGCACCGATTATGTGTGGGTATGCCTTTTCTAAGCAGAGTCAGCCGACAGGAATGCAGACAGCCATGTCAATGTCAGAACTGACGTCAGCGCCGATTCATCCCAAAATCAGTTAGTGTGCATGGTGCTTAAATGACATAGATGATGAATGTAGAAGTCTCAAACTTTCTAAAGATGAAAACAGGTTTTTAATATTCCAAGTAGAACCTAAGATATGGGCTTCTGAATATGATAGGGTCAGACACCATAATTCCATCAAAAATGCATAACAAAGAGGGACCAAGCGGGGTACAAAAGTTTAGATACAGAGCAAAACGTAAGTATTAAAATACATAACTAGAACAAAATGCAATATCTTTAAGCTCTTTTTGGTGCAATGTAGCTTGAAAGCCACTTATCATACAATTTTATCCTTCTTTTCTGTTTTCCTTATATTAGAATTTTTCATGTGACCTAGTTTCCATCGCAACCAATTTCTTCATCTTGGCAGCATATCTACATTTTGATATTCTTTCAACATTCCAGGAACCATGGCAACAATATGCACATTTTTAAAAATGTTACATATAATATAAAACTACACAAAATGTTATTCTTAAACAATTTTTTCACTATTTTTCATCATTTTCATTTTCATCATATTGACTGTAGACCTATTGAAGTGAGGGGCACAGGGTGGTGGAGTGGTTAGAACATTCGCCTGGAGTGTGGGATGTCCTGGATTCGATCCTGGGCCAGTCTGGGTTGGTACACCCCTCTGCATTTCTCCCAGTGGCAACAACTGGGTTATAAAAGGTCCCTAGAGGACCACTGGCTGTTGTGTGTAAAGCCCTGCCTATAGGACCCTGCACATCTAAAAACACTTAAGTGTCAAGACCTGGTTCTCACCGTGATATGACCATAGATGTTGATAAGGTGTAAAACCCCAATAATCAACCAACCTATTGAAGTGTATGGCAATAGTCCCCCAATTTGTATGGCAGGTAGTGCTGCATACTCCTAGTGCTAACTGTAATTTTATACAATCCTTACAATCCTAAGCAATAAGCTATGCCCTTTTGTATTTTGCTTCAGATGGTTTGGGGTGGCAGAGTTGTCGATCCATCTTGCAGAGATGAAGACACAGAGGCTCTCAGGAAACTCAACGACAAGATTCCTGTTGATGATAGAGTCAGCTGTACTCTGCTTCTCGTTGGAGATGGAACCATGATGTGCTTCAAGAATTAACCCTTTCACTGCCACATTATGTTTAGTATATCAAAATGGTATTCCTACTTGTGGTACTGTCCTGACTTACTGAAACGTGATGGATATGATTTACCTACGCTATTAAGATATACTTTGGAGGGGCTGCCTTTTTTAAGGAGATTAAAGACAAATTTGAAAATTTGATTACTGTGGTAACTACAATGTCAACATTAATGGGAATTCATTGCATTTACCAATTTTTCCAAATTTTCATTTTGTATTGAAGTAATGAGTAAATCCTGGAAAATTTGTTTCTAGGGTAAAAATACTCTGAAAAAGTGTGACGTCATTAATTCGTCATGAACAGCCCCTTATGGTTGATATAATGCCAACATTATATCGCTATACCTATATGGTAGGGACTGACTATCTGGGCATCTTATATCAAGGATAATCTTATCCGTGCTGGACTATAGTATATGGTTACCAGCTGGTGTGAGTTTAGGCAGTGTGTCTTTGTGCCACATGGTGGCAGCAGGTACTGGCCTATATAGTGATTACAGGTCTCACGGAACCAAATGATTTGCTGTATAGTTTGATATAGCCTGACATGCTAAAACAATTATTCAGAACGTTGCTGGCCCTTATCTTAAATCAGAAACTAATCAACACATCTTTCTTACATAACATTATTCAGATCATTGCTGGCCCTTATCTTGAATCAGAAACCAATAAACACATCTTTCTTACATAACATAACAATATTAGGGTAGGTTGATTGAGAAACCTTTTTGCTAGAAATCCAAATGTGTACCTACCCTCATTTTACTCAGTCTGCAGAGGCAAATCTGGCTCCAACTACACCTCATCATAAATCAATTTTGACATCTGCATACTTTCACATATCATGTCAATTTTTATGTCATTCAAAAAATGGTTCGGCAGTTTATGGATTCTTTTTTTTGATTTTATCATTTATTTACATTCTAATTTAGACCAACCACACTTGGCAATGTATTCACTGCGGTCCAGAAAGTTGTAGGACACTACGAGGTGGTGCCAAATTTATTTCCGTGAGACCTACAGGCAATGTGACAGGCCTCATTCTCCCCGTGGACACAGGTTCATGATAATTAAACTATGTCATTTTATTAAACTTGGCCTAGGATGTCACTTAGAATTAATGTATCATAAATATGAGTTAGATCCATAAACCAATTGAAGAGATATGACATGTCATATCTCTTCAATTGGTTTATGGATCTGAAAGTCATCGATTTATAAAGAAAAATATGACAAAAAAAATCATCAATTGGATATATTTGGTTCAACGAAATAATTCATTTCAAAATCAATTTCAAACCAACAGAGAGTTGTTTGGGAAACCCATCTCTCCATAAAAAGGGAATCCCCCACCCTCTAGAATGAAGTGCAAGGAAATCTTGTTCTAATACAAGATTTTAGAAATTGTCCTGGTGAATGTTATGTTTTAGATCAATCTTTATTCACTTAGATATCATCTAAAGTGGCAATCCCCACTCATTTGAAAAGAGAATTCCCATTATTATGATGTAGCAAGGACAGCATTGAAAAGCCTAGCATCCTGAAAATTCACAAATCTAATTTTCTCTCTTATTATTCTACGGATACATTAATCTTTTTCTTTTCTTGTGTCTAGATGTCCTTCAGACTAACATAGTGAGGTGAATGAAAAAGAAAAAAGCAATCTTTGTCTCATATATAATATAATGAGGAACCCTCAAATCAACACCTGTAAATTTACCTGATAGCGATTATCAGCAATTTGTATACACCATAATATATATCTTTGGATATTTACAGTTAATAAACAACCTCTCACTGTATCCCAGGTGTTGAGTCCTGACCTTCCATTAATGGCGTCGTTGTCTTAACAATTCTTCCTACCAAGGACCTCCAGGCTAATTTGGACTGATTCTGTTGACAATACCTTGAAAAACTATAGAAAAATAACAAATAATTTCTATTTATCCATCTATAATGAATTAATTTTCAAACAACTCAGGAAACATTAATGTATATGGGTACTAATTCAAGAATTAATGATGACTTGTAACCAGTATAAATAAAGTCTGAAATAAAGAAAATGTTACAATTTATGTCTGCTGCTGCTGTTTTTGGGCAAATTTAAAGTCAGCCTTGAAGGTCATACCTAGCTCAAAGAGGTGGTGGTCAGTAGGTTCTGGAACAGGCTAGCAAGCGAGCAGGCACGCTTACATTAAAGAGGGGCAGCAAAAGGTGTTAGGACAGGCTTGTGGGTGAATGGTCACACGTGATACAAAGATGAGTGTCCAAAAAGTATGTTATATAAATTACCCTAAATAATTTCTGTTATGAATATGAAAAGATAACATCAGCTTAAAGGATATATGAACAAATCTTACATTAGATAAAGCTAAAACTTGATAAAGTGCAAAAAAGAAAGTATGTATTATGTACGAATTGGGTCAAATATACTCAATAACATGCCCCCCCCCCTCACCAATGGTCTCTTATGCTGCTACTTTCCAATTCCTAAACCCTGGCTGTATAAGAGGGGAATCATATCTTGATATGCATGGTGTAGATCTCCAGATGCAGGTTGAAATCTTGATTGAAAGTCTGTCATGTAGGTAGTGCATGCAGTCTCTATTAGGCCAGGTTATAAGAAGCACTAAGACTGAGAGGTTCCGCATTCTCTTCACTATTCACCAGGTAAGCTATTCATTCGTGAGAGGTCTGACAACTTATATATTACCATATTTGAACCCTTAGTAATGAGTAGAGTATACTCCTCATAGTAAACTTGATTATTTAAATAATTTGTATCATGCATACAGTACAGAGTTAATCCTCGACTCTATCTTTGCAAATACATAAGAAGTTTCTTGTTGCTATTTCGTGGTCCTTCACAACCAGGCTGTTCTCCTCAATGGTAGTCAATGATAATTTGGAAATTGATATGTTAATGACATACACAGATAGTATTTTGATATTTCTTTCATCTGTTATTTTATAATGTACCATGCTGTACAATTAAGTACACCATTCAGTGGCAGCATTCAGTAGGCAGGGGCACTTAATAGCTACATGTAATTCTGCTTGTGATCTCATTTACATTATTCTCTCACTTCAGTGGCAAAAAGACAACTGAAAAAAGGAAGAAAAAGAAGCTAAACTTTGCCCAAACTTTGCCTGCTGCTGGGCGTCAGTATTAATGATCCCCTTCTGGCGCCAGTTATACTGATGCAGTGGGGCATCAGTAGTAATGACACAAACTGACGTCTGTCATGTAAAATGTGGCGGCGCTAAGCAGATTTCGGCAAAGACACAAGTCTCACATTTCCCTGTGTATGAAAGGTGTTTTATCAATCAATCAAATCTGTAATCAACTTCATTGAAACATGGGGGATGGGGAGCAATAACGTCTTGGCAATGCACGTGGTTGGCCTGGTTGATCTTCATAGACGATCGCTAGGCCTTCCCACCTTCTGTCGTTTCCACCCCTATAGATTTGATCATTGTGCTGTGACAATCAGAAACAAAAGTTTTTAACATCTTGATAAAGCTAAAAGATTGCTGAGCAGACCTTAAACCCCAACAATCATCATCATTAATGTCACGAAATGTCCTTGTTAGAAACCCCAAAATAATTTTCTTTTTATAAAATTTGTTCATGATAACATGAGAAATTGGCATTTTCAAAACTTGAGATGATTTTATAGCACATATTAGTGCATTTTAATCCTCAGTGATATATTGAATAAATTAATGGTGGTCTGTCTAACATTCCTTTGCCTTCACTGTACTAAAGATTAAAAGGTATTTGTGTGTGCTGAGTAACAGTTACTACAAGTACATCTATGCTGAGAGAGTGTAGAGACTACTGTGCTCAGAGTATTGGGACTCTATGATTCTGGGAGAGTGGTTTGACCACTGGGCTGAGTTACCTTCGCCTGGCAACTTTGGTTATTGCTTTGGAGTAATTATGTTTCAGACGGACCAGCACCGACCACCCAACACAGGGCTATATAAGACCGGCTACAGCCTGGCTTCTTCAGAGATCCTCTCTCCCTGTAGAAGGTGCAGGACCGGGCTACCTCTACAGGAACCTCCTTCAGCCAGAGGCTCTGCTCCAGTGAACCCTGCTCCAGTGCTGCCACGTTCACCACCACTCTGTTGAGGAGCTACTTTACTCTATGCCAGCCGTATCACCTGCCTGCTGTAAGCTGTGATAGGTATACGCTTTGCCTGATTTTCTGAGGTATATATGTGAGGAGTGTAGGGATGTTATTCAGATAACCCTTGTAGTCTTTCTTTGGTATATTACTGAGATACTTTAATGATTTTCTATGATAGAGTAAAACTTTATTTAACCAATTAACTGACCTATACCCCTTTTATCTTACAGGTACTTTGCTGATAGAAATCCTGTCCTGTCCAGTTAAGGCCGTATTCCACATACAGATTTTGATGTTGCAGATTTTGCATTTGGTCGAATTTCTCTAAGTATACGGTATGAAATCATACATGCTATATATGATTTAAAAGGGAATTATAAAACCTTTCTAATGAAGCATACCAATTATACATTTGACCGTTATTCCTGCTGCCGGTTTTTAAAATTGGTAGCAAAATCGGCATGTGGAATACAGGCCTTACTCAAACCAGAGTGTCAGACCGGACCAGATTATAGACTATACATAATAATGTAATTTTAAACAACTAAATGATATTAATAAATGATTGCAGTTCTTAAAACAGTATCATTGTTTGTCTGTTTATTATCACTCATTATACTAGTAAAAGAAATTGAATTGATCACAACAGGGTAATACAAACATTGTATCACCCAGATTTTTTCTCAGTTGTCTGCCAGGTTTAAAGCATAGGAGACTACATATCGGGGCTGAAATAACATGGGGTATAAGATCTTAATTCTTGACGCAAATCATGGTTCCATCTCCAATTAGAAGCAGTGTACAGCTCACTCTATCGTCAGCTGCAATTTTGCTGTTGAGTTTCCTGATAGATTGTATGAATTCTCTATTCTCTGATGGATCAATGACCCTTCCAGCGTTGATCATCTGAAACACATTCAGAAAGGGTGTATGTTTATAACTTATCCAGTATTGTCAAATAGAATAGAATTACAGTTATCACAAAAAGGACACAAAATAACTGTGGAGCCAGCTTTTTTACGTTGTCTCACTGTGAAACCAGCCAACCAATTAATCAAACACCCTTCTTTAAGGTATGCACAGGTATAAACATGCATAAATATATTTATATATATATATATATGTATATGTATATATAAATAAATATATATATATATATATCTAATAAAACACTCACAGCAGTTATGACACAGAGACAGAAACATTTGTTTCTTAGGATTGATATTGGGTAACCTCGAGGTCAGTGAATTAACTTTTAGGGGGAGACAACTTTTGATTAGGAGTGTTTCTTATGATCAAACTGAGCTGCCCTCTATTTTCTTATTATTTTATTCATATATCATATACTTCTAATTATATAATTATCTATGCCTCTTTACAATTCCTAAGAGAATAGGGCAAACAGTACCTTAACTTCTGTTGTCTAAGCAGTACTCTGAGAACCTTGATTACCATTACTGATAAGGAGAAAAACTGTGACTTTTCTGTGAGGATTCAATTATGCATACTTAAGCTAAGCAATTGGAATGAGTTATTTGACTATAGTTACTCATAGTCTGTGCTATCTACAGTTAATGTATGCATGCCAGTCCTTAAAGAACACTTCTAAGTAAAGATGGGAAGGAGAAGGAGTAAATGAATCATAAATATCTGCTGTAATGTTAAAAGTGCAACCTTAAAAGAATGTAAACCCAGGTAACAAGGGCATGTGTTTAAGACCTCTGGAACACGGGATCCAAGAAGTGAAACTCGTGTTTTAGACTCGTGGTATACTCGGGATTCTGTGGACCTCATTTCTGGTGTTTCCCACGTGTTTTTAACACGTGTTTTTAACACGAGTTTTTGACACGAGTTTTTACACCTAAAACTCGTGATTTTAATCTTTTACAAATAAAAGAAATATTGGGGATCGAACTGGGGACCTTTCACATACTTTGCCAACACTCTACCACTGAGCTATTGAGAATTTGGATGCTGAATAAGGAAAGGTAGTTGTATTTGAATTACACACAACATTGATATTTAAGGTAAATCTAGAAATTGTGCATTTTCAAAATGCATTATATTTAGTTTATTATTTCAGACAATGTATAAAACTAATTATATATTACAGAAATCTATTCCTCCAGTTTAGACTGAGAATCACATGTATAAAGTTGGTCAAAACTCATGTGTGTCTCGTGGTTAGCATGTAGACTGACCTATGATAACTAAGCTTAAAGACATGCCGAACCTGTGCAAAATACATGGTATTCTCTGACTTTATACATGTCTAGAACTGGTGTCCCTTGAAGGGGCTTTTCTCAGAACTTTCACAGGGTTTTGCACAGCACCAGTATTACATTACATTAACACGTGTAAAAACTCAGGTGATAAACAAAGTTTACATGGGGATTATCACTACACCAGAATGTCACAAGAATTACACTGAAACATAAAAATATTAATATGGTCATGATAACATGTAATTAGATTTAACATAATGGAATTAGCCACATTTCATAATAATATATTGTTGTATAAAGATAAATCTGACAGGTGCATTACTACATAAAAACTACTAGTAAAACTTGACATTACTCGTAGATTCCAACAAAACCAGTATTACCCAAGTTTAACACGTCTCAAACTGGGTAATACACGTGTCCTGTTTGCTGGGAAACCTATGATGTACATTTATGAGCTAAAGTAAAGACAAACCTTACCACAAACCCCTCCAAACAATGATGGGTATGATAAACATACATGTTTCATTGTTACGTTAAGTGAAAATGGTGTTGCGAGCATGCAAAACTGAATGTCTGTGTGTGATGTCACACATAGAAAACTTTATATTTCAATCTGAAAAAAATACCTAATTTATAATAGAGCTCGATATTGCACCTAGGAAAATCTTTTATTGCTATATTTGTTATACTATCTCATGGAGATTTAATTATGTTCTACTTGTGGCGATAATTATGACATGGATACACCTTAAATTGGACACCTGATGCAGGGATAGGTGCACCGATCAAAATCATCAAAGAGTTAAAATTATTCTTATAGATAGAAAATTAGATTGGCTTACATTGTCAAATACCATTATTCCACCTTGTCGCAGCAGCTTCAGACACAACTCATAATATGTGTCATATCTTTCCTTATCCGCGTCCACAAAGGCAAAGTCATATGTTCCCTCCTCTCCGTTTGCTAGTAATTGTCCTGAGGAGAGTGACAAATTGTGTTTTTCATGTGGGACATACTCGATTGATATGGAACAAATATCTATATATCTCCTGCAAGTGCTTAAAATGCTGTCTGGGGCATTGAGTTGCTATGCTACTGAAAGTTACTCAGTTGTTAGGCTGGAATTTTCCTAGCAACCTTAACAACAGAAAAGAATCTGTCGTTTATGTTGGTAATGAAGAATTTGAAACCCATTTTAGGTGCATTTTGCAGTTATGACCCTGTTTCAAGGCATTTTTATAAATGCCCCGAATACTCACTTAGTTTATTGAATGGGCTCAGCATCTCAGTTCTAAATTTTATTAAGTCACCTTCCAATTCATTGAAAGGACAGACAGAATGAGACATGGAAGGAAGAAGATGGATACACTGCCTGGTATCAGTTGTTCCTAGGGGTCTTAATCTAATGGATTAGAATTTAAAAATTCAAAACACTGATTTACCCACCACACCCTCAAAATTAAAGACACTTTTGCAATGGAGTCAAATAACATAATTTTGTCTTGTACATTAAAAGTGACACTTACTCAAGGTTTCTGCTGCTGGAGCAATGCGAAGATCAATCTTCTTGTCAACACCTGCCTGAAGATAATTACAGAATCAATAAGAATACAGGTCTAGATAGAATGTGACTATACTAGGTTAAAAAATATTTTTGTACCACGTGACCTATTTAGCATATAAAGTTTAGTTTTGGATAATAGTACTAGGAAAATTACTGTGAATCAAGTATGATGAACATTTTTCTAAAAATGTTGATATCATAGGAATTAGGGGTGGGCTAGCTGGCAAAGTGGACAGGTCTATTACATGCGAAAAATTATTTTGTTACAGGGTTACAAGAGTCTTACTCTCCACTAGCTTATAAAGTCCCTACTTTTCTCAAGAAGTCAGAGTTGAAGCTGAGACAGAAATCAAAATCCTAACATTTTGATCAGCAGTCTTCTAACTATACATTTTACATCAGCTTCAATCACAGATCATAGTTTGTCATGATGTTACACAAAAGAGAAAATAAGTGAAAAGAAAATACATAATAATCAACAAATGATATTTGATAGATTAGATAATCCATATCCAAAATACTCATAAATAAATGGTTTACCTGTAGGATAAAATAATTATAATAATTTGTAGTGAGAACTGTAGACATCAAATCCAATATGAAATAAATAACACCTGCTTTGCTCTAAGTGTGTTAAAGGAAATATAGTTTACACTTAAGGAAAATCATGCCATTATAGATCTGATACCGAATGCAAGTTCAATATGTAAAGGTCCCAAAAAGTAAAGATAATAAGCCCATCCCACATGTATGGTTATATCCTAGGGTTGGACAAGGGTTGGACAAAATAACAGTAGAAGCAATCCTTGTCTCCAAGAGTTGGGGTTACTGAAATAATCAAGAATTATATTTTACATATTGTCAAGTACTGCTTGAGTATTATGATTTCTGAAATCTTTATCAATTGACAGATATGCAGGTTTGCTAGCCAATCAAAGTGCTTTCAGAGAGAAATAGGGTTATACATAATAGGCTGGGGTGACAGAATTTAACATTAGTTCTTGTGTGAAAAAGGCTGAAATATAAAACTGCATTTTAAAATTTTTTGGAGCAATCTGTCGAAAATTTCTTTGGTTAATTTTGTATTATACAGCTCTTTTCATTGAATCAGTGTTGAGGCAATTTTGAAAAATTTCATAGTAAACCTAATTGTTGGTGTAAACTGGGATGGGCTTATCATATATCACCATGGATCTTTCCAGCTGGATCAGTCTGATCTTATGTAGATTTATCAGAAATTAACTTACACTGATGGCATCAAGAATATCAATTTAGTTCCAAGATAAAGGTTCACATTAACTTTATTAAGGTTTGTACAAATTAAAACGAGGGCATTAAGTAAGATTAAAATGGGTTAATATGGGTGAATTTTCATTGAAATAATATGGCAATCAAAACTGGAAACATTAGAAAATTCAAAATATGTTAGCTTACAAAAAAAATTGAATACTTAAAAAATCATTTCTAAATGAGTTTCTGTCTTCAGTCAACTCACCTCAACCCAGTAGGGCTTCCCTATATCAGCATACTCCTTTGATATGTCACAGGCAACAACTTTCCCTGACTCAGGAAGTGCAAGAGCAATAGCCAGAGCACTGCACCCTGTGAAAACACCTGAAAGGGGGAAAGAATATGGACTTAGGGATTTCACATGATGCTACCTTTAAGTGCATAAGCTTCAGAGGGAATTGGGTCTGGAATTTTTCAAACATATATGTGCTTAATGGAAAGCTTTTAACTCCTTGATGTCTTAATTAAATTCTAACACACCTATATCAAGTGTCTTCTTGGCACCCATAGCTTTACAGATATTGGCCAGGAGTTGTAACTCTTCTGGAGACCCCATCATCTGTGACCAGCTGTGTTTTAGTGTCACCTGTTAAAAAAAGATATGCAAACAAATTAACATGATGTTTCAGGTCCTTTAGAGGTAAGTCTGACCATTATAAAGGTCAATACAATAAACCTTAATCAATATATTCTATATATCAATATATTTGATTATATATATATATATGTATATATATATATGTTGTTTGATATATTTTATATTGGTTAGTGAAGAATAAGATTTTCTGAACTTTGGACAGAGTTATTTGATGCAAAGTAGCAGCTATACTAAAACTATGTCAGTTTAAATAAATGTTATGTTAAATTTCACAAGAGCAGGATAGGATCAAACACTATGAAACATATTATCATTTTTATATCATTCTTATTTTCATGCAACCTCCCTTTAAAACTTCTACAACACTCACTGTAGATATCTGCAAATATTTTATTCCTTAGCTTTTCCATCACTAAATATTACTCTTTTATTTAAGTTCAACATTGTATCAAAAAATCCTCAAAGGCAATTAATGTCAAGTAAATGTAATTTGTATCATGGGTTTGAGTTTGTACAAAACCTTTGGAATAATTGATTAATTGAGATGAGGAAATAAATAGAAATTATTCCTCTTCTAGAAATTATTCTGTCTAAAATTACATACATAAAGAAACAAAGGTTTAGAAGGTGGTCAAATCAGGCTTTTGCCATATAAAATCAGGACATGACTAAGTTAATTTTCATTGCTGGGCCACTGGCATATTCAAAGCCACTGGTCCATGGTTCACTAAGCCAGTGAATGCATTTCCCTGAAAGCACAGATACCCCTCCACCTTCTGCTCTTACTTTTACAAAGGTGTTTAATTTTTCTTTTCCCCCCTCCCTTAACACTTACTTAAATCTACCATTTCTTGTTTCCGATAATGTTGTTATATTAGCATATTTCATTGGAAATTACAATCCAAACGTTTTCAGAAAAGGTTTATTTAATCTTGTCCTGAGGGGCCACCCATTGATAGTATAGCACCCTGTACACTCACAAGATAGCTAGGCATGGGAGTGGGGTTAGGATAAATTTAAAGCGACTGTCTCGTCTGTAATTTTTTGTGAGATGCGTCCACTGACTTTAGGCTAATAATATAATGATGGGAGGACGAGTGACATGTTTTGCACAGTTAGAATGTAATTAAGCTATATCATTATATCGGTAATAAGTGGGTTACAACATATCAAATAATGAAGTCCTCTCGGATGGGAATGTAGCTTTAAGGGTTTAGTTAATTTCCATGGCATCTCGCATGCCAAAGGGGGTGGGGCAAGGGATTGGTCTAGAGAGCAAGTTGAAATGTTAATAGACAACTATCAAACAGTGAAAAGCTAAACAGTTCAGACAAAAAGGCATAGTCAAAACGAATAAGTTAAAAACAAATTAGGAAATTTTGACAAAGATTAAAAACATAAATTTTGTCAGCATACTAAGTGTATGTCATACATCTAACTCTCATCTCAGTCGTCATTCTCATTCATGTCAAGTTGCCCTACAAGGCCTTCATCAAACACTCACCTCATTGAGTCTTTCCTGCACTGGAGTCAACCTTACAGACCGTTCAGTAGCATACTTCACCAAGGGATCAGATTTCAGGGGAGACTTATCGGATTCGTCTGGTTTCTTACTTGGACCTAGAATTTACATATACTGATCATATTGATATAATTGTAATGTTTGTTTATGGTGCTTCACAAAACGGGTTGATGCTTGTTAGATATTAATCATAATGCACACAATCTGACTGCCCATCACCTTTTCTTAAAGAGAGGGGCCAGTGAAATTATTGTTTTGTGAAATTCTGGTATCAGATTATAGATATGATGTTTAAATAAGAGAACAAAGCACTTCTATACTTATAAAGAGACATCTTACATACATAACCTTGTTTGTACATCAGATCACACATTGAATCCCCTGCACACCTTACCAAGGACATCTGTATGTGATGTCACACAAATAACTGTTATATTCCAAATTCCACAAAAAGTACATTTTTTCATATTTCTTTTAAAAAAACATCTAATTTGGTATTTTAAACTATGTTAGACTTATAAAGAGCACTAAAACATTTCCTATTGTAATCTATTTTGATTTTTATAATTTTTCAACTGTTCTGCTTGCGACGTCACACACAGACGAATCCACTGCATATGCTGCACCAGGTGCAAGGCAGGGAAACTCATTTTGATTCAAAAAACATTCAAAAAACATTCAAAAGATAAAAATTGGTAGAGATGGAAGTATAAAATTTAGCATAGTTATTCCATTCATGGTATGGACAAAGGCAGTATCCTAATTTACAGACACCTCTCTTTAAGACTTTCTTCAATATCCCTCTGACAACCAGAGAGAGCCTACAGGCATAGTCGCACTATCTGGCTATATTTTTATATTATATGAGGAGATAAATCAGAGGGGTTAGGATTGTTCCATTAGACCCTGTCTCATGATAATTTCCATAGATTTTGAAAAGCTACAAAAAAATAATTTACAACACATCTTGTTTCACAATGAGAATTTATAGAGGGAAATGTGAGCGGAGTTATTGATATGATTTCAGAAATACCTCTGAATCCCAAACACTTCATTATTTATTATACAATTATAATAGATTGGATAATAATGTTATATATATATTCTAAAATTTGATTCTATAGATTGTACAATCAATTTTATATGGCTGAAGTTTTAATTTAGACACTAAAACATTGAAATGTGTATTCTGCAAGTATCCTGATTGATTTTTACAGGCAGAAAAATAAGACAAATCTTTGTAAAAACTTATTTTTTGTCTGGAAAAATAAAGGAATGAAAAAGAATTGAACATTGTATAATGAAAGCACTCAAATATATGCAAAATAAGCAATGTGATCAATAATTTCTTTTCATATTGATGTTTTGCACCTAATGTGCATGTAGATCATTTTTGGTAGATAACTTCAGACAGTCAACAAAATCCTCAACCTATCATTATTTAATCTGATTATCAGTATTGTTTCTGTATGGAAGATATTGTCATATCTTCTTGTGAAGAAAGAATATCATAAACTCCATTTACAATACATGAGTTCTAGACAAAGGTTTAGAAAATTAGATATCTAGCCAATCCAATAACCAAGTGATGATTTCTCAGTAACATTACTGTTAAATAATTGTCATCTCATTTTTCATCCTCATCATCATTGTCAACATCAATATATATGATACGTTAGTTCTTTTTCATAAAATTGTTATACTTACTTATATAAGAGGGACAGTTAGCCTTATATAAAATATCATACACCAGAGACATCTTTAAAGGAAAAACTCTCTAGCAGGGTCTCACATAATCTTACCATATTTGTAGCTTATGGCAGCTCCTATGGCTGCGACACATGCTCCTACTGTTGCAGGGATGACAAATTCAGGGTTGACAGACATGGTATGTATCTGATCTAGATATAGAAAATAGAAAGGGAAGAAGAAGTGCATCAGGAGAACTGACATGGTACAAGATCCAGAACACAAAACAATGCACTGCCTGAAATAACAGGGTTTCAGGCTTAAGGGACACAATATTTATCTGATCTAGAAAAGAAGATAATACATTATTTTGAAAATACCTATTACAGATATTGAATGCAACGTTTCAAAACATCACAGTATTTGGGAAGTTGTACCAGCATTTACAAGCAATTTATCTAGCATAGGTGTACACAAAAAAAGTACTAAAATGACCCATAAAATGGAGGAGGCAGTAAAATTCAATATTCTTTCAATTT
Organism: Lepidonotus clava; assembly: GCA_936440205.1. Lineage (NCBI taxonomy): Eukaryota > Metazoa > Annelida > Polychaeta > Phyllodocida > Polynoidae > Lepidonotus > Lepidonotus clava. Next base: position 5,072,654 of record OW387140.1, on the reverse strand, counting down.
CCATTCTATATCCTAGATGTTGTAAGTGACAAAATTTAGTACTATATCAGCAAATTTATGACAAGCATCTTCTTTAGCGAAAGAGTCCAAATGACTGATGTGGGCCCACAGATTACCACTTTCTGCATAACAATCAGGGTATAAAAGGTAGTTTTTTCACAAGTACGCTGTTTCCCTTTTTTCTCCCCTTTTTCCTTCCTTTTCCTTCTTTTTTTCTCTTCTTCATATCATAATTGTATTGAATGATTTAATTTAAACCATCCAATATCCTTATCATTTCAAACTGCTTTCCTCATTCCAAAATAATGAAACAGTGAAAATCAAAAAAGGTTCAGTCATCTCATAGCATACATGTAGAATTGCATGATATTAGTTGTCTTTTGCCACTGAAGTGAGAGATTATGTAAACCAGATCATGAGCCCAATTATATTTTGCTATTTACTGTTTCCTTTTTTTGGGTTTTAAGGAATATGAATTTAAAGTAATTATCCTGTTGTTAATGAGTCAGGGGAACGAGAACTATGAGTATAGATTAATGGCTAACAGGGGGAAAAGAAGAGGGGAAAAGGGAAACAGTGAAACAGTGTACTGGTAAAAAAGCAACTGACACTTTATACCCTGATCCATAACCTGTCTCATATCACTCATTAGCACCTTAAATGTTGTCTCGGTATGGTCCAAAGATTTGACTGAGAAAAGCCTTGGACAGTGTTTATGGAACAGACAGATGTCTGACCCATCAGGGCGAGATAACTTTTGTGGTCAATTTATGTGTTCTTTTCCTGAGTACCCCTACTCAGGGGAATACAGGGTGGGGGGTCAAGGGGGTCCTTAGCCCCCCTCCCCTTTTGGTGGACCCAAACTACAAAAAGAGGGGGAAAGGGCCTTTATGCTGACCCCCCCACCTTTCGAAAATCCTGTATCTGCCCCTGCCTACTGAATGCTGGCACTGAATGGTGTATTAAATGGTACAGCATAGTACATTATGAAATAATAGACGATAGAAATATCACTCACTGATTACTTACACATTATCATTGACTGTCACTGAGCAGTTATGACACCAATATAGTAACAAGAAACTGCTCATGACTATCTACTTCATGCATGATACAAATTATCAAATAATCAAGGTCACTATGAGGAGAATACTCTATATTCATTATTAATATTGTAAATTATAAGTTGTCAGACCTCTCATGAATGAATAGCCTACCTGGTGAATAGTGAAGAGAATGCTGAACCTCTCAGTCTTAGTGCTTCTTGTAAACTGGCCTAATATAGGGACTCCGAGCACTACCTGCATGGAATACATTCGATGAAGATCTGGATCTGGACCTGCATCTGGAGATCTACACCATACATATCAAGATATGCTCCCCCTCTAAAACAACCATTGTTTGGTAATTGGAAAGTAGCAGCATAAAAGACCATTGGTGAGAGGGGACAAATTATTGAGTATATTTGAACCAATTCTTATATAATACATAGAGTCAGCGTGAGTAATTTTGTCCAGGAGGGTAATTCCGTCCATTCTCTAGGTAACCTTAATAAAGTACTTTTTACTTTATAGATTACCTTCAAAGTATTTTTCATTGGAATTCTATGTGAACTTTGCTTTTTGCAAATACTCTGTTGAGATCCTGCAGCAAAACAGAATCCCAATGTTAATTGGTTTGAAATGTCAAGGTCATTTCATCCTATGCAAATCTCTTTGGCAGCTATTTGGTTTTTAGGGGATATGATCTGCATAGGTCAATCCAAAGTGCTTCCCACAACTCTAAATTAAGTGTTAGATAAGTTTCAATAACTTGCTTAGACATTTGTGGTTGTAGAATATAGAATATAAAAGGTTTTCCAATTTTGATGGAAATTAATTGTTTTTCAAGCAGTTTTAACAAGTGGACATAGTTACCCTCAATAAATTCAGTGGTTACAGACCAAGGAGGTTAACTCCATCCACAATAAATATATCAATGTCTATTACAAGATATCCTTTAGTATTTCTATGTATTAACTACAAGAAATATGTTAACTTGATGTGCCAAATGCGAACCATATGGGGAAAACATCATTTTTGTTTTACTGGACATCTTTTTTTCATCATTTCACCCTTTACAGGTGCCATTTAAGGGGATAAAGGGGAAATAGCTCTTTTAGATAAAGGCATCAAATTACAGTAGCATTACCCAAAGTTACAAGGGAAATTTGTTTCAAGGTAAACATTCTGAATATGTGATTATTTCTATAAACATCTATATTGCATTGTTGATACCCGTTGCTATAAATACAGAAAATATAGGGTCACCAAAACAAAGTTGGTGAGGAAATCTCTTGCTGGAATAGTCTTGCCAAAATCATTTGATATTGACCGTGGATCCCATAATGCCCTCAGCCTAAGGATCTCAGCCACAGGCATTACTGGGGCCTGTCTTCAATATGATGTGGCCACGTATTCCTGGCAGCTGTTCTCATTACATTCCCCATTACCAGGAGAAAATAAATAATTCCTGTGTTACACTCATGGTCCTCCACCTTAACATGGGATAGAGTGGCTAGCTTCTTCATTATGCTGGACTGAATTACCCTCCCCTTGGATGGAGATTCTTTGTATTATACATGACAATTTACCCACCAGCCTGTCCAAACACCCCTGGCCACCCCTGTTTAGTGTAAAGCCCCATACCCACTAGCCGATTTTGGGACGAATAGGCACTGACATCAGCACCGACGTCAGCGCAGCCATCGGCCGACTCTGCTCAGCATCAGCATCAGAAGATTTGAAAATGTTGTAAAACATAGATACTTATATATGCATATTAGGGTTTGAAAGCTTTGTTGAGTCAAAAACCCAATGTATAGTTTTGGTAAAATTTGAAAATATGTAAAATAGGTTCGAAACATGTACTATCTTTAGACAGACCAGCATGTTCTCTATATCTGAATATCTATGTTTTTACCATGTTTATCTGGAGAGAGGTTTCTATGTAATCTTTTGAAGCTTCTTAGTACAAAAGGTTTCAAGATAAACATGATAGAGTTTCATTGTTAACCAGACCAGCATACCACTTAAAAGATTCCAATCTTGTGGTGGATTGTTCTACAAAAAGGTTTCTTTGTAATCTTCAAAATAGGTCCTTGTAAATTATGCAATCATGTAAATCATGTAATAGGGACTTACCATTCAGTACATACACTTTTTCAAAAATTTCAGACCTCAATTCCGGCTAAAGTGAATATTGGATGTGTATAGGAATGTACACACAAAACAAGCAGTTATGATATTCAGTGCTAATAACACCTACTTGAAATCTTGCCGATCTCATGAAATATATCCCTGTTATTTCCTGGTCCTTATCATATACCCTGGCCATTTTCTGTCACCATCCCCTGCCATTTTCCTTGAACATATTCTCATCATTCCTTGCCACAAAACCTGATTTTATATAATAAAAAAATAATTAATTTAATCTGTGACTAGAGACCTTACATGGATATGACCCAGTGTTGAATTTTGAAGAATCTGTATCAATCTATTCATCTGTCATCTATTATATACAAATCCAATGTGTATTTGGGCCCAATAGGATTGATGTGGGTGAAACATCTTTTAGAAAATATGCACACTTTTTTTTTTTTTTTTTTTGAATTGATTTTTATTGGGTCCAACAGGTTCGGCATAGCCGATCTTCCACCCACTCCCACTTTAAATGTTTACAAGTCTGAAATAGCGGGGAGTGGGTACAAATATTAATAGCTAAGACATTATTATGTCATGCCATAAAAACGGCAGTTGGGGATGTTGATGAGATGAGATGGTGATGGTTTATATACAATGGATGATTATAATAATACATCAGTACAGGACCTTAATATAAGGGTTTAAAATTGATGTTTTCAATTTATTTTTAAATTTACATCGGTCGTCTTGTGTTCTAAGATAAACAGGCAGTCGGTTCCATTCCATAATGGCCCTATATCTCGGATTTTTAATCATTTGATATTTTATCATTTTTTTGTCGGAACTTTGAACAATGGACCTCTATGCCTTCTTGTATGTAGGTCTCTGTTGTCCCGTAATTCGTCCTGAACAAGCAAAGTATATGCATATTGTAATAAATGACAGCGTCTCCTGTGTACTAACCTGAATACTTTACAGTCTTCATGTATGACATTAGTAGAGTCCTTTTGATCAAATGGTAAAAAATGTTGGTTTTTGACTATATATAGACCTTGGTTTTGTAGTTTTTGCAATTTAATGTTTACATAATTCAAGTTTTGATCATACACAAAATCCGCATATTCAAGAACTGGTAAAATTGTAGTCAGATAAATGGTTCTAGCTGCAAAGAATGTTAAGCAGCTCCGGATCTTTTTGAAGTAATTCAGTTTTAAATGGACATTTCTAGTAAGAGTAGCCAAATGTGGAGTGAAACTTAATAATCTATCGACTGTTACTCCTAGATATTTATATTCAGCAACCCAATCAAGAGTATCATTATTGATTTTAAATTCAGGAGTATCTAGGAGACTTTTGGATATCACCAATGTTCTGAGACATTGTGATTTTTTGATATTTATAGTTAAAAGATTATTATTACACCAGTTGGCCACTCTTGTAAGATCACGTTGCAGTACATTTGGGTCACTATGATATATAACAGTATCATCTGCATAGAGTTGTATACCACAATCTACTCCATTTGGTATGTCATTAATATAGATAGAAAAAAGGATTGGACCCAATATACTTCCCTGGGGCACGCCATAAGTAATAGGGAGGGTTGTTGATATAATATTGTTTAATTTTACGCATTGCCTTCTATTTGATAAGTAACTAGAAAACCATTCTAAGCTATTCTCAGTTAAACCTATGTCCTTCAATTTATTAATTAATTTAAGATGAGAAACAGTGTCGAATGCCTTTTTCAAATCCAGGAATATTATAAAAGAGTCCAACCCTCTATCCAAGTTACAATATATATCATTCAACAGTGATGTAACAGCAGAAATTGTTGAACGATTTTTAATGGAAGGCCCCAAATTTATATATACATGCAATATGTTGTTTCACATATATAAGGGTATATCATAAGGAAGAGGTGGCAGGAATTATTAAGTACCTACCTTCCTGTGATCCCAAAGATATATATTATCTGATTTTGTCCGCCATTGGACAAAAGCTGTTGATTGTCAGATGATACGGTTTGTGCATACTCACCAACCAGACGTGTCATCACCAGTTCACTGGAAACACTGAGACTGAGAGGTTCAGCCTTCAATTCACCAGGTAGGCTATTCATTCATGAGAGATCTGACAACTCATATTTTACCATAATTTTCTGACATTATACTGTGTACTCTTCATAATATTAGCCTTGGTTATTTAAAAATTTAGTATTGTGTAATAGATTCTACTTTAATTTTCTTCCAAATACATATTCATGAGAAGTACTTTGCTCCTATTTTGGTGTCATATACATGAATAATACTTACATATGCATACACATACACACACACACACACACACACACACACACACATATATATATATATATATATATACCTGTAGTTTTCTTGCATACACAGCTCACTTACAACCACCCGAGGGTCTAGGCCAAATGTGGTCTTCAAGTGAGGTTGTCACCTAAGTAAATGGATATATATGGGCTACGGGTGTAGAAATAATATATATAGTATCAAATTTTTAAGACCAACAAAATACTTATGCCAAGAGTGCAGGGACGTCGAGGAGTGACTTTTTACAAAGGGCTGAGGCCAACAGGAACAAGAGAAAGTTGGAGAGTGACTCATGTGACATGTTCCAAAGGGTGTGAGGGGGTCGTCAGGGATTAAAGACCCTAATACACTACATGACATGAGTTGCAATATGGCCATAATAAGGTCATGATATGCTAGTATCAAAGAAAAGTTTTTGATAACTATTTTCCACTTTTTCACCAAAAGGGGATATCAGTCTCATTATATTCCCTTCTAAGCCAGAGGGGAATATAAACCATATATATATTTTTCACTCTACCACCCCTTTATTTACCCTGTAATGTTTCAGGGGGGTAAAAGGTGCACCTGCGAGTCAGCCCAGGTTATACAGCATGTGTATAGCCCGGCTATGACATCACGAAAGTCTTACTGCCCTGCTATGACATCATACATAAGCAAACCATAAAAAAACATAAACAACTATGCATACAAAACGCATAGTTTTTTATGCATAGTTAAATGCATGCAGGCCCTCTAGCAGACCACAACCAAGGCCAGCATCTACCTAATATCGTAAGCCATGTAATAGGCACATCGTACAACCTATATTATGTAGTGTAATAAGGGCTTGACTGAAATGACTTCCTACAAAGGGCTGAGGCTGGCAGGGCATGGATAGATCAGAAGGTGACTGAGAGTACTTCCAACAAATGGCTGAGGGTGGACAGAGGTGTGGGGAGGTTAGGGGGTGACTGAGAGGACTTTTCACAACTTTTTCTTTACCAAGTCTTTCTTCCCATTGCCTCTGAAAGAATCGTATCCATACTTCTGGACGCTGTAACCTTTTGCTGGAGTCTTTGCAGTCTATGCAATTTAGTTATAATGTGGTTTATATTTTAAAGTGTGAACATTTTCTGCGCAACCCAAAATTTTCTATCCCCTTGAAGAATAATTCATTGATCATCATTATCTGTCTTTTAAAATCAAATTTGTATGCATGAAATAACTAGTAGTTCGGTTCTAACAGTTATCCAGGTACACTAAATTATAAAAGGATCAACAGTGTTAAGGGCCATACCCACTAGCCGTCGGCGCCGACGGCCAACGACGACGGCCGTCGACCGTCGGCGTCGGCGTAAAATTATCAAACTTGCTTAATATGGGTCGGCGTACGCATCGGCGTACTCGTCGGCGTACCCGTCGGCGCCGACGAGTACGCCGATTGTGTGTGGATATGCCTTGCTATTCAGAGTCGGCCGACGGGAGGGCCGACGTCGGTGCCGACGGGAGTGCCGACGGGAGCGCCGATTGCACCAAAATCGCCTAGTGGGTATGGGGCTTAAACATGTCATATACTAATGTCTTAGTTGAAACTATTTCAATCCTGATGTAGGGCATACAAATGCTCAAAACATGTTCATAAGGCTTCACAAATAAAACAACTGTCTGCATAAAAGCTGTTATAAAGTTCAGTGTGATCTACTGACTTTATTTTTCATGTTATGACTATGTCTGTATGTACAAGTTTCAACATTTATAACCTATAATCTGCATTATAATGTAAAAATGGATCCTTATGTTTAGTTTATATATATATATATATGTACTTATTATTTCTACGACAACTTTCAGGCTGAAGCCTGATTTTCCAATAAAATGTATATATATTACCTAATATCAGGTCTATCCTTAGTCAATTTATTTTAGAAAAAGTATAAAAGGAAGGAGAAAAGAGAGAGATAAAGGAAAAGAATGGGAAAGAAAAAGATTATAATCATTTTCAAAAAGGTTGAAGATGGATAAAATGTAAGAGACATACCAGCAATATACTATTTCAGGAAGGTTACTGACCTTAATGTTTGTCCATACAGTTTATAGTGCTCAACAATTTGATACATACTGTTTTTGAACAACAATTTTGAATTCAGAAATGTTCACTGCAGTTTGCTTGAACAATCATGCTGGTACCTAAACTCCTCCAATGCAAAGTCTCAATACGCTGTAATATCTATAAAGGGATAATCTATATTAATGAATCATCTTCTTTTTCTTATCTAGATCACATATTACCATGCCCTTCAAGCCTGAAGACCTTTTATCTTTTCTTTCAGTAATTTTGTGTGTGTATCCTTGTACTGGATTGATAAAATGTTGCTACCCTTCAAATGATTCTTCTTCTACTGTTTATTATCTAGATCAGATCCATACGATGTCTATCATGTCCGAATATTTCATCTCCACGGTGGTAGGATCATGTGCTGGAGCCATCGGGGCTGCCATAGGCTACAAATATTGTAAGATGGTTTAAGACTCTTCAAGACAGCATTTTCTTTTCAAAGATAATATCACTGGTGTAGGGTATTGTGTATAACTGTCCCTCTTATACAAAATCTCCTCCAAAAGCACAGAGAATGTAGGAGAAGGAAGGGACAAAACTATTATGTTTAAATGATGATGAATAAGATAATAATCATATAACAGTAATTTTACTGAAGTTCATAGATTTTCTGAATAATCTATTTTATAAACTTTTTTCTTAATTTATTCAGCATTAATTGAATTTATAATAATCTTCCGTTATCAGAAAATATGATGACATATTCTAATTTGAATAATCCTAAGCCTTCTAATTCATTTCTTGGTAAATAACATGACAATGGTTGGTTGGTTTTTGAGGTTTAACACTGTATTGTACTGAGGTTAAAATTAACCTCATACATGAAACAGAGAGTAAGTAAATGTTAGACATAGTTTGGCTGCTTCTAAGCAGAGGGCAAAGGCTGAAAAGGTTCTTTACTTTTGTTAGGCTGCTACTCGGTAGACGGCACCGGCTAAAGTGGCTCTTTTTTTATGATTAGCTTTGCCTATTGTATAGTAAATAAGGATAGTAGACATTTAGAAAGGAAAAAGCCATCAATAATTTGAAAGTAGATAATGAGGGGCAATTGGAAGCAAGTGAGACCATAGCATTTGCTTTCAGACCATGCATGTGACGTAGCACCTGCTCTCAATATGCGTTTAGCTAAGGGAAAGAATGATAGGCTGGTAAAGTGGGGGTGGCGTGTGTGTATATATATATATATATATATATATATATATGTAAGGAACTGCTGGGAAAAGATGAGTGGAGAGACAGAACAACTTTAAACCTATATGTAGGTATATCAGGAGCTCAGTGGGGAAGACCTTTATGTTGGTGGCATTCTGGTGAGGCTATCTATAGGAACAGCTACCAGACATTAGGAGTATTACTAGTAACATCTGGCTGGATAGGGATGTACTACTCACATAAATACCATCCGTAAGTGATTTGGCCAATAGGTCTGGTTTGCTTTGTGTGCCGAAGGAATGTATTCTTCAGTTTCCCTGGATGTGAAAATACAATAAATTTAATTGTGCATCTGCAAGCAAGTGTCTTCATTTAGACTTGAACCAACTAGATGAGGAGGACTCTACCCTAATAGTAACCAATTAACCTAAATAACATGATACTTAGACTTTATTTGCATTTATTAAGACCAGCAATAATAAGGATAACAAGAAATAGTGAACACCGAAAGCTAGTGTCTCCATTTCTTTAAATCAGGGTTAATAACACTAACAATAGAATAAACCCGCATTGTTCAGTATTAACATCTATGGTCATATCACAGCGAGAGCAAAGTCTTGACAGTTCTGTCTTTTTGATGATTGAATTTATGACGAGGTAGAGACCATACCCCTAAAGTCCCATAGACAGGGCCATACACACAACAGTTGTTGTCATGGGGGCAATTCAAACCAGCCAGGGATTGAACCTGGGCTGCCCACAAGCAAAACAACCATGTTGACCACCAAACCACCCACATCCCCTGATAATTTACAGCTGGATAGTTAACCACTTGCCACTTCCTGAGACCTTTCCCTGGTTGTCCAAGGAAAGGCAATGGGCGACCAGGTTGTGGGCATAATGTTTGATATCCAACAGTATAGCATCAACCTGTTTTGTGAAACATTATAACCAAAGTTTACAATGATATTGATAAAAACAGCATACATATATTCTAGGTTCAAAGATGACAACAGGCAATGATAATAAGACCTACCTGACATATAACCCTGTGGTGAAATATGCTGCTGACCGGTCTATAAAGTTGACTCCTGTTCAGAGGAGACTCAATGAGGTGAGTGTTCGATGTAGGTCTGGTTCGGCAACCTGACTAATATGTGCCAAGAATAATAAGAAGATGGTGATGGTTTTATTCTTTGTCAAATTTTGTTGAAAAAAAAGACATCATTCCTGGTATTTAAAGGTCAGACAACTCATGTATATTTTCACTTTTTTTAAAATTAAATTGTGCATGTCTTTTTTTAACAGGAGACACTTAAACACAGCTGGTCACTAATGATGGGTTTTCCAGAACAGTTACAATTCCTGGCCAATATCTGTAAAGCTATGGGTGCCAAGAAGACACTTGATATAGGTTTGTAAGAATATACTTAAGATATAATTTTAGGCTTTTCATTAACCATATATATGCATACTTTCAAAAATGTCAGAACCCCTATTCCGTTTGAAGCTCATCTATTTAATCGAATGCTCCTTTTCTATAATGTTCCTGTAACAATGGATTCATATGCAGCCTTTTTTCTTTATGTGCGTCGGGAGAATCAATTATCATTCTTTCTGCCTATAGGTACTTTCACAGGGTGCAGTGCGCTGGCTATTGCTCTTGCACTCCCTGAGTCAGGGAAAGTTGTTGCCTGTGACGTATCAAAGGAAGACACAGACATAGGAAAGCCTTACTGGGCTGAGGTGAGTCAGCTGAAGACCTAAACCCATGGCTATTGAGCGATGTATCTAAGATTCTGGTCTATTAGTGATTGCTTCAATCTTACAGTGTCTGATATTTTCCAAGCAAATGATCATTTTTGATAATCTCTGGCCATTCTATGGCAACAACATTTTTGGTCACTGTGACAATTTCTTGTCACTTTCACAATGAGATTTGCCCAGATTCTTGTCTCAGCCTTTAACCCTGACTTCCTGTGAAAATGAATGTACTGAGAATGGTAACGCTCTAACAACCTTATAATACAGCTACTTCTTTGCATGTTGTTATTTATGTGATTGCCCACTTTGTCTAAAATGTTATAAAATATGTCTATTAACCTAATTTAACCTAATATTATCTAACATATGTACTTAGATTCTTCATTGGCTTATGTTAAATTTACTCTTTCTGATTCTGTTCATTCTTTAGGCAGGAGTTGACAAGAAGATTGATCTTCGCATTGCTCCAGCAGAAGAAACCTTGAGTAAGTGTTACACCCCTAACATACAAGAAACAACAATGTTATGCAAATTGAAAGTGTCATTAAGGATAGACAACAAGTGACAGCACATAGTTTGGGCTATCAATTTTTCTTTGATAATTGATAGCTTACAATCTCCCTTTCTATACAAGAAAAGAAAGTCTGATGCAATTCTATATGAGCAGATGGTCTTGCCATTAATACATTATGGATATTTCCTCACTGATAGTGCCTTGAGGAAAAATGTTTGGCAACTGGATAAAATTCAATAGAGCCATGCAAATAATTGACGTTATGTCCTCATGTTGAAGGGAGACCAAGTGTTTAGACTATTATGGCAGAATGAAAATTGAGAATCTATGTGAGAGATGAATAATATCTGCATAATTTATTATCATATCAAAAACAAATGCAATTTGAATGAAACAAGACTGAATAGAGGTCTGAGAAATAGGGGTAAAATATGTTTCAAAGTATACTTTACAAGGACTTGTGAATATTAAAAGGTCCCTTTTATAGGGGAATAAAACAGTGGGACGGTTTGACAAAAACAGTTCAGGAAAGTAAAACCAAATATGAATTTTGCTAAAAGGTAGACAATATGACTGTTTAAAAAAAGACAAGAGGTATTATTTTCTCTGTCCAATGATATAAATAGAGTTACAGTCATCATAAAGGCTGACAGCTGTTCAAATAAACTTTTTTAAGCAGGCATATCTCCCTTGGAATTGAAACTCAAATTTTACATTCCTCTCAAAAAGGTGATCCTACAGGGAAATGTATGGCAGACTCTGTATTCATGCTCTATTTTCCATTTCTTTTGGGAAAAATACTTTTTAATATTTTCAACCTACTTTTATAGAGTTAATGATAATGTAGGAACTTAAACCTAAGTAAGAATTAGCCTTCCCTCCGAATGACTATCATTTATATGTATCCAAAATTTTAAATCTGTAAATGGGATATTAGGGGCCGTCCATAAATGATGTCATGCTATTTTTAACCTTTTTTGACCCCCCTCTTTCCTTCGTTATGTTTCATCATGTGACCCTTGACCCCCCTCCCCTTGAGAAATGATTTCATGCCAAGAGAAACCCCCCCCCCCCCTCAAATCATAGAAATATTATGAACAAAGAGGATTTTTTTATTAGGTTAAAAGTAAAATATGTTAAATATCCTCAACAGATACAGCTGATATAGTTCTATATGAAAAAATAAAATCAGAGGTCATCTGATTACAGGTTATGATGGAACTTATAAATAAAAGACAGAATTTGGACTATATAAATTATCATTTCATCAATTTGTCATGATAAATGACAATTTATATGCTTAAGCCTTTTGACTTCTTTACATATTTCCCATAATTCACCATATCCTATAATACTCTAAAAGTAAAATAAAGGAAATAAGCTTTATGTGATTGGGAGAATTATCTGGAAACAGTATGCTATGTGTTTTAGATTGGATTTAGATTATTCAATTTCTTACTCTCCTTCAGGACAACTACTAGCTAATGGTGAGGAAGGAACATATGACTTTGCCTTCGTTGATGCTGATAAGATGGGATATGACACATATTATGAGTTGTGCCTGAAGCTGTTGAGACCAGGAGGACTCATAGCATTTGACGATGTAAGCATGCCTAATTTTCTTTACCTATGAGAATGGATTTATCTTTTAGTAGATTTGGATGGGTGTGTTGGTCCCTGCATCCCATGTCCAATTTAAGATGTGGCCAGGATATCTGTAAAGCCCGTATTCCATATACTGAAAGTGTGCGCTGCCGAAATTGAGCCTAACCATGGAAACATTCCATATCGGCGACCTGCATTTTCGGGACACTTTCGGCGCCGAAAATGTCCCGAAAGTGTCCCGAAAATGTGGTCTGCCGATTTACACTTGTAAAATCGGCTGCAGATGTAAAATCGGCAGGAAAAATTTACCAACGTGTTCGTAAATTCTATCAGCAACGTTGCCGATTTTATATCTGCAACGCCGATTGTAGATGGGCTGCAAATCGGTAGCGCACTTTCGGTATGTGGAATACGGCCTTTATTGTTATCAAGATAGCGACATTCCAAGTGTAATTCAAGAAATGGCCATGCCCCTTAATGTTGTGTTCCCAAGCCCACATCCAATGTAAGATGTGGCCATGTCACATACTTTAGTTATTAAGAGAGAGATATTCCATGGGGAATTCAAGAAATGACCATGTCCCTCATTGTATTGTTTCTAAGCCCAGGCCTTATCTGTCATGTAGTACTTAAGAAATGGCCATGTCTCTGGTGTTGCATCCATTTTAGCGGTCCTGACCACTCTTTATATGTAGGCAAATAACATTTCTTTATAACTACAGCGTACATGCTGCTGTTTATGCTGGCAATTATCTCATTGTTCTCTCTATTGTTCAAGTTTCTATTTCTAAGAAAAAAAGATATCCTGGAAACAGAAGATTGGTTTATCTCTATGTGTCTGACTGGAGATTAGGCCCATATATAATACAGAGTTAGCTGCGGTGTTTTGGTAATGTACACCAGGTGGAAGTCATTTATATTTGATTTAAAAGTCTTAATTCCACATACCAATTACAACACTGGCAGTTTTATTTTTGTTTGATTTTCTTTGAAAACAGGCTCAACAAATTGGTTGCCGAGACCTATTTATGTCAATATCATTTCAAATTCCTCAAATACCCCAATCAGTATTATAAAAAAGTTGGAATGCACATACAATACATCATAATTATACAATACTTCATAATCATTATATAAGTTTACTTTAGAAACACTTTAAAAGTCATGCTGACATACCAATAAAAAATCCAAGGATTCCAAGGGGGATTCCAGGGGATTCCCTGTTATCATTTATAGATTCAGATGGGCATCCCCCTTTCAGCTGCAATCATGGCCTGTGGCAGCGGAAGTGTTAATACTATTTGCCCCATGATATGTTTTCAAGGAAAGAATGCATTTCATGTTACTATAAGTATGCCTTTTTTAATGTGTTTCAGATGGTCTTCTATGGCCTGGTCATTGATCCATCAGTCAAATATGAACTCATAGATGCTCTCAGGAAACTCAACGACAAAATTGCTGCTGACAATAGAGTCAGCTGTACTCTGGCTCTTGTTGGGGATGGAACGATGATGTGCTTCAAGAAATAAAATCATATACTCATAATATTTTGTTGAGGACAGAGAGTATATCATGTTACTTCCTTCATAGCTACATATATTCCTTTGCAACTGATTATCTTGTAGCAATATTTTTAATGTATTGACTAATCTGACAGATTTATGATACCATGTTTTTCATCTTTTTTTTTGTAGAAACTAGCATACATGTACAACATACTACCATTACTATTAACAGCTCCTATTTACAAGGATGAGGGTTGTGTATCAGAAAACATGAGTACCCTGTCTGCTTGAAATGGATGTTTGTATGTAGCATCAGACAGAGAAGCTGTTATATTCAAATTTTGAATTATTAAAATCGAGAAACAAAAACTCAATACAGCACATACAAAATTTCAGATATTGGATTATGTTAAAACAAACACTGGACAACAAACTAAGAAGATTTCACACTATATTTAAGGTTTACACAGGGACATGGGAAACTGTTCAAGATAAAAGTTTAACATGAAGTAAAATAGCTTCAAAGCTTTTCTCATGCATGAGTTATGGTCGTCCCTCAATAAACTAAAAATGGTAACAAAAGCATTATACCCACCCTGACATACCTTTCCCACTAACAGTTGGCTGTCTGGGCTTTCAATACCCACCACCACCACCACAACTCTGCTGTCACACACAGCTCATGGAGGGTATATGGGGGCATGGGATCTTTTTTTTTTAAACGAGCAAAGGTACATACAGGATCTTTGTATGTTAAATAAAGAGGGTAATAAATGATACTTATTTTCACACAATTTGTTACATCTTTTAATGCAATGAATGCTCTTTCATGCATAAGATATTTTTGAAATACTAGCAAAGTTAGAAAAAAAAACTAATAAGCATCACAATCAAATGTTCCATTGATGTTCACTATCGGAAATAGCCATTAACTTCTAGATTGATTTAATAACCTCTATTGAAGGAAAGTCACGTTCTTGTGAAAATGTATTTTTGTAGGAATGTGCTTTTTTGTACATTTTTTGATGGTGGTAGAACCATTAAATCCCCTAATAACAGATATTTTTTAAGATAGTTCATCTATGTCAGTTTATTACAATAGGCCTAGGATATCTCTTAGAATTAAAACATCACAAATGTAAGCAATCTGCTTTATATATTTTAGCGGTATATGGATCTGAAAGTCATTAATTTACAAAGAAAAAAAAGGAATCTAATGAATTGAATATTATAACGGTTCAACGACATAATTCATTTTTTTTTTTTTTTTTTAAATCTTTTATTTACCCTGGAGATACATTGCACATTAGTACAATACAAGATCGGCCAATGGCCGTTTTTCACTTGTGTCCAGCATAGTGCCCATTTTATAAGATTACATAGTATTAATGGGTAAATAATGCTGTATATTTGAAATTAATTTTGAACCAACGGTTATTGGGGAACCCATCTATCCATTAAAGGGATTCTCCCATGAAGTGCCAGGGAACCCCATTCTAATGCATGCATATAACCAACCAAGAAGGGAATACGAGGGGAGTTGGCAACCCGCTGATATCAGCCTGGAGAAAGGCCTGCAGGGCCTTCCCGTAGGCTGATATCAGGCTCCTGCACCATACAACGCATTTCCCCTGCATTGACGCATCTACAGGAAGGTTCACCTATAGACCTACCAGGCAAGAAACAACCCAAAAACTTGGAAAATTCCCGCCCTCTGCAAGTTTCTGTTAACTATTTTTTTCTTTTTCATCCCAAGTCATTGAACTTTATATCTCTAGATACTACACCATTTTCCTCTCTATTGGCTGATTTTTGAAATAATTATAAACAGATTAAAGCTAGATCTCACATGAACAATTGCTTTTTATTATTTGATATTTGTAACTGCATTCGACTAGAATTCAATTGCATCACTTAGTGGGTTCCCGGCTTAAGGGGAGTTTTCCAGATGTCCTGAACAAATATAGTTTAAGTTCTATTACAAAAATAGAAAAGCAGCTGTTTCTTGCCTGATGGATCTATAGTGTGCCCTTTGCATTCCTGCCCCGTTCCAGCGCAAACTACTTTCTGTATCACCCTATGGGGTGAGACAAGGCAGGTTATCACATGGATTTGATATGTTAGGCTCTTAACTACTTAATCTGTATCACCCTAAGGTATGATAAAAGATTTTAACATTTTCCTGTTGTATATTATCTTTTAGATCAATCTTTATTTACCTTGATATCATTTTGAAGTGACCCCATGGGGGTCCGGGTAAGAATAGGCCCACAGTAGCCCCTGCTGATCGTTTGAGGTGACCATAGGGGGGACCCTGCACTGACCAAGTGGTTCTCTGGGTTCAATTCCCAGTTAGTGCTTGGTTCACTAAGGGATGAGGTACAGCAAAAATGATTTGCCAGTTTTAATCCCCTGCTGTTTGCCAGCCCTGTCACCTTCATCTCATAGATTCGATCACCAAAGACAGAATTCGTCCCAACCGGGTTTCGCCGTGAAAATGACCCTAGCTGTCGGTATGGCGTAAAACAGCCAACACTCACTCTCTCACTCATTTTGAAGTGGGAATTCCCAGTTATTTGACAGGGAATTCCCATTGTTATGATGTAGCAAGGACATTATTGAAAAGCCTAGAATTCTGGAAATTCACAAATCTAAATTTCTATCCTGAGTAATTTACTGATACATTAATCCTATTCTTGTCTTGTGTCAAAACCTCAGGGACAAAACTGGTCACAGGGTTGTTACCTTTCTTTACATATTGCAGTCTTACAAAACGCCTGGTAACTGCTTTAGAAAAGAAGTAGTGCAGGGGCTGATCCAGGGGGATCCAGAGGTCCTGAACAGAGGTCCTAACATTTTTAAAAGTTTGTGTACTTTCCTGTACAAATCCAATGTGTATTTTAGGCTAAGGGGGGATGAGGGGGTCTAGAATTTGATAAATTTTGCATACGTAATAAATGGAAGGCCCCTATAAATAGTAAGAAAATATTGAAAAGTCAAGACAGCTCTCGTATGTTTTTTGCTATTTGCTTTAATTTATGAGGGTCTAACATAAGAGTTCCGATTTGTGATGTAACATTATAGAGGCAGCCCACTAAAATAACACAGTCACAGAGGTATTTCTTAAATGTGACATGGAGGCTTTAAAGGGAGCCAAAACCAATACATTAAACGACATTTTCCAATCACACATAATCATGGAAATCCGTTCCATGAGCCTATTTCTGGCCTATGTTAAAGTATTAACCATGAAACATGGCAGAAAATGATTAGAGAACAGTTTTCTTTGCTCAACTGAATTAATGTGGATCCGCAAAAAATCTTTTTTTTTACAAACATAAGGGAATATTCTACTTTGGTTTGAGCTACTTTTTACAGCTTATACTTTACCACTGACCTTAACTAGACTCATCTATCATATTTCTATCTGAGTTTGTCAATTATATTGGTTTTGGCTCCCTTTAACAATGTGATAGGGAGGGTTAAAAACATAGTGACATGTGACATAGGTATTTCTTAAATTCAACATGCGACATTGGGATAAATAAGTGACAAAGACACAGGACATCTGTGTTTTAAGAATTAAACATGCAACATCAGTGCCCCCCTATTCACACCCCTAACATTGTGAACATAGCTTTGGAAGCACCCCCTATGAGAGTCCATTCACACTGTTAAAATGTGCCAATAATTTGATGTTTTGTGATATCATCGATCATTGGTGAATCTTTAGGAAAAGATAGAAAGAGATGGACGGTGTATTTTTAACAGTTTGTACTGACTCTCACAGGGAGCACCACTGTGAGGTTCTTAGAGTTTCAGATTTAACTAATAATTAACCAGAACCAACAGAGCACAGTTAAAGATCACTCAGAACTGGAAGTGTTTATTCCGGCCGTAAGATCCACAAGGGTACCACGCCAGTCCCCGGTCGCCCCATAGTGTCGGCAAACGAAAGTCCGACCGAACGAATATCGGCATTCGTTGACCATTTTCTGGCGCCTATTGTCCAAACAGGCAAATCCTATGTACGTGACACAACCGACTTCCTGAACAAGATAGCCGCGTTAGATGGCATCACAGGCGATGAGATTTTACTCACCCTGGACGTCAGCTCACTGTACACCAACATCCCAAATGATGAAGGTTGTAATGCAGCATACCAGGCCCTGTGCAAACATAGGGCACTAGGCCAACAACCAAGCAACCTTTCACTATTGGAAATGTTGACCCAGGTCCTCACTATGAATAACTTCCAGTTCAACAACACCAACTATCTACAGATAGGTGGCACCGCGATGGGCACCAAAGTAGCCCCTTCATATGCCAATATCTTTATGAGTGATTTCGAAGATAAACACGTCTACACCTACCCCCTCCAGCCGAAAATATGGCTTAGATACATAGACGATATCTTCTGCATTTGGCAACATGGTGAACAGGAGTTACATAACTTCACAGCGCACCTGAATAAAGCGCACCAGTCCATCAAGTTCACGGCTGAACAATCAACTTCCCAGGTCAACTTCCTAGACACCACTGTGTCACTAGAGGGTAAGTCACTGACCACCAACCTCTATTGCAAACCAACGGACAGGAATAACTTCCTACCGTTCAATTCCGCCCACCCTTATCACTGCAAGAAGGGTCTCCCATATGGTCAATTCCTGCGATTACGACGTATCTGCAGTAAGGATACAGACTTCGTGTCTAACTGTGCCAAGAAAGCTGCCCTTCTCATCCAGAAAGGATATCCAGACCAACTCCTGATTGAATCCTTTCGGAGGGCAGCCGACACAGATAGGGAAACCCTCCTTAGCCAACCACCTAGAAAATCCATGAAGAAGGATGAACTTCCCTTCTTCCTCACAACAACCTACAACCCCACAAACAAACAACTCGGAGACCAAGTCGGCAAGACCTGGGACCTCCTAGACAGGTCCGCATCTACCCGTCACCTACACAGTAGGGACTTTAAGATTGGACATCGGAAACCAAAATGCCTGAAAGACATCCTGGTCCGGTCCAAACTGAAGGACCCACCCGACGCCCGGGTCCACAATGAGCCAAATCACAGGAAGACATGCGTGACCAAAACGTGTAGATACTGCCCTAGAATAAACAAAACCGGGAAAATCAAATCACACGTGACAGGGAAGACGTACTTCACCCGCCAGCAAGTTGACTGCAATAGCAACAACCTGGTCTATGCAATCGGCTGCAAAAAATGCGGGAAACAGTATGTAGGTCAAACAAAGAATAGCGTGAAGAAACGCTTCCAATCCCACTTTCATTACATCATGAATGACCCAACGAAGACGGAAGTCTCCAGACACTTCAACGCCACCGGACATAGCCGCCTGGACGACGTTGAGATCTGGATCCTACAATTCTGCAAAACAACCCGCGACAAGCCAGTGGCCCTCCAACAAAAGCTTAATGCTGAGTTCGATTGGATCCACAGGCTACGTAGCCAGATACCGATGGGTCTCAACACCATCGACACGGGCTACTAGAACCCAACCTCAAGGGGCACGCCTCAGACAACCTTTCCGTATTACCCACGACCTCAACCGTCATTTGCCCACTGACTGAGCCGGCCCCTAGAGCATACACACTAAAGGATGGATACAGCGACACTGCCTAGCTATTGACCACCGGGATTTTAGGACTGCAAACAGCTTATCACCATTCCATTAGCCAATGCAAATACACTCAGTATACCCTAAGATCCTATGTGGACACCGTGATATTCAACCATTAAAACGGCCTGATGAGGTATTTACCGAAACCGTGACAGCCACTTGACATTGCCCATCATCAGTAGGGTCCGGACTGTGTAAGACGGACCCGGGGTATATGTTTTGGTCAATCCCCCCAAAAAATTAAGAAATTCTTGCCCATCTATCCCCTTTTGCCGGTCTGCCCTTAGGGGGACCCCAGCCTTAGACTGGCCCGTGTAGGGCAGCTAGGGGGCAACACCTGGCCTACACAATCCCTGATATGACCTGGACCGCGTAGGGCAGGCCCCAGAGTTGTTAGGCTTCCCTCCATGATCCGGCCACCCCTTTCCCTTTCTTCTTCGACAGAACCGGCTATGACCCACGAGATATTTTTCAAGCAGAGTGGCCCTTGCCGCCGCTTGGAACAACCCCGACTACCCACCACACCAACCAGACTGGACAGTGTGGCCCCTGCCACCTCCGTCTGCTCTCATCTTTCCCTAAAGAACTCATTACCGGTTCCACTTCCCAAAACCCCTTATAGACCCAGCACCCCACCTCCCCTTGATTCCCAAAGTTACCCCGCCGGACCTCACTTGGGCCCCATACACCCCAACATGGATATGAAATAGCCCCACCTGACCCCCAGCTGACCAATCAAGTGAGCCATACTAGGCAGAGTGCTGTGTTGGAGAGTGAGACACCCCTCACTTCACGGTTGCCGTCAGAGGAGAGAGCACCTTACGTTTTCAACATCAGAACTGGAAGTGTTTATTCCGGCCGTAAGGGCTCACTACACTGATTTCAATAAATGCAAATATGACAACTTCCATCATCAGTGTCCCGAAAAAAACTTACATATCTTAGTTTAGCTAAACTATTTTTGTTTGATACAGATACCACTTTGAATTGGCAGCAGTTATGGCATTTAATAAATAGTTACTGTAATATGTAAGCTTAAGAAGTATTTCATTTATGAAAGAGATGAGTTTATGCACCTTTTGAAACCAATATAAACTATGGAGGGTATTATAGGTCCTCTTTATTTAAGGTAATATTGGCAAAACTATTCATATATCCTTGTTGCAAACTATATATATATTTATTACATTTCCATATCTTTTGCTCAGACAATTTTTTAAAAAGCCCTTGAATTGGAAAAGACAATTATTTTTATATTAAGTTTTAGGTATCACAAAGTATGTATGTACTATGATTCATGTTCACACGATTTGTTTCGGTATTAGAGCTTTAATACTGAAGAATAGGCTACCATAGTTATTTCCTTACTAAAATACGGAAATCTAGTTTCACTATGTTCCGTATTTGTCAATGTTTGAAGAGAGGCATCTCTGCTAGCATGAGCCTTTCCATAGAGATTTGAGGGATTTGGGGGTGCTACTTATAAGTGGTTTTTCGCTTAAAAAAAGTGGGGAAAGGCATCATTTTGCACAAATTTGAGGCCCCCCTCTCAGGCCTGGAATGTTACATTTAAAAATCTAAATTGGCCAAAATAAGGGTCCGTTCCTAAGACTAGACACTTTGTTTGAATTGTAAACGATTTTGGTAAAAAAAAAAAAAAAAAAAAAAAGAATGAATATGGTGGGTCACAGACGTTATGGGCCCAGAGGGGGACTTTGACTGGCGATAAGATAAGGCCAAGTCCCTACTGCCTGGTAGATTAACGTACTGCTGGTGGCAATAAACAGTGACACAGTCATAACGGTCTCACAGGTGAAGGCAGGATAATACGTGAGCACGGGGAAATACCACCCGAGGGACGCCCAGGGGACGCCGTGTAAGGTAAGGCGTCGGCGGATTCAAAGGGGGGGGCCCTCCCTTTTCCGGAAAATTGTGCGTTTTTTTCAATGTAAAATTCGGCTGAAATGTTATTAAGGTAGAGAATTTCCAATAGCGCCGCCCCCCCCCCCCCACCACACACACACCTTTTTAAAATCATGGACCCGCCACTGGTAAGGGATTCATGAATGTATACAAACCCTGAAGGCGGGTTACCACAGTACGACCAACTTATAAATTAGTATTATGACATGTACCTAGTCATGTAGTTAGAGTAGTTGTAGTATAGTTATACTTTGACGGAAATGGCACATAAGCCTCTGTAGACTTGTAAGTTGTCAATAAAATATATTATTATTATTATTAACCTTTCAAACTACAGCGATCAATGACCTCTACCAAGCTTCGATCGGCGAGGATGGGAAGGGTTAACGCTGAAAGGCTGAGAGTGATCCTGCTTTGTCGTTCTCTGCATGGAACCCACCTTTAAGCTTATTTTCGTTTTCCATAGTTATTATTCGGTGACTCTTATGTTTCTTGTGGTTGGTGGGGGAGGTGGGGAGGTGGGGAGGTGGGGTGTAAGCCCAAGCCAACATTCAGACGACCACCTGCACGCATATATATATATATATATATATTTATATATATTTATATATATATATATATATTTAAGGATACACCTGCAGTGAATCACGTCCAAAGGTCTTATCTCAAGTTATTCATTGCTGTATATAGTTCAAAGCCTAGAACCTTACGACCAGTATTTCAAAATAGCCTAAAAGCTTGGCGATTAATAATTTTGTGTTAACACAGACAGTGGTGTTTTCTTTGGAATAACTTATTCTCAGTCATATAGCAGCATCATAGAAGATATACCTTTCCGGATAGCCTAATGTTTAATGTGGCTAAAGCCTATATAGTCAACTAGGCGACTTTAATCCCGATCTCAGATATCAACACTGGGAATATTGGTTAAATATGAACATGTTATATGCGATTAGAAAAGGTATTTAATTCTCTTTCAAATGATGTGTAGGATGTGCAGCCTTTTGCCAATACAAATTAAAAGTAATAAATTACCAACTAACCAGTGGTTAACATCGGCTGGTCCAATATATTTTTAAACATCTTTATTTTATAGCCTTTATATAATTATAGCCTTTAGGTGAATTCAAATCCCCCCATTCCTAAACACCAATCCCTTCATTTCTCGGTTTATTCCGCTCCCTATTAACCTAACCTGACCTGGTGGATTATTCTACCTGTCGGTGTAGTCGTTGGTATGTGGGACGTGGGCTTATCTTATAATGAGATAAGCGGTAAATCCCGGCTAACTACGCCTCAGGTGGCCTCCTATATGACAACGATACGGTGCACCCACGCCTTGCATACCGCAGTCTACAGTCATTAGATTTGATAAGGAATAATCATCTTATATCATGTAAATGACCATAGTTAATTAAACTTACGGACAATCTCTTATAGGAAGCGATCCCTCGACCCCCTCCTCCTTCCGTCTACTTATTTCTCTGCCTGAGTCATGCAGCTTTAGATATTGGCTTTTTTCCCATAGGAACCAAAGTTAAAGCTTGTCAGCCCAACCTATGATGTCCAACCCTATTTTGTCCAGAAATACAGCATTTTGATTGGCTGACAAACCTGCAAATCTGTTCATTGGTAGATTTCAAGTAATCAGAATGTTTTATCACTACTTAGGGATATAGAAAATAGAATTCTTGGTTTTTCTGTAACCGCAACTCTAGGCGACTAGGATGGCTTTTATTGTAATTTTGTCCAACCCTTGTCCAATCCTGGGATATGCCCAATGTGGGATGGGCTTATTCTCCCTACCACGGATAGCTGACTGATGGTATTTTAGGCACCTGCAGGTTAATTTAAATTTGACTGATTTTTTAGACAAAAACTCTGGGAAAGCTATAGGAAATTTACAACTGGTTGCTATATATCTTTCTATAATGAATGAATTTTCAAACCAACCTGAAAAATATCAAATATATAAAAACACCAAATGGAAAAGCAGTCACTGCTAGTGTTCCATCACATTAGACCACAAGATACACCATGGTTAGTGAAAATCACTATACTTAAGCATTGTAACCTGTTTACATATTCCCCAGCATGCACCTTGAATTAGGCTTGTCTGCAGGTGAACTACAATAAATAAGCTATCCTTGGTGGGGAGAATTATCGAAACTAGGCCTCTAATTTGAATAAATGTTTCATTAGTTTCACACTATGCACATTTCTGGTAATTCCTATATGCAGAAATTAAGCGGAGTTACCGCTCAAATACAAGTTTTTTTTAACCGTGTTAGAAAATAATGCTTGTTTTGATACGAAATCGGAACAGATATATTGTTTTAATCCAATGTGGTCTGTTGTAGCTGAAATGGTCCTTTGTGCCAATCTAAATAGCATTATGATTTTTTCTTGCTTACAGAAAACGCCAATTTTCGTGGATCGTGACTGGACTACTACACCTGCAACAGACGGGACGTAGCCCACAAAATGAAATGACCTAAAGGAGAGGACCCTTCTTGTAATAACTACTTCGACAGCATGGCCTTTCCCCCAGCACTACGGAGGTTCACCCTGATCTCCCTACTCTGTGTCTCCCTGTTCCTCCTCCCCCGCCCCTCCCAGGCCTCCTCCAGTACCCTCCCGGTCAGGGTCTTCGTCCTCCCCCTGAACGCCTCAGGACCCCTCTTCACTATAGCCAGCGTCCCGGAAGTGGACAATGAGACATACAACTTCCGGCAGTCACGTGATGGGCTGTCCCTGGACGTCAACACGGGTATTGTCCGGGTGACCGACCCTAGGTGGCACAGGGAGGAGACGGAGCTGGTGTTGGAGTTTACCGTTACAACACCCGCAGGGTCTGGTGAGTATGGCAGCTGGAAAAACTGTAGTTACCCTCCTTATATCAAAACAGCATAACTTCAAACCTTTTTGCACTTCTCATATTAGAACAAGAATCTTCCAGTTTCCAGTCACACGTGTTTAGGTTTTGGCGCTACTTAATACGATGAGTGAGCCAGGGCCAATGAGATAAACGCAGATATCATATCAAACTACACGTGCCAGTGTAATGAATGAAGGAAAACACTGGGAGCCAGAAAATACATCCACACGGTGAAGTCCTACATCACTAGTGTTTAGGCACGCCTGCACATGTGCAGTAGCTACTAGCCACCAGAGATAGTTCATGACAATATCTCAATCCTCGCGGTGATGAATGTGAGGTGGTCCTACAGTTTACGGTCACAACAATTAAAGGATATATATCCTTTAATTTTTATAGTAAGGGCTGTTTATTCTATAATTCTCCCTACCACAGATAGCTGATTTACTGTATTCTAGGCACCTGCAGGTTAATTTTGACTGATTTTGTAGACACAAACTAGGAAAAACTATAGAAAATTGAAAAACATTTGCTTTATTTCTTTGCAAAATGAATTTTCAAACCAACTTTTAAGTATTTATAGGTATGAAATGGAAAAATAGTGAATGCTAGTTTTCCATTATTTCAAACCAAAGTTAGGCCACAATTTTTGAAAATTCCCATATATATTTCCCAGAATGCACCTTGATCTAGGCTAGTCTGCAGGTAAATTTCAACAATAATTATTAAGCTATCTGTGGTTGGGAGAATTACCGGGAATACAACTCCTATACCTTCACCATTATCAAGCCCTCTCAGAAGAGGTGCATTAGGCAAGTGTTATTGCCCTGCAGACTGGGGCAACACCAATTGTAAATAAAGGAAAGAATAGGTATGTTTTTTTATTGTTGGAAAGGTTTTGATGTTCTCTTTCAAAATTAATGATATATAGGATGTATTGTCCTTCGCCATATTCGTCGACCTGGTATAGAAACTTTGAAACTGTGACTAAACTCCCTCTGTGTGCAGTACTGCCCGGCCAGCTTGCAATGTAGCAGAAATATTCTGTGTTTGTTACTTACTACCATAGCACATAATAATTACGTTATTGATGATGAGGTTGAAACCTCACCAAATCAAAAAGTTACTATAACATTATTTGTTGGTGAGGTTAGGACAAAACCAAGATAGAACATTATAAGAACATTCTGTTTAGGTTAAAGAACATATCCAGAATATTATGATAACATCACAGTGGAACGTCACAGTAGAAGGTTGCATCACCATAGTAGGGAGTCATCATTAGAACGTAACAAGAACCAACCCAGAACGTTGCTGTAACGTTATTATAGCGTCACATCTCTGGCTATAAATGTCAACAGGGCTGAATCAAAGTATTGAGGTATTAAAAGGTCGAAAATGGACAGCAAGGCCAAAGCCTGCTGTTGGACTCAGGAGCACCCACCTACGGGGTTATCAAGTACGGTCTGACCACATGGTAGGTTACCGCTAAGGAGAAGTGTATTTGCTTTTAATCATTTGATGTAATCCTTGACAGACATGAATTCATAGGTCTCAACAGCTGTTAATTGAAGACAATTATGGTATCAGTTTCACCGCTGTACTTTTGATCCATGAATGGGGATAAAAGGGCATTTCCCTCATGCTCAGGCAAAGGAGCCCTCGAAGGATGAGGTAAAGGGGAGTTCTGGGAGGGGAGGTTGTGCGCTGCGCACGAGGGTGGACTGCACAATATTATGGTGGTAGATGTGTGAGGAAAGGGATGGGAAACGTAGGGTGGATTCCTACTTGGACTGGAGATGGACAGCTGGGAGACTGCACCTTGGGGTCATGATGGGAATGGTAAAGTGGTAGCGTGTTGGCCTTGTGCCCAATAATTTGTTGCCCATGACCTTCCTGTTGATCGTCTTAAGTTAGTGCCAGGTTACAAGTACGCCTTCATTTTTCATCTAAATCTTTTTGTCCAAGTCCAAACAGTGATCTAATGACCTAACTTTTAACGAGATGATACTCTCAGAAAGTATATTCAGTGTATTGTTTGAAAACCAATGTAATCTACTTTCATCATGTAAATAGTCACCTCGGTATTCCTTGGGTAGTTCTTGGGTTAGGCTGGCTGCATCAAGTCTGACCTGATTTGCTTCTTTGCTGTCTGTTATATTATTGGTAGTTCCCAAAATAAACTATAATAGTAATGAACAGCTAGGCAATGTAAATATTATGGGCAACACATCAGCAACAAATCAGAATAGTTGTTTCCGACTGTTTCTGGACTTTTGCTATGTTTTTGATGCATGTGGAATCCACTCTATGCTGATCACAAGCCATAGTTATGTCACCTATCCTTTTTTGAGCCTAATGGCTGGGTGATCAAAACATGGAAAAATACTGCCTTTAATCATTGAGAACAGAAGCACACTTGTACCCTTTTATGTTTTTAATCGACATTATGATTCATTTCAGATGATCTCGACGTTAAAGTTGTCCGCGTGGACCGGGGGCCCTACTCGGCCATCCTGAAGAACTTGCCCGTACCCCTGACGGTGAGGGTCCCGCTGTGGGTCCGGCCCCACACCACCCTGTCAACCCTGGAGGCCGTAGACAGGGCCGACCATGGGGCGAGGGTCGTCTACAGGATCGAGTCAGGTAGGCTTATGGTTAAGACGCGTGTGTGTGTGGGTGTGTGGGTGTGTGGTGTGTACTGTGTGTGTGGGTGTGTGGGTGTGGGTGGGTGGGTGGTGTGGATGGGTGGGTGGTGTGGGTTGGTGGGTGTTGGTGAGTGGGAGGGGGTGTTTGGGTGGGTGTGGGTGTATGTGTGTGTGAGTGTATGATTGTGTGTGTGGGGTGTGTGTGTGTGGGTGTGGTGTCTGTGTGTCTCTGTGTGTGTTTTGTGTGTGCATGCATGCATGCATGTGTGTGTATTGTGTGTTTTTGTGTGCATGTGCATGTGGGTGTACATGTGTGTGTACATGTGTGGGTGGGTGTGTGCATGTGTGTGCGTGTGTGTGTTTCTATTATATGATATATGTATATACGAAATATAGAAACTGCTATCATTGTGTACAAACAAACTATAAGGCCACTTCTTGAATATTGTAGTCTTGTTTTTGACAGTGGTAAAAGATCCAAGCTAAATAACATCAACAACATTCAGCGAAAATGTACAAAATTGATTTAATATAACTACAAATCATCACATACTAAAAACATAGATGTATTGATGTCTGAGTATAACTTGCCGAGCCTTGAATCAAGACAGGAAATTCAGCTATTGTGCCTAATGCACCTCTTTGAAAAAATCTACAAAGTGAACATAAGATCAAATTCATTTGTCCTTTCACTAGAAGATTAAGGCTGAAACCACCTTTAATTCACCTACAATCAGCTACATTTTGCTTGGAACCCCCTTTGGATTTAGTGCTGGTTTCGCCCATAAGGGGAGGGGGAGGGGCTGGAATATGTGGAAATGATGTGTATTTCATTCAAATATGCATGTACATGCTAAATGGACGGCCCCTGTAACATGTTTTACCTAAGGTTGGTTTTGCCCCTTAGGACAATTACCCCCATAGGATAACCACCCCTTATGACAATTACCCCTATGGATAGGGAAACTACCCCTATAGGACAACTACCCTTATCGGACAACTATATAGATACTTGCTGTTTCTAGGTTCTGAGGGACGGTTTTCATTGGACCCGGACACGGGAGAACTTAAGACCCTCCAGAGACTGCCGTTCGGGTCCTCAGAGACCTTCTCATTGGCCGTATCGGCTCAGGTCATAGGAATGGTCCGCACCGATACAACCTTGACCCAGGTGGTGAAGGTCAAGGGCGGAGAGGTCAGCCCCCAGTTCTCCCAGCTGGAGTACGTCGTAGACATGGACGAGTTTGACGGGAGTGATAGGCCCACCAGAGATAAACCGTGAGTTACTGTTATTCCACACCAAGGGGGGCGGGGGGGGGTAGTATGTCCTAGACATGGACGAGTTTGACGGGAGTGACAGACCGACCAGGGACAAACCGTGAGTTACTGGTATTCCACACCTGGGGGGGGGGAGTATGTCCTAGACATGGACGAGTTTGACGGGAGTGACAGACCGACCAGGGACAAACCGTGAGTTACTGGTATTCCACACCTGGGGGGGGGAGTATGTCCTAGACATGGACGAGTTTGACGGGAGTGACAGACCGACCAGGGACAAACCGTGAGTTACTGGTATTCCACACCTGGGGGGGGGAGTATGTCCTAGACATGGACGAGTTTGACGGGAGTGACAGACCGACCAGGGACAAACCGTGAGTTACTGGTATTCCACACCTGGGGGGGGGAGTATGTCCTAGACATGGACGAGTTTGACGGGAGTGACAGACCGACCAGGGACAAACCGTGAGTTACTGGTATTCCACACCTGGGGGGGGGGAGTATGTCCTAGACATGGACGAGTTTGACGGGAGTGACAGACCGACCAGGGACAAACCGTGAGTTACTGGTATTCCACACCTCGGGGGGAGGGGAGTATGTCATAGACATGGACGAGTTTAACGGGGGCGACAGCCCCACCAGGGACAAACCATGAGATACTTTTCTTCCAAACCTGGGGAGGAGTACATCGTAGACGTGGATGAGTTTGATGGGAGTGAAAGGCCCACCAGGGACAAATCATGAGTTACTGTTTTTTCCACACCCGAGGGTAGGGTGGGGGGGGGGGGTACATCATAGACATGGACAAATTTGACGGGAGTGACAGGCCCACCAGGGACGAGTTATACTGTTCTTCCACTATATAATAGTCTACAACGGTTCTGTAAAAATATCTCTTTTCCATCTTAATTACAATGGTTTATGTGGGATTTACGATGTTTTGGGGAGACCTACAGTGGTCTAGGGTTGACTTATGATGGTTTAGGTGGTGACGTACGACCATTTTGTATGATTCGCAAAACACAGCGTAATAAAAGTTTTCAATAAGGTTTGTGTTTCATTCTATATCAGAATTCTCACCCCTATACACTTTCACCATTGTCCTGCTCTCTCAAAGGTGGGTGAATAACCAGAGCTGTATTTCCCCGGAGGGTAATAATGCCTGTCTGTGCATACTTATTTTCATTACCAAACCTTTTCAGCATTCGGAGTCTACTTGATAGATATCAATAAACAAGTACAGGCCACAGTTGCTCTCAGCAATTGCTATTGCCCCAGTTTGCACACACCTTTGTCTCAGGCTAAAGCCCTCAATTGCATGTACAAACCAAGGCATTAACAATTGATTTCTGCCCCCTTGGTCTGTACTATGTATATATTATTTTAATGTACCGGAAATATAACAACTTTTGGATAACTATTAATAATGAGGTTGCTATTGTTCTGGTAATTGACAGCCGCAGCAACAAATAGTAAATATTACCCAAACAAATTAAACGATATATTTCTTCCTTTTTTTTGGATAATATGTTTTTGTCGCCTTCTGAGTATTCTGTTCTTCCAGAATTTACAATAATATGCTACATAGTAATCAACATTATATGATATCATCAATTTATTATATATCATATATATACAACTAGTTTTGATTTAATTTGCATACAAAACGATTGATTATTTTATTAAATGGAGTGGCAAATTTCGTGTATACATCAGATTCCTTCTTTTTTTGAGAATGCATACGATGATACCCAGAAATCCAGATAATGTTTGGGTCACATTATCTTTCAAAATACCATAAGACGTAAGCTCCTACAATCTATATAGTCATAGTTTCTCCTCACTCCCCCCCCCCTGACAGGATCACTACAGTGCAGGTGACTTCCTTTTATGACCTGGGCATGGACTTTACCTTGACCTCTGAGGTTCAGGCCGACGGCTCTAGACCCGAGGTGAAGTTCGATGTGGTCAACACAGGGAAGGAAGGCGTGGTCACTACAGCCGTGATCATACCCAAACCAGGGGTGTCGGCCATCTCCGCCCTCACTGACCCCCGCCAGCACCGCCTCAGACTCACCGCCAAGGAGAAAGGGTCGGGATTCGTCTCTGATGTCAAGGTAACTCATTGTCTTTCTACATTCACATTTTTCTCCAATTCTCATGTTTTGTAACCTATAACTCTTTTCTTTATTGATTATGATTACATGGAAAACTTACTTTGTGAGATGTGGGTATTGATTTTTGATATATATTTAGTTTACTCCCCATTATTAAAAACTGTGGTAATTAGTGACTAGGAATAGGAACGAGTTAGCCTTTTGGGTATGAATCCTAAAGAACTAGCAGAAGAGAGGTATATATACCTAGTTTAGTCCCCATTACAGAATTATTAAAAACTGTGGAAGTGGGACCGAGTGGAACCCACCCCTCATGGGCCAAATTAAGACCTGGGCTGCCGACGCTATGTGGTTACGTAATCAAATGGGGGTTTATATAGCTGGCAGGCATTTATCTATCAAAATTGGGTATTTTTCAAATCCTTGAAAATCTAAACAAGAATTCATGCTCTGTAACTCAGCATTATTGTTGTATTTAGGTAATAATCAGTGATCTGTAACTCAGCATTATTGTTGTTTTTAGGTAATAATCAGTGATCTGTAACTCAGCATTATTGTTGTTTTTAGGTAATAATCAGTGATCTGTAACTCAGCATTATTGTTGTTTTTAGGTAATAATCAATGATCTGTAACTCAGCATTATTGTTGTTTTTAGGTAATAATCAATGATCTGTAACTCAGCATTATTGTTGTTTTTAGGTAATAATCAATGATCTGTAACTCAGCATTATTGTTGTTTTTAGGTGATAATCAATGTGATGGACGTAAATGACCACGAACCGTTCTTCTTGTCCAGTGTCTACACCCGCTACGAAGTGTCGGAGAACACAGCCCCAGGGACCTCCCTCCTCACAGGTCTGTAGACGAATCAGGCATTTAACCAAAAATATCATAGCTACACAAAGATTAGTATTTCACGCCTTTTTTGCTGTGAATGTGGTGAGGCAGCGCCCCCGATGAGTGTCCGTGCAAACCGTTACAATGCGTCATCTCTTTTGCCGTTTTCTTGACGTCATCGGATATTTGTTAATGTTTTAAAAATGGTCGAGAAAGACGCACTGTTGTTTTATTTGTATCTAGTAGCACGGACTCTCATAGGGGGTGCCTCTATCGATGATTTTGTGACTTTCCTCGGTAGTTCGGGGTTTCCGATTTCTACAACAGAGGGACGTGGTGGTTGTTTCGGGTTTTAGCCGGACAGGGAGTCCGAGCAAGAAGCCGAGATGTGAGATCAAGAGTCATGCCTCGCGCACGAGGGGGATTGAGCGGGTCGATCGGGAAATCGGTATTCGTTGACGGGGGAGGGGTGTATCTGCCGGGCTGGACCAAGGGGTCTCAGCCATCGGGCGTGGGGTCCGGGCACTTCTGTTAGCGGGTGGAGGATTGCGGAGGAGGAAAAATGGTAGGGATGGGCGCGGGCCGTTTCCTTTGTGCTGGCACTCTCTTCGGGGCCCACTGCGGATGGTCTACCCTCGTTCTCATCCAGTGGGGGTGTTGGGCCGACGGTCGCCTATTGTTTGGTAGCGTGGGGCCGAGCCGGTCGTGCCTTCGTACCCCTGATCCCTGGGTTTCCGCTCACTATTTCGGGCCTTTGCACCAGTCCAGTCTTCCGTTCTCGGGACTCCATCCGGGCCATCTCGGTCTTTCGTACCCTGTTTCGGTCCCTCGGGTCTTCAGGACCCCGTCCTAACTTTCGTCTATTTTACTTGTACTTTCTAGTTAATTAGCCTGTATTGGATCATCTTATCGGTTAACATAGGAAGAAGACACATGTTGACACTAGGAGTACTGCGAAGGAACTCTTTTATTCTCGGGCCTCACCGCCCCTTTTATAGTCTAGTGGTCAGCCCTGATTGGCTGTTTCTGATCACGTGGTCATAATGACGTCATTTCCAGTTTACATTCATCACTTCTGGTTTACATATTTCTCGGGTCTTTCGGGTTTCGGGCTTTTACAGTTTCGGGCTTTTCGGGCCTTTAGGGCTTTTCGGGCTTTTCGGGCCCGTTACAAAATACACTTTAATTTGTCGCTTCGTCTTACTTTCCATATTTCAACCTTGATAACTGATGAATAGACATTCATCACAATTTCACAAAACGATTATAGTCATTAGTCAGAGTTACATATGTTTGCTTGTCTATGGAATGGTTGATTTATCCCAAGAAAGAATATGACGTTATAATAACGTTAACGGCAACGTTCCGTTAAGTTTTGCTTTGGTTCTTGTTACGTTATTTTGATGGCACCCAAAACGTTTTTAGAAACTTACATTGTGACGTCACACTGTGATGTTATTGTGAGATTCTTGTGATGTTCTTTAATTCTATTATAACATTCTTACAATGACATTATTATAACATTAAGGTTTCAACTTCACTAACGTCATTATAACATTCTGTTTTAGAAAGTCTCAACTTTACCTAAAATAACATAACAGTTCCATGAAAATGGCGCAGGTTACAGACTAACCAAAAAACTATGGTCACAGTATATGGTTGGTACGTCGCTGCTTACCTGGGAAGGCCCTATTACACTAAGCCACTTTGAGCTGCGATGTCTGCACAGACCCTGAATTCCTAAAGTAAAAATGCGAGTCTGTAAAGGGCAAAATCATGTAAAAATGGAGATGCAAGTCTGCAAACTGGATTTCGGTTCCTAAAAAAGGTTCAGAAATGTACTTCCTTCAGAGTTACAAGAATGTGATGTACTCAATCTGGAAATAAGCTAGAAACGGTAAACTTACAAGGAAAAACCTATGTAAGTTCAGAAAGTGTTCCTAGAACCAGTTTGTACTTGTAAATACCCTCGAAATTGGCAAAAGTTACAAGAAATATTTGCAGTACCTCCAGAGGTACTGTAAGTAACTGTTGATTATATTAATTTAGTGAAATTTAGCATTTTTCTTGATTTACAAAGAGCCAAAATGATCAAAACAGTTTTCTTGAGATTAAATGATAAGAAAAATGTAAAAGAAAGGTTAGTAGACAAATTCTTTAAAAATATAGATTTTTCTAAAAACTGTCAAAAGTGCCACAGGGAAATGGGATCAACATAATATCACTCTTTTATTGGGTTGGTGTAATTGTAATGTGCACTATTTCATAAAATTTCTGCACGGATAGGAATGGGAGCATCAGGATACAGAGAGGCACTGATCTACATTTAGGAATCTGTAACTCATTTCCTAGCTGACAACTTTGTTTACTTGCTATTCCAAATGTTTCACATCTTTTATCACTTACACCTTTATATTATCCTTTTCTACAACACACATAAATAGTGTATGAGCAGTACTGATGTTTAAAAACATGTAATTTCCATTATATTGAGCCATGTACACTATTATCAATGACATAAGCAAGAGTGGTAAGTGCTTACAAGGTTGTAAGATACTTACTGGAGACGTGCTCCTGATCTGTAAAACCTACCCTACTATTTGGGAACAGGAGTCAGAAGATACAGACCCAGAGCACCACCCCAGTAACTTTTACAGACTATATTTACAGACTTGCAATTTTGAGTTAGGAATTCGGGGCGTATCATGATATTGCAGATAATATGCAGGAGTGATATAACTGTTAGAAACTGGCAATGTAAAAAATGTAACTGTTAGATAAAAGTTTTAGAAGTAACAGACTGACCATACAAGTAAGGTTGCAGAACATGCCTGTTACGTCACTGCTTGCCTGGGTAGCACCATCCCAGTAAGTGGATATCATCTACATCTATATAATTACCGTGACAAACCTCGCATAAAGTGACTAGAACGTGCGAATCACAAACAAGATTGCATCATTTAATCTTTATTTCTTACATATTCCGATGTAGTGTCAGCCGTAGATCGGGACGAAGGAGACAACGCACTTCTTGAGTTTGATGTCGACAACGACGCCTTTGAAGTGGTGAAACAAGATAACAGTTCTGCCGTAATAAGCACGAAAACGTAAGTTTTCTACTCTACAATTCCGTTTGTCTATCACCTTCATTTGTCTACGGTGTGATTTGTATTCATTCTCCTTGATGTTTTACTGCTATAGGCCGTATTATACTATGCGTTTTTTTAAACGCTTTTGGGCTGTTTCAAACGCGTTTTTGCCAACGTGAATAGCAAACGCGAATTTTATTGCCCAACGCGAAGTGTAATATATAAAAAAAAGCTAACTAATTAGCAAAAGCTACTCAACGTCTGCCAAAACGCGTAGTATAATATACTTCGCGTTGGGTAATATAGGTATTAATATAAGAAGACCCGCGGGGGGCCGTCAGAGGGTGGCCGTACGGCCCTCCTGCGACTAGGACCGCTCAAGGGCGAAGCCCGCGGGCCGTTCTGGTCGCAGGAGGGCCGTACGACCACCCGAGGACGACCCCTAAGGGTCTTCTATATTTTATTACCCAAGCAAAAGCCAAATAACCACAAAATTATAGAAAAAAACAAAGGACTCATTCTCCTCGCATAGAGCAACAGCCATGCGTAGTCCGACGAGCTTCGTGGAAAAGGGACCTGTATTCATACGCCCTCAAGAAAAAAAAATTCTAAAAAAAAATTGACAATGCCATAATTTTCTTTCATATTTGAGATGTACTCAAATGAAATTTCAGAATTTTTCATGCAATATTAAAGATTTACCAACGAAATGAATATTTTTGGATCATACCGGAACTATTTTTTCGGAGCCCGGCGAGCGGGCCGTACAGTGTGGCCATACGCTGAATCCTTCTATGGCCCGCTCGTCGGTCGTGCGGGTAATAAAATTGGGTAAACAACGCGTAGTGTAATATAGGCTCAATTCACCCCCAACGCGCGTCCGTCGCGTTGGGCAACGCGACCCAACGCGACCAGACACCCGACGCATAGTATAATTAGGGCTTAATGGTAACGTGTTATGTAATGTTGTAATTAGGGTAGAACGACTTTTCCGGGCTACTGGGTACCAGCCATAGGTTATTGGTGTACACGCCAGGCACCAGTGGCCAAGAAAGTGCCCGGCGTGCTACACCGATAAACTAGTTCTCCTCCTAATTGTGCTAAGCCATATTTTCAAAAAAGGAAAAAACGAAAACGATATAGGCCAACAGATAATTATAAGGTAACGAAATATACAATTTCATGAAATGATAGTTATTGCAATGATAAATTCTATGAAACGACCTTCGTCGCATGGCAATTAATTCTCCAAAATGGCAGTTGTAACTGTTTTTGTGTGTGTTTTTTTTGTAAATATGCGTAGATTGTTAAGATCGCCTGTATATCCACCTTTTTTTAAGAAAAATGTGTTTAAAGAAATAAAGAAATATCAATATTGTAATTATTTTATTTATCAATAACTCAGGTTGCCCTGATCTTCTAGAGACAGTCAATAAACTAATTCTTTTTTTTTAAATCCTCCTCCCCCAGGCTCCTGTCCCACGACGACCTTCCCCTGGGGTGGTACGAGTTCAACGTGACGGCCACCGACCAGGGCTCCCCTAATAGGACGGGCAGGGCCCTGGTCAGGGTCTGGACCCTCAACACCAACAACAAGGCCCCCGTGTTCGAGCCCCCGGACCAGCTCGCCTTCGTCAGGCAAAAGTTAAAGGTACTTGGACCTTTTTTAGTATTATTTTTTCACCACTTCCTACGAATAACATAAGATCTTCCAGTAGATCGAAAATTGCTAAAATAGTTGAACTATGTACAGTTGATTTACAATTGGATGGTAATATTCAATGAAAGGAAGTGCCTATATAATATACAAATACAAATACAAATTATTGGATTTTAACAGAAGCTGAGTTCACTTTATTAAATGTTCTTTCACTGCAGACCTGCGGACCATTTGGGCACAATTCCGTGAAGGGGTCATTCAAATGTCCTATCTAGCTGGATGTGAAATTCCAGTGATATTTTTTCCATGCCAGGGCCAAATATTCTTCAATATGCCAATGTTCCATAACCAAAAGGAAATTATAATTTACAGTTGTTTTTTTCACCTGGAGGATTAGACACAATAGACATATTTACTATGGGGTCCTGTGGGAAATGCCTCTCTTTTTTCATCACAAAATTCATGGAAACAAATTATTCAGTGTTTTGGTAATTTGTCAATATCTTAAGTCTTGACATGGACAATGTACTTAAAAGTTTTTTTTGAATTTTACTGTTTTAAACATGATACTCCCATAGAGTCTCTGGTACCAATTGATAAACTGTCCCTCTTAGTCCAGGAGCCAAACCTGAAAATCTTGATTTACCCTCCGCGGTGAGCCCCCTGGATTTTTTTGATTTTTTTCAACTTATAGCATCCTAGGGACCATGAATCAAGATGGTTCCGAAGAATTTAGGTATGCGAACACTCTGTAATTACGCGATTTATGGTTAATTAGCAAAAATTGAAAAACGCGTTATTTCTTAATTTCTCTGGAACTATGTAAGATATGATAACATGCTATATGTCATCTGAAAGGTAATTTTTTTCCTGATATTTTGGTATATTGTTTGCTATTGTCATTCATCATGGCAATGAGTAATTAAAGAAAAACTGCTGTTTTAGTCAAAATCATTAGAACTTAAGGATCCAAGGTTAAACTTTAGAATTGATAAACCAAGTCCTAGGTATAGTTAGAGGGGATCTTTGGGCAGTTTTTAAAAACAGTTGCATCTGATTTCATTAGAAATATAATGTAGAAATCATTTTTTGCTTATTAAATTCTAACCGACTACTGGTTCATTTTGCACTTATATTCTAAAAGGAGAGATGATATCATGAAAACAATACAATATATCCTAAAGAGATGGGAAAAGAATAATCATTGTCTCCCTAAGCTGGTATTTCAGTGCTTTCTGAGCTATTAGGTCCACTGTAGACAACATTGGAGCTGTAAAATAAGTTTACATTAGCAAGAAATATTTGTCCATGTAATTTGCAGCCAAGCTCATTTTTGTTGCCTGATCAAATTAGGATAGTCATTGATTTATTCACTCAAAAGGGTATGGATGGCTCCTTATATTGCCAAAGATTCACATATTGACATAACAATGTGCTGCAAACTTCTATTTACATATCCCTGTACCCACTCATCATTAAACCCTATTCCTATAGGGAGGGTGGGAGTTGTAGGCCATAATACTTTTAAATCTCCCCATTGCTGGCCCCAGTGTCCAATGTTTACCTCATACCTGGGAACAGATAAGGCCTGGAAAGACAGAGGAATGATAAAGATGGCAGACTAGGGTTCTTATCTTCCTGTTGTGTGAGTTAACCCATTGATAAGACACTGTGTGCACAACCTAATAAAGGATCCGTCAGCGGGTGGGGCAGGCTTAAATTTTGGCTACTTATTACCGTCTTATTATTCCATTTTATCACATTTTTTTTATTTTTTTTTATTTTTAAATTGTTTATTTCAACTGGAAAAAGATTAGCATAAGTGCTAGTTTACATCTAACTCCAGCAACGCAAGCTGATGATGAAGTAGTCATATAAATCTTGACATGAATAGGGATATAAGGAAGTACTACTCTCTAAAAGGTACATAGGAAACACTAACAATATTCCACCAGTTTAGCATAACTACTCTCTTAGATAATAACAATAAACTTTCGCAAGAACAATCATATGTTACTGTAAGGTAATCAAGAGCAAAACAACAGAAACAGAACAGGTGGGGAGACCTGAAGATTAATAAGTTTTCTACCACTAACAAACAAATCTGAGTTGGTTGATACACACAAAGGTCGGCCTGTAGCTGTAATCCATAGAGACATCGAATATGTATCACAGAAAATACCCCTGCATATAAATTGTTGTTTGCATCCATTTCTTTTGAGTATTTTTAAATCTTATATAGGTATCAATATTACGCGTTAGTACATTCAATTCATTCCAAGCCATAGCACCCATGTAGAAACAATTCCTTTTATATTTCTCATTATTTGGCTTTTGTGTAGTAAACAATATAGCACCATGAGCACGAGTATTGACTCTCCTTGTGTTTACTAAATCTAGGTTTGATTTTTGCTTAAACATAAATAATCGTAAATGTACAAGTCTGCGTACCTCCAATACAGCTATATTACACCTTTGATGTAGTAAGAAACTAGGAACACGAACTGGAGACGAGACACATATTCTTAAAGCACGATTTTGTAAAGCTTGTAATTTATGTAGTAAACCCATATTAGCACCATTATAAACAATATCCCCATACTCAAGTATTGGTAAGATCATAGATTTATAGATCAAAGATGCTGTGTTAACAGTCATGTATCGTCGGAGCTTGGAAAGTAAATATACTTTGTAGGAAACAAAACGAATACAATTTTCCAAATGTTTGTTATAAGTTAAGTTCATATCAAGTGTGACACCGAGATATTTATATGACACCACTCTTTCAAGTTTGTTGTTTCCAATAGAAAGATTATGAACTGTGATATTTTTAGTTTGAGATTTCATGCCAAATATTACATACTTAGTTTTTTTGACATTTATAGTTAGTCTATTTTTATCACACCAGTCTTTGTATAATTTCAAATCGTTCTGTAATAGTAGAGTGGTTTCATCAACATCTTTACCTGTCATATACAAAACAGTATCATCAGCATATAATTGATAGTTACTATGTTCAAGGATAGATGACAAGTCATTAACATATATGAGAAAAAGCATAGGCCCCAAAATAGAACCCTGTGGGACTCCACATTGAATATCACAAAATTCAGATGTCACTCCATTTGCAGTCGTTTGTTGTTTTCTATGACTTAGATAGTTTTTTAACCAATTCAATAAAATGCCTCTAACACCCATTTTATCTAACTTCTTAATCAAGATATCATGCGAGACAGTATCAAACGCTTTTGCCAAGTCTATAAAAGTAGCCACAGTTGTCGATTTATTATTAAAACCTGTAAAAATATCATTTGTCATGTTTGCAATTGTATGTAAGGTTGAAAAACCTTTTCTGAAACCACCCTGTTTACTGTCAAGTAAATTGTTGGCATCTAAATGTTGCATGATCTTCATATGGACTACTTTTTCTATAATCTTAGCTGGCAAAGGCAATAGAGAGATCGGCCGCAAATTAGAGACATCGCTTGGATTGCCACCCTTTTTCAATGGGATTATATTTGCATATTTCCATTTTTGTGGGAAGATGCCGTTTCGCAAAGATGCATCAAAGATATACTTAAGTTGCCTTGGTAGAGCTAGAAAGGCATCCTTCAGAAACTTACTAGATAAATTTGAAACAGAAGATGCTTTATTTGTTTCAATTTCTTTGCAAATTTTAACAAGTTCTTGTTCCTGTATTTCTATATTATCAATGAAGGTATTGGCCACCTTGCCACTGTAAACCCAAGCAGAATCAAATTTTGAAGCAAGCTTAGGGCCAATTTGTGAGAAAAAGGTATTAATATATGATGCCAGGTATTAATATATACACATAATTCCAAAAGGAGCATGGGATTCATCACTGCAACTGGTGAAGTAAAATGATAACTTTTTAGACAATGCTCTCTTACAGCAGTGAAATGAAGGTAGTGGATCTTTAGAAACTTATCAGTGGTGGAGAGGTATAGCCTTTCCCCAGAGTGACCTGCACTGAGGGTTAAGGGGAGCCCCCATGGTACAACACACTTCAGACCTATATAGTGTGCTGTGAATTGTGGGATTGCTGACCACCTGTTGTACTTTTGTTAACATCCTCCCACCAATCTACCTAATTATACTTTGTCATCCTTTTGCTTCTACTTGAGAGCAGATCCAGGCTGTATGGGTTCAGTGCTCAGTTAGCTTTATACCCTTGTGTATCAAAGCCTAAGTATTCAGTGTTGGATTATTAGAACTGATCATAGATTAGAAAATTATTTATGTATTTGAGTAATCACTCCCTTAGTTCTTGGTCTCTGGGTATTTACCATGATTGACCTTTCCCTTAGTACCTATAAACTGTGTCTTGCTGTAGGTTAAGGAAATTGGATCCTTGTTCATAGCAGTTTAGAAATGAAAATGGTTTTATTTTGATAAGGGAATAATGTTGTTTCTGGGGCTTAAAGAACTGAAAGTTTGAGGCAACAACCAGAATCACAGCAATTTGTTGCTCTTGTATAATCTCCTAATACCATAGTGCCGTGGTTATGGTGTCAAATCAAGGGTGCTGTGCACATGCTGCTCAATGTAGTAATGCTACTAGATAATATTGGGAAACCAGTAATGGCCATACCAAGAACTTGTAATTTTGAAATAGAAAGCTATATCAGGAACTTCTGTATTGTTTCAGGGCTTGATATTTGTTTGAGGACTTGCCAATGATATTGATATGTATATACACACTCAGAGGTCTCAGTCCCCTTGGTACACCTCCTGATAAAATTAGATATATGGCAGAATCCTATTAGTTGGTAGGATGAATCTGAGTGAAGCATGATCATAGGCTGGTCATAATTTGATATAAAATTACTAATACCAGTAACCCATAAAATATAAGATATCCATTTTGTGTAGGGTCAAGCCAAGCTACTCATTTATATAAGCACATGGGTCTAGAATCCTAGAGTTTAAAGAACAATCTAGTAATTTGTTAAAACCAACAATTTGAAAGAGGTAGCAGTTTAACAAATAGCATTCCTGGTCTTTTTGCAATTGGCATATTGATACAAGGACTGTTTTTTTAAAATTCAGAACCCTTGATATAATTATGACAACAGTCTTTTTGGGACTCATCTCTTCTCTAAAGTAATACTTGGAGGCTCCCCATATATATACCCTGAGAAACATGGCTTGGGGTCAGGTAATGGGTGAGTCTACTATGGGCTATTCTTTTCTTTTTATCAGCATGAAATAGAGAGAACTATATGGGGCCTTCTATTTAGTAAGTACATACATTTTCAAAAATCTCAGACCCCCACCCCCTTTGGGCAAAAGTATGCATTAGATTTGTACTATAAAGTATGCACATTTTCAAAAGTTTCATACATCCTTCCCCCTTTCATGCATACATATTTAATGCAAGACCCCTAATAAGATGGTTTGTAATAAAACTGAGACATAATCATGGTATTTTACTGAGGAAAGAAATCTTACTCAAACCATAGTTTTATTGTGACACATCTCTCACTGTGAGCCAAAATGCTCTCCAAACAGCCACTATATTACATGCATGTGCCCAAATGGCTCAGAAAGCACTGAAATACCAGCTTAAGGAGATAGTGATTATCATTTCCACCTCACTTTAGGATATATTGTGTTGTTTTCATGATATCATCTCTCCTTTTAGAATATAAGTGCAAAATGAACCAGTAGTCGGTTAGAATTTAATCAGCAAAAAATGATTTCTATATTATATTTCTAATGAAATCAGATGCAACTCTTTTTAAAAACTGCCCAAAGATCCCCTCTAACTATACCTAGGACTTGGTTTATCAATTCCAAAGTTTAACCTTGGATCCTTAAGTTCTAATGATTTTGACTAAAACAACAGTTTTTCTTTAATTACTCATTGCCATGATAAATGACAATAGCAAACAATATACCAAAAGATCAGGAAAAAAATTACCTTTCAGATGACATATAGCATGTTATCATATCTTACATAGTTCCAGAGAAATTAAGAAATAACGCGTTTTTCAATTTTTGCTAATTAACCATAAATCGCGTAATTACAGAGTGTTCGGATACCTAAATTCTTCGGAACCATCTTGATTCATAGTCCCTAGGATGCTATAAGTTGAAAAAAATCAAAAAAATCCAGGGGGCTCACCGCGGAGGGTAAATCCTTATTTTGACAGATTTCAGGATTTGGCTCCTGGACTATCTGCACAGCAGTATGTAAATAGCATATAGAGCCAGTCACTGAAAAACAGTGTACTAGTGCAGCACTAGTGTTGGGACTAGACCTAAATTAGCATACATCGATAATACAGTAGGGTAAATAAGCTTTTGTTAGCAGTGTGAATACACTTTCACATCTAATCTCACAGGCTGTGATGTCATCTAGACTCTCAGTCACAGGATTACTTGTGCCGTCACCCATAACAAGAACATCATCAGCTTGTCCTACTTAGCTAACAAGCCTAGATAATGTGAGATGCACTCAATAGGAGCCACTGTACAATGTAACTTATGATATCAATTTCTTCCATATTTGTAATATAAGCAGTCATTTTTTTTATTTAGTTTATTTCAACTGGCATACAGATTAGCTACTTAAAGCTAGTTTACATTAGACACCAGTGTACATAGTTAGATATCAAAATTTAATATTCACATATGACTTTTGTACTGATCAAATAAGAAATATAAATAGTAAAATTAGCTAACATATATACGTGCTTGCTGGGGAATTCATAGTTTCTAGTACAGCAATACAAAACAGTATTTATGAAATACTATACATCATGATAATAATAATGATATCACAGAGACTGTAATGTAATTATCTAAATTGTACCTTGCAACCATTTCTGTAGACATATTTCAGCAATATGAAAATTAAAATGTCCTTCTTGCTTCTCCCCTGAAGGCGGGTTCCCTGGTGCACGTGGTGCAGGCGTACGACCCAGATGGACCGATCAGCCCCTTCACCTTCAGCCTCCAAGGTCAGTTAAGGGCCGTTCACACCTTACGATTCTGTCAGTTACGATTAGGTTTACGACAGCATCGGGACATGATCGGACAAAAATTTCAATTCCGATTCTATTACGATATTTCCGACAGTTTTTCTAACACTATGTTTTCCTATAACTGGTTCACATGATTTTGATCCCAGTATGTTACGATTCTATGCATAATTACTTCCGATCCCATCGTAATCCTGGTCGGAAGCACATAAGTCGTAAGGTGGGAACCAGCCTTTAAGGCCCATTCGCCCTGGCCGATCATTCTGTCGGATGGGGCTCCGATAAAATGGTCGTATATGTATAAAACGATAATATCAGGGCCGATAGAATTATCGTATGCCACTGAAATTCATCGAAATGGCATTCATACTGACAAAAGAGGTCCCTACCAATTACAAACGATAATTGTTTTCAAGTACTTAAGTATTTCAAGTACTTCAAGTACCCTGCAGTCGGCTGGAATTCAAAAGATCTGATCCAACATGTTGGATCTGATCGTTTGGATTCCAACCGATTCTTGGCTAGAAGTACTTGAGAAAATGATCGGTTGCAATCGTAAGCACCCCTTTTGTCAGTGTGAATGCTATATCACTTAAATTTCACAGGCAACCGATAATCTTATCGGCCCTCATGTGATTGTTTTCTCCATCCGATAATTTTGTCGGACCTATGAGCGACACAATCATCGGCCATGGCGAATGGGGCTTTATATAGGTTTTTAATGGTATATTTTTAAATAGACACAGTGGCGGATCCAGGGGGTCTAGGGGAAAGGGGGTCCTGACCCTCTCCCCTCTCCCTCCCCCTCCCTCCCAACTTTTTTTTTATCTTTCTTTGCTGGTCATTTAAACTGAAAGAGATAAAAACAAAGTTGCATGTATGTACGCAATTCACAACAATTCGGTACACAGCCTATGTATGAACCCATCCCTCCCCCATTTCCCAAAATTCTATATCCAACCCTAAAACATATATAAGGATTACCTTCAATTATAACTACCCCTTTGTTTATTCCTTATCATAATCTTCACATATGAAAGCCTAGAAGCAAGGTGATTAATAGGTATTCCCACTGCACAAGTACAAAGATTGTTGTAATATTGTTTTAAAAAAACGTATTTAAGAGTACAATAACTGATTATTTTGAATTAATTAATAGGCCCATACCCAGGGAGTGGCGGGCCACGGAGGAAATTTCTTAAAACGTTCCACCTTTCCTTTAAAAATTT
The DNA here is from genome assembly GCA_936440205.1 of Lepidonotus clava. Taxonomy (NCBI): domain Eukaryota; kingdom Metazoa; phylum Annelida; class Polychaeta; order Phyllodocida; family Polynoidae; genus Lepidonotus; species Lepidonotus clava. Next base: position 5,028,184 of record OW387140.1, on the reverse strand, counting down.
ATTAAAAACCGGAAAAATCGGAAGAAAATATTGAAAAGTTCCACTTGGGGAACCTCGCCATCCCCCTTTTTAGGTTTAAATTATTGATATCATTAGCAAAGGTTCCACTTAGGGATTCTCGCCACCACCCCCACAGTATCTCACAATAGACCCTGGATACGGGCCTGAATAATCCATAAAAAGTCAAATCAACTAATTTCAAACACTCAGCCTCGGGAAACCAGGACGGAATCTTTGCGATAAACGCTGCCACGGGGCATATAACACTGGCCAAGGACTTCCCAGAGGAGAGGATGCAGCGGATCCAGCTGCCGGTCACCCTGGACGATGGAGTCAACCCGCCCAACACAAGGAACATCACCATAGACATCATCGGCATCAACAGACCTCCGCGAATCGAGGGCTGCACCAACCTGAAGCCGACCTTGAAGGAAGGTCAACCGGTGCAGACGGAAGTCCTGACTGTGAGTACTGTCATGCGCATGTGTCCTTCTATGACCTAGATACATAATAGGTGTTTATACCAACAAGAGTCCATGGCTACTCGTGGCCTATAAAAATGTGTATGGAATTATTTTATTGGCCCTCTATAAATGGCATGGGGAACCCCTTTAAAGCTTGTTTGGGTGCTGGCTGGTTTAAGGTCCAATCTGCAATAAACTAATGGCTGCAAAGTATGCTGGGATTAATAGTATTGCTGGTTTACAGGTTCGCTTCGGGAAACAGTTGGTCTGAACTCAACAGACTAGCGCGTTGTGTATCCTATGCCCTTCTGCCTTATCAAATGTAAGCAACGTTTGTGTCTGTCCTATATGGTCTTCTATTTTGTCACTCATACAATATATCTCTTGTCACATATACAACATTTGCAGCTCTCTTAAGTGGCCTTCTGTTGCCAATGAAACATTTATTGCTGTCCTATGCCATTCTGTCTTGTCACCTATACAACGTTTGTAGCTTGTTTATATGGTTTTATTTCTTGTCATTTATCCTTTATTCATATCTGTCTTATATGACCTTCGTTCTTGTCACTTATACATTATTTGTAGCTGTCCCATATGGCCTTATGTGTTGTCGCTTAATTAAACAACATTTGTAGCATCATACCCTTGAACTGTGGCAAATGAAATATTATCTTAAAAATAACAATAACAAAAATGTAGCTTTCATGGAATAGGACGAAACTTTTAAAATTCAAGTCATTAAGCAATGACTGCCCCCACAGGCCATTATGCAAAAAAAGAACACAAATGCACTCATCTTATCAATTTGTAATTGCCCTCACAGGAAAAATCCAATGGAAAAAATGCAAATGAAATGAGGCAGCAATCTATTAAGCATGAACTGTTGCATTGAAAAGATTATGATATTTTGAAACCTGAGGGGTTTCCAGACACCTTTGAAGCATCCCAACCCCAGATAAACTACTGAGGTTTGAACATATCCTGATCACAGATCAAGGCGACAGATCCTGACTCTGGTTCTAACGGGGAGCTTATGTTTGTCCTACCTGACACCGACACAGCCTTTACCATAGACCAGGGCCCCAACGACCCTTACAACTCTACCTTAATAACCTTACATACACAGATATACAATATCATGATATATAACCTATATATAATTCATTCTATTCACAGATCAAGGCAACAGATCCCGACTCGGGGTCAAACGGGGAGCTCAAGTTTGTCCTGCCTGACACTGACACGGCCTTTACCATCGAGCAGCACCCCAACGACCCCTACAGTGTTACCTTAATAACCATACATACACAGATATAAAACCTATATATAATTCATTCTATTCACAGATCAAGGCGACAGATCCTGACTCAGGGTTTAACGTGGAGCTCATGTTCGTCCTACCTGACACGGACACGGCCTTTACCATAGACCAGGGCCCTAACGACCCCTACAACGCTACTTTAATAACTATACGTACACAGATATACAATGTAATGATATAAAACCTACATATAATTCATTCTATTCACAGATCAAGGCGACAGATCCTGACTCGGGGTCTAACGGGGAGCTTATGTTCGTCCTACCTGACACGGACACGGCCTTTACCATCGAGCAGGACCCCAACGACCCTTACAGCGCCACATTGAAGACTAAGGTAACAACCACAATGCATGTTTACTTCTTAAGCCATTCCAATACCGAGTTTTGTATTAGTTTGATTTTTTTCTCTGAGAATATGGCATGAAACCATACAACCTATATACCATTTGAAATAGAATTGTAAAACATTTCTAGTGATATAAAATTATAGCATGTCTATATTTAATCTTAATTCTACAGATTTATAAAACCAGCAGCAATTCTACAAGTGGAATATAGCCTCTTGAAATTTTTTTACAACTGCTTGTAATCTGTTTTGAATGAAATGTATGTGATCACACTGTTGTAAAACGAAATGCAAATTTCTCCACATGCTTTTACTGCTTCTGACAGTATTACATTTCAGATATCTCACAGAGCAGCTCAAAACAGCTCAGGGAGGGGATGAGTTCATAAATTCATTCTGAAAACCATAGAATTTCAGAATGATGGACACAACTTACATTATAGATGTTTGTGCCAAGTAAATTCAAGAAAATGAATGCTAAAATGTATTACTTCTATTGCTCATACCATTATGCAGTGGAGGACCGCTTGTGGTGGGTGTTTTTGCCACCGCAAGCAAATTGCATTTCCGAAAGAAATATATTGGTTTCTACCACCGCAAGCATTCAATAGAAAAGCTATATAAAATTATTTGCAGTGGCCCTTGGCCACCACAAGGGCCACCACAAGTGAATCCGTATATTCCATAATGCGGTGCTTGGTTTACTTGCGATGGTAGTCAACACTGCTAGCAAAGCGAGTGCTGCTAGCAAAATGGAATATGGCCTTAAAATTGTTATATTTGTTGTTATCACAAATTATGTTCTCATTGGTCAGATCGAGTTTGACCGGGAGGACCCCACTGGTACATACTACCGCATCGGGGACGCCATCAAGTACCCGGTGACCGTGGAGGTAGGTATATTACATTACACCGGTTTTCCCATCAAAAAGTGTCCCCTGTTTTTGAGGTAAAAGAGTTTTTCACTTATAAAATGAAAATATGGGCTCAAGATGATATCTGATGAACCTGCAAGAATATTTATCTACATTACTTTTCCTTTAAAAGGACATATAGTTTTGGTTTGTAATTTGCCCTCGAGCTGCACTAAGAGCCTCCTTAATACGCATGTCATTATGACAGACCAATACAAGAGTACCATGTATATCTGACTGTAACTCTTGAACCAATGTAGATAGAGATAAAATTCACAAAGCATATTATACTAGACACTGAATATGGCTGATGATAAATTCATGAATATTTTTTTAGCATTTAATTTTTTTTATGTAATATACATAGGTTCGGGACAACAACGGGGAGCGGAACAAGTTCCTCTCCACCTACTGCTCCTTCTACGTTACCTTGGAGGACGTCAACGACAAGGCGCCCGAGTTCGACAACGATGACGACTTCGTCAACTCGCCCCCTTACATCAAACAGGCCCCTCTAGTCGGGGAGAACTTGTTCAGGACATTTGCCCTTGACCGTGATGTAGGGGTGAACGCGGAGGTGGAGTATGGGCTGAGGAATCTGAACTGTGAGGAGTGCCTGCAGGTTAACCCGAGCACAGGGTATGTCTCCGCTAAGAAAGTCCTGCCGGCTTTGAGTGTGAGTATGGCTTAATTAAGCTTATCAGTATTTATGCGTCAGAGCAGTATGAAACAATTGATCTCATTTTTCTATCTGAAATCGAGGTTTTCTTTTCCATCTTGCAGTGACGTTTATACGCGCGCGTGTGTGTGTGTGTGTGTGTGTGTGTGTGTGTGTGTGTGTGTGTGTGTGTGTGTGTGTGTGTGTGTGTGTGTGTGTGTGTACATGTATGTTAGGGTGTGTATGTGTTTGTGTATCGGTGTTGGTGCGTATGTGTTTGTTTGTGTGTGTGTGTGTGTGTGTGTGTGTGTGTGTGTTTGAGGGTGTATGTGTGTGAGGGTGTGTGCGTGTGTGCCAGCTTGTGTGTGGGTGTTGTATACATACTGCTTTACATTTTCTGCCCATAGTCAGATCAGTGCATAATTATAGAATATAATCATATATTCTTTTGACTAATACTCCATGTCACGGTTCTCAATATTGGTAATCAGCATACATGATTATTCAATATCTAGGCTCTTCTTTGCATTATAAAAACACCATGAATATATCTATGGACTATGTAACGAATCTGGATGTAAAATGAAAACCGGCTTCAATGACCTTTTGTAACCAGTATAAATTAAATGGATACCACAACAACAAAATGCTAATAGCATTATGGGCCTACAGGGTTTTAAAAACTGGGCTCAGTTAAGACAGCCCGCATGATACATATTATATTTCCCATACACAAGGTACTATACTGATTGTCATCGTCCATGTCCCAGCTATGTATAATTAATAATTATACTTCACAATGATCCTGACAACCTACAGGTAGTTTCAAAGACTGGGCTCACAGATAAACCAGCCCGCATGACGCATCTCATATTCCCCATACACACAAGGTACAATACTGATTGCTATCGTCCTGTCTATCGGAAGTGAGCCGGAAGTGGTCACGTGATCACGTTTTGGTGATCACCACGTGGTGATCATAACCACGTGGCTAATGTTAAAGTCTGAAATTAATAGATTATAGATACGGATCATTACATTTTATCATTTCTTATGTTTGTATAAGATGAATATAACATAAATAGGTGATTTAAATGCTCATTGACTGCTTATTATAACAAATGTAAATTGATCACCAATATGGCGCCCAACCTATTTTGGGCTTATGTGACGTCATCTGCACAAGGTCTATAATTAAAGCGTGCCTTATCTCACCAGTCTTGTTCTTTAACAAAATAACATGCGGCGCCATCCTACTTTTCTCTATTCTCTAAGATGAGGATGTGTTTGAGTCAATGCAGGGGCGGATCCAGGGGGGAGGGTGACCCGGGGATCTGCCCCACCCCTCTCCCACCCCCATGTGGGGACTTTAACTTGTCAAAGAGAAAAAACGTTGTACGCATGCGTGTAAATGCATGTCATTTTATAGTCCGTCCCTGACCTACTTAACTCTTACATAATAGTACAGGGGCCCTTGATGTGGGGTCCCCATGTCACATATCGAATTTTAGAAATTATCATGTAATTGTCACTTAACCTCTCATGTCCCGTGTCGCCTCTATTTAAAGAGCTTCTCATGCCTCATGTTGAATTTCACTTTGGGAAACAGTGGGTCTGACTGCAACAGACTAGCCATTTTAGTCCTCAGTCTATAATCATATGGATCCCCCCCCCCCGCTCTTTCAGAATCCTGTCTCCAAACCTTTTATGGTCCACTCAGAAAGTTTTCAGCTATAACAAGACAAACTCCAAGCCAAACCAATGGGGATGAAGATGACAGCAAACAAAGGTGGTCCAACAGACACCGGGAAATCACACCAAAAACTAGAGTACCGGCATACTATCTGTTGGACCATCCCCCCCACCAAAAATCTCTAAGAATTTGAGCTAATCGGAATATTTACTGGTGTGACAATGAGACCAATAATCATGTATTAAGCCTTACCATTCTAGGTATAAAGATATAAAAGATGACAATGTTAACGATTTACTCAAAATATTGTTCATGCGTCAAAGGTGTATCAAATGATTGATCTCTATACATATATCATGGTGCAAAACCACTTATAATATATCTGAAATCTAAGGTTTTCATTTTAATCTGAGGGTTTTGGATTTTCAGAGATGTATGTGTGTGTGTCGGTGTGTGTGTGTGTTGCTGTATGTATGAGTGTGTGTGTGTACATATGTGTGTTGCTATATGTGTGTTGGTTTGTGTGTGAGTGTGTGTATATCGCTGTGTATGTTTCCCTGTGTGTGTGTCGCTTTGTGTGGTGTATATGTGTTGCTGTGTGTGTGTGCGTGTGCGTGCGTGTGCGTTGCTCTGTGTGCATGTGACTGCATGTACAGAGGCGTAAGAGATGTCGATTTTGATGTTTTATTCAAAACCCTGTCTTTTCAGAATCTGACATCCATAATGGCAGAAGTGAGTGCTACTGACAAGAAATACATTACCTACCTGAACATTACCTTAACCCGGGATAACTCCGCCCTGCCGCCCACCTGGCTGAACATAGGTAGGCATATGACATTACACCAGTTTATCCATCAAAAAAGTGTCCCCTGTTTTGGGGGTAAAAGCTGGGACTGAGTTTTTCACTTGTAAAATGAAGACATAAGATATTTGATGAACCTGCAAGAATATTTTTCTACATTATTATTCCTTCAAAATGACATATAGCTTTGGTTTGTAATTTGCCCCCAAGCTGCACAGTGAGCCTTCTAAATACACGTCATTTTGACAGGGCAAAACCAGAGTATCATAACTCACTGTAACTTTTGAACCAATGTAGATAGAGTTAAAATTCAAAAAGCATATTAATCTAGACACCAGTTGATAGTAGATAGAGATAAAATTCAAAAAGCATATTAGTCTAGACACCAAATCTGGCTGATGATACGTTCCTCAATATTTTTTGAGCATTTTTTTCAATTTGTATGTCATAGGGAATGAGGACATCGACAACTACATCATGAAGATAAGGGAAGATGTGGGGCCTGAGAACCAACTGGACCCCATCTTCTCCGTGTCAGAAGACAGGGAGGTCGACTTCATCCTGCCCAGAGGAGACTACCCGGAGAATAACCGCAACAATCAGTTTAAGGCCATTCGGGAAACAAATAACTCCATGCGGTTAAGGAAATCCCAAAAGAAGACGTCAGGGGGGAGGGATCCCTTAAAGTATATCAAACTTCGGTCTAAGGTAACTACTCCTTGTCTAATGGATACGTTATAACAGTTTCATAAACAAATACTTTATTGCTTTAATATGTAAATGACAAGCATAATGCAAGCAAATACTTCTGGTATTTTTTTGAGAAAATTAGAAAAGAATACAAATATATGTAATAGACACGTCTGAGTTTTTTGGTATGAGGTAACTGTTCTTATCCTATTTGATATATTATGACGTTTTTGTAAACAAATATTTGATTGTTTTAATATAAAAACAAGAAAGCGTGATGAATGCAAATACGTAGGCAATTTTCTTATGAAAAAAAAAACAAATTACGTTTTTTTTTCAAATGGAAAACATTCATACACAGATAAAGATTGAGTTCATCATTTTAATATGTTCGTTTAATTTGAACTTGGCCTATATACTCGATTAATTAGACCCTCTGTCCGTAGAACATGTTATCTCTGTCTTCATTTTTTCAAATTTTATCCCTTTTTCCTCAGTATTTTGCAAACGGAAAACGGCCCTACGCTGACAAGCGCCTCAAGATTGAGTTTGAGGACGTGAACCTGAACACCCCGGTGTTCGCCGGTACCGACTTCCTTAACGACTACACCACCTCCGTCTCCACCGAGTCCCCAGCCGGGGCCTTCGTAGCCAGTGTGTTCGCCATTGACGAAGATGCCACAGCCAAGTATAATTCCGTAAATATCACATTATTTATATTTTATATTTACGTATATTTATGTCCTTTTTTTTGGTTTAGAGTTATTGTAGAGTTATTTTCAATTGCTTTAGTAATTTGAATAACTCAACGGAGACGGAGGTTGGCGACTTCGTAGCCAACGTGTTTGCCATTAATGAGGATACAACAGCAACGTATAACTATGTAAATTGCATGTAGTTTTTATTGACATATGGTGATGGTGTCCTAGCCAACCTGCGATGTAGCAGAAACATTCTGCAACCATACTTTTTTAGTCAGTTTGTTACTTACTAAGACAGCCCATAACAATAATGTTATTGATGGTGAGGTTGACACCTCACCAAATCATGACGTTATTATAACATTATTTTTTGTGAGGTTAGGACATAACCATAACAGACCATTATAAGAATATTCTGTTTTGTTTGAAGAATGTAAGCAGAATGTTGCAATAAAGTCACATTGCAACATCACAACAGTATGTTGCTGTGGCATGATTGGGAGCCATCAAAAGAATGTAACAACAACCAATACAGAACCAAACAGAATGTTGCTGCAACGTTATAATAACATCGCATCCTTGGCTGGGGTTATTTTAAAATGTTATTTGCAATTGTTTTTATAGAGTTTTTGTGCCGCTTCATAATTTCTTTAGTCAATAATTATTACGTAAATATCACTTAGTGCCCAGTTCTTCCAACCCTTTTATTATTTTATTTATAAAATGTAAAAAGAAAAGTACATAATCAATTTGTTTAACGTCGGATCATTATACTTTACATTAACTCGGTTTCCATGTTTTTTTAATTATTATGAACATTGTACGGTTTTCATCGTTGTAATTGTGACAATGAATCATGTGCTTACATCTAAATTCCACCTTGAATGACATAACTCAAATTCAAAAAATCTAATTTATTGTATGAAAAGGATGTGTCAATTGCATTCCCTACCTGCCTAATATAAACCTTATGCAGACGAGGTCACGTGACCATTTTTCCAGTAGCCACGTGTTTATGATTTAATCAGATTTTTTATATCTTTAATGATATAATTACTTTTGAGAATTAGGAGATATGTGTTATGTAAATGTGGCATGTATTTATATGGTCTGGGAATTTTGAATGATAACAATTTTAAGTTGATCCCCAATATGGTGTTCAGCCCATTTTGAGGATCTCTAGGCGTTACAGGGGCGGATCCAGACATTTTCAAAAGGGGGGGGGGGCGCCCTATTGTACAATTTTCCGACGGACCCCCTGGGTCCCCAAGTTTTACATTAAATATATCAATATTTTGCCAAAAATAGGGGGGGCGCCCTGGGCGCCACCCCCTAAATCCGCCCCTGCGTTAAGCCATCTGCACAACGCTGTACAGTTTACTAATGTTCCTCTTCCCCTATCATCCTTGTCAGGTGATCTACCGGTTCGTCGATGGCTGCAGTGCGTGCGACAGTTTTGCCCTCAATAACGCGACAGGTGAAGTTACATCAAAGAGACCCTTTGGACCCAGCGACCCTGATTCCTTCCGCCTCGACATCTATGCCCGGGACGGCAAAGACTTCACCCAGGACTGCCTGGCCGCCGCTACCACTACCGACTGCTACAGACAATCTCGTAACTCATTTATTCCTCTATGATATTCGTTCTCAGGGATAAATATATTTTCTTAAATACTTTTATTTTGTCCTGGGTTGCAATTTAGCAGATGTATAATAGTTTTCGTTGTAATTCCAGCAATTCCTTATACATAAGATGGTCTGGATGATTATATCAATACACATAATTATAATAATCAATCTTTAGGAATTGGTTTCAATTACAACAAGAATTTTAAAAGATTATTTGATGTGTTTTGAATCTTATCTCTACAATTTCCCCCACTCCAACTTAGTCCAAGTATTTCGATTACATTCTAGAAATTACTTTTCTTTACTAGCTGAAAAGGAAAATTTTGTATTACTTGGATTGTCGCTATTTACTGCGGTGACTATTCAAAAGGTCAAAAACAGTATATCTTCTCTAGGTAATCAGTTTACTTGTTGTCTTAGAACTTTATTGACAATCAGGGATCATGCTATCTCTCCTTCATTGAATACCTACTGGGTAAAATGCGTCTATTCACCATTTAGGAGGAGGTCTGAAATTTCAAAAAATGTGCGTGTACACTTTTTGAAAGGTCATCTTAGCACTTACCACCTTTCAATGTGACACCTTACCTTATTCTTACTATTTTTCAAATTTTCCTTTTTTCACTATTACTGATTATTTTTTCGTGCAATAGATTGAACGCGAGGACTAACTCTATTTATTACTGAATTAATCTTCTTCTTCTTTTTTGTTTTAGAGCCACAGAGGATCATTGTGGACCTGGCCCGGCCTGTGCCCGAACGGCCGTACTTCAGACGACAGGAGTATACTATAGAGGTGGACGAGGGGTTCTACCCCGGGAAGCAGCTCTATAGGCTGACTGCAGACTACACAGGCACAGGTATACGCCCTTTTCTGGAGTCTGCGCAGTAGGCCATCTTAAAACGTATTTGTCATCAGGCCCGTAGCCAGCTTTTTGGAAAGGAGGGTTCGTTTTATGATTCATAGTTATTTTTTCAGAGGGGGGGGGGTCGTTTTTATGAATTTTGGGCTATTTTCTTTCTATTTTCTATCTACTAAATATGTAAGTTGACTTATTATCGTGCAGTCGGCCTGTTCTCCGACATGTTCTCGATCCTCCTTTCTTCTCTTCCGTAAAATAATAGCCGTTTTTGTCTTTCTGTGCCCAGATAAGGACTTCGTGGACGTGCAGCATGGCTTTACCGCCGGCAATGAAGACCGCGTGTTCGCCGTGGAAGCAGCAACAGGAAGGATTTATCAAGTCGGTGAACTGAAGTTTGAAACCAAAGAGGTAACTACAAAAGTATTTTTTACTTAAGAAAATTAAAGCTTAATTCAATGCAAAATATACATTAATATTACTGGTATCTTTTACTGGTAAACCATACAGATCGATGTATTAATCATAGACTGCCTCGTCGTCCTGCATAACCTTTATATTGTAAATACAATTATTTATATTTGTTATTTATATATTGTATTTGTTATTACAACAGGAGTACAAACTGAAATATCTTGAATCCAAATACGAGACAAATATTTGAAATCTGTTTATTTACTAAATCACATAAATCCATTTAAGTTTGTCTAGTCATATTGCGTATCTGGTTTTTCTTTACCAGCATTGATAAGAAAATAGAACGATGCATATGTCAAATATTTTCTATTGCAACAGGAGTACGTGCTAACATACGGGGCCTTTTGGGGCGAGCTCAGCAACACGACCACACTCAAAATAAACGTCAAGAAGAAACCCTGCCTGAAACCATACAGTTTCCTCGCTACGGATAATAAACCTATGTACGAAAATACCGAATTGGTTGAAGAGACGGACACACCCTCACTAGTGGTAAGTTATTTTATATATGTATCTCATTTGACTAATCCTCGTGATTAAACCGATTTGAATCGCCGTACCTGAATAGGCTTTTTTTTACCGGATATAGTTCATAATATATATCTATTATGAAAATTGTCATAAAGAGTGTGTATGATGTTGCCTATGCTAGATAAACTATGAACCCAAGACTCAAAGTAACTTTCCCATATACTACTCGTACGAAGTTCGCCACTTCTTTATAGTCCTCGTGCAGACGTGGTCACGTGACTAGATTTTGGTGATCACCACGCGGTTCTCATTACCATGTGGTTTTTTAAATAACATGAGTTTATTGTATTTAAGTTATCAATATTACGTATTATGATTAAGTGAGTTTGTATGAGGTCTTTTTTAATGATACATACTTAGGGTTTAGATTGATCACCAATATGGTGACCTGCCTATAGGGATGACGTCACCTGCACAACTTCTATTAATAGTTATACAACGTATATGTCACTGATACAAATGAACAAATTAACTTGACAATGTGGCGTATATTGTTAGAATATCAAGGCAACTTGTCAAAATAGGTAGGAACTTTATAAGCGACAGGTACCAAACTCTCATTTATCTATACTACTCACATAATCAAAATCTTGCTGCGTATACGTCAATTCACAGGTTGCCCAACAAAAACGCGTGGGGCTTTTGGCGGACTTAGGAATTCTCACAATACAGGACATTATCGACTGAATTATGTTTATCTGTATCCAGAACATGAGTGATATCTGGAAATGGTTGTTCTAAGCATAATATTGCTTATAGCACTCGAGTAATAAGCATGCATGTGTGAGTAGTATATGGAAAGATTATTTTGATTCTGGACATGGATATACTTGGTGCCTGCCACATACGTGGCCCCTATGTTCAGCAATGGACATTTTTTTCAGAGCCACAAAAGTAATTTATTTATTGAAAATTGAAAAACTTCTAAACATCAAATACACAGCATTGCGTATGTACTGTAAACATATTATTTTTCCCGCCGTACATATTTTCGCACATTTTGCAAACCACTCTAAATGCATGAAAATATGACATGAGTGGATATGAGAAATATTTTGGAAAAAATTGAATTAACTATCAAATGCACAAAATCTTGACTGCGCGAAAACGTGCTTTATTGCTAGGTGTGCGAAAATTTAGCAGCGAGTAATTATATACATTCACAGTAGCCTGTTTGTGTGTTTCCTGATGGCATTTTTGTATGCATGTAATTATAGTAAACATCTCTAACAGGTGACGCTTGCCGAACAGACGGGCGTGGCCATGAGGTTAGTGGGGCCTCTGGCTGACCGGTTCGACCTGATGTCGGGAGGGGAAGTCTACACCAAGGGAGGCCTTGACAGGGACTACCCCAAGGGCTACAGGTGGGTTGGGTTAGGCTTGATAACCATTGGAACTATTTAGAAAAATTTATTTCATACTTTTGGGGCCTAGAGAAAAAAATTGTAACTATTGTTGGCACACACAGGCATTTTTAGGGTATAATTCAGTCACGCCAATGTTCGTTGTGTAAATTGACAAGACAAGGGCCAGGTTCTTCTTAATGGTTGTATATTTCAAGAGTCATGGTACAACAGTAAAGTAGAATGACAGGGGTTCCCCTTGGCACTTGGCCCCAGCTGTGAAAGCTGCTCTCCCTGCTGAGCAGATCGGTATATACAGGGCCCTCTACACACAGGCCCCACCTACTGGTATGTACACTTGACAGATATTAATGTGTCTTAACACTTGTAACAACGCAGAGCTGATGGGGCTCTAAACAGAGAAGGAACCACTACTGTGTTACACTGTCTATCAAATGCTGAAGCTCACCTGACAGGCTTCAGCATTGGTTCCTATGGAGAAAATCCTATTTGACTGCGTTTCCCAAACTAAGGAGAATCTTTTTCAACCAAATGTGGTGATCCATGATGCAATAAGAGGCATATCTTGAAAATCTGTTTTCAGAAAAGTACTTTTTCTATTAGATATCTCATTTATCCCAAAGACAGAATTAGAGCAAAAAAAATATTGTTTCCATTTAGACTGCAAATGTATGAGTAGAGAATCGGAGAGTACCTGATAACCGTCTGGTTATTCACCTGGGAGATAAGAAAACATAGAGACCTTTACTATAGGTTCCTCTATGTCCTAACTTTTTTCATCAAAAAATTCATGGAAACAAATTATCCAGTTTTTTTTTTCTCCACAAAATTGATACAGATCTCAAGTATTGATATGGACAACGTACTAAAAAAGGTTTTTTTATTTAATTTTATCGTTTTAAACTTGATGCTCCCATAGCCTGTCTATGGTGAAAATTGACAAACTGTCCCTCTGCACAGCAGTATGTAAATACTATATATAGCCCGTCACTGAAAAATACCAGGTGGCATGGCTGGGACTAGTAACAAGTATCTTTAAGAGTTGTTTTTTCTGGCAGTGACTGGCAGTTGAATGTGGAGGCCGTGTGTAGCACAGATCCACCACCAGAGGACGCCACCAGGACCTACGCCATCATTAGTGTTAACCCAAAGGACATCAACGACAACGCTCCTGTGTTTGACACCACGCTCATAGAGGGGAGAGTGAGGGAAGGCCAAAGTAAGTTTGATTTGTATTCTTACTGGTGCTAGACAATTTTTTTAGTGCTTGGCAGTCTCAAAAATGTAGATATAGAAGTGTTTTATATATATACTGACATGTGGTAGATATGAAAGGTAATGACATTGTAGGTGGAATAAAGTGCATGCCATTAATTGAATTTTATTTGACGCCATTACACATGTATTCATGCATGCACACACTGATTTATATATATATATATATATACTTTTAAAGTACACACAGTGTTATTCTTCGAGAATGATGGAAACATATGGTATACAGAAGGAAGGATATTTTGAAAAATATGTTTCAAAATGCTTTTCTTTTTACAATTCTAGGTGGAACCATAACTGTTATGACAGTGAGAGCAGCAGACTATGACGAAGGAGAAAATGGAACTGTTAAGTACGAAATAGTGCCACCAGAGGGGGCGGGCATCTTTATAATAAATGCCAGCAGTGGACTAATACAGAGTACATCTCCCCTGGACAGGGAATTACAAGACTCTTACAGGATAGTTATCAAGGCGACAGATCAAGGAAAAGAACCACAAACAGGTATGTTCTGGTAGAATACATTGTGTATGTATTCACTCGCCAAGTTTTTTACTTTTATTGTTCTTAACCCTCTTATATGAGACTATTGAGATGTTTTCATGATTCTATACAAACATCTCTCAGGTTTAGTTTACATGTTTTGTAAAGGCAGTTCAACCATGCGAACAAGTAAATTGCAGGTACTCACACAGAGGGATTGTTTTTGAGTGTTTGAAGGAGTGTTCAGGGGTCTTGTACTGTAGACCTTAACTGAACTTAACTGACCCTCTCCTACCTACCCACACACACATTCGACACACTGCTAATAAGCAAAGACTGTTGACTATTTGGTTGGTCAGCCATTCTCAATGACCATCGCTCCCAGGCCAGGAGACATCATTGCATACTGTATTGGGCTGCATTCCCCTCAACAGGGGTCACATTTCTGCTTAAAGGAGGCAACAGCTTTAGATAGAAAGGCGTAAAGAACACTGCTCTTTCCACTGAATCCTGCCGGTTGCATTGCAATGTAGGCTAATTGTGTGTGAGATGGGCGCACCCTATACACCTACACTCTCCTTCAATAAGAAGAAGAGACTCTACTTCTTGAAGGAGTCTAATTTCTCTCTACTTCTTGAAGGAGTCTAATTTCTTACCCCAACCTAACACGAGGCTCATATGCTGAGACCTGCTTCTTCGAGGAGAGGCGTGTGAACTGGTCTCACACAATGAAGAAGCAGGTCTCAGCATTTGAAGCTCATGTTAGGTTGGGGTAAGAAATTTTAAGAAGAGACCTCCTTTCTCTCTTCTTATTATTAATGGGGAGTGTAGGTGTATAGGGTGCACCAGGAGACATCTTCTAAATGGGGGAACATGTTGAGTGATGCTTCTTGAATTCTGGTCAAGAGTTCTTTTGTTACATAACTACATGGGCATACTACTTTTCATTTTTGATAATTTCAGGTTGCATGAAGGACAAGATTCAACTTAAATTTCTGTTAGATTGCTTAATTGTTACCCCCCTTAAACAATTTAAGTTTCAGAAGGAGCCACTCCCTGAAACACTCACCGTGCATTTTCTCCATTCAAACAGCCCTCCACTACATGTGGATCACGGTGGAGGATGAAAATGACCACCCTCCCCTGTTCAATTTCTCGGAACTGTACAAGGTGACAGTTCCATCCCTCTCTTATAATAAACCCTGTTTTCTCCCATTGAAACAGCCCTCCACTATGTGTGGGTGACAGTGGTGGATGAGAATGACAGCATTCCTCGGTTCAGTAACTCAGGCCCCTAAGAGGTGACAGTTCCATCATTCTTTAATATAGTAATAACTCACCCTGTTTTCTGCCATTCAAACAGCCCTCCACTACATGTGGAAATTAGTGGAGGACGAGAACAACAGCATTCCTTTGTTCGGTAACTCGGGGCTGTATGAAGTGACAGTTCCATCCCTCTATAATATTCTAATAACTCACTCTGTTTCTGGGGATCATGGTGGAGGATGAGAATGACAGCCCTCCTCGGTTCAATAACTCGGGGCTGTATGAAGTGACAGTTCCATCCCTCTCTAATATAGTAATAAATCACCCTGTTTTCTCCAATTCAAACAGCCCTCCACTACGTGTGGATCACAGTGGAGGACGAGAACGACAGCCCTCCGCTGTTCAATAACTCTGAGCCGTACAAGGTGACAGTTCCGGAGAACCAACCAGTGGGAGCCACCGTCCTGTCAGTGCTGGCCGATGATGCAGACATAGGGGACAATGCCCGGAGAGACTACAGCACCTCACACCCCAACTTTTACATGGACTCCATCTACTCCACAGGGGCCGGGGTCATCAAGATACAACAGGTTTGAAATTTCTTTGTATTGTTTTGTTTTATTTCCGAACTATTCCAAAAACGAGAATTGTTCTTTGAATTGTGAAAGGATACAGAGATTGCTGTTGCTTTGAAAGTTGAAAGGATGCAGAGATTTCTGTTGCTTGCTAAAATGGCACATAACAGTTATATTATTATAGTGAGGTTGAGACTTCACCAATTCAGAAGGTACTATACTCAGAAGCTCGTTTCAGAGAGTGCCTGCTTTGAGGCTGGGAGGTTGTGGGTTCGAAACTTGGCCAAGTCACACATGAAACATAACTGGCTGGCCCAGGGTCAATATAATGTGACTGGGTGGGGTATTATGTGGGCATATGACATGATATCTCACTTACATGGAAGATCATCTACGATAAATGTGGTTTAATAAATAAAAAGATATCTCAGTAAGACAGCACTATAAAGAGGGCATTGGGTCCTACTGCTACAAATAGGCACTGCCCTTCATATGACCTGGCAGTTAATTAGGCCATAAAGCAACCAATAACCAACAAACCAATCAAATCAGAATGCCATCATATATAGGCCTATGCTATCCTTTTGTGATGTTAAGATCTAACCAAATAGAATGTTTTGATAACGTTCTTGTTGAAAAAGATAACCAGAATATTGAACGATGTCACAGTGTGTATGTCCAAGGAAGAACTTACATGTATAAGATTGGATTGAAATCAAAAAATAAAAAGAATGTCAAAGTATGACATTGCAGAAATCATATTGGGTGCTATCAAAAATAAAGTAAAAAGAACCAATACAGAATGAAAGAGAACAGTGCTGCAGTGCTATGATAGCGACACACCCTCAGCTTGGTATCTTTTTAACAACAATGCCTGCAAAGTGTGATACGTTATAGATACGTGATACGTCGGGTAGTGTATATTCATAATAGAAAGGATGTATTATGAATATACACTAATTTGTAGGAACAGGTCAAGAGTAATCCTACAGAGAAAAACCTATACTTAGCACATTCCTTGATATGAGTCTAATGATTTGACTGATATTCCATTCTCCAGGCACAGCAGGAACCCCCATGCATACAATCAATACATTAATATAGAATACTTTTTAATTGATCCAACACTCCTTGCATGAAACAACATTGCATGTATGATGTTTATATTCGGGAAGTTATCTCCTTATCTACTGAAAAGTCATTTGTATACATCATTGTACATTTAAGTATACAATCTTTAATTAAAGGGACGTTCTCGTCCGTGAGTTTAGTGCGATAAGTCCGCCGACGTTAGCCTAGCAACAGGGTCACTAGCGTCGTGTTTTGCTCTTTCAGAACGTAATAACGCGACGTCATTGGTCACGTCGCGAATTTGGCGGGGAATTTAGGGGGTTACAACGTATCAACTCACTTCCGTCGCAAGGACAAGAACGTCCCTTTAAGCTTGCAATAGGCTATCAATGTTGACAATTAGGTTATGTATATGATATCTGAAAGAACTGATTCATCTAAATGTATTCAATAAATCCTTCTTTTTTCATTTTTTTTTCCACATTGAACAACACCTGCCTCGGTAAATGTGTTGGGGTATGGTCTCTATCTTCTCATAGATTCGTTCATTCCATAGATATTATCATTAAAGACAGAATTGTCAAATCCTGTTCTCACCGTGATATCACCTTAGATGTTGCGACAGTGTTAAACCCCAACAACCAACCAACCTTTTTTTTATTAAAACCATGTATAACGGTTCTAATTGCAGGTCATCGACTATGAAACAATGGGAACAGACAAATTCCTGACCTTCCAAGTCCAGGTTCAGGGCCCCAAGACGACAGACCGCGCGCAGACTGACGTCACGGTCTACGTCACTGACGTCAATGACAACGCTCCGGTGGTGTGCATCAAGTCGACGTCGCCGTGCCCGGACAGACCCAGCCCGGAGTGTCCGGAGACCAACGAGGTGGAGGTCCGGGAGGGCGAGGCGGAGGGCTTCTTTGTCGCCGAGTTCCAGGCGTGTGACGCCGACACGGGCAGGAACGCCGAGTTCAGGTAAAGGCTTTAGGAGGGTGGGGTGGGGGTGATCCATTGTCCCATGAAAGATTTAAGACATGGCTATGCCGCATGTAGTTGCCACTTAATCAAGGAAAGACAGGGATAAGACAACACCTCTCAGCGGCCAATCACAGCGGTCCCTTTGTTTTTGGAATTGATTCTTTACTGTATGTTCAATATGTAAAATTTAAGAAATGGCCATGTTGCCCCGTCGATTAAAGGCACCCATCCCAAGAGATACCTCTTTATCATCTGTTATACTTCTTAAGCCTGTATTCAAAATAGCGATTTCAAATGCTCATGGATTTATATTTGAGAATATATTATGAAACCATACATCCTACATTCTACATACCATTCAAAATAGTCGAAAAATTCGAAAACGTGATATCTAGCCTTTTCAATCTTAAATTCCCCTGCTCACTTTTTAAATTAGTGGCAGAA
Source organism: Lepidonotus clava (assembly GCA_936440205.1). Classification (NCBI taxonomy): domain Eukaryota; kingdom Metazoa; phylum Annelida; class Polychaeta; order Phyllodocida; family Polynoidae; genus Lepidonotus; species Lepidonotus clava. The sequence continues at coordinate 5,009,634 of OW387140.1, read as the reverse complement.
TCTTCATGTGGAATATAGGTTTTATATTGGATAATGTAAATGGAAGATTGGCTGAACAAGTTTTACATGTCCACATTTAGTTTTAAAAAGAGCAATTTTGTTTGTTTTTGTGGCTGTTATATACAACAAAACAAAAACAATTTGTTTTTGTGGCTGTTATATACAAAAAGGAAATGGTGATTTTTAATTGTTATCAAAAAGAAATCTTATTCATCGTATCCATAAAGAAAGCAATAGGGTGGCCTACACTCCTTTTGATTCATTGCACATATGTATGCTTTTGTAACATATATATATATATATATATATATTCATAAATCCTTTCTTGTTTTTAAAGTTATTTCATAGATTACAAAAACACCGATCCCGAGAAGAATTTCAAAGTGGAGCAGACAGACAAGTTCGGAAAGGTTATGATACGCAAACCCCTTGATCGGGAAAGGATGGCAACACACGAGGTCCACATACTAGCCATTGACAAAGGTAAAACGCTACAACGAGACAAGTTCTCTATATTATTCAACCAATTTTCAAAAACAGCAATGACTTATTGTCTAAATATAAAGAAAAGAAAACGAAAAAAATAGAAGAAAGGGTAAAATTAAAACCATAAAATCTCAGAGCCTATGAGCCTATATCCCATACCAAAAGAAAGGTAAACACCAAACTATGTATACAATGTCTAAGCCTTGAAGTAACCATTCCCTCTTGTAACCGTGCATGCTCTTTCCCTAATTGTATTTGAAGGCGAGCCCCCACTGACCGGCACGGCCACTCTGACCGTCAAGGTCGGAGACGTCAATGACAACGCCCCTGAGTTTACTATAAAACCTCAGAGTTTAATAAGTAACCAATCCACCTGAGAACTATGACATTTTCCTACTTTTATTTGAAGGCGAGCCCCCACTGACGGGCACGGCCACTCTGACTGTCAAGGTCGGAGACGTCAACGACAACGCCCCAGAGTTAACTATAAGACCTCAGAGTTAAATAAATAACCAATCCACCTGAAAACCATGAAATTTTCCCACTTTTATTTGAAGGCGAGCCCCCACTGACCGGCACGGCCACTCTGCCCGTCAAGGTCGGAGACGTCAATGACAACAACCCCGAGTTTACTATAAGACCCCAGAGTTTAATAAGTAACCAATCCACCTGAAAACCATGACATTTTCCCACTTTTATTTGAAGGCGAGCCCCCACTGACCGGCACGGCCACTCTGCCCGTCAAGGTCGGAGACGTCAATGACAACAACCCCGAGTTTACTATAAGACCTCAGAGTTTAATAAGTAACCAATCCACCTGAAAACCATGACATTTTCCTACTTGTATTTGAAGGCGAGCCCCCACTGACCGGCACGGCCACTCTGACCGTCAAGGTCGGAGACGTCAATGACAACGCCCCAGCGTTTACTATAAGACCTCAGAGTTTAATAAGTAACCAATGCCCCTGAAAACCGTGACATTTTCCCACTTTTATTTGAAGGCGAGCCCCCACTGACTGGCACGGCCACTCTGACCGTCAAGGTCGGGGACGTCAATGACAACGCCCCAGCATTTACTATGAGACCTCAGAGTTTAATAAGTAACCAATCCACCAGAAAACCATGACATTTTCCTACTTTTATTTGAAGGCGAGCCCCCACTTACCGGCACGGCCACTCTGATCGTCAAGGTCAGTGACGTCAATGACAACGCCCCAGCGTTTACTATAAGACCTCAGAGTTAAATAAGTAACCAATCCACCAGAAAACCATGACATTTTCCTACTTTTATTTTTAGGCGAGCCCCCACTGACCGGCACGGCCACTCTGACCGTCAAGATCGGAGACGTCAATGACAACGCCCCAGCGTTTACTAAAAGACCTCAGAGTTTAATAAGTAACCAACACCCTGAAAACCATGACATTTACCTACTTTTATTTGAAGGCGAGCCCCCACTGACCGGCACGGCCTTTCTGATCGTCAAGGTCGGAGACGTCAATGACAACGCCCCAGAGTTCACTAACCCGGAAGTACTCCGCGTAGTTCGGGCCTCGACCACGGAGGGCGCTGTGGTCGGGGAGTGGGAGGTAATGGACCGTGACGAGCCCCGGAACGGACCCCCTTTTACCGTCAGCGCCGACTGTACGGACTCCTCTAACACTGCCTTCTGTGAAAACTTCTCCTGGACATATGACCAAAATACCAGTAAGTTTCAAACAACTAACCCTCAATTCAGGCAGACGCAGTTACCATTTTCCTGTATTTCATGCACCTGCAGATGCAAAATGAAAAAAGTCCAAATACTACCTTTTCAGAACCTACAACAACAGATAATACCATAAATAGTGATTTTATATGCTAAAGGCTTGTGAGAGGAAATGGACTTGTCAACATATTACCAACAATGCACCTTGATTTAGCCCGCAGGCACATCAAAATACAACAAACCAGAGAATTGTGTCTGGGAGAATTCTGTGAAAACATTGCTTGGACATAAAACAAAAAGAAACAAGTAAATTGAAAACAACTATCAATCATTTCTGTAAAAACGTTGCTTGGACATATGAAAAAAAAAGTCTGTTTCTCCAAGGAGGATACCCATGAGATTCTTTTCATACATCATGAAATCATTTATAATATGTAGCCCTTATTGTCAAATAACTTATATCAAAGATACACAAAATCGAATTTGTAATAATCATACGTATACAATAGCACTAAATAAGGGGCCCTCTATATTAATTACGTTTGCAATTTTACATGTTTCCTAGGTCCCCACCCCTTTAGCATGTAGTATGGATTAGAAATGTTCTTAAGCCCTTGCCCCCGTGCAGGAATAGGTGTGGGGCTTCTGCTGCTGGGAAGAATATAGGCCTCCTGTAGCCCCTGCTGATCGTAAAAGGTTATGAAAGAGGGGACCCGGCACTGACCAAGTGGTTCATTGGGTTCAATTCCTGGTTGCTGTCTGGTTTCATTAACGGATAAGGTGCAGCAAAAAACATTTCCAGGTTTTGATCCCCTGCTGTTTGCCCACCCTATCAACTTCATCTCATAGGTTCAATCACCAAAGACAGAATTCATCCCAACTTGTTTTCACTGTGAAAATGACCCTTGCTGTTGGTACAGCATAAAACATCCATCACTCACTCACTCTTAAGCCCTTGACCCCATGCACCTCCACCCCAATTTGTGCATATGGAAGACCCATTAAGTAAACTTTCATTCCCTGAATAGTGAAGTTTAATTTGCTACAATTTTTACACTTCTAGAAAAGGTGACGGTACGTACTCGTAAAGCGAAGTATGACCGAACAGCCACCCTGAAGCGGTTCATGGGTACCTTCAGCCTAACCGACAGTGGGACCCCTCCCATGAAGGCTCTCAGATCACTCAGTGTAGAGATCGAGGACATCAACAACCATCAACACTTTGGGGCTACAAAATACGTCACAGTCTACAGGTAGGTGACGATGTTTTAAAGGGCCGATTTTGTTCATGTGACTTTATTTTATAAAGAATCAAAGGGATGTGATTATAAAACTATAAGCATTTAAATGTACCACCAGGACAAAATGTCACAAGGAAAACATGTTTGAAAATTCTCAGATATAGATTAGACGTTCACAGAAACATACTATGACATTGCAATCAGCTTTTATTATAGGGCATAACGCATTTTAAGTTTAGGTTTTCAGTTGTTTCTTGATCAGCAGACCTATATATGACATAAACAACCCAGATATAGTGTAGCTACTATTGCCAAATCAAAAAAAGTATTTTCTTTGGATGCATTTTACTATGGCCGTTGCCTTTTTCATCACAACGAACATCCCAAACCCTGAGCTAGATTCTTCTTAAAGTCTCTAAATCAAAAGACGTTAAGAAGTATCTTAGACTTTTTGGAAGCATTCAGCCTATATTCCATATGCCGATTTTGAAAATCAGCAGGGGAGAAAAAGGTATATAAAAGTAATTATAGTACATACGATTGGAAAGGGTCTGTAAGTCACTTTTAAATGGTATATTCTAGGATGAACTACAACCACTACAAAATCACCAGAGTCAAAATCAGTATCTGAAACACAAGCATTAATATCGTAATTGCGTATCTAATGCTGTCGATTGCAGTACAAAGGTTAGATTAGATAAATTTTAAATATATATGAAAATACAAATTTCACATAGCATAAGAAAGGGGTTATGATTCCCTTTTGAATGATTTATAGGATGTATGGCTTTATGACAAACAGCCAAACAGTCATATTCTCAGAGAATGTACAACTAATACAAAATTGCCAAAGTCAAAATCAGAATGTTGAATACAGGCTTTTATGTGTACTAATATAAGAAGAACCGCATGGGTCGTGAGAGGGTGCCTGTACAACCAATAGTGGATTGTATGTAAAACCCTCGGTACGTATGATCCCCATGGCTCATACAGGCACCCGAGGATGACCCCTAAGGTTCTTCCATATTTTATCACCCAATCAAAGCTCCAAATATGTTACAAATACTAAGAATATAGAACGGTACATACATCCAGTCAGTACTCACTGCCTTTTGTATACGCATCGATCGTCGGCCGTGTGGGTGGTAAACGTATATTTCAAATTGTCGATTGCAGTCACAAAGGTTTGTTTACTGGAGTAAACCTCGGACACGTCTACGCGGCTGACGTCGACGACTGGGACCGGACGGAGAAGGGCTACAAACTGGTGTCGCCACCTACTGGCTTCAGGTAACTTACGTTTTGAATCTGTTTCTGCATCAAAATAAGATGAGGTTCACACAGAGGTTTTTTTGTTGTTTTTTTTTTTTTTTTTTTTTGGGGGGGGGGGTGAAAGTCACGTAGCTGTTTTAATGTAAACCATTAGCAGATACATCCAAAGTGTCAACATTACCCAGGGTTTTAGACAACACCAGTGTTACATTAATTTGATACTTGGTAAATTGGTGAAAAATCTTCTATGCGTTGTTTCCGCTGGGATACATTACTGCTCACCTTATATTCTATAGATATTGTGCAGATGATATCACCATGCCTACAAAAGAGCTGGGTGCCATATTGGTGTTAACTTTAAAAGGATTATTACTCATAATTTACAAACATCTTAGACATATATTTTTTCTGGATTCATCTGACAGAGTCACATCAAGTCATGATAAGTAACAGTTTTGTTCAGATTTCATGCAATCTAGATTTATCTTATAGACATGTACTAATGATGAGTACATGGTGATCTCCAAAATGTGGTCACATGACCATGTCTGCACAAGGTCTATATCAGGATCCAAAACCCTGTGCTTTCAGTATTGTCCTGCCCTCTCAAAATCGGGTGAATAAAAGAGCTGATGTTGCATTGGAAGGCAGTAATGCCTGTCTGTGAACGCTTATTCTCTTTCATAATATCCCTCATAGATATGATTAAAGCCTCATACCCACTAGGCAATTCTCCCTACCACGGATAGCTGATTTACAGTACTTTAAGCACCTGCAGGCTAATTTGGACTGATTTTGTCGACAAATCCCCTGGAAAACCTATAGAAAATAAGCAAATAATTGGTATAAATCCATTTACAATGAATGAATTTTCAAAAGACTCTGGAAATATTAACAGATATGGATACTGATTTAAAAAATAATGTTGGCTAGTTTTTCGCAAAGTTAATCTACAAATAATGATACATTTGATGAAAATTCCTATACTAAAACCTTGAGTTTTGTCGACAAATTACCCAGCATGCATCCTGTTTCAGGCTAACCTGCAGGTAACACTCAAGAAGCTGGCTATCCGTGGTTGGGAGAATTCTGACAAAGTCGGCCCACTGATCAGCCCTAAAGTTGGCCGATTCTAATAGGAGAATCGGCTTACTTTATCAGGAACTCATATCAAACATGTACATTTCAATAGTACATACTGACTGGTGATCTGAATCCGTAACAATTTTACCGGCGATTCTGCCAGTTGCCCATCGCCAGTTGCCAGTAAAATCGCCTAGTGGGTATGGGGCTTAAAACTCGTGCATGTATGCTCTCCACACCTCTAGGATAAACCCATCTGCTCAATGGGAGATGCTGATGGACCGAGGGGTGGACCCAACCACCCACAGTGTCCTTGTCGACGTGTCTGACCCCAAGTACAGCACCCGTTTTACATAATATCCCTCATAGATATGGCTAAAACTGGTGTAACTTGCATGTTCTCTCCACCTCTAGGATAAACCCGTCTGCTCAATGGGAGATGCTGATGGACCGAGGGGTGGACCCGACCACCCACAGTGTTCTCGTTGACATGTCCGACCCCAAATACAGCACCTGTTTCATAATATCCCTCATAGACATGACTAAAACTGGTGTAACATGCATACCTTACCCACCTCTAGGATAAACCCGTCTGCTGAATGGGACATGCTCATGGACCGAGGGGTGGACCCGACCACCCACGGTGTCACCGTTGACGTGTCCGACCCCAAATACAGCACCTGTTTTACATAATATCCCTCATAGACATGACTAAAACTGGTGTAACTTGTATGTTCTCCCCACCTTTAGGATAAACCCGTCTGCCAAATGGGAGATGCTCATGGACCGTGGGGTGGACCCAACCACCCACAGCATCCTTGTTGATGTGTCCGACCCCAAATACAGCACCATCAGGTCTCAGGTTGACGTTGACGTCCGCTTCATCTACGACGATGCCATCCACAGCTCAGGGTCCATAAGGATTCAAGGTCAGGTTTATATCTTTTTTTTAGAACTATTTTATTGTCAACTTCACATATACAAGAACGTGGTCTTCCAGCCGAACAAGATGATAGTATGATCATGAAATGACATGACATGAATCAGAGACATTGTACAGAATTCTGGACAACTTCGTTAGCTTAAGAACGTTACATAGTTCATAAGTAACATACAAATTACTTAAAGTATTTCAATGTAATCAGTGACTTAAATTTTACTTTGGTGACTGCTTTCTGCTCATTCTCCTATATGCTGATATAGTTCAATAAATTATAGTTATACATAATTGGGTTTTTTTTCAAGGATAAGTACCTAAAAGATATAAAAGATTTGATAAAAGATATGTTATGTTTATGTTACGTCATGCCTTGGAGTATCTGAAATCCCTACCACCTTCTGCAGTGGTTTTTAGTTATCTGGGGGAGGATATGTTATGCCAAAACTGAGGTATATGACAATTGTTTGCCCATTATAAATGTTATTCTCATGCGTGCATTTTTCCACCCCATGCTTCTCCCCTCGAGCCTTGATAGAGGGTGTACCCATATAACTGGACACCCTGCGGGCCCAGATCATTACGAATCTTTTTCTCACACGTGTCTTTTTACACTACAGGCCTCTCCCCACAAGCTCTCATAGAGGGCATCCCCAGTAAACTAGACATCCTGAGGGCCCAGATCATTATGAATCTTATTCTCGCTCGTGTCTTTTCACACTACAGGCCTCTCCCTACAAGCTCTCATTGGAGGTGTCCCCAGTAAACTAGACACCCTGTGGGCCCAGATCGTTACAAATGTTATTCTCACACATGTCTTTTCTCATCGCAGGCCTCTCTCCACAAGATCTGATAGAGCTTATCCTGATTAAGCTATAGACACCCTGAGTGCCTAGATTTTTACAAATTTTATTTTCACACCACAGGCCTCTCCTAAAAAGCTCTCATAGAGGGCGTCCCCAGTTAACTAGACACCCTGCGGGCCCAGATTATTATGAACACGTGTCTTTTCAAGTCGCAGGCCTCTCCCGACAAGCTCTTATTGAAGGCGTCCCCAGTATGCTGGACACTCTGAAGGCTCAGATCGTTATGAATCTTATTCTCACACGTGTCTTTTCACACCACAGGCCTCTCCCTACAAGCTCTCATTAGGGGTGTTCCCAGTAAACTAGACACCCTGCGGGCCCAGATCATTATTCTCCCTTTTTTTTTTTTTTTATTCAGAGCCACATCTTACAAAGTAAGTTTTTCATGTAGTTGGTTTTGGATAAAATTTAATGAAAATACAAAACATATTATACGTAATTTGTACAGTGCACCAAAGAAGTTTTACACTTGTGTCTTTTTATACTACAGGCCTCTCCCCACTAGCTCTCATTGAGGGTCTTCCCAGTAAACTAGACACCCTGCAGGCCCAGATCAGCATGAATCTTATTCTCATGTGTGTCTTTTCACACCACAGGCTTCTCCCCACAAGCTCTGATAGAAGGCGTCCCCATTAAACTAGACACCCTGAGTGCCCATATCATTATGAAGGTTATTCTCATACATGTTTTTTCATACCACAGGCCTCTCCTAGCAAGCTTTGATAGAAGGCGTCCCCAGTAAACTAGACACCCTGCGGGCCCAGATCATTATGAATGTTATTCTCACACGTGTCTTTTCACACCACAGGCCTCTCCCAAAAAGCTCTCATAGAGGGCGTCCCCAGTAAGCTAGACACCCTGCGGGCCCAGATCGCCACCGTTACGAGGGCCACATCTGGGGATTCGGTGCAGGTGTTTACCATCCGGCAGGTGGTGGGTCAGTCGCAAGTGGTGGACGTATACTACTATGTGACCAGGCCCACCCTGCCCATCACCTATCTCAGACCAGCCCGGCTGGACGGCAATGTGTGGATCAACAAGGCACAGGTAAGTCAGTTAATAGGGGGCTTTACATACCACGCCACCTGGTGGGAAAAGTTTGTAAACCAAGTCCATATACATAGAAGTGCAGACAAGCCTTAGATATTCTCTCTATTATATTATGAAGTTAGAGCTATAATATTTAATATAAATGTTTTATCAAATCGATATCCTGTAATTACCCTACTTATTCTAAAATGATGTCCTTTCGCATGTTGCTGCCTACATACTGAACTTTCTTCAGGTCTTACCAAGAACCAGCAAAATGGGCCATAACCAACCTGTCCATCTGGCTGCTGTTTTGCTAAACTGCTTTCAAAGGACCTGTTGGAACCAGCAAATTGGGTCATGACCCCATTTCTTGGTTCCAGCCTCATCCTCCATGGTGTAGTGGTTAAGAGCCTCCCCTCCAAAACCAAAGGTTGTGGATTCGAATCCTGGCAAAGCCACTTGTTATACATATAAAATGGACAAAAATTGTCCTATTGATGAAAGCTGCAATAATATTGTTAAAAGTCAAGCAGTATATATTGATTTTTGAATAATAGCTGAAAAAAATTAGATGATTCTCATTCCACCAGTCAGTCCCTGGATGTGTCATCAGCGTTTCATAACTACTAATAGGGACTAGATTCTCCACAAGCTCTGCGCAAGGACTATTGCATAATACGATTTTCGTCCAAAAAAACGTAGTTCATTACGATACTTGAACATTTCTTACAAAATAGGAAACATAAGGTATAAAGAGGTTCTTGCAGGTCTCTTCAGAATTGAAAATACCTATTCTATTTCACCACTTCTTATGATGTGCACCAATTGTGGAGTAATGACACAGGTATTGCCCGAAATCAACATGCATTTATTGTACTAATTACATTCTCTAAAATTGGTGAAGGCCAGAACATTTAACTCCTTCAACTCACATGTTTTTGTCACTCTGGATAGTTTATATACTTCTGTCACACTGGAAATATGGCTATCTTGACATTCGGAAATAAGGGACCCTGGATAAAAACCTCAAAATAGGTTCGCTTGTCCCATTGACGCTTTCGGACTACATAAGGAGATTGGATAGGTTTAGTTATCCATGAGTAATGTGAATAATACCGTCATATAAAGAGACTTTATAGAGACATAGAGCTTTTGTGTAACTCCCTCCCCCCCAACCTTCCCTCCCTGGGCTGGACTGCCCAAAGTAGGCCTAAAAGGGAGTTTTAGCACCCACCCCCACCCCCCGAGGCATCTTGTAACCCTAACGCAACGTATCTCCTATCTCTGCTGTAATGACTAATATCAAAATTATGTCTTTTGAGGTACACTACTTTTCCCAAGTAAATGATTGCCTTTCATATATATGGCACCAGTAGTCTGTGATGTAGCTTGAGAGTTTTGAGATACGTTAACGTATCGAGATATGTCAAAGTTTCTAAAACTCCCTTACATTGCTATTGTTCATACCTGAGGGAATACACATGCACATATGGTAAAATAGCACTTTCCACGTTTCTAGATTGAGCAGAGCCTTGACCCCAGCGGTAAGGTGCGCATCCTGATGGCCCCAGTCAACGAGTGTCCGGAGACGACCTGCTGGGAGGGGACCTGTCACAACCGGCTGGTCGTCGACCCCACCCCCGTCACCGTGGACGGTAACGTTACGGCCCACGTCGGCGTCAACGTCAGTCGCCAAGCAGAGTGTGAGTGTGGGACGTTACTGATCCCGCCTGCGCCTGAAGAGTGTACGGAGACCACGTGCCTCAACGGGGGCACGTGCCACGAGACCTGGGCCAACGCCAAGTAGGTTATAAATCAGTATAAGCCTTTTTATGAGTCTGCGCAGTGGATACTCATCACAGATGCAATGATTCCTTTCTTTAGTCCTTTAGTTCCTTTGGTCAGGGCCCATAGTAACCCATACCCCAACTGACTGGGTCAGGTTTAATATGGCAGGGCACCACACATTGATGCAAAACCCTCATTATAGAGGGTTTTTGAATAGATTTTAGGATGTAGGATACAAAGGAAAGAACCACATGACATTAAAGTATTGTACAGTTTATATTTCTGATGATATATAAAGTATCTACAATTAACTCACGAGAACTGCTTCTTAATTCATACCCTATGCCTTCTTATCTTTTTTCAGCTGCTCCTGCCCTGATGGATTTGAAGGTCCGCGATGTCAGAAGCTGAAACGGAGTTTTAGCGGCAAGGGCTATGCCTGGCTCACCCCTCTCTACCTGTGTGAGCGGGATGTAATCAGGTTAGTAGTGTAATACGTGTATAATATTACCCCCTGACAAGGGCTACACCTGGTTGACCCCTCTCTACCTCTGTGAGCGGGATGTAATCAGGTTAGTAATATGTGTATAATATTACCCCCTGACAAGGGCTACGCCTGGTTTACCCCTCTCTACCTCTGTGAGCGGGACGTAATCAGGTCAGTAATATGTATATAATATTACCCCTGACAAGGGCTACGCTTGGTTCACCCCTCTCTACCCGTGTGAGCGGGATGTAATCAGGTTAGTAGTGTAATACGTGTATAATATTACCCCTGACAAGGGCTACGCTTGGTTCACCCCTCTCTACCCGTGTGAGCGGGATGTAATCAGGTTAGTAGTGTAATACGTGTATAATATTACCCCCGACAACGGCTACGCCTGGTTCACCCCTCTCTACCCGTGTGAGCGGGATGTAATCAGGTTAGTAGTGTAATACGTGTATAATATTACCCCTGACAAGGGCTACGCTTGGTTCACCCCTCTCTACCCGTGTGAGCGGGATGTAATCAGGTTAGTAGTGTAATACGTGTATAATATTACCCCCGACAACGGCTACGCCTGGTTCACCCCTCTCTACCTGTGTGAGCGGGATGTAATCAGGTTAGTAGTGTAATACGTGTATAATATTACCCCCGACAAGGGCTACGCCTGGTTCACCCCTCTCTACCTGTGTGAGCGGGATGTTATCAGGTTAGTAGTGTAATACGTGTATAATATTACCCCCAACAAGGACTACCCCTGGTTTACCCCTTTCTACCTGTGTGATCAAGACGTAACAAATGAGTGAAAGCATTACGTTTATTAATATCCAATGTGTGTATACCAGTGGCAAGATAAAAGGCTATCAAACAAGGATGTAGCATTTCCTTTAGAAATTCAATATGCACACATATCCCATAACCATAACCACAAATAAAAGGATTGCTGTCGAAAGAGTCGGCCAATTATTGCACCCATTAAGATTACCAATCAGAATGCAATTATTGTAATGTAGGCCCACATCTTTGATGTGAATCCGTGCTAGAACGGCTGACTTGGTCAAAATGGTCTAATGGATAAAGGGCAGGCATGTAATATTTCCCCAAGACTCTGAACTCCGCTTTTTGACCATTTTCGAGATTCGTCCAAATTCGAGGAGAAAATATTTTTCCGTATTATGAACAATTATGAACGTTTGTCTGCGTTCTAAACAAAAATCTTTATTATTTTGCTTTAGTAAACATGTTATATTTTAGTTACCTCCTAAACAATTAAGTTAAATATCTGTTTAATCTCTAACAATTCAATGTTCCCCTTTTCTCCCCAGGTTTAAGTTCGCCACGTCCCAGCCCAGCCAGCAGCAGCTCCTGGTGTACAGCGGGCCCCTGGAGGAGGGGGACCGCCCGCCCCACCTGGTGGTCCAACTCGCAACTAACGGGTACCCCGCCCTCAGTGTCAACATGGGGTCGGGCCCGGCTGGCGCCGCCCTGCCCGCCCATTCCCGACAGCCAAGGCTGGACGACGGGAGGTGGCACACAGTAGAGGTCTACAAGGACGGCCATGTGAGTAGAAACAGGGATTAAGGAGGTTTAGCGTGATGACATCGCCAGCTTCTACCATTTGCTACATACTTTTGACCTAGATTTGCTCTTCGCGCCACATTTGCATTACCCTTTCTATACACTCTGCACTCCAGCCTTCGGCAGGGACAAATTACCTTTTCTACTGACGTTAGTCTTTGCCAGGAACCCAGTACCTTTTCTATACGCTACTTACACCAGTCTTTGCCAGGAACCCAGTACCTTTTCTATACGCTACTTACACCAGTCTTTGCCAGGAACCCAGTACCTTTTCTATACACTACTTACGTTAGTCTTTGCCAGGAACCCAGTAACTTTTCTATACACTACTTTCATTGGTCTATGCCAGAAACCTATTACTTTCGGCTTATTCAGTGCCGTATTTTTACCACTTGGACAGAAAAATTATGAAACCTGGTGGCATAATTTCCTTGTAGAGTGAAGTAAATTAGGTATAGAAACGGTAGGAATGGATATTAAAGACGTGCAGGGATTTTTGACGCAAGGTTAACAAATATGCAGTAAGTTTACTTTTCTTTGACTAAAAACTGTTAATGTCGTTAACCATTGATAAGGGGTTGGGCACAGAGGAGCAGGGGGGTGTTCTTCACAGGCCTATGGACTATCGCCATAGAATAATTATATTTCAATAGTTTGACCCTACCTTGCTTTTGGCTCCCTTTAATGGACAATCCCTAAACATAAATGTGATAATTTTCCTTCCTTAGGATTTCCGTCTGGTGGTGGACCACTGTGACAGCTCGGTGATCGACGAGACCTGGAACTCGACCTCTGAGGACCGCACCCCCTGCGAGGTCAAGGTCACTGCTCCAGGGGATGACCTTCAGGTGACCTTCAGCGCCCCCCTCCAGCTGGGAGGGAGGCGGAACAGCTCGGTCAGACTGCCCGACGGGTTTGGGGGTGGTGGACTGAAAGGATGCATCAAGGACTTCTTCCACAACGGAGAGGTATGTAGGCGTACATGTTTTTCTATGTGTCATGATAATACACGATGGATGGAAGTACTAAGCATTGCTATGTTATTCATACATGTGTGATGATACATGCACTAGACCCTTGTATAATGTTTCATGTTGTTCACTTAAGACAGAGAAAGCTAGAAAAAAAGTTGTTAGAAAAAATGTCCGTTGTCCAGAGGACCACGGAGAGCAACCGATTAAAAGAGAGAGGTCCTCTCGGGACCAAACTATTTGTGCTGGGCATAGCCAGCTCTTTTCAGAAGGGGGGGGGGGGGCGTTTTTTGAGTAATAGGGCTCACATATTCTTGTGGATAAATAGAGGGCATACATTATACATATGAAGATAACTTACTTGTTTCATCCTATGAAGGGGATTCAGAGATTTTAGAATGGAGTTCGTCCAAGGGGGGTTCGTGCAAACCCCCACAAATTCCCCCTGGCTACTGGCCTGTTGTCCACTAAAGATAACTGTCCAAATACGACTTTGTAGTGTTCTTTCCAAACCTATTGTCACAAGGATTCAGCACAGGCCTGACCCTCTACATCTCATTCTTCTTCTCCCCCGGGGGGGGGGTACCGGGGTGGGGCTTCAGGGAAGAATATAGGCCCCCAGTAGCCCCTGCTGCTCGTAAAAGGCAACAATAGGGGGGACCTAGCACTGACCATGTGGTTCATTGGGTACGATTCCCAGTTGGTGTCTGGGTTCACTAAGGGATGAGGTACAGCAAAAATGATTTACAAGTTTTGATCCCCTGCTGTTTGCCCACCCTGTCACCTTCATCTCATAGATACAATCACCAGAGAAAGAATTCTTCCTTGTTTTCACCTTGAAAATGACCCTGGCTATTGGTACAGCATAAAACATCCATCACTCACTCACTCATTCTTCTCCTCCCCAGATCTACGACCTGTACGTCGGGGAGGTGGGCCAGGCCGAGGGGTCGGCCGACGACTGCCCCGCCGAGGGTGGCGCCACCTACCGGGCCCTCAGAGAGGTACCTGCGTCCCCTCACCCCGTTAAGATGGCCCTCAGGGACGCCCTGTACACCGTCTCCCCAGGCAACCAGCGACGTAACAAGTACGTTCTGTGTCCATACGTTTTTGCTCAGTCTGTAACCTGCTTAATTTTCGCATAACATTTATATTATTTTAGGTTAAGTTGTGACTTACTAAAATAGAGTGTTATTAATAATGTTATATTCTGGTGATGTTGAGACCTTACCAAAACAGAATGTTTATAATAACATCATTTTTACATTAAATAACATAACCAAAATGTTAATATAACGTCACAGTGCAACGTCATAATGTCAGGTTCTAAAAACGTTATTGGTGCCATCAAAATAACGTAACAAGAATCAAACCAGGACCAGATAGAACGTTATGATAACGTTATAATTACGTCACATTGTTACCTGTGTCCAGGGACGCCCACTACAGCGTCTCCAGGGACGCTCCCTACGGCGTCCCCAGCGCGTCCCGAGTGGCCAGGGCGACGAGCGGGGCTGACAGTTATAGCACGCCCCCTAACCAACGCTGTGAGAGTGACCTAAAGGGTGGCCAGCCCACCTGCACCTGTGTACCCATGAAGAAGGGCCCAAACTGTACTGAAGGTACGGAGGGTTTCTTTTTTCTGAGTTCATTCATAGCAATACCTTCAGGTATTCAATTGGTCTTCTTGGTACATCCTAGGCAAAATATTGTTACTCGTCACGATACTTACCTTAGGTATATATATATACTTGTATGGATATTAAGAGGTTATTGAAAGAAGTGTCTAATTGTAACGTTTATTTTCTGAGCTCCCTTTTTTTATTCAGAGAGAGAAATGTTTGCATTTGAGAAATTATGAGTTTGCATATATATGTTTTAGAATGTTCTGAGATAAAAACGGTAGGATTAAATCATTAATATTGTCATCTTCTATGTGTGATTAAGTAGCTTTATAAGTAGGCTACATGTTCAGTGTCTTCAAATGTGTTTCAAATGTAAACATAATTCCAGGGGGGTTGGGTGATCTAGCGGTTAGCATGTTGACATTGCATGCAGCCGGCAGAGGTTCAATTTTCAGACCCGGTAGCTACCTGTTAGATCACCTATCCTTGCCAACGCTTCCATCCCCATAGATTTGATCACAGACCTGTGAAGTCAAAAAACGGAGTTGGTCTTGGTATATATAGCTGAAAAATTGCTGAATAGACTTTTCTCATTAGGGTGTGGCGCCCCCTGGTGAAATAAATGGAAACAATAGTTAAGGTCATTTCCCATAGTTAACCTATATGAAGTGAAGCATATAGGTTAACTATGGGAAAAAACCATTGGTTCCATTAAATTCACGGGCACAACACTCTTAATGAAAAAGGTCTATAGACCTTAAACTCCAACAAAACGTCATTTCTATTGCTCTGTTTAGGTACAGTAACCCGGGACTACAAGACGGACCAGGCCTTCCTTCAGTGGGAGAGCGGCCAGGGGGGGACAGATAACCGGAACGAGTACCTACAGCTGGTCTTCAGGTCCAGGAACCCCGACGGACTCCTCTTCTTCGCCGAAAGCCAGACCACGCTAGAACGGTGCTTCCTCCAAGTAAGATGTACTTGAATGTTCAATGCAATTTATTTACTTGTGTTGATTATCGTGTTATTTTACCAAATTTCACTTATACGGAAGATCATCATGTAAAATGAGTATAATGATCAATATAAATATATATTGATATTATAGTTTTTGAAAAGCATGCATTATTTTTTGTACGTAAAGGCTAAAACATGCCTAGGTAACTAGAAAAAGGGGTATCTAAGAATACGTTGTTTTACATAAATAAGATGAAGACTAGTAGTAACTATTCAATCAGTTAAATTTATTTGAAATATTGCATATAATATGATCAGTATGTCATATGTCGACCCGTTTAAAGAAAACAAAAGACAAAAATCTCAACAAAAAAGTGAGAAACCTTAATGAATGGTGCAAGACCGAGGACAGAACCGGTTATATACGCGACGTCCTGTAGGCCTATACTAGGTAGAGAGTGTACACAACGTCGCCTGAATTAGATGAACTATGTACGCGACAAGAATCAAAGTGGTCCTTTCATATACTACTCGTGTATGTATATTCCACTTTGCGTCAGGTCCGTTGGCGGCTGCTATTTTCAGGAAACGCAAGCAGTTTGCGGTTAAAATACCAACATGTTGGTATCCCCAAGCCTGTGACGCAAACAGGGGCCGCAAACAGTGGCTGCAAACACCTCCACCTCGTTTGCGGCCGCCATAAACTCATTTGCGGCCGCCACAAACTCGTTTGCGGCTGTTTGCTTGCGCCTGCTGGCCACAAACAAGTGGAATATACCCAACCGCAAATGCAAACGGATTTGCGTTTGCGGCGTTTTAGGTCGTTTGCGGCTGTATTCTCGGGTGGCCACAAGCCGCAAACGCATAGTGGAATATGGCCTTAAAGCGTCGCCCGTTTGCATACACATTTGACCTTTTAAACTTTATCAAGTTTAAGTGGCTACCAGAAGGGGGCGGGGATGAGGACCATCAGCCCCCCCAACCCCACCCTCGAGATCCGCCCCTGATTCTTAACAAACATCTCAATTTTCTCACATCTAGATCATCTCCGGAACCCTCACTTTCACGTATGACCTGGGTTCGGGAGACAGGGAGGTCTCCTTACCCAACCTGAACGTCAGTGACGGACTGTGGCACGCCGTGCACGTCGGTCGTCATGGCAACCAGGTGGCACTGACGGTGGACGGCGGCGAGGGGCGGTACTACAACGAGACGGTCCCTACAGACGACTACCGCCTGCTGTTACTCCAGGGGGCGCTGTTTGGGGGCGCTGGGGTCGTCTACAGACCCTACCACGCCGACCCCGTCGTCACCAACTCCATGCAGAAGAGTGAGTGTTTCAAAAGGAAACACTAAAAAGCTTTTTATTGCGTTAAATATATTCAAATAAGAAATTTGAATATATATGTTCCTCTCATGTGCATGGATGATGCAGTTGTCTGACGGTGGAAAAAAGAGATTTTGTGAATGCTATGCATAAAGAAGGAAACTGAATCTCAGTTTTAACCACCCATTCGAGATTGACAAAGGTTATTTACCTGCTATCCCTGCTAAATGATATAACAGTGCAACGTCAAGTAAGCCGGTACATGTCATAAGCCCGTAAATTTGCATGATCATAGGTCTTGTTTGAAATGTAGATTGATCAAAGCGTCAAAACCTGAAAGACTTTCCTAAGAATATCAAGTAATAAGAACTTCTACTATCAGATTTCCGATTGGAGGTGACAATATAACACAACATTTCGACCTGTAAACATCTTTTTCATTAAGGTCATGTCCCCTGGTGTGTTAGATTTAAAACACTCTTTTAGGGCTTGGCCATAGTTTAGGTATAGGAAGTGAAGTGACCTAGTTACCTAAAGCCCCAAAAGTGGGAAGACTGGTGGACTGCGCAGGTTCGTGGGAAAGGTGTATAGGCCCTTCTAAAGGCTTCATTATTAGCTAAGAATTCAATATGTAAAGCTCTAGTTCCAAAACAGAATATCTCATCGCTATACCTGTTATATATCCTAGCTACAAACCTCATAGTTATACCCCTTATACATGCAGGCTACCTGACCGATGTGCGTTTTGCGGCCACCTACCCCGGGGACAGCCCCCTGCCAATGACGACGTCAGAGAACGCGGGTAGTACGGCTACCCTCACCGACGACCGACCCAATGACGTCAGCATCGGCATCGTGCCCGACCCGCCCTGTGCCTTGACGTGTGCACCTGACCAGACCTGTCTCGACGTCTGGAGACTCACCTACTGCGGGTAAGTTGTGTCATACCTAAAAACGGGTATGACATAATTACATGTATATTCTAAAACCCCTTATCTTTCAAATCTAAAACATAATATTATGTTTAGTTGAATATAGAAATGGGAATAATTCAAAGAATAATACAGTTTAGCATAATACTATTTGATATATGTATACATTTTATGAAACAATAATAATTAATTATTACACTATTATGTAAGGTTTTACATAAGTTCAGGCATAGGCTTTGTTAGCCAGCACCCTCTTAAGTTTTAATCTAGGTCTATGTCTAGGTGGAGCGACATGCTACCTGAACCTTCACCAACAATCAGTGCCCTGCATTATAGAGCCAGGGACACTAGTACAATACAGACCTCTCTAAACACAGCTTCTCCCTCCCTAGGTACCTGTCCAACCAGACGGTGCCAGTGGCAGAGGGTGCACGGACCTCACCGACTGTTATGGTACATTGGTGTTTAATTCCACGTTACAGTACAGACCTCTCTAAACACAGCTTCTCTTTCCTCAGGTGCCTGTCCAACCAGACGTGTCCAGTGGGTGCACAGACCTCACCAACTGTTATGGTACATTGGTGCTTAAACCTACTGTTACGGAACGGACCTCTCTTAGTTCAACTTTTCTTTCCTCAGGTGTCTGTCCAACCAGACATCGTCCAGTGGCGGGGGGTGCACGGACCTCACCTACTGTTATGGTACATTGGTGCTTAAACCCACATTACAGTACGGACCTCTCTAAACACATCTTCTCTTTTCCTAGGTGCCAGTCCAACCAGACGTCGTCCAGTGGTGGAGGGTGCTCTGACCTCACCGACTGTTATGGTACATTGGAGTTTAATCCCACATTACTGTACGGACCTCTCTATATACATCTTCTCTTTCCCCAGATGCCTCTCCAACCAGACGTCGTACAGTGGCGCGGGGTGTACTGACCTCACCGACTGTTCCGTGGTCACGTGCGGACTGACCGGAACCTGCGTGCCCCAGGCCGACCTCTCCGGGAAGTGCTTCTACCCGCCGCCAGAGGTCCTCACGGCCAAGGCCACGCTGGCCGGAAGTGCCCTGGGGATCATCATAGGGGCCCTGCTCCTCATGTTGTGTGAGTATGCAATACATCCTTCTTATGACCCTGCGCACTGTGGCCCTGCTGGCCTGCAGACCAAGGTGGCGGGAGTCCCCTCACTGGGCCGCTGCCCTGCATATAGGCTAACAGTGGGACAATTTTGAACTTTTTGTCTAAATGTCACTAATACACTAAAAAGAAAACACATTTACCAATTTTAGCATTCATATAAGCATGTAAAAACATTTGTTCTTTGCAACGACTAAACTTATATCATGATAAGAGATGTAGTTTAGGTGCATTAAGGAATTTTCTCAGTCTTGCTATTCTTTTATTTGGGAGAAGGTCAACTCTAAAAACAAGTAATTACAGGTCCTCATCAAGGAGGATTGTTTTGGACCTCAGTTAGCCAAAACACAATTACCCCCTCTCTGCCTGCCCTCCTACATACACCCTCAACACACTGCTAGTAATTATGGGCACTTGACCACCTCAGTGGGGACCAATTCTCTCTGTACTCTGCACCAGGCCCAGTGTCCAGAGCTGCAGACTGTATTAGGTTGCACTCCCCTCACTAGGGCTCTTATTTCTGCTAGGAGGGGGCGTCACTCTTAGTAAGAAGGATGTAGATAGTAAAATACTAAAGGCTGTATTCCACAATCTGAAAGTGAGCTGCCGATGTGCCGCGGATACAATATCGCATGTATCGGTAGAAAATATTGCCAACATGTGATTAATTTTTTCCTGCTGATCTTGAACTGGTTGCCAATATTGCACTTTCAGCAGCCAATATTGCATTTTTGGCAGCTGAAATTTGCCAAAAGTAGTTGAACCTGATATAGAACGTTCCATAAGGATGCTCATTATCACTTTTGACATGTGGAATATGGCTTTGAGGACATTGTCGTGAGGCTGTATTCTACTAGCCGATTTTACTGCCAATTTCAAAAATCGCAATCGAAGATAGGGGTAGTGTACAGGCAGGCTTCATATCATAAAGAACGTCTCTCAATTCCCTCTCAAATGATGTGTAGGATGCACGGTCTATTGATTTCATTTGCTGAACCATGTTCTCTTTAAAGTAAGTATTATTGGTGCAAACAACCCGATACTGAGGATGTAACAATTTCATAATGTTTGTAACCCTACCCCAGTGCTGCTTCTCCTGTTCACCCTGGTGACTTGCATACAGACCCCAGCAGTCTTCCTCCTCGACGAAAATGTGTCTTCATTACCCTTCAACCATGTTTTCCTCATACTGTTATACTATGTAATTCTTACCGTTATGCTATTGTTTCGTCCCTCAGTGCTCCTTCTCCTGTCCACCCTGGTCACCTAGACCGAGACCCCCGCCGTCTTCCTCCTCGACGAAAATATGTCTTCATTCCCCCAACCATGTTTCCCTCATACTGTTATACTATATCATTCTTACCGTTATGTGTTTTTTTCGTCCCTCAGTGCTCCTTCTCCTGTCCACCCTGGTCACCCGCACCGAGACCCCAGCCGTGTTCCTCCTGGACGAGGACGTGGAGAACCACGTACGGGAGAACCTTGTGGCCTACGAGGTCGAGGGCGCAGGTAGGGAGCATCTCATAGATACATGTTACGTGGCGGATCCAATGGTGGGGGGGGGGGGGGGCGGCAAAAAGGACGATTGCCCCTCCCCCCGGCCCCAAGGGACAACATTTTGACATCTTAGGATTGAAAGAGCTGTGTAAAAATTATGTGTATTTTTATTTTTCATCTTTATAAGGGGGAGTCAGGGTTTGCCCTAAATGGCTCTGGAACCGCCCCTGCATGTATACACCGTTTTCCCGAGTCTCAGTGGCAGATCGGGGGGGGGGGGAAATGGGCCGAGTGCCATCCCTAGACGATTGGGACAATATTTTTGCATCTTAAAATTATGAGATCTATATAAATATAGTGTTTTTATTTTTCATTTTTATAAGGGGGGTCCCCCCTTAAAGCACTGGCTCTGGATCAGCCCCTGAGTCTGTGCAGTGGATCCTCCCATAGGAGCCCTGTACCCAAAACCTTATACCTGGCCCCATAGGAGGCAATAACCTAACTCATTGGTTCAAATATATACCGCATCATCTAAAACAGATAGAAGCATAAAGTCATCGAATACATTGAACTATTGTTGATTAATTGCATGCTGCACTAATGTTAGGGGCTCTGGGTTTGGGGTGTGTGCTGATGTTTGTGTCGAATTGAAGAAATGGCCATGTCACCTATTATAATACGTTGTGTTTTAGCCCATGTTATATTTTTAGCCCATGTTATATCTTTTTAATGTAAAATGCCCATGGATTGGGCGCCTCAAAAAGGGGCGCGTGCGCCCCTTTTTTTTATTTATTTTCTTTAAATATCTCTGGATCCGTCCATGAAATGGGTATATTACAAATTACTGGCCACTTGTCTTGCTGTGTCATAGCATAACTGTTCTGCTCACTATCAGACTCATATACATGATTAGTGCAGCATGGCATTGGTTTATATTCCCCATTTATGACATTTATGATATATCATGTACAATGTCTATAATGTCTATGATGCATGCCTACAATGTCTATAATAGTATATATGTCTATAATAATATATATGTCTACAATGTCTACAATGTCTATAGGCGATGAGCTGCCCCTGAAGGCCGACTTCAGACCCATGATGCAGCAGATGATGGTCGGTGGACCCCACAACATGCCCGAGGCCTACTCCGTGACGCCCGTCAAAAGTACGTACAACCAAAACCGCAACACAAATTAGATAATGATAGTGATGATTGTTGGTCCATTAAGCAATTTTTCAGCTATATGACGACCAACTGACAGTTGTTGGGTTGTACACAGTATTGTTATTGTATCTATCGGGGTGAGAACGACGACAAAGCGAGTTGGTATAGCAGGCACTGCCGAAACTCGAACCCGGGTCTCCCAGATGCCAAGTGAGCACTCTATCCACCATACCATCCCGTCGCCAAAATTAGATATTTATAGCTTAAAATATGATAAAAAGGTATGAATAGAATAAGCTATATGTATGTAATACATGTCAGCAATCTGCACAATAATAAGTATACTATATTTAGATGAACACTTTGAGATATAATGTAATTACATCAACCCTATCAATTACATTTTTGAAATAATAGCAATTTGAACAGTTTGCCGAGGTTCACCAGTAATAACCCCATGCCTCACGTAACTCTCTATTTCCCCTTAGAAGATGCCCCCACGAACTACCAGATAGCCTCCCCCGCCTACGACGATGACGTCATGGCCCTCATCATGAAGAACAAGCTGGGGGCGGACGACGACGAAGACTACCCCACAGACCACCTGACCCAGTTCGAGCACGAGGGCAGCGCCAGCCTTGCCACGTCCCTGAGCTCCCTGCAGTCGAGCAGCACGGGCGACCAGGACTACCACTACCTGAACGACTTTGGACCCCGCTTCAGGTAGGTATATTACATTCCACCAGTTTTCCCATCAAAAAGTGTCCCCTGTTTTTGAAGTAAAAGCTGTGACCAAGTTTTTCACTTGTAAAATGAAGATATAAGACCAAGATAATATTTAATGAACCTGCAAGAATATTTATCTACATTATTTTCCCTTCAAAATGACATATAGTTTTGCTTTGTAAGTTGCCCTCGAGCTGCACAGTGAGCCTTCTAAATAAACATTTAGACATGGCAAAACCAGAGTACCATGTGTAACTGGCTGTAATTCTTGAACCATTGCAGATAGAGATAAAATTTAAAAAGCATATTAAACTAGACACTGAATCTGATTGATGATACGTTCCTCAATGTTTTTTTTAGCATTTTAAAATGTTTTATGTAATATACCTACTTCAGGAAGCTGGCCGATATGTACGGGGAGGAGGAGGAGGGCAGCGAGCCCAGCGAGGACCCTGAGGAGTACCCGGAGAGGGTGCTGTGGACTGACAGAATCCTGGAGCCGGGGTATGCCTCTGAGCCTGCCCAGAGGCCTTGGGATGGGTATGGCCAAGGCGGAGAGGGGTATAATGATAGAGAGGTTGGTGCAGGACAACCAGAGTCACAGACCAATGGGTTTGACCCACAGCATGTAGAGGCACAGCCAGCAATGGGGTATGAGCCAGGGGTGAGTGCGCAGCAACATTCTCCGGATTATGACCCCCCTGTGGATCAGTATGGGCCCCAGGGGGATGCCAGCGACCAACCCCAGTTTGCATATAATAATCCGCTGTATGGTGAAATGAACAGATCAACCAGGCAGTATGAGAACCCAGCACAATGGAGCCCGGACCCACAAAACCAAGGTAGACCTCAGGGACAGGACCAGTCACCTGAGGCATACAGTAACCAACCTAGTGGTGGGATGGAGAACCCAGACCAGAGGTCATCAGAAGGTCACCAGCAGGGTCCCACCAGTCCCAACCACCTCCAGAGGAGCAGCCCCCACCACCCTCCAGACTACTCCACACAGGTCAGCACAGGGTTCGAGGCTAGCCCTACCGGGTTCGAGGCTAGCCGTGACAACAACAGCTTCGGGCCACGTCATCACGGCAGGAGCCCCGTTTTTGATGACGTCAGGATGGATGAGGCCAAATACCCCTACGGCAGCAGCGTCCCCCAAGCCGGGCCAGCGTCGCCTCATTCTGACGCGGGGTCAGGAGGTCAGAGCAGACACTCTCCGACCAGAGTACGTTTCGGAGGGGTGGACGACTATGGCGACCAACAGGACCTCAGTCCATCAGCCCTGAGGCTCTCGGGGGACTATGGAGACCCTGCTGGTCTTGTAAATCCTGGATTCAACGGATCAACACGCGATGCCATGGATGATGCAGTTTTCGACAACCGGAGTCCGTCCTATAGGGTGCCCCTGGAGGATGCGTTGTGGGAGTATTCTGACCGGAGTGACGACTCAACGCTACTAAAACGACCAGTGGGACAGGTGAACCAGGGTTATGTCGACGGAGAGCATTCCCCATTGGGGCTAAACCGAATGAATGGTATGAGTGCCCCCCGTCTTGGACAACCTAATGGTGCACTACATGGGGGGAATTACATGGACGAGGGGGAGTCCAATGTGTAGGGTTGAATACATGGACAGGCTTCTTTAAAAGAGCCCTGTGTTTCCACCTTCTTATGATACTTGTATTAAGGCCTACATATAATATAGATATGTATACGATAATAATTATTATTATACCTTAGGGTGATACAAGTTTAAGAGTTAAGAGTTTAACACAGGGTGATACAAACCTGGGTGATAACCAGTCTTGTATCGCACTGCAGTGTGATACAGAAACTTTTTATTTTTCTAAAATTCATGAAAAAATGAAATAATTAAGCAATAGAGTTATATGAAAAAAACATAAAAATATGTGCAGCATCACAGTCCCACCATCACTGATTGCTGTGCATCCTTACTTGGGAGCTCAGATCTAACAGAAAAGGTATAATAAATCCATAACCAACCTCAAAGGGAGTACTCAGGCAGTTATCACCCTCGGACTCCCTTCTTGGTTGGTTATATGTATCTATTTGTATATATGTATGTGGGTATGCCGACCAGTGTATGTTTCGAGGGGTCGTCAAATACAGCAACCAACAGGACCTCAGTCCAGCAGCCCTGAGGCTCTCGGGGGACCATGGAGACAGTCCTGGTCTGGTGAATCCTGGATTTGACGGATTTAAACGCGATGCCATGGATGATGGAGTTTTCAACAACCGGAGTCCGTCCTATAGGGTCCCCTTGGAGGACGCGTTATGGGAGTATTCTGACCAGAGTGACGACTCAACGCTACTAAAATGACCAGTGGGACAGGTGAACCGGGGTTATGTCGACGGAGAGCATTCCCCATTGGGACTAAATCGAATGAATGGTATGAGTGCCCCTCGTCTTGGACAACCTAATGGTGCACTACATGGGGGGAATAACATGGATGAGGGGGAGTCCAATGTGTAGGCTTAAACACATGGACATGCTTTTTTAAGAGAATCCCCAGTCTCTCATAAACTCCATCTTACTAAGATATTTCTCTATACATTAAATGTATAGAAATATGTGCATGTATTATGATATTTGTATATATATGCATGTAGGGGCCTATGCATGTATCCGTGCCATCCAGTACAAGTAAACCTACATGGGTTCTCACCAATTGTACTGACCCTTCCCTCCATTCACTTGTATACCGTCTATATGTTATATTTCTTTTGATATGATATTGTCGTGTTGTGGAAATGAAGAATAAAGAACACATTCACACCATATGTAAAACAACTAGGGGACTTCCATTTAATACATGTGGAGTGTCCAAGATGTTTTTTTTAAATTTGCGTATATGCCTTAGTACAAATCCAGTGGGTACTTTTGTCCGAGGGGAGGATTGGGGTCTGAGATTTTTTTAATGTGTATAAGCACTAAATGGAAGCACTTCTAGATGATTTTGTTACAGAGAAACATAGCAAACATAGATATCAATATGAGGAGTCTGTTATGAAGGTGGCAGCATTTCATAAGCTATGGTGATAACAGATATGTAGTAATCTGCTTGTATGCAAACTGCTGTATAGGTGAAAACATATGTATTTTTAATGTTTTGATATCAATATGGGTGTGTCATTAATGATCTTGTTTCCTTATGATGACAATGTTACATAATATGACGCAACACTATGACATAATATTTATATATTATTTTCGCTGCCCCACTCTTCCGCCCCTTTAAATACCTTCAACATATTTTGAACTGTAGATGTAATCAATAGATGAGATGATGATATCCCCCTGTGAAACTCTCCATATGTCAATTTCACCAGGTGCAGATCGTTGAATATATCACATTTCCCTCCATTTATTATAACACAAAATACAGGATCTTGTACATATGTATATATAAAATGAATCGGATAACTTAAAGGACACCGATTCCCTGACTAAATGAGTTATAGAATCAATGTTTTTTTATAAGATCAATGACATAAGTCTGTAGCCACAATCAACTTATTTTCATTATTAAAGAAAAGCCATATATATGCACATATAGATTGGGGATCTTCTTCATCATAAACGTTAACCATACCTGCATGAAATAGTTGTACCATGCCATTGGTTAAGATAGGTTCTGTCCACATGTTTTGTCACCTGAAATATTATTGCAAAAACACCAGAACATTTTGATCACACACGTACCTTCATCATCTGATTTATTAAGTAAATTCAACAATTATCAACCTCACTCTCGGCGAGTCAGGTGTATTGACACATCTGTATTTGTACTAGAACTGCAGATTTCATTTTTGAGATTATGTATAATGAGAGCTTTAAAAGAATAAAGTGTTTTGTACAAATCTGATATCAATTGTATTCATTTTAGTAATTCAGTCATTTGCATATATATATATACATATATATATATACATATATATATACATATATATACATATATATATATATATATATATGAGCAGGTCTATGCACGTTCTGCAGATGACGTCCCATCTCTGAAAATGGTCTGGCAGAATAAAGTGTTTTGTACAAATATGATATCAATTGTATTCATTTTAGTAATTCAGTCATTTGCATATATATATATATATACATATATATACATATATATATATACATATATATACATATATATACATATATATATACATATATATATATACATATATATATATATATGAGCAGGTCTATGCACGTTCTGCAGATGACGTCCCATCTCTGAAAATGGTCTGGCAGCCTTATTCGTGACCACCTGATAATATCTTTTATTCCCTATTCTGACCATTTAAAACAAATGTATGCCAATTTTTTCTTAAGCAAGCTCCCTGACTCAAAATCAACAACTCTCATCATTTAGAGTTTTTAATTTAGAAATTATTGCATGTCCATGTGGTCACGATCAGCAGGTGGTGATCACCAACATGGGATCAAGTGCCAACGTCTGCACAAGGTATATACGTCCCTTTAATGATATATAGTCGGCCATAACGATAGGTATGCTCACCCGTTACACCAAGTATGTCAAGCTTTGATTAGATTTTGATTTTGTAAGTGATTGTATGGGGCCTACCATTAGGTATGTATGCGCCAAGGCTGGGAGGGGGGTCTGAGATTTTTTAAAACTGATTTTTTAAATTTCATCATTCAAACAGATTTGTAAGATTGCCAGCCAGTCAAGCGGTTGCATTTCAGAGCAGAACAGGGTTGGACATTATAGGTTTACTTCACAGGCTTTAAATATTGATTC
Source organism: Lepidonotus clava (assembly GCA_936440205.1). NCBI lineage: Eukaryota > Metazoa > Annelida > Polychaeta > Phyllodocida > Polynoidae > Lepidonotus > Lepidonotus clava. The sequence continues at coordinate 4,982,030 of OW387140.1, read as the reverse complement.
CAGATGCTCTGCAACCAGTATATATATGTTAGTATCGTGGGATAAGACCAATATCATGAGGCTGCATCTTCCAAATATTATTTCTATGGCGACCAGAGATGGAAGAGAAGCCAGCATTTATGTTCAATTTCCAGGATTCTTTCGGTAACCATAGTAACCATATATAACAAGGTAACCAAATTCATCCCATAGACGTCTAAGAATGCTTTGATTTGAGATGCTAATTGGATTTCTATCTTGCAACAGACCCATAGCCAGGGAGGGTTCGGGGGGTTAGTTCGAACCCCCCCCCCCCCATTGGGAAAACAATCCTCTAATTTGTAATGTAAAATATGGCACTAAATCCAAATAATATGTATTTTAGTCCTTTTTCAAAAAGCGAACCCCGCTAGATAAAAACCAAACTACTACTCAAAGAAATAACCCCCCTCTCAGAAAAACTGGCTATGGGTGTGTGCATATCAAGAAAATCATGACCAAAACACCATTACTTTTAAAAAGACTTAATTTTAAGTTGGTTTCTATGGAGACCTGCTGTTTTGTTCCATAGTCTAGTAAAATTTCATTCAAGTGAGGTGGATTTGCTTTGATTAAGATATATTTGATGGTTGCTATGGTAACCAAAATATAAGAAACAATTGAGATTAATGTCAATTTTGAAAAGATCATTTGGTTACCATGGAAACTAAGCAACAAGCACAACCAATTTTAATAAACATGATAAATGTGCAGTGAATATACTCAGGTTGGGGATGGCAGCATCACGCTTTTCTCCCTCAATTTTGATAAACAGTCCAATCAAATTCTAGAAACCCTTCAAATTGAGTTTTCATCTGGCTTTCTATCTTGCATAGTCAAAGAGATATGCCCAAAATACTGTTGATTTCAAAAAAACTTAATTTTCATTGGTTTCCATGGAAACCAGCTTTTTCCTATGTTCTTTGTCCATTCTTTTATTGGGCCTCCTCATTTGGAAAATTGCAGGTGCACCTGCTTCAGATAAGACAGGTTGCATTTTGTAGCACTTTTAAATGTGGTTGCTATAGTAGCAAATTCAAAAAGAAAGCACCATTCATGGTTTTATGACAATTTTGGTCACCATGACAACCAGGTAACCATTCCAGCCAATTTCAAATTCCCATACTACAGAACTCTATGAAAGCCTCGTTTTGAGATAAGAATCATGTCCCTATCTTGCTTATCAAGGAAGATATGGTCAAAAATATCCCCAAAAAGCTAAATTTTCATTTGGTTTCCATAGAAATAAGCTATCTGCTATGTTCCATACAGATATTTTAACCGCAAAACCTTGTTTCATAAAATAAAAATGTATAACCTTCAGGTGAGGCTTGTTGTTCTTTGAAAGACTTACATTTGTGGTTGTTATGGTAACCAAAAAAGAAGTTAACCTAGAATTAGGTCAATTCTTGGACATTTTCAGTTACCATGGCGACCAAGTAACCAAGACAACCAATTTCCCTCTGTCTTCTTATAGAGCTGATGGTTTGTTTTGATTTGACACCTCACCTGTTTTTTTTTAGCTTAAATATCAGGAAGGATATGACCAAGAGAAGGTTAATCTCAAAATGGCCAAAATTTGTTGAGGTTGCCATAGAAACCAGATGTACCTTGCACATCTGCAGACACATTGACTTTTTTAAAAGAGCAACTCCTGTACTACAAGAAAAGTATAACAAACTGTAGTAGAAAAAAAATGGTAACTTCTTTGGATGTTTTATGCCTCTAAGGTGCAGGCGTGTTGTGGTCTATAAGGTCAGGTTCAAGGGTAGTAGTCAGTTCTTAATCTATTAAAGAGAAAATCCATATCACTCACAATTGTGGTATATCAGTTCTAAGTAAAATCCTAGGTCTATTGTAAGGAGGTCACATAGTTGTCTTTTATTCTAGGAATAAATAGTACTGACATTTATCAAAAATGCACAAAAAGACACTGGATGACATCCCTCCCTCCCCAAATCATTGTCCTATTAAGAATATGCTCTCCCATGATAATACGCAGAAGCACAGAATGTAAGCTCTGGCAGAAGAAACTTTCTGCAAAGAAATACCATGGGGTATAAGATCTTAATTCTTGCTGCATAGCATGGTTCCATCTCCAATCAGAAGCAGAGTACAGCTGACTCTGTCATCAGCAGCAATTTTGTCATTGAGTTTCCTGATAGACTGTATGAATTCTCTATTCTCTGATGGATCAATGACCCTGCCTGCCTTGATCATCTGAAACACATATTCAAAATGGACATATGTTTATAACTTATACAGTATTTTCAAATGTTATAGAATTACAACTATCTCTATAAGCGCACATAATGACAGTGTAATAACAATTAATCAAATACCCTTGTTTTAGGTATGCACAGGTACAAACATATATATATGTGTGTGTGTGTGTGTGTGTGTGTGTGTGTGTGTGTGTGTGTGTGTGTGTGTAAAACACCCAAAGCAATTGTGACACAGAGAAGGGAGGAGGGGGAGGGGCAGGAGGCAGGGTATTAAACATATGTGGGGAGGTGTGATGTCATCACCCTGAAAATCCCCCAAAGGGCATTAATGGACAGTATGGTAAGACAGGAAGCTGGGCATTAGGGGTAATTCATCAGAATTAATCATAAAACCTGTGCCATTTTATACCTTGCCCCTGCTCATAACCCTGCAATAGATACTTTAGATCACTGTATCATCTTATTCAAGTTGTTTCTATAGTAAACTATCCCTTTAAGTTAAGCAAATTTTCAATGAGTCATTTGGATATAGTCAAACATAGAATGTATTATCAACAGTTATTGCATGCAAGTTGGTGATTAAAGAACGATTTCAAGTAAAGATGGGAAGGAAAAGAAGCAAATAAATCACTAATGTCTGCTGCAATGTTTAAAGTACAACTTTAAAAGAATGTAAACAGAGGATACACATTTATGAGCTAAATTAAAGACAAACCTCACCACAAACCCCTCAAAACATTAGCGGGTATTATAAACATATATGTTTTATTATTCTATTATTGTTACGTTAAGTTATAATGGTGTTGTGAGTGTCCAAATCTGGATATCTCTGTGTGATGACTTCTCGCTCAGACCAACATATTAACATGTTAACAGGCTGTACATGAAGGGAGGACTGGACAATAAAAATTGATTCTATACAAGTGCGAGGCCATTTCTTAAATTCAAAATAATTCCTGGTTACCTCTCACCAGGTTGTAGGATTAAAACAAAGCCTTATGAACAAAGTGAAAAGGGGCATGGCTATTTCTTGAGTTGAATTGAGACATTGCCCTTTTCTTGTAACAAAAAGATATGACATGAAAACACCTTAAATGGAAACCTAGTGCAGGGATAATTGCACCAATCAAAATTATCAAAGAGGTAGAATTATTCTTAAAGATAGGAAATTAGGTTGGCTCACATTGTCAAAAACTATAACTCCACCTTGTCGCAGCAGTTTCAGGCACAACTCATAATATGTGTCATATTTTTCCTTATCAGCATCCACAAAGGCAAAGTCATATGTTCCCTCTTCACCATTCGCTAGTAATTGTCCTGAAAAGAGTCAGAAATTGTGTTTGTTATGTGGGACATAACCAATCAATATAGATCAAATATATATATATTTATGTATATTTTCTGCAAGTGCTTAAAATGCTGTAAATCAGCTATCCAAGGTAGGGAGAGTTGGACCAAAGATTTTACATTTTGTTGCAGGTGGCAATTATGCTTTATTGCAATTTAAAGCAAGTGTTTTTATAAACTGATTTGCACTGATGGCAGGTACTGTTTAAGGGCACACCGGTATGATCACTCTCCTCCCTCCCTCTTTTCTAAATGCCTGCAACCTTTCTTTAGGCTATCGTTCTTGTTTTATCAAATATAGGAAATTAAGTTGATAAAGTTGAAAAAAGTATCTGCAATACATTTTTTTATTAGGTCTGAGCCCTGCATGCAGGAGCACTTTTTTTGGAGGAATGTGAAATCTGAAGTTTATATTCAGACTTTGCTTTTTTGATGATCGTAACCTAATTCATTTCACTGGACAGTGAAAAAATATTACCTTTTATTTCATATATAAATGGAGATTTAATCTATTAAAAAAAGAAGAAAGGATACTGCAAATAATTCACTGCCACTTGTTGACTGTCCTTAAAGATACTTTTGCAATGGAGTCTAAAAACATCATTTTGTCTCATACATTAGAAGTAACACTTACTCAAGGTGGCTTCAGCCGGAGCAATGCGAAGATCAATTTTCTTGTCAACTCCTGCCTGAAGCTAATTACAGAACCAAAAAGAATACAAGTGGATTTTGATATAGGTTTACATAGAATTTGACTGAATAATGTTTAATAATATTAGGATTAAGGTTACAAGAGTTTTAAGGTCATGTTCCACTATGCAGTAAGTAGCATTTGTGGTACCTCTTTTTAGCCACCACAAGTAGTGTGCATTTCAGATACCAACATGTTGGTATCCCCCACTGCAAGCAATTCATAAAAAATCAATATGACATTATTTGCATTATTTCTTATATTCTTCCTTGCACTACCCTACTGGAAGCAAGTTTGCATCAGTTTGCTCGCATTATTTCCTGGTATCGCAAGCAAATACCACATATAATACTGGAATATAGCCTTTTCTCTTCATGAACCAATAGAGTCCTTAATTTTCACAAGAAGACGGGGTTGAAGCTCAGATATCTACTATGTGCATAGCACCCGATATAATAAGAAGGACTGTCAGGGGCATCCAAGGATGGCCGTATTATCTATAGGGGATCATCACATACTGAGGGCGAAGTCCTAGATTTGTATGATCCATATGGGTTGTGTGGCCACCAAAAGGATGACCCCAAAGGTTTTTCTTTATCTCATCACCCAAACAAAATGAAAATAATGTTACAAAGCATGAAAACTATGAGCATAATGTACAGCTTGTCAATACACCCTATCCCCTGTATGTACAGCTCGTCGGCAGTGCAGGTGATAAAGTGGCAGACTGCTGTCACAGTCATGTGGAATTAACTCTTATACCTTCTTTCAAAACCTTTCATTTGGTCTGTTTATATGTGTGGTCTTCCTTTTATCCACCAACTTACCTGTATATAAAGCTTTGAGAATATCTCCATTAAATTTTGTTTTTGATTACACCATTTTCTTACCTCTGCACAGTTTGTGTATGGTCTTCCTTAATTTGAAGTGTATTTCAGTATTGGAACTATGACTTGGAGCAGTTATTAGGAGGGAGAGCGGCACAATGAAAATGAGAGTAAGTAGGTCATCTAGACAGATTGACCTAGATGAGACTGAAAGTAGGTTCATAGCTTAATCTAAGGAAATGAAAACTAGGTTGAAGGCCTAGTTTCCCCCTTGTGTAATGTCAATCTAGGGGATGTCAAGATCAGACAGTTACACTCACTTGACCTTTGCACTTCTCCCCCTATTAATTACTACTAGACAGTGACCTACTTTCCCTCTTATAGTTTATAGATTATTAAATAGAGGCCATTTATTAAACACTTGGTTACCATGTCTACTGCTTAAATGCCTTTTCATCCTGACTTTATACTAATGCTTTTGTACCTCCTTGTCTTAACTTCATACTCCTGTTTGAGCAACTTTGCAGTTCAAGCAATATTTTTCATACTTATCACCCAAAAGTTCAATGTATATTTTCAAAAGAAAAGAATTATTCTACTAATTTCTCCTTCACTGCAATTGTTCACAGGGTTTTAGGGTGGCTTGTTAATAGAAGGTCTAGAAATTGATTGTTTGCTACTTTTCCTTCCAATGGATTTAGTAAATAGCAATGAAGATGGACATTGACAATCTATAGGCCAACAACGAAAAGGGAAGTAGCCCATTAAGCAGTTAAATTAAAATTCTGGGCTGAATCTTCTTAATCAAGAGACTAGAAACCTTAAGAACAGTCAGAAATTTTGTGCCCATTAAAAAATCTATAGAGAAGTTGTCAATCAAATGGAAAAAATATCTGACAATGTTAGATATTGGTAGAAAGTAACTCCTAGTTTGACTGGAATCTTCTTGTTGTCACTCAATGGGTTTTCTTCTCCAGACAACTCACCTCAGCCCAGTAGGGCTTCCCTATATCAGCATACTCCTTTGATATGTCACAGGCAACAACTTTCCCTGACTCAGGAAGTACAAGAGCAATGGCCAGAGCACTACACCCTGTGTAAAAACCTGAAAGCAGAAAGAATATGCATTTAGGGATTTCACATGATAGACACAGACAGCATGTAGTAATATGATAAGACCATTATGATGCAGGAAATTTGGAGACTTGCAAACAGCACACCCCTGCACTTCCAGGGCCAAAACTCAATGAACAGACTCATGTCAAAGTAGACTGTAACTGCTGATCACGCACGCGATATGCGATCCTAACCTAATAAAGACTATCAAAATTCAGTTATGATATTAGGGGGTCATCCTCCTGTGGTCCGTTGCACAATACCAATTGTAACAAAGAAAATAAGCAAAAAAATGAAACCTTTCATTGTTACTTTGCACATTATAACAATTGTTTTGACACTCAAAGAAATACCTATTTAAAATGCTCTTAATGAGCTGTAATTTTTGCAGGAAATAATCTTATTTTGCACCTTCATATATCAATTTACAGAATTTAATTTCATCCAGTAGAAACAGAGATATAAGGGGTATTGTGATAATGATAACTATCGTTGTTACCACATTACTCTTAAAGTTACTGTAACAACAAAATGTCATTGTGCAACAGGCCACAGAGGATGACCGATAGGGGTCTTTTATATTTGATTACCTGACCAATATTGGAAATTTTTCGGAAGGGCAGTCTGGAATTTTTGTACAGATGTAGATATGCTTAATGGAAGGCCTTTAAGATCAGGGTATGAAGTGTCAGTTCCTTTTCACTGTAACACTGTAACACACTTTTGCGTATTTTTTCCTCTTAAATGTTATATATCATGCATAATTCTAATCAAGAATATCCTTTAAATCATTCCAAATACTTCCAAATACTCCGGTTCCCTAAAAGGCAAACAGTGTTACAGTGAAAAGGCAAACAGGCTGTGTAAATATAAATCATTTCATGCAAATCTCCCTGTGATCTCATTTACATATCTTATCACTTCAGTGCCAAAAGACAACTAATGTTATGCAATTCCATATGTTTCCCCTTATAAACCCAACCAAAAAGTTGAAAATCCACCCCCTGTTATGAAAGGTTATATAATCCCCCATGCCTGTGCCAGTGGGAGGCAAAGGGAGATTTGCATGAAATGATTTGTATTTATACAGCCTGTTTTACTTTTCACTGTTACACTGTTTTGCTATTTTGGAAGAGGAGGGAAATAAGGAGTTAAGAAGTATTTGGAATGGTTTAACTGGTAATTATGAAAAGGATTATGCATTATATATAACATTTAACAGGAAAAATGAGTAAAAGTAGTGATAAAAAATGGCAAACAGTGTTACAGTGTTACAGTGAAAAGGAACTGACACTTCATACCCTGATCCTTTAACTCCTTGATGTATTAAATACATTATTACAAACCTATGTCAAGTGTCTTTTTGGCTCCCATAGCTTTACAGATATTGGCTAGGAATTGTAACTCTTCTGGAGATCCCATCATCTGTGACCAACTATGTTGAAGTGTCACCTGTTTAAAAAGACATGCAAACAATTTAACATGATGTTGGAGGTCCTCTAGAGGTAAGTCTGTTTATCATAAAGAACAATAAAACAAATCTTGGATACACAATTTCAGATAAAAAGCAAAAGTGTTTCTAGTGGTGATGAGTAGTAAAAGATGCTAATAGCCCAGGCAAGCAGTGACGTAACAAGAACGTTCTGTGACTATACTTATTTAGTTAATCTGTAACCTATCCAATTGTCACGTAACAATAACATTATTTTAGGTAAAGTTACAACTTATCAAAAAAGAACGTTATAATAATGTTATAATTTGGTCAAGTCATGACCTAACTAATAAAGGATGTTATAATAAAGTTATTATGACGTAAAAGAATGTTACAAGAATGTCACAAGAACATTATATTGCAACGTCGCAATGTTAGGTTCTAAAAATGTCTTTGGGTGCCATCAAAATAACGTAACAAGAACCAAAGCATTACTCACCAGAATGTTAGGGTAGGTAGGTGTGGAGGTAGGGTTGGGTAATGGGTTTAGTTCATTTCTATTGCATATAAAATGCTGAAGGGGATGGGGGTAGGGGATGGTCTAGGGAGCAAGTCAAAATGTGTTCATAATTAATAAACAACAATCAAACAGTAAGAAGCTAAACAGTTCAAACAAAATGGCACAGTCAAAGTGACCAACTTGAAAAAAAGGACATTTAACTAAGATTAAAACCAGTATCTTTGTTATACATCTGAAGTTCACCTCATTCATCTTAGTATATTTAATAAAATTGTCCCACCAGACCTACATCAAACACTCACCTCATTCAGTCTTTCCTGCACTGGAGTCAACCTTACAGACCAGTCGGCAGCATACTTCACCAGTGGATTAGAGGTCAGGAAAGACTTATTGAATAGGCCTCTTTTCATCCTAGATCCTAATATATGTATACAGTTCTTAATGATATCATTGTAATGATAGTTGCTGGGGCTTCACAAAACAGGTTGATGCTATACGGTTAGATATTAATCACAATGCCCACAATCCGACTGTCCATAAACTTTTCTTCAAACTTTTTTCAATATCCCTCTGGCAACCAGAGAAAGCCCACAGGCATTGTCACACTATCTGGCTCTATATTTTAACATTATATCAAGAGATGAATCAGAGCGATTAGGGTACTTCCATCACACCCTGTTTCAATATAATTTCCATAGATTTTGAAAAGCTGCAGAAGATAATTAATAACACTTCTTGTTTTACAATGAGAAATTATAGAGGTCTGAGGGAAATAATTCATACTATTTCAGAAAATTAATACACTATGCTATCTTATTACCATAAAACCCCTAATTTAAGCTGCAGCTTATATAAGGGTTAGTTTATGAAATAACAGCCAATTAGGCCTCTACTTTAAGGGTGCGGTTTAAATAAGGGGTTCACACAAGCTTAAATGCAATGGCTAACATGAAAAAAATTATGAAAAATTGGTTCATAGATGAAACCAAAAGTTGGGGTGCAGCTTAAATTAAGGTGCGGCTTAAATTTGGGGTTTTACAGTATTCAAATAAAATAGATTTGATAATAATATTATATTTTATATTGAACATTGTGTTATGAAAACACTCAAATATATGCTTGTGATCAGTATCATCTTTTCATATTGATGTTATGCCCCAGATTCCTAATGTGCATGCAAATCAGATTTGGTAGTTAACTTCAGACAGTTGAGAAATCCTGAACCCAAATTGAATCTGATTATCAGTATTGTTATCTTATCATTTCTACTTGTGAGGAAAGAATATCACAAAGTCCATTACATTGCATGAAATTAGACAAAGGTTTAGAAAATTAAATATCTAAGCCAATCCATCATAAAAGGCAATGATAGGGGGAACCCAGTACTGTCTAAGTGGTACGATTCCCAATTGGTGTCTTGGTTCACTAAGGGATGAGGAACAGTAAAAATACTTTCCAGGTTTTGATCCCCTGCTATTTGCCAGTGTTGCCACCCTCATCTCATTAATATGATCACCAAAGACTTGTCATGTTCACAGTGGCAGGAAGCCCAGACTAGCCTGCCACCTGGTGTGAGTCTTTGTAACTAAAGAGTAGAAGTCCCTAGTAAAGGGGGTTAATCAAACTAGTTCCAGTTCCAGTGTTTATAGCCCAGAGTTGTGTTGCTTGAATGCAGTTTAGATTCTCAAATATGACATGAGATCTGACGAGACTGAGTGACCAAGTCAAACAAGTGTCTGAAAAGTAAGAATTCATCCTAACATGTTTTTGCCATGAAAATTACCCTGGCTGTTGGTTCGGTGTAAAACATCCATCACTCACTCACTCACTCTTATTTCTTTTTCATACATTTTCTATACATATTTATATAAGAGGGACAGTTAGACCTATACAAAACATCATACACTTGTGACATCTTTAAAGAAAATTATGTCCAGCAGGGTCTCATACCATCTTACCATATTTGTAGCCTATGGCAGCAATTATGGCAGCCCCTATGGCTGCGGCACATGCTCCTTCTGCTGTGGGGATTATGTATTCAGGCTTGACAGACATGGTATGTATCTGATCTAGATAAGAAACGGAAGAAGAGGTGTTTGAGTAGTACCAACATGGTTCAAGATTCAGAACAAAAAACAATGCACTGAAAAAAAGATAATAGGTTTCAGGCTTAAGGGTCACAATATTTATCTGATCTTGAAACAATGATAGTACATTATTTTGAAAAGATTTTAATCTCACAGACAGAAAAGTAAGATAAATTTCATGTAAACTTAATCTTTGTTTGTCTAAATAAAAGAATTTCTAAAAAAAGAAGAGGGGGGTGTGCCCTGCCCCCCCCCCCCCCCCCCATTCACCTTTGAGCTTTTTTAGTTGTATTATTTATTTGCTTTATTGCACAATATTGTTGTAACAATACATGGCAGACATTCACTACATCTAAACTACACTATAGTATTATTACTGAGCCCAAGATGAGCTCCACTCCTAATACATACGAAGAAGGATATTTGTGACAGTAATATAGCAACATGAGCACGTCTGTTTCAACTTATACCCATAAAAAATCATTCAATCATACCCAGTTTGGTTTTGCGTACAATACAGGCTTTAATAAAGAAATACATTACTGCACTTATAATATTACTTTCCTCACTGCTCATTAGTTGGACGAATAACGTTTGATGATCTAATGACAAAATTTGTGGTTCTTGAATGCCTACCATTCGGAGCATGTCGTTACGCAGTTCCTCATAGAGAGGACAAACAAGCATGAAGTGCACCTCAGTTTCAGGCTGTCGGTTACAAAGCTTACATATTCTGTTATTAGCTGGAATAGATGGATTACAGTATCTTCCCCTTTCAATCTCCAAGTCATGACAGCTAATTCGGAAGGCACAATATAGTTTCCGGAATTACAATGGCACATCTTGGAGTGACAAGTATTTTTCAGCATCAAAGGTCTTTTTGAAAGTAACATAAGTTCTCAATTTGTTGTTTTCCTGAATCGCATCATAATGTGACTTGAAGTAGTTTCTTGAATACATACCCAGTGCCTGTTTTATCAATTTATCAATTTGTTCATTTGCCAGAGTAGGCTGAGAGTTTTTCAATAAGTCCTCTTGTTCTACAGATTCTAATAGCTTGGCCATGGGGGATGCCCAGCTGCATCCTCCTTGGTTATGTATCTGCAGTTCGGAAAGATAGGCACTCTTTAGAATTCTATCATCTTTAATATTTACTAGACGTTTCCAGTAACGTAAAATTTGGGCGCATATAAACGTAAAAACTGGATTTCTGCCAAGTTCAGATTTAACAGCAAAATTTGATGCCCTACGTGGAAGGCCCATAATATATTTACAGAATTTGTTGTTTATTTTCTCAAATGGCATGTAAGTGACAAAAAGTACTATATCAGCCAAATAGCCTAAATAACTGATGTAGGTCCACTTTCTGCATAACAATCAGGGTTTAAAAATGATTGATACAAGCAATGTACCTGACTTTTTGAATGTATTTTATCAAAATACTTCTAGTAGACTTGGTCATGATCATGACGATGTGCAATTAGATACTACATATCAGCTGAATAATATTGATAATTTTGATTTGGAAATGCCAGATGTTAATGAATGTTTATTATATTTGCAAGATGTTGATATATCGAAATCAAGTTGTGTAAATATGGTTAATTCACGTGTCTGTGTTGATGTATTCCGGATGATTCCAGATAAATTTTGTAATTTATTTGTTAATTCTTTGCGATCTGGAATCTTTCCACGAAAATGGGCGAAGGGATATATAAATTTGATTCCAAAAGAGGGAGATAAATCATCTCCCTCAAATTGGAGGCCTATAACTCAGACGTGTCTATATGCCAAAATTCTTGAAAAAATAGTCAGAAATCGTTTACTTGTACATTGTATGAATAATAATATTCTTTGTAAAAACCAATATGGCTTTGTTCCAGGTCGTTCTACACAAACTGCCCTATTTGATCTATTGAAATATTTGTATACTGAGATAAATCACAGTAAATTGATAGGTGTGATATATTTAGATGTAGCCAAAGCTTTTGATTGTATAAATCATAATAGACTAATTAATAAATTAAAATCCTATGGACTTCCAGAATTATTACTAAAATGGTTTGAATCCTATTTTGATAGGACTCAAATAGTAAGATTTAATGGCCTTGAATCAGCTGAAGTGAAAATGTTATCCGGTATCGCACAGGGTAGCGTGCTCGGACCGACTGCATTCATATTGTATATAAATGATATACCTGAAATTATTGAGTACTGTAAAATAGGGTTATATGCGGATGATTGTGTACTATATTTGTCTGGAAATACTTGGTCAAACATACGGTGTAAATTGCAACGGATTTAGATAATGTGATAAAGTGGTGTACATACAATAAACTATCTTTGAATGTGAGTAAGACAAAATCAATGATGATAGGAAAGAGGGCTAAAATCAATCGTCAGGTTGGATGTATACCTCTAAGAATTCATGATCAAAACGTGTCTTTTGTGAATAATTATAATTATTTGGGTGTTGTAATTGATAATGAATTAAATTTTGAACTTTGCTCAAAAAAGGTTAAGAGTATCACGAGCAATAAATTGTTCACTCTGAGTAAGATACGGCGATAATGACTGTTTGCGAGTGTGTTTACTGTTGAATTGGGATGATTTCATGAACGTAAATGTTATCCATAAAAAAAAAAGATTAAAACCAGTATCTTTGTTATACATCTGAAGTTCACCTCATTCATCTTAGTATATTTAATAAAATTGTCCCACCAGACCTACATCAAACACTCACCTCATTCAGTCTTTCCTGCACTGGAGTCAACCTTACAGACCAGTCGGCAGCATACTTCACCAGTGGATTAGAGGTCAGGAAAGACTTATTGAATAGGCCTCTTTTCATCCTAGATCCTAATATATGTATACAGTTCTTAATGATATCATTGTAATGATAGTTGCTGGGGCTTCACAAAACAGGTTGATGCTATACGGTTAGATATTAATCACAATGCCCACAATCCGACTGTCCATAAACTTTTCTTCAAACTTTTTTCAATATCCCTCTGGCAACCAGAGAAAGCCCACAGGCATTGTCACACTATCTGGCTCTATATTTTAACATTATATCAAGAGATGAATCAGAGCGATTAGGGTACTTCCATCACACCCTGTTTCAATATAATTTCCATAGATTTTGAAAAGCTGCAGAAGATAATTAATAACACTTCTTGTTTTACAATGAGAAATTATAGAGGTCTGAGGGAAATAATTCATACTATTTCAGAAAATTAATACACTATGCTATCTTATTACCATAAAACCCCTAATTTAAGCTGCAGCTTATATAAGGGTTAGTTTATGAAATAACAGCCAATTAGGCCTCTACTTTAAGGGTGCGGTTTAAATAAGGGGTTCACACAAGCTTAAATGCAATGGCTAACATGAAAAAAATTATGAAAAATTGGTTCATAGATGAAACCAAAAGTTGGGGTGCAGCTTAAATTAAGGTGCGGCTTAAATTTGGGGTTTTACAGTATTCAAATAAAATAGATTTGATAATAATATTATATTTTATATTGAACATTGTGTTATGAAAACACTCAAATATATGCTTGTGATCAGTATCATCTTTTCATATTGATGTTATGCCCCAGATTCCTAATGTGCATGCAAATCAGATTTGGTAGTTAACTTCAGACAGTTGAGAAATCCTGAACCCAAATTGAATCTGATTATCAGTATTGTTATCTTATCATTTCTACTTGTGAGGAAAGAATATCACAAAGTCCATTACATTGCATGAAATTAGACAAAGGTTTAGAAAATTAAATATCTAAGCCAATCCATCATAAAAGGCAATGATAGGGGGAACCCAGTACTGTCTAAGTGGTTCATTGGATACGATTCCCAATTGGTGTCTTGGTTCACTAAGGGATGAGGAACAGTAAAAATACTTTCCAGGTTTTGATCCCCTGCTATTTGCCAGTGTTGCCACCCTCATCTCATTAATATGATCACCAAAGACTTGTCATGTTCACAGTGGCAGGAAGCCCAGACTAGCCTGCCACCTGGTGTGAGTCTTTGTAACTAAAGAGTAGAAGTCCCTAGTAAAGGGGGTTAATCAAACTAGTTCCAGTTCCAGTGTTTATAGCCCAGAGTTGTGTTGCTTGAATGCAGTTTAGATTCTCAAATATGACATGAGATCTGACGAGACTGAGTGACCAAGTCAAACAAGTGTCTGAAAAGTAAGAATTCATCCTAACATGTTTTTGCCATGAAAATTACCCTGGCTGTTGGTTCGGTGTAAAACATCCATCACTCACTCACTCACTCTTATTTCTTTTTCATACATTTTCTATACATATTTATATAAGAGGGACAGTTAGACCTATACAAAACATCATACACTTGTGACATCTTTAAAGAAAATTATGTCCAGCAGGGTCTCATACCATCTTACCATATTTGTAGCCTATGGCAGCAATTATGGCAGCCCCTATGGCTGCGGCACATGCTCCTTCTGCTGTGGGGATTATGTATTCAGGCTTGACAGACATGGTATGTATCTGATCTAGATAAGAAACGGAAGAAGAGGTGTTTGAGTAGTACCAACATGGTTCAAGATTCAGAACAAAAAACAATGCACTGAAAAAAAGATAATAGGTTTCAGGCTTAAGGGTCACAATATTTATCTGATCTTGAAACAATGATAGTACATTATTTTGAAAAGATTTTAATCTCACAGACAGAAAAGTAAGATAAATTTCATGTAAACTTAATCTTTGTTTGTCTAAATAAAAGAATTTCTAAAAAAAGAAGAGGGGGGTGTGCCCTGACCCCCCCCCCCCATTCACCTTTGAGCTTTTTTAGTTGTATTATTTATTTGCTTTATTGCACAATATTGTTGTAACAATACATGGCAGACATTCACTACATCTAAACTACACTATAGTATTATTACTGAGCCCAAGATGAGCTCCACTCCTAATACATACGAAGAAGGATATTTGTGACAGTAATATAGCAACATGAGCACGTCTGTTTCAACTTATACCCATAAAAAATCATTCAATCATACCCAGTTTGGTTTTGCGTACAATACAGGCTTTAATAAAGAAATACATTACTGCACTTATAATATTACTTTCCTCACTGCTCATTAGTTGGACGAATAACGTTTGATGATCTAATGACAAAATTTGTGGTTCTTGAATGCCTACCATTCGGAGCATGTCGTTACGCAGTTCCTCATAGAGAGGACAAACAAGCATGAAGTGCACCTCAGTTTCAGGCTGTCGGTTACAAAGCTTACATATTCTGTTATTAGCTGGAATAGATGGATTACAGTATCTTCCCCTTTCAATCTCCAAGTCATGACAGCTAATTCGGAAGGCACAATATAGTTTCCGGAATTACAATGGCACATCTTGGAGTGACAAGTATTTTTCAGCATCAAAGGTCTTTTTGAAAGTAACATAAGTTCTCAATTTGTTGTTTTCCTGAATCGCATCATAATGTGACTTGAAGTAGTTTCTTGAATACATACCCAGTGCCTGTTTTATCAATTTATCAATTTGTTCATTTGCCAGAGTAGGCTGAGAGTTTTTCAATAAGTCCTCTTGTTCTACAGATTCTAATAGCTTGGCCATGGGGGATGCCCAGCTGCATCCTCCTTGGTTATGTATCTGCAGTTCGGAAAGATAGGCACTCTTTAGAATTCTATCATCTTTAATATTTACTAGACGTTTCCAGTAACGTAAAATTTGGGCGCATATAAACGTAAAAACTGGATTTCTGCCAAGTTCAGATTTAACAGCAAAATTTGATGCCCTACGTGGAAGGCCCATAATATATTTACAGAATTTGTTGTTTATTTTCTCAAATGGCATGTAAGTGGCAAAAAGTACTATATCAGCCAAATAGCCTAAATAACTGATGTAGGTCCACTTTCTGCATAACAATCAGGGTTTAAAGGGTAGTTGTTTCACAATTATGCTGTTTCCCCTTTTCTCCCCCCTTTCCTTCCTTTTCCTCTGTTTTTTCTCTTGTTCAAATCATAAAAATGATGTTCATATTGTATATAAATGATTTACCTGAAAAAAAAAATTAAAAAAAAATAAAAAAAAAATATTTAGACAAGATCGGGTAAATACCAGTTCTAATTACAAAGAATATAATGCGCGAGGTGGGGTATGTTTATTTGTAAATGAAAAATATTCACCTTATGTTAATGTTGTAAATACTGGTTGCTGTACAACTGATGATTGTGAGCTGTTAACAATTGTTGTCAAAAAAACAAACTTGAGATTTATGTTGCTTTCTGTGGTATACAAACCACCTAAAGGGAAGTTAGATAATATGATTGAAATTTTGGACAATGTATTTTCTGATAACTCTTATCGAAAATATGAAAAATTGATTTTAGGGGATTTTAATGTGGATATGCTCAAAACTCAAAGTACAAGTTCAATGAAATTAAATAAATGGTTTAAAAAAAGGGGATTAACACAATATATTTCAAATGTTACTCGTCCAAATATGACAGGTGGATCTTGTATTGACTTATTGGCTACTGATTGTCCTTTTATTCAATATTCAGGTATTGGTTCTGACATGGTATCAGATCATTTTCCTATTTATGCTGTCCGAAAAAAGAGTAGAGAGAAATATATCCGGGAACGCAAATTGGTTAGGGACTACTCTAACTACGATAAGGATAGGCTATATGATCTACTGCATGCCATTGACTGGAATAAATTTGTAGATTGTATGGATGTAAATCTTCAGTGGGATTTTATATATACCAATATATTGGAAATTCTTTCAGTAATGTGCCTGATGAAATATGTAAATTGTAAAAAGACTAGGCACCCGTGGCTAGATGGACAAATTCTTCAATTAATAAGGGAACGCTCATTTTATATGAGACTGTATACTAGATCAAAGCAACCAGCTATTCTTAAAATTATTCATAATTTACGTAATGCAATAAACAGTAAGGTAAATGAAGCAAAATCGTCTTATATTAAAGGTTATTTAAAGGATAATGTCAATAACCCTAAGAAATTCTGGCGTATGATAAATTCTCTATGGTCAAAATCGGATAGTGTTATTATTGATGTTCAATTCAAGGATCCACTGACAGGAATACTGATTGATACAAGCAATGTACCTGACTTTTTGAATGTATTTTATCAAAATACTTCTAGTAGACTTGGTCATGATCATGACGATGTGCAATTAGATACTACATATCAGCTGAATAATATTGATAATTTTGATTTGGAAATGCCAGATGTTAATGAATGTTTATTATATTTGCAAGATGTTGATATATCGAAATCAAGTTGTGTAAATATGGTTAATTCACGTGTCTGTGTTGATGTATTCCGGATGATTCCAGATAAATTTTGTAATTTATTTGTTAATTCTTTGCGATCTGGAATCTTTCCACGAAAATGGGCGAAGGGATATATAAATTTGATTCCAAAAGAGGGAGATAAATCATCTCCCTCAAATTGGAGGCCTATAACTCAGACGTGTCTATATGCCAAAATTCTTGAAAAAATAGTCAGAAATCGTTTACTTGTACATTGTATGAATAATAATATTCTTTGTAAAAACCAATATGGCTTTGTTCCAGGTCGTTCTACACAAACTGCCCTATTTGATCTATTGAAATATTTGTATACTGAGATAAATCACAGTAAATTGATAGGTGTGATATATTTAGATGTAGCCAAAGCTTTTGATTGTATAAATCATAATAGACTAATTAATAAATTAAAATCCTATGGACTTCCAGAATTATTACTAAAATGGTTTGAATCCTATTTTGATAGGACTCAAATAGTAAGATTTAATGGCCTTGAATCAGCTGAAGTGAAAATGTTATCCGGTATCGCACAGGGTAGCGTGCTCGGACCGACTGCATTCATATTGTATATAAATGATATACCTGAAATTATTGAGTACTGTAAAATAGGGTTATATGCGGATGATTGTGTACTATATTTGTCTGGAAATACTTGGTCAAACATACGGTGTAAATTGCAACGGATTTAGATAATGTGATAAAGTGGTGTACATACAATAAACTATCTTTGAATGTGAGTAAGACAAAATCAATGATGATAGGAAAGAGGGCTAAAATCAATCGTCAGGTTGGATGTATACCTCTAAGAATTCATGATCAAAACGTGTCTTTTGTGAATAATTATAATTATTTGGGTGTTGTAATTGATAATGAATTAAATTTTGAACTTTGCTCAAAAAAGGTTAAGAGTATCACGAGCAATAAATTGTTCACTCTGAGTAAGATACGGCGATAATGACTGTTTGCGAGTGTGTTTACTGTTGAATTGGGATGATTTCATGAACGTAAATGTTATCCATAAAAAAGTACGTTTGTTGAGTCTTGAGCAGAGGAGACAAATACAATTATTAAAATTGATGTATGCACATAGTTGTAGCGAAAATATTAAAAAGCAATCGGTGCGTACAACTAGACATGCCAATAAATTTATTTTTAGAACTGAAAAGTTTAATGGAGGGAAGTATGATAGATCACCATTTTATAAAGGAACTGTTTTATGGAATCAATTATCACATGATGTTCAATATAGTGCGGATTGTTATCAATTTAAAAGACAGATAAAAACTTTATATCTGACTTTCAATGAGGGTATGCTGTAAGATGACTTTGATGTGGAAATATCGATCCTGTAATAAATAGGATCGTTAGATATTTATATTATGATTGTAATTTGGAAGTGAATGTACATATTTATATTTATCCACTCAATCTGGAAGACCAGTGTACTTACTCTGAAGATTGCTTTAATAATAAAAAAAAAATAATAATAATAATAATTGCATTGAATAATTCCATTTAAACCATCCAATAACCTTATAATGTCAAACTGCTTCGCTCATTCCAAAATAATGAAACAATGGAAAGCAAAACAAGGTTTTCATCATCTCATATAGCACACATGTAGAATTGCATAATATTAGTTGTCCTTTTGGCACTGAAGTGAGAGAATATGTAAATGAAATCAGGAGCAGAATTACATTTAGCTATTTAGTTTTTCCTTTTTTGGGTTTGACCTAATATCCATTAATGGTAATTTTCCTGCCATTTGTGAGTCAGGGGATGGAGAATTATGATAAATGGCTAACAGGGGGAAACGAAGAGGGAAAAGGGAAATAGTGAAACAGAGATAAAAAGCAACTGACACTTTATACCTTTATCCATAACCCGCCCCATACCACTCATAAGTACTTAAAATATTGTTTTGGTATGGTCCAATGATTTGACTGCACCATATTTATCAGCATGTTGAATATGATATAAGGGATGAAATAGCAAAGATTTGGATTTGGATGTTTAAGATTCTTCCCTGTTTTATAAAGCACCATACCCCGGTCTGTCCACTCAAATATAAAGGTAGGACATATTGAGCTGGGTGGTTATATTTTGATGTTCGTTTATTTATCGGGGAGTATCCTATTAAAGTTCGTACTTATTCATATCCTGTGTTGATTCGTCTATTCATTATTCGACTGCGTGATATTATATCGCTTATCGTAGATCTTTCGTTTTACTTGGATATGTTAATAAAATGTGTTATACTAAGATAATGGGGAGTTCTTAGTGATTATTCGTTGAAGTTGCTAGCTTCTTCCAGATAGATGTTATCCTGGATCAAAGTTCAATTCTTAGTGGTAGAGATTCTAAGTAAAGGGGCTCAATCCTATACAAAGAACACGCGCTTGGCAAGAGGTCAGTTTATTATATTCATGATAATATTCCGAAGGTACAAGCATACAGTTCTCCATCCATACAGTTCTTCCTTTCCTTTCACAATTCAAACACATCAGTAACAATCCAACCAGGTATAGCTTTGGTCAAGCTTCCCATTTCGCAAGGTATATACGCTCTTACACTGTTGAGAGAGTCACCTCTCGTCTACCGGTAACGGAGACCATTGGTAGGATCTCCGTCACTTCCAGCACGTAGTCCGTAAGGCTAAGCCTAAGCTGTCCCAATCCTTACTATCACCTGTTCATTGTGGTTACTACCATCCTTAACACTACCCGTGTGATCCGTATGTCTGACTATTGCTCCATGTGTTCTGTTCGAACTCTTTCTTGGTCTGCTCGTCTGTCTCAAGTCTCATACCACTTATATAGCGACAGCCAAAAGGCTTGTCGCTATGCTCATTTACACTATCACTTAATGAAGTCTTACATATCTCTCATACTGCCCATTCTTACTCACATAAACTAATTCTATTTCTAGCTATCATATAAACTAATGTTGACGGGAAGGCCTGCTGTTCTTAGCATCTTTTGGTTAGATGTGACGATCCATAACGTACCCTTACAGGTCTCCATTGTCATTCATCGTACCTGTGCGTACCTGCAGGACGTGCCTCAGCCAGGCTGCAGTCTCTGCGCCTGAGGGCCTTACTGCTCTCCACATACTTTAACTATGCCACTAAACGATGTCGCCGCCTGGCGTTTAGCACACGTATCAGTGTTACAAATTCCACTATAATATTCTTGCCAATACAAACGAGTTTACAATATTTTATTATATACTATTCTAGTTTTTCTTGCACTGTACCTCAGTGCAATATCATCGTTCTCCAAAACAGAAAGTACCCCCTTTCCACTGACTTTTTGTACCCCTAAAAGGACCCTTTTTTCACAAAACGCTGACTTTTTTGGCTAAGATTATACCCTTATTTTGTGAAATTGCATATTTTCCAGGTAAAAATGACCCTTTTTTTCATATCACTGATATTTGGGTGGAAAATGTACCCTTTTTTCTAGAAACAAGGACATGCGAAGTTTGTAAAAATAGACCCTTTCTTCGCATTTTTTAGAACTATGATGTGTACCCATTTATACCAGGAGTGGACAGACTGGGCACCATACCCACTAACCGACTGGTCAAAGTCGGCCCCAACGTCGGCACGGCTGTCGGCGCTGACAGTCAGTGTTAGCATAAAAGTATTAAACATGTTTGATAAGATTTGATGTGATTGTCGCCGACCTTCGGCACCGACGGCCGACTGTAGGCATCGATTTCGTGTGGGTATGGCTTGTCCAGGCAGTTTCAGCCCCGCCGATTCAGCAAAAATCGCCTAGTGGGTATGGGGCTTAAGTATCTTGACCCCCTACACATTTTTGGATCCATCCAAAAGAATTCTCATCCCTTTCCCACCATCTGATGGTAGTACCGATCGGCAAAGACATTCATTTAATAGGTAAGTAAGGGGCTGTCCACAAAATTTAATGTCCACAAATCAAATTGAAAAAACTCAAGAGTTTTTTAAACAAATTTTCAAACATGATGTCATGCTTCACATGACCCCCCCTTCCCCCTCCCCCCTTGTCATGTTTGGTCATGCAACCCTTGACCCCCCTCCCGGCCCCCCTCCCCCCCTGCTGCATGACGTCTTTAAATTGTGGACAGCCCCCTTTTTTTGTAGGGTTTAGGGGTACCCCAAAGGGGGGGATCAGGACCCCCTTGGCCCCCCCCCCCCCCCTGGATCCGCCCCTGCCATAGTACGGAAGCATATGCCATGGAGAAATGAAAAGACCCAGAAACGCTGCAGGAACGCAAGGCGGGAAAACTTGTCTTCGCTGGTCACGTTATCCGGTCGCAGTTACGTCGGGAACCAGCAAAATCCATCATGGCGGCGACCGGCGGGTGTTTCGTTTTAACAGCCCTGTTATTTCTCTCATTATGTGATTCTTTGGAGGTAGACAAGAAAGGCTACATTCTGTATTGTCCATGCATGGGTAAGTCGTTAATTTCAGATCAAAGAGTTGAAGTAGAACGTCCATGTAAAAGTGTAGACCCAAATTTACTGGCTGAGAGTGAGCGATATTATGAGTTGCAGCGGTGGTGGACGTCCACGTCAAAAGTATACTGCAACTGGAGCAGAAACCTCATCAGACCGTGTCCTAATTATCAATTAGTGCATGACATGTAATGTCAGAAATTATAGACTTTATATACAT
The DNA here is from genome assembly GCA_936440205.1 of Lepidonotus clava. NCBI lineage: Eukaryota > Metazoa > Annelida > Polychaeta > Phyllodocida > Polynoidae > Lepidonotus > Lepidonotus clava. Next base: position 4,959,782 of record OW387140.1, on the reverse strand, counting down.
GTTGTTCTTGCGTGTAATAGAGGCACGCCAATGCATTTCACATAGTGTTAGTGTACACTGTACTTGATAAATATAAATTGTTAAATAGAATAGAAAAAAATACTGTTAGTTTTACTAGTATTATTTGTAGATCTATATGTTAAGTATACATGAATCATGTATATGCTTAACATATAGATCTACAAGGATCCGTATACCTAGGTTTAACATGTCATGTTAAACCTAGATATACGGATCCTTTTCTACAGATAAAGCTATTAACAACTTTGATAATTAGGAAGTCTTACTTTAGAGAGTCCGTCATCATCATGATATATTATTGACTAGAATTTACAAAACTCAAAAGGCTGCAAATCGCATGTGTGACCCACTGTGTCATTGTCATTGTGCCAAATCGTAGGAGTAATAGCCGTCTACTATACACGCATAAGGCCAAGCTCATTATGTAGCCCACGCCCAATTCTCTTAACTAGGTCAGTGCAATCTAGGTCTGTCTACAGCTATTCCTACCCCATGAACTTATCCAGAGAGTTAAAACATGGGGGGGGGGAAGCACTTTCACTCCGAGTGCAGATATTTTATATTAAATAATTAACCATTAATGGAATTGGCAACAACAAAAAAGGACCTACTTCTATCTCTGTTTAACATGAACCTAGCTTTTTTGTAAACGAATTAAACGTAGATCAGTACGCAACAACAAAAAAGGACCTACTTCTATCTCTGTTTAACATGAACCTAGCTTTTTTGTAAACGAATTAAACGTAGATCAGTACGCGCCCAGATCTGATGATGAAGTGCTTTATTTACGGATAGTAAAGCTACGTTATACAGGGTACCAACCACACAGGGAAAACAGGGAAAATGGCAAAAGAAATTCCTTGACAGGGAAAACACAGGGAATTTGAAAATTTTGCCAAAACACAGGGAAAACACAGGGAATTTTATTTGGCCAGGTTCTGAAATTTCTGATTCTCAAGATGTTAGGGATTTAACATTTTGTTGTTGGGTTGTCAAAAAATTTTCTGCACGCAGAGGCTTTTAAATTAAAAAAAACTTGCTGGATATGACACAGGGAAAAATTGTCGCGGGACAGGGAAATCTCAGGGAAAACACAGGGAATTTGAAAATGGACTTTCGGTTGGTACCCTGGTTATTATGAGGCGGCAAGGCTTTAAGTTCAAATCAGGGCCTAGGTCACCTTAAGATCTTAGCCGCCGAATTCCCCATTCGTCTATACGAGGACCTGTGACGCGTTTATATGTAACACCCGGTGAAACGATCGCTTCTGAGCTTAAATGACCACATATTTGGGCTTATTTTGGCTTACATTGCAGAGATTTTGATATATAGAATACATAGGAATCGTTACAATCGTCCAAAACGGGCTAATTTGGACATTCAAGCGCGGAATCCAAACCGTTATATCAGTACGATCGCTGGGCGCCCCCCGCCATCTTACTTGGTCACGTGACCCTTTCTTCTCCGATCTGGGGCATGGGAATCGGGTCAATCAATGAGGCTATGCACCCGTATTTCACCATGAAATCGATCCTTCTTACGGGACTATTATATGCTGTCAGTGTCTGGGCTTCCAAGTTTAATATTTTTTTCAGATTGTCACTATAGTGCCAGTTCACACCTACCACAATAAATCATAATATTATTCTTCTTACTCAATAAAGATTAAAATCCGCCGCCTCATGGGTATCAAAGTCCCCTTTGATACCAAATAAGACATTTTGATCAAGAGACCCTAGATCCTCAGACCCTACGTTTGGTCTTGTAGAGAAAATGAATTAAACTACTTACAAAACAGACAGATAACAATATTTTGCAGGTAAATTTTCTGGTATTGATCATTACAGAAAATTGTCTGGTCGTGAGGAGGACGACCAAAATGCATTTTCAGAATGCTAGTCCACACCACTTTTCTTGTCGCTAAAGACATGAGACCCAACTGCTTTTCAGATTGTTGCATTAGATTTTTTTATTATTATTATTTTCTATTTATAGACAACAAGCACAAATAGCTATGTCTCAACAGGGTTTGACCTTAACATAGAGTTACTATTACCGGGTACTAGTAAAAACCCTGGTCGGGCTAGTGTACATCTTATGCAGCTAGCCCAGTGGGCTAGTGGAAAACAAATCCTTATCAATAAAGTTATGCATGATCTGTTAAGTAAAATTACAATTTCTCCAAAACTGTAGACAGGATCTTAACATGTAATACATCAATTGAAAGGCTTTTTGGTCGGACTAGTGAAATCTATCATGGGCTAGTGTAAAATCTTAAGCACTAGCCCAGTGGACTAGTGGCGACAAAAGTTGAGGAAAAGCCCTGCTCAATCAGATGTTTTTTCACGAATGTCGGCCCAGATGGCTAACAGCCAAAACAGGTTAATTTTGAACACTGCTGTGAGTGTACATATTTTCTGATGTGTGGAAACATTTTGCAGGCCGCTTCGGTAACCAGGCAGACCACTTCCTCGGGGCCCTCGCCTTCGCTAAAGCTGTGGACCGGACCCTGGTGCTACCCCCCTGGGTGGAGTATCACCACGGGCAGCCACAGTCGGTAAGTTTCCAAGTTACTTGAATTTTGCTGGGTGGGAGGGCGGGGGAGCCTATTCATTTGCAGGGATGAAAGTTTCAGATTTTCGTCTGATCTCAGATTTATTGGAAAAGAAATCACAGCTAAATTGTACTAAAACTACATTTGTATAAGAATCAAAGAGCTGTGGCATAAACTGTACCCTTGAAGCCCTCAGAACGTCATGGTTGATTGGGCCAAAAAAAAAATTGTTGTGTTCAGGTAATAAAGGTTGAAAAAAAAGACAGGGTAGGTAGGTCGAATTCTTTTTTCTTTTTTCTTTTTTTCTTTTTTTTACTTACCAAAGAGACCCGGGCAGTATTGGAAATGGATAACCTGTATAGGCCTCAGGTTTGTTTATTGTTTGAAACGTTTTCTATTTTCCCAATTCACAACACTAGAGATGAACTGATTTGTTGATTTATTTCGATTCATAACGTTTGGAACGCGAACAAACCATGTATATTTCCCCGTCCAGTGTCGTGCTAGGATGGAATCTGGTAGATTCTCTGACGCATAGGTCAAGGCTGACCTCTAAGGTAGTCCAATTAAAATTATATTATTTTTTATTTTTAAGTTATTGTTTTTATATTTTAGAGGTTTTATTAAGTAATAATCATGAAAGTTGCCCTGGTTTTCGGATGTATTACATTCTTGAATATGGCTGTATATACACATCATGAATAGCAGTAAAAGTAAATGAAATTTGATATGATACACAATTAACACAGATATAACAGTAAATACATTAAATTAAAAATAATAAAGGCTATATTCCGTGATGAGTTTAGTGGCACTTGCGTTGCCTCTAATTAGGACACACAATTAAAATGCAAGTAAACTTGCCTTTTTACTCGCATTTGTACTTGAGTTCCATGAACGCAAATACAACGCATCATGGAATATACCTTGCATTCCACCCTTGCGTCATGGAACGTTTAACTTGCGTTGCCACACAAGCTGACAACGCAAGTGACCGGAACGCATTGTGGAATTCAGCCTTACTGCTATCCATTGTATACTATTATATTGTTGAGGCACCTCGTATCTTTACCCGTTCCCCCCATAGGGGTACCAGGGTGGGGGCTTCTGCCCCTGGAAGAATATGGCTGCTGATCATAAAAGGTGTCGTTGTTTTTTTTTTTTTTTTTTTTTTTTTTTTTTTTTTGGGGGGGGGGGGGTTACCCAGCACTGATCAAGTGGTTCATGGGGTTTGATTCCCGTTTTGTGTCTGGGTTCACTAAGGAATGAGGTACAGCAAAAATGATTTCCAGGTTTTGATCCCCTACTGTTTGCCTGTCCTGTCACCTTCATCTCATAGATACAATTACCAAAGACAGCATTCGTCCCAAGTTGTTTTCACTGTGAAAATTACCATGGCTGTTGGTACAGCGTAAAACATCCATCACTCACTCACTCACTCCTTGTATCTTTACTCTTTCAGGTACAAGTAGCTTTTGATAAGTACTTCACAGTGGAGCCGCTTCGTGAGTACCACCGAGTCATGACGATGGAGGAGTTCATGAAGGAGCTCGCCCCGACCATCTGGCCCGTCGGAGACAGAACCGGTGAGACCAACAATACTATAGGTTAAGGGGCCCGTGCAGGTATCATAAGGTCTCAAGAGCTCTTATTTTGGTTTTGCCATTTACAAGGCTATTAAAAAGGTCTTAGTTTTTAATCAAGAGGTCTTAAAAAGGTCTTATTTTTGGTCAGTCTGAAATTATTACAAGTTGTAATTTCCCTACCCCGTGTTATTTTTATCCTTACCTTTTTTTGATAGAATGAATAGAAATTTGAAAACGTCAAAAAAATTCTTAGACATATCTTGAAAAGGTCTTAAATTCTTAGACATATCTTGAAAAGGTCTTATTTTGGTACCCAACAAGGTATTATAAAGGTCGTATTAAGGTCTTATTTTGCTTTCTGAAAAAACGTAGGCACCCTAAGATATGTAACTCCATCCATCGCATGTGGCTTTTCGTAACATCATTGATGGTGGCGCCCCCTATGAGAGTCTGTGCACACCGTTACAAATAATAGTCTCAATATGGTAAGAAATTTGACCCAGATAACCAAAACAGAACCTGTCATTCTTCTCTATTTTTCTGCCTTATTTTACTCTATTTCTGGACATTTATGGGAGGATTAACCCAAAACAACCAGGAGCAATAGAAAGCCTAAAAAGTCACTTTCAAACACTGTCTCTTTTTTTTTCCAGCCACATGTTACTCAGATTACAAAGGTGACGGAGTGTGTAGAATGAAAGAAGGAAACCCCTTTAAATCTTTCTGGGACACGTTTAACATCGATTTTGACGGAGCCGAGTTCTATGCACCTCTCTACTTTGACACTCATGAAGAGCGAAACGCCATAGGTTGGAAAGAAAGGTAATTTATACAAGATAACAACAATTAAGATAGAGTGTATATCTCTATTGTAACAGAACGTAATTAATCAATTTTGTGAACTTTGTGTATCATGTTATTTATTGATTTTCAACAGCTTTAATTATAAACGAATTACCTATGATGTACGCACCCAGCATCTTTATTTTTATTTCCCTAATAAAAGTTCAATATTTGTTGTATACATTGAGAAAATTTAGATTATATATTTTGGCTAATTGTCCTGGAAAAAAATGATAAAATCAATTGAAATCTTAAAATTGTAGTATATTTCATAGCACCATGGTAAATAATGATCACCAAAATGTTTTCAGGTGAACACGTCTGCACCAGGTCTATAGATAAATTATCTGTATTATTAGCATGACAGCAAAGGGAGCACTGACAGGCCCAGAATTTAGGGAATACCCAAATTTCATTTCTTCCCTGAATTATTTGTGAATAGCTAGACACTTTCCCCAAAAAAAATTTGTTAACAAAATAAAGTGAAGTTCTAAATCTAATGATAAATACCTCTAACTGAAGACTAATTTTCATATCAGATTTCCGCCTTCAAAGTTCCTGGTGTTGGCTTTCCCAGGAGCGCCCGCAGCCTTCCCGGTGGCCGAGTGGAACGTGCAGTTACACAAGTACCTCCAGTGGTCGGACGACCTGCAGCAACGGGCTGACGAATTCATCAAGTACCACCTGGATGGCGGACCTTTTATCGGCATTCATCTGAGAAATGGCACAGATTTTGTAAGTTTGCTACATCTTTATTCTTATTTTCTGAAAAGTGTATTAATCTTATTAATCTTAGAGAATTTCAGATCCCACAACGGATCTTGATACGTCAACGTATCTACAATCTACCTAACCTTATTATGAGACGGTCAAGGACTCTAGCATATAGCATAGGCCCGTAAGGCTTGAGCGTCTCATTCTTACTGTTAGAAATCCGGGAGACGATTTGTAAGCGGCAGCGACCTCGGCGTGTTGTGGTAGAGATCATAGAAAAATCATCTAACCTGCCACCCCTACTACAATGGAATAATCCGGACCTGTCCACTATAAAGATATACCTGGAAGAGTCTATTATGAAGACAAAGGGATGTTAGTTGCTTAAATATTTAAATCTTTAAACCCATTCTCAGCTAAAATACTGATTATTGGGGATTATTTAGGCTTACATGAGGTATTATTATGATATATAGAACAAGGAGGACGCGTGAACTTCGTCCCGGATCAGACAAATTAGACATAATATCTTCCGACCAATTCTGGAGTAAAATACCATCATTTGGGCTTATTTGATCGAATGCTATATCAATTATGACATATTCTACTACGAGGACAAGTGCATATCATTCCAAATTGGACATATTAGATATACCAACGCGGAATCAAACTGGTTATTTCGTCATATTTTTTCAATATGGCGGCTGGGGCCTTCCCGCTCGATAAGTTCGGTGGTATTCGGCAATCTTCGGCATTCTTCGTGTCCTGCTGGTTTTCAACGACCTGTATAATCTAATGTTATCAAGCCGAGAACAAGCGACGTGTTCGGCGGTATTCGGGTATCTTCGGCATTCTTCCCGTCCCGCTGGTTTCCAGCGAGCTGTATAATCTAATGTGATCAAGCCGAACACCAGCGACTTTGTCGCAGCGTGCTTCCAGCATCTTCCCGCCGCCACGCGCTGGGGGCTTTGGTCAGATATTCGATCTAATTTGGCCAAATAATACGATATATCAGACTTTCCACTGCTTAAACGCATACTAGCGCATTGAGGACTCATGCGTAAAAGATGCGTTCGTATGGAAACATTGGCAAATTGAGGCTTAGCCCACAAGCACCAAGAAGATGATGCTGGCCGGGAGTGTTAGGCCTACCTCCGTCGGGGCGGACAAGAAGGATCGATATATAGAATTCAAAAAGCCTGGATGATATTTAGACGAAACGCATCAATTGTGGAGGATATACGCATTGAAAGGCATTGAGGACTCCAGGCGTTAAAGGTGGGTTCAATGATTTGTGAATTTGTCACTGTAGTGTCATTTTTCCCTACCTACCATCAAAATATCTTATCTAAAATATAATAGATATCTAGGCCTGAGTCACTGTCAGTGTCACAATCATTACATCTCAATGTTGAAACATAGGCGTCACACTGTCAATAAGTTTTGTTGCTGCTGTCACTGTCTAGGCTTCCAAGTTTTATATTTTTTCCAGATTGTCACTATAGTGCCAGTTTAGACCTACCCAAATCTTTTTGCATACATAGAATCGACCGTCTCATAGGTATCCTCAAGATACCCTAAATAGATCAGTAATGCTTTTGGTCTAGTTTATGACTAAAAGTAAAAAATTTGGTCATCTGAATTAAATGGTTATGAATAATTTAGGCACAATAGTATATTTATAATTAGATATTTTTTTGAATTTATCATTTAATCTGAGGAAAGTGGTGCGTTACGTTTACGTTACATCATGCATTTGTGTATCTGAAATTCCCTTTCAGGGTTTGACCTTAACATAGAGTTACTAGTACTGGGTACTAGGAAAAACCTGGTCAGACTAGTGCAAATTTTAAGCAGCTAGCCCAATGGGCTAGAGGAAAACATATCACCTCCAAGCAATAAAGTTATAAACGACCTGGTTAGTCAAATTACATCTGCAAAACTTAAGACAAGATCCTAACATGTAATATTGTTATTTGAAAGTTCTGTGGGTCGGGCTAGTGAAATCGGTCACGGGCTAGCATAAAATCCAAAGCACAAGCCGGGTGGGCTAGTAGAAAAAAAAGTTAAGGAAAACCCCTGCCTTTTAGCGAAGAATTTGCTGTGTTCATTTTACATGTTATATGTTGAGTGTCTTTATGTATTGACAATCGTTATATTTGCCATAGTTATATTTGTGGCACTAGAGAACCTCTAGATTTCAAATCGTGTGTTGAACATGCTTGTTGTATGAGTTTCCCATTTCGTATTCAATTAAATCCTCTCAAGTAAAGTCATATAATTGGATTCACTTACTGTAGGAGGCAAGAGATCTGTTCTTTTTAGAGTAAGTATAGATATATATTTAGTTGATGTGTTGTTACTGCTTTAGTATGATGATTCTGAGCTGCGCATATTCCAGTACATAATATACATTTTTATCCTTTCTGTCCTTTTGGAATGGGATTTTGGCTTTTGGTGGTAGTCTTAAAATAGTCAGGGTGGCCAGCTGTTTCAAGTTCTCTCTTCGGCCCCTACACCCTCAGTCTCCCACCTTGGTTACTTGATTGTCAAATCTGAGTGGGGACCCTGACTGTCCTTACAAATTATTTCTACATATTTGAATTCAAAAGAAGCTTCTATATTTTTCTCTATTTCCTTTTTATGTAAGACTATTTTATTATATTTTCCGGCAACAAGCTCAAAACAGCATTTTAACGATTTGTTCTTTGCTCTCATTATCATTTTGTATTTCTGGGTATTTCAGTGAAGCTCTACCTGGTATATTTCTCTTCAAACTAAGATTTAAGAATAAGTAATGCCACGTATTACTTACAAGAGAAATATTAAGGAAGAACCACTATAAAGTACGTAGAAGTTATATTGTCTGAAGAATAATCTTTATCTGGTAATACCTTATTCTTCCCATAAAATACTTTCTACAGAAAATCACATTTGGTTGAATGTTGCATGCTATTAATGTGTTCATGGACAAAATCATCACGATATATTTCAATTGTGATCCTTAAATCTCTGAGATTTAAGGATCACAATTGAAATACTGAAAATTATTCTCAGTATAAAGTAAGAACCAAAAAACATGACTTGTCAGCCTGGTGTCAGTATAATGTGACTGGGTGGGGTATTGTGTGGGCCTATGACATGATATCTCAGTGTGGCAGGACTATTAAGAGGGCATTGAGTCCCACTGGTACAGATAAGCACCTCATTTCATAGATTCAGTCACCACCCCTGTGGCGTAAAACAAGCTGAAAAGCTTCACCTTGTGCAGTTTGGTAAAAAAAAACTAAAGGGTTGGCCAGACATTAAACTAACCCAACAAACAAACTTAAAGATTACAAAATTACAAATTACAAAGGAAAACCGGTGACAGCGAAATGATTATCATATCTCAAATTAATACTAAAGGAAATGGGTGATTATAAATAAGGCTGTCAGTCAGTTGGGCTGATAATTTGTTTATTTTTGCCTCAAATTGTCAGCCCTGATAACCAACTGTCAGTATGGGCTCCGACAGGTTGACGTAAATTTGAATACCGTAAAACTCCTAATTTAAGCCGCACTCTGACTTTTTAGTTCTTTTTGGCTTTTCTTTCAGTATCTTTTTTCAGAAATGCCGCAGTATTCACGGTTATGTAAAACCCCTAATTTAGGCCACACCCCTAAAGTTGGGGGCTAACGGTATCCATTTCTCAGAGTAACCCTTATTTAAACCATAGTTTAAATTACAATTTTTATTGTGCTGTAAATTACAACACCGATATAATTTACTTCCAGAAAAATGCATGCGGCCATCTCACCCCAGGCCATCACCTGTTCGCGACCCCGCAGTGTCTCGGCTACAACTTTGAGCACGGTCAAATCACCCACGACCTTTGCTACCCATCCGAGGACATCGCCTTCAACCATGTCAAGAAGGTGGTCGAGGAAATGAAGATCAAGACGGTCTTCATAGCTACCGACAACCCCCACTTAGTGAAAATGCTAATTAAAAGGCTGGATCATGAAAGGCTGAAGGTCAGTTCTCCCAACCACGGATAGCTGATTTTTAGCATTTTAAGGACCTGCAGGCTAATTTGCACTGATTTTGTCGACAAATCCCCTGGAAAACCTATAGAAAATTAGCAAATAATTGCTTTTGATCCATTTATAATGAATGAATTTTCAGTTGACTCAGGAAATATTCATGGATATGGATACTAATGATAGTTTGTTTTTTACAATGTTAATCTACAAATAATGATAAAATTTGTGAAAATTTCTATACTAAAGTATTGGCTTTTGTCGACATATTACCCAGCATGCACCCTGTTTTAGGTTAACCTGCAGGTAGAACTCAGGAAAATGGCCATCTGTGGTTGGGAGAAAAATTGTGTGCATTGTACTCTTTGAGTGTCCAAATACCTAAAATAGCATTTAAATTGTTTTAAGAACAGAATTTTTTTTTTAGTTCTTAATACACATCCCAGGTGGCGCCCTGCATGGTAGTGAGTACTTTTAAAGAGAGGGGTCAGTAAAATTTTATTTTTTTATTATTTCTTATTTTATGTGTTAGTTTAGATAGTACCTTAGAGTTACCAAGTATGTCTATGTTGGTCAATAAAATATTTTCCTTATTTTCACTCAGTAAAATGCACTGTACATGCTGCAGCATGTGGTTGGAGGCATTGTCCATTAGCAACCATAAAAGTGACCATACAATCATAATGTTACACTTTATTTCCTAGTAATATGTCAGAGTTGAGATACCAGCATTTATTTCAACTGGCACTCTGCCTCTGGCCCTCACTCACTCTGTACCAATGGTAGCTATCTTTGAACAGGTGGGGTTGGGTGAAGATTGGAAGCAATGCCGTTTTAATTTAAGGATGGTATTAATATAAATGATTTTAAAATCAAAATGTGGATTAAGAAAAAAATAGATAAAATAAACATTTTGAATGTCTTAAAATTAGTTCTCAAATAACGGGGACAACAAGATCGAAGTGTGAGATTCTGATGTCCATATTGAACCGTATTGGGCTACACTATCCTCGCAGCTATTTTGATTTTGTATATGGGAACGTATAGGCTAGGAGATTGTTCAATTTTACACCTAATAATGCCTCTTTGACACTATTTTGCAATAACACTATAAATTTTGGTAAAAGGCAAAATCGCTGATCATGGGACCCTAATCAAATTTTCCCTGATCAGCCAAATTATTTACGAAGATATTGGTCCTGATATTTTGTAGACATTACTCATATTTTTTATGGAAACAAAATCAACCCTCTGCCCATTTCATTAGCTGTTTTAAACTCCACATTTGTCCCAATACTGTTGACAATCTATAACTATTTGTGGGCTACCAGATTTTTATTATTGGTCGTCTTCAGACGACTAGAAAATTGGACGAATTTTCCTAGCCTGAGTACTTTTATTAATTTCTTTATTTAACTACATTCATTGAACATGTTCTTCCATGTAGGTATACAAGATATTTGGCATATAATAGAGAGACATACTTCAGTAACCAGTGTTCTTTTTCTCTGTATTGATTCTTTTATACAAAAACATATTCCTATAGTAGATACATAATCAATGTAACACAGGCAGAATATAAACATGTAGCTTGTTTCTGTTGCTTATAGGTTATGCGTCAATTTCGAGGTGATCCCCTCCTAGACCTGGCCATCCTGGGCCGCAGCGCCCACTTCATCGCCAACTGCGCCTCCTCATACAGCGCCTTCGCCGTCCGAGAGCGGCTCGTCAACGGAGAGAAGCCGACCTCCTTCCTTGGTTTCCCGACTTACAACCACGAAGAACTTTGATCAGGGCCAAACCTCACAAGCTGGGACCATCCTGCACCTTTGGGGTAGCAGGGATGTCAGTTTTCTGATTTTTGTCTGATTTCAGACTTTTTGAAAAACAGAAAAAAACTGGAAAAAAAAGTAAAGGGTATTGAAACTACAGTAAATACCAATAAAGTAGCAGTTAGATCTGAATTAGTCAGCAATATAATCTAGTGAAGAACCTGGCAGGTCCTCAGAAGCTTTTTTAGGACTTCAGATTGATTTCAGATAAGTTCAGATTTAGACTAAATCTGAAACCTGTTGAAGGCAGTGAATAAATATTGCATTCTGAATTGTTGATATTGCTATGTAATTTAACTTTACTACCAACCTGCCTAAGTCTTCCACTCTCACAGCAAAAACTGTATTTTTATCAGATTTTTAGCCAATCCTAACTTACATCCCTAGGGTAGGGAGAGGGCTGCTGATCTGATGGGAAGAAAGTGATGCCTAAAAATATTATAACTACAATAAGATATGTCACTTCGACCATAGCCTAGGTAATATTTGTGAATGTTGTGATAGTCCCGCCTTCTATTAGAATTCGTGCAATCTGTTACTATGCGATCTCATTCTGCATTTTCCGCAACATCAACAATCATGACATCACGAAAACACCAGAAGAGATTGTGTAGTGTCTCACAGGGGGCGCTGGGAAGTCTTAAGTTTTCAAAATGTTGGTCTTAAAAAGGTCTTAAAAAATCCCTTAAATTTATTTGTAAAAGAAAGAGTGGACACATTGTGTAAGCAAAACATTCTCAAATTGCGATTCCTTATTCAGCATTTCTGCTGTTTGGTCATCACAAAGAGAGGAGGTAATGTCCTCGGATAAGACGATCAACTGTACCCTCCCCCTGACCCACAACCAAAGAACAACAGCCACTGTTACTTCCTTTTAAAGATTTTATCTCGTTAGAACTTTTACATCTGTGATTGTGAGATACCTTCGTGCAATTTTCCTGAAAGTCCCAATTATAAAAGAAATGCTGGACATTGTCGCGTGCCGTCACCTGTTGATTTCCCGAATCAAATTCAGGAAATTGTCCCTCATACAGTTTTATCTGCTTCGTGTTTGTTTAGTGGTTTGTCAGCAAAAGGCATCCCAAACCATTCCAGTTCATGGAGTCATACACTATTTGTTCGCTTGTGAAATCATTATAAGATCTACACTTGTCTATGAATACATACATCGTGTTGGATATCAACTATCATGGTTAAAACTATAGATACATCTGATAAGCTTCTTTTGGAAGCATTCTGATACATAGTTGTTTATCAATTTAGATATGCAATTTGTTGGATATAAACTATTACTATATGTAAATCTGGTAAGCCTATTTTGGTAGCATTTTGATGGACAATTGGTTATAAATATATGCAACATATTGGATATCAACTGTCAAGGTTAAATCTGTATGTGAATCTGGTAAGCTCCCGTTCGTCGCATTAATATTATGAGCTGATAGAGGCATGATGTCTGGTAATACTCATGATTTGTATAGTGTATAATTTTGGAGCATTTATCACTCACTAGATGTTTTTTTAAAGTTTCGTAAGGCTCTTGGTGTAATGATATATTTTCTACGTCGCTTTACTTTTTGGAGAAAAAACTTACGTTAAACGATTTATTTATAAACAACCGATGATGTGCAATTTGTAAGGTACACAATTTGAGAAATGAGAGCTTTTGACACTACAACATGAACAAATTAGTGGATCATTGTAGGTACTGATATACCTAGTATATTTGTATATGTTTGTTTTCACCCATGTTCATGTACCTGTTGTCAGTATTTTTTATTGGCATGGATTTATTTAACTTACTCAAGTCGACTACTTTGGGTACCTCTGACCCCAAGGTCTGTGGGAAGGTGGGATATTATTGCGAACATATATTATGTGCCATTAATTAATAAATATATATACCAGATTAACATCAGTCTGACAGTCATACACTGATGATTTATTAGGGCCGGTGAGCCAGTTAGACGTTTGAGTCTGTTCTGGTCATTTGAATCTGGCGCGCTCACCGCCCTTTAGGACATAGACTTGGGTGAATAGTACTTACAGTCACTTTGTTGGCTGGTCCCCCCGGAGCGTTTCGAGAATTCTTACACATTTTGACGACCGAATCTGGGCTTAAATCCAAGCATTTGGGCTTATTTGGGCTTATATTAATATCAATTGTGATCTATAGAACAAGCAGGAATGGAGACATTTGCCCCAAATTGGTCAAATTAGATATATTAGTGCGAAATAAAATCCGGTTAGATCGGCGGTAGTCGGGTATCTTCGGCATTCTCCGTGTCCCGCTTTCAATCGGAGAAGAAGGGATCTGGGTCAATCTCTGAATATTCATCAGGCTATGCAGACCTATTTTACCATGAAATCGATCTTTCTTTCAGGCCTATTATATATAGAGGGGTAGATTTGGATACATAGATGACCAAGTCAAGGTCCAATAATGAATAGATTGCGAAATAACGCGTCTAAACGCGAAAATGCATCGCACTATTTTCTTGATATTCCGTCGCGGCGACCTGGTGAACAATCCAGGTCAGACCTCACACCGGCCGGGTGCAAGTGCCCCGCTCGGACGTGTTGGCGGGAGGCTAGCTCTTTCACCGCCTGAATGCCTGGATTACCGCGCTATCTGATGCTTTCAATATATATATTTTGGACGTCTGGACCCCCTTAAACGCATACAACGCATTGACAATTCATGCGTGATTCATGCGTTCGTATCGAAGGCAAAACATTGGATCAATCGGACACGTGGAGGCACTGTCACTGTCAACATGGCGCCGGGTTCTCTCCCCGCACGCCCGCAGCCCGGTAGGCTGGAGGTCTTCCCTATTTCCAGCCTGTAGGCTGTACACCTGGATTACGGCGGTATCTGATGCTTTCAATATATATTAATGGAATCTTTGTGGACCTGTGGACGCATACTAACGCGTCAGACCTCAGACGGCTGGGAGCAGTCGTCCCAGCCGGTGGTTGTTACCGGGGGCTGCGCCTTCTCCGCCTGGATTACCGTGCTATATGATGGTTTCAATATATATATTTTGGAGTCTGGATCCCCTTAAACGCATACAACGCATTGAAAACTCATGCGAGAACCATGCGTTCGTATCGAAGGCAAAACATTGGATCGATCGGAGGAGGCACTGTCACTGTCAGAACTAACATGGTGCCGTCAACCTTTCGCCGGGTTCTCTCCCCTCACGCCTGCACCGATACATTGAACTCAGGAAACCAGGATGACATTAAACGCATCAATTGTGGAGGATATACGCATTGAAACGCATTGAGGACTCCAGGCCTTAAGGGTGGGTTCATATATTTTTTCCAGCATTTGAAATTATGCCGTTGAAATCTAGGCTTAAACTCGGATCGATCGGACAGGAGGAGGACACAGGCAGTTTGAAAAATAATTATTTAGACCTTATTAGGCCTATCAAAATGAAATCCATGTATATATCTATGTTCTTCTGTATCTCTGAGTCCTAAATATCATATGCTTTGATTATTTTAGGCCTAGATGCGTTTGCAATAATATTTTACAGATGGTCTGAAAAAAAAATTGACAGTTAGGCTTCAGGTAGGCACTGTCATGCAGACTCCGAAAAATAAAATTATTTAGGCCTTATCCAGCCTATCACAATTAATAACATACAGGAAACTATGTTTTAATATGTCTTAGGCTCTTATACAGTCTTAGGCCTAGAGGCTGGCTGATCAAAATGATTCAAAGATTAAATTATTTGTGAATTTGTCACTATAGTGTCATTTTTCCCTACCTACCATCAAAATATCTTATCTAAAAAATAATAGATATCTAGGCCTAAGTCACTGTCAGTGTCAGAATCATTACCTCTCAATGTTGAAATATAGGCGTCACACTGTCAATAAGTTTTTTTGCTGCTGTCAGTGTCTAGGCTTCCAAGTTTAATATTTTTTTCAGATTGTCACTATAGTGCCAGTTCATACCTACCACAATAAATCATAATATTTTTCTTTCAAATTCATATATATCTAGGCCTAAGCCCCTCCATTGGATCTTGGAATACACCGGCCCCTAAGTGCCTACAGCACTTAACTTGATCTATTAAATCAATGGCGCTTTTGATCTAGTTAAAGATGTAGTGTACAGCGGCGGATCCAGGGTCAGTCATCTAGGGGGGCAAACCATCCCCCCTATAAAAAAGTGAAAATGAACGTTAGATTTGTATGAACCAACAAACGTAGATTATTTGAAAAAACAAATCCACTCAGTCTAGCGGGGCCAATTGCCCCTTTTTGCCCCTCCCCCTGGATCTGCCACTGTTGTAATTCCAAACTCGACGGAATCAACTTGTGGACAACAAAGTGATATTTATTGATGGATAAAGGACGTTAGTAGTCTCGGCAGGATCAACATGTTTCGATGTGTAACCGTCTTCATCAGGACGATTTATTAGTAAAAAAGAAAAGACATTAAAGTTTGCTTTGGTACTAGGGAAGTAACGGAAAATCATGTAGTATTTTACTCCTTATTTTGTCAGGCAGATATTCAAATTGATGTAATGTATTGGTAATGCACTAATACTGGTGTATAACATTATGAAAGAAAACGCCATAATGAAGTTGCAAGTACATTAGGATAGAATCAGTGATATTATATTTAGCTGGTACATTTTTGTTAAAAGGCATTTATCAAATGATGTACAATCGCGAGGTTTCAGTGAAGCGCAAGTCTGCATTTGATAGCATCTCATTGGAGGAGTTCTTAGTAGGCCAGTGATGTTCCATTTTCCCTTTTAATATGGATTTCTGTAATTATGGATGTAACGAACATTTCCAAACGCCAAACCATGCGGAACTGTTATCCAGGTAGCAAAATGTATTTGATAGGCTGCAAACCGTTTCTACTTGTTCCGCTCAAAGTGTCTAGATTGAAAGATGTCTGACTTTTGATAAAATTTCTTGTAAAGGGTTTTATTTAGATGTTATTTTGATTTAAAAAGCAGTCCTTATGAAGGTCTTCCTATTGTCTCTAAAAAGGAGTTGGTACTCAGATATACATGTACACATATAGACATTAAAGTTTGCTTTGCCATTGAATTCCTAACCTGAGGACGTTCAATATAACGCTGACACGGACATATTTTGTACCAGTTACACTGCTTACTAAAAACATGTTGCATTGATTTGCGGTACGTGTGGAAGCACCGTGAACATCGTAGTGAAAGCTTATCACCACAGTGCATATAACTCGGTAGTGTATATCAGGGTGCCAACGCAAGTCATGAAAGGTCTTAAATTGACTTTCTCAAATTTAAGGTCTTAAATGTCATGGTTTTCTTGCATGAGGTCTTTAAAAAAGTCTTAAATAAGGGAAATTAAACTCAGATGTTAGGATGAGCAAAATTGTCGATTTCTGCCGACTGTTGCTATGCCAAACTTCATGCGATCAAATTCGTTCGTAACTTGTGGCAAATTGGTCTTAAATTTGCCAAATGTAGGTCTTAAATACATGTAGGTCTTTAAAAGGTCTTGAATTGATTTTTGAATCTATAAGACGAGGCGACCGGCTCCCTCTTCCGCTGATGCTACCTTGTGAAAAAAACAAGCGTGGGCACCCTGATTTCTTATTTTGATATCCGAAAAGGAATTACAGAGGTCTAATTTAGGTCGTGTATGTTTTTATTTCTGAAGAAGAGTGGGTATCCTGGTTATGTATCGATTCACAAACAGCTTTACTTTACTAAAACAAGGGTCCAAAGGGAACTGATACTCAAGGGGGTAACTTGACTCATGAGGCTGCTTCTCAGCTTGCATCAACATAATATGTGATGAACATGCATTTATCTATGACAATAAATAATATTGCTTTTAAACCTGCCTGTCTGTGTTGTCACCCATGAAGTTAAGTCACGTATTATGTATTAGATAAAACATTTAATCTTGGCCAAATGGCCACCTGCGAAGCGAGGACCCTATCCATTGTACAATGCCGCCACCCTTAGACAACTGATTAGCTAACCTAAAAATGGTCAACAAACACAAATGTATAGTTGTACCCGTGGTTGTATATCCAGGGATACAAGTTTTCTGATTTTTGTCTGATTTTAGATTTTTTTTTTGTCACTTCGGCATCTCTGATAGTAAGTTCTAAAATATAATTGCATAGTTTTTCATAGCGTTTTAAGAAAAGTTCAGATTTTACTTATGTTTCAGATTTTTCTTTAACCCTAACTTACATCCCTGTATATCAGTAAATGATGTTATCGGGTGTTCAATACCTCTGACCCATTGCCTTGAAAAGTAATGCAAATCTTCCGACCATTTCAAAGAGATGATTTTATCCTTTGATTATATCATTAAGATACATGAGACTCAATAGAAATATTGAGGTAACATGTTAATCATAATTACCGACGATTGAGCATGTATAGTTAGCAACAGGATGAGACTTTTTTTAATTTTTTTATTGAACCATACCAATTACAAAGAATTGCCCTTCCGTATAGGTAATTTTAGTATAATACAATGTGATGGATGAGACAATACAAAGGACTCTGTTACCATACATTTCATCTAGATAGTTCAAGCATCGATGAAACATAGGAACTTTGTCTTATCAATGAACAAGATGACACAACAAATAATTAGTCTGAAAATGGGTACTAACAAAATTGTTAAGAATGCCAAGGATCATAGAATGTAAACCATTATGTATGGAGAGGGGGCAGACAAGGAACCACTCCTGGCCCCTCCCATGATAAGTGAAGTGAACTAAAGAAAAAATAAATTGATAGGTAAATACCATCAGACTAAAGCCTGTATTCCACTAGACGATGCTGACTGCCGATGATTTGGTAATTTATAACTTTTACCCGTAATGTGGCAAAAGACCACATGTCTTACATATCATTTGAAAGGGAATTGACCTGTCCACTTTAGGATGTATTGCTGGCATGATACAGAGGTTGGACATAATTGAAGTTTTTGCAAAGTCAGCCACTTATACAAATCTGAATGAATGAGTTTGTACTTGTGTTTTCTAAGTCAATAAGGTGTTGATAAATGAGGATGAATTGATATTTTCTCTCAATAAGGTAATTGCCTTCATTTCAGGTGAACCAAAATCAGGTATGTTTTTGTGATTTTATGGTTGGAGATTGTGAGCAAAGCTGAAGGGCTTTAACACTGTTTCCTATGGGAAAATGTCATCTTTGTTTTCCAGTCCTACAGCTACATATTAAACATCAAATTGAAAGTAAAAGCTTATAAAGATTAGTTTTGGGTAATACTCCTAGGAAAAGTACTGTGAATCAATTATGATGAACATTTTTATACAAATGTTGATATCATAGAAATAAAGGGTGGGCTAGCTGGCAAAGTGGACAGGTCTATTGGAAGACCGTTCTAATGGTATGTAACATGTGTATGATTAAGCAATATTCCCACTGCCGATATTGGATATCGGGAGTAAAATCGGTTAGTGGGAATGTATAAAAGGAAAGACTTCCGACCCCTCCCATGATGAGTAAAATGAACTAAAGAACACATAAATCGATAGGTAAACACTGTCTGACTAACCTTGACTTGGTCTTTTGGGCGGCTCCTGTTATCCACGGTTATCAGATTAAGGTACCATCCCAGCCTTATCTGTCATGTTGTCACGAAACATATTTAAGGACACCATACTTAACTACAAAGGGGGGCGGGATGGTGTAGTGGGTAACTTCCTCGCCTTGCACGTGGGAGGCCCAGGTTCGAGTCTGGGCAGTGCCTGCTACACCACCTTGCTGTCATTCTCACCCCTATAGATACACTCATAGTACTTGTTACAAAGACACACTTGTGAGTTGGTGTTGATACATAGCTGAATAGTTGCTGAATACGCCTTAAACTCCAACACATCATTATCATCATATTCAAGGACACCATACTTAACTACAAATTATATTCCACATTGTCGTCATTTAACAATATTATACCCAGAGGCGCCAGCTCAAAATACCTACAAAACGGATTAAATTTATCTAGGCCTTCCTATAGCATAACTCTTTAGACCAACATTACCTAAACACAACCATATTTTTTATGTAGCCTTTAGTGTATTTGTCTTATGTACCAAGCAAAAATTGAAGGGGAAACTCCTCCCACCCAAAAGGGAGATCTGCCGCTTCGGTATACCAGGGCCCATATCTTCATAACTAATTAGGATAATCAGGGAAATTTTGATTAGTGTATATTGGTGATCAATTCAAAATCATTGTTAATCATAATTCTGAAGCATCTGTCATACACTTTTATCCCAAAAAAAAGTCTCATTGAATAACACTTTACAATTATTGTGACTTACAATTCATGCATTTTTGTGTATTCCCTTGCCATGTGGTCTTGATCACCACATGGTGATCACCAAAAAGATATTTGGAAGTTCCGATGCCAATATGGGGATATCATATAATTATATGCATATGTACATCAATATATTCTTTGATAAGACAGCTGTGCTTTAAAAATAAATATAGGCAGTTCAGGAATGGGCCCTATCTGTAACATACGCAAAACGCTGCCGTGTTTTACTGATCCCCCGTTACTGATACCGACCTGTGATATGGGGATGGGAGGATCAACGCGGTGGTCTCATGATATGTGTACCGTAAAAACCCTAATCTAAGCCGCACCTTCATCTAAGCTGCACCCTGACTTTAAAGTTTTTCTTGGATATGTTATCACATATTTTGTGCACAGGGGCCATTGTATTCAAGCTTGTTTAAACCCCTAATTTAAGTCGCACCCCTAAAGTTGAGGTCTCATTGGCTCTAATTTATTAGACTAACCCTTATTTAAGCCGCGGCTTATATTAGGGTTTTTTACGGTACTCACTTTCTAACAGATATACATATTCTGCCTGGACTTGGAATCTATAATCAGCTATAATCTGTGACTATACAATTTCATCATACGCATGTAAAGTACAAAATAACTAAACTAATACTCAAAAAGGTTTATCTTTTCCAATAGAATCGATGATTTTTACTTTTGCTTTATCAGCTAAAAGTGAAAACTTGTCCAAATCAATTTTAACTTGTTAGATGTGCAAGTCAATAGGTCAACGTTCAGTGTGACGCCAAGCCCCTAATCAGTAAAAGTGATTATAAAGGTAGGGGGGCGTATGACAGCCACCACTCACTCCACGGACAGCAGCCAGGTAAGAAACACCTCTCAACTAGTCGAGTTTTTTCTACTTTTTTATTTAGAGAAACGTTTATATTTTAGCGATTTTGGATTACACATTTTGGTACCACCTCTCAACTAGTCGAGATTTTTGTCTACTTTTTTTAAAAAAGAAATGTTTATATTTTAGCGATTTTGGATTACACATTTTGGTACCACCTCTCGACTAGTCAAGATTTTTGTCTAGTTTTTTGTTAAAGAAACGTTTATATTTTAGCGATTTTGGATTACACAAAATTTTCTCAACCATCGTTGAATGTTTCCTACTTTTCCTATTTTATCTTAAAAGGATTTCTTACATTTTAGCGTGTTTAGGTTACAAAACGGAGTGTCTTAAGTCACACTGTATGTATTTGAGTATTTGATTCTTATTTGTGATCTCTTCAGGTGAGAATTCACTGTCCAGTTTATTCCAAAATGTTCATTTTCTCCTATTTGCTTTAAGAAAAGAAATGGAAATTGTCTTATTTTTCCTTCGTTTTTTTAATTAACATACAGTGAAATTTCTAATTACCGTTGGATTCACATTTCGTAAATATCGGATTTGTTATTTCTTACTAAATGAACACCTGGCTTACATGCTTTCAGGTAGGCACCACCTCTCAACTAGTCGAGAATTTTGTCTACTTTTTCCCACTTTTTTTTTTAAAGAAACGTTTATATTTTAGAGATTTTGGATTACACAACATTTTGGTACCACCTCTCAACTAGTCGAGATTTCGGTCTACTTTTTCCTACTTTGATTTACCTTTATTAAGAAACGTTTATATTTGAGTGATTTTGGATTGCACAACATTTTGGTACCACCTCTCAACTAGTCGAGATTTTTTCATTTACTTTTTCCCACTTATAAATCTTACAAAAAATGGGGAAATGATTTCCTACTTTTCATCAATCTAGTCATCTCTGACCAATACTTTGCCAATTTAATTCACATTTGGCAAATATGTAATTTATGTTTCTTACTGAAAAAGCACCTGGCTAACTTGATAACCATTACTATATCCAGGTCCCGATCTAACCATGCAGCTGTACGTTTTCACCGCGCTCCTGGCACTTGTGCCGGCCTCTTTGGCACTCCAGTAAGTCTGTTTTCACATCAACTTTTTATTGTTATTGTAAGCAAATATCAGTACTTACTTAGGAGTTCTGGTGAGGAATTACCAAGTTCCGGCGAGACAATCAAGGAAGGGTCCTGCTGTTTCGACGGATGGGGTAACTCTGATTATCCGGCAGCCTCCCGGATGGGGGGGCGAGCAGCGGAGACCGCCGAAGGTCGCCGAGGGTCGCCGAGGGCCGAGCGTCGACCACATTATTCATCCCATTATCAACTTCTATTTGCAACTTGATAATGACTTTGTGAATTGAAATAATAACGTAAATATGCACCTACTATAACATGTAGTTTTCAAAAGTATCTTTTGGCTCAAACCTTTAATCCATTTTATAGTTGTTGGAAAAAATTGTTCTCAATATGATACAAAAGTGATCATTCACTGAATGCAATGTATCTTGTTCTTGTAAAAAAAGGTATATAAATGTTAGCATGGTATGCAGTGTGCATAATCTTCATCGTTGTATTTTATCATTAATCCCTCATACGTGTATGATATCTCTCGGTATGAAACACAAGTTATCAATCAGAAAATCTTGAATTACAATCATAATTATATCTTCTTGTTTTGTAAATTAAAAAAAAGACACTAATATCAATGTGATCACAGTATGCCGTCTTTGTAAACTTCATTGTTGTATTTGTTTTTAACCCAATATGTAGAATGTCTCTCTTAATGAAACGAAAGACATCGATTGGACATTCTCGAAATACAGTGTATCTTCTTGTTTTCATAAAAAGCGATTTAAGCCACAGTCACTTGAAACATCTAAAAACTGTATAAAGAAAATATCAAATTATCTGAAACACCATAAAGCATGATGTTAACAATTAGAAATCATTATTATTTGAGGTCATGAACTGAAAAGATCTGAAACAGACAAATATATGAAAACTTGATATGAGACAAGGCGAGTGTTCAAAGAAAAAAAAATCTGAAAACTTATATGCCCACATGAAAGGGATTATGTAAATGTTATAAGAGTTTGCCGTCTGCGTAAACTTCACCACTGTATTTGTTATTAACCCTTTCAGGTTGGATGTACAGAATGTATACCAGAACCAGGTGCAGCACTGGATGGCCAACCAGCACCACGCCTGTAGGGTGGCCCCGCACGCCATGTGAGTGTCAAGTTTAGATGTGTTTGGTTATATACTGGGACTTTACGCCCTGAGAGGTTTTTATCTACAATCTTATAATAGGGTCGGTGAGCAGGGAGCGAGTAAGGGACAAAAGACGAAGTGATGCGGCTAGAATTTGATGTTGAGACCTAATAGCTTTGACCACCACAAATGATTGTACTACTTCTAAATGTAAAATTGTTTAGTTTTTGAATCCCCGATCTAGAGTACCTGAATAAGTACAGGCCTAAATCTTACTAATGACCTCTTCTCCTTTTCACCGTCTGTCATTGTATGTCTATTTCACGGCTACCCGTGCCTCTCCCAGTCAGTGGTGGGAGGGGGCCTCCTGGGCCACCCAACCATGAGTGAGGGAGAGGGGTGATGACTGTGCAAGGAAGGGTCTAGATTCTTGAAAAGGTCCCTCATGTAATTCCCTTAAATAAAAACATTACTATTAACCTGATATTAGTACACACCTCCTATATGTATGATTATACCCGACACCATGAATACACACCTCTTATATGTATAATTATATCCCACGCCATGTGTACACACCTCTTATATGTATAATTATATCCCACGCCATGAATACACACCTCTTATTTGTATGATTATACCCCATGCCATGCGAGTGAACACCTCTTATATGTGTGATTATACCCCACGCCATGCGGGTACATACCTCTTATATGTATATTACACCCAACGCCATATAAGGACACACCTCTTATATGTGTGATTATACCCCACACCATGCGAGTACACACCTCTTATATGTATGATTATACCCTCTCACACACCTCTTATATGTATGATAATACCCCACATCATGCAAGTACACGCCTTTTATATATATGATTATACCCCACGCCATTTCACACACCTCTTATATGTATGATTATACCCCACGCCATGTGAGTAGAGCAATCCATAGAAAACATAAATAAAATTATTTGCGGTAGCACCTACCGCAAGCAAATACCGGAAGTATTTCCTATATTCCACCTTGCAGTACCTTACCGCAAGCAAGTTTGCAGCAGTTTACTTGCATCATTTCATGGTTCCATAAGTAAATACCGCATAGTGGAATATAGCCTTAATTCATTATTCAGATTCTACATTAAGGGAAAACTGACTGAAGTTGAAAGTACGACCCTGAATATGAGGTGGTCATTGGATAATTACCGCTTGAGGGCTGTAATGTTTGTGATGCCCCATCGAGTATCCCGGGCTGTATTTTCATCTGCGGATTGTTTTCGTTATGTTACATACCATATTTGATCAAATATGAAGGATGAATTATAAATAGATAGATAAATAAATATATGTATATACATGTATATGTATAAAAAAAAAGTGGAGCAAAGTCGGCAGTATCACAGTGCACTGACTGGGCACAAATCCTGGACCTTTTCACAACATGCTTTAATGAAGCCTAACACATTTCCATTGGGTGATAGTCCATAGACCAAGTTACCTGAAATTAAAATATATAAATGTGAAAACAAGTACTGGCCATGATCATACATAATATTGTCCACTGTAACAGTATAACTACCGTCTACACGTATCTACACACCTACCCCATCCACTCCCCTGTTGTGTGTACGTAACTGACCCCTAGTAATACTTAGAATTTATATCTATTGTAATACCTGGATAGTAATAAAAACAGTTGACACTGAACATTATGTCAATTGCTTATATTACTCTCCAGATATCTTAAATGCAGATAAGCCACACACGAGGAAAAGGGTGGGTCCAGGGATGACTCCTGACTGATAAGAAAAGGACCTATGATGTCATTAACATTCAGCACGATACCATTAACTTCTATCAGATAAAACAATTGCAAAAAATCATTAGAATCAGGAAAGGGGAAGTCATTTTCATAAAAGAAAAAGAGGAAAAAAGGAAAACTGGTTTTGTAATTTGCCGTTTTCCTTTCCAAGTTGATCTAAAAGATTGAAATGAAGGGTGCCCCTCCAGATCCTTCCATACTTTCCGCATTTACTTCTCGAGTTGAACATATATATATATATATATATATATATATACTATTTGTTTACCATACCCTGGCAACATTTTAATGTGATATTTCAAAGTTTAGATTCACCGAACTAGGAAAAACTATTTTCTCCTGCCAGAACTACTTTTCTGTTTCACCCTCCAGGGTGATAACACTTTGGTTATCACCCTCCATGATTTAGTGATGCATTAAGCACTTAACTACTAAACCTGTATCACCTAAGGGTAGGATAAAAGCCTTTGGTACCATTTATTTCATGTATCATAACATCTTTGGAAATACCATAATTATATATTTCAGTGGGGAGAACTTCGTTGAGTTTCTGGTAAGAAAAGAAGAATGTCGCGTCCGCAGTCTAAAGGGCGTCAACGTGCAGGGCATTCATCAGGTGGCTTCCTCGGCCGAGCTTCACTCCCCGAGCGGAAAGAAGTCGAACGTGTTAGCTCAGCCATATGGTTCACAAGCTGGAGCCCATGTGGGGGAGAACCCCGAGGGGCTGTGGCGCATGTACCTCAACCAGAACGACTCCCCAAAGAGTAAGTTTGAGGACAGGCCTTTAAAGGGAGGGCCCAGTGACCTTCAACATTCTTTCAATTTTCATTTTATATCTCAGGTCCATGCTAAGAAAGGGGCGCCTAAAATTTGTATTGCTACAGATATCTCTTTTTGATATTTAATGATGTTTTCCTATCAGAACATGCAATGATATCCTGTCACACTGAAAAGGAATGTGTGTGTGTGACTTCACGCACAAAAATTTTCAATTTTTAGAATTTGAAAACCCATAAAACTGATTTTTTTCACTTATTTTTTTGTGGATAAATCACTCAACGTCATTTATTTAAACACTATTAGACTCATAAAAAATAAAAGACAAATTCTAATTTTAATCATTTTTGAAGTTTTCTTTATTTCACCTTGTCGTCCTGTGACGTCACGCACAGAAAAATCCACTTTGCATGATGCACCATATGCAAACAGGGCCACCAACTTTAAAATAGAAACTTGTGTGCAAAATCTAAAATGACAAAGATAATCACATGAAATTTTTGCATGATTTCTTGGATAGTGGGGATCATGGCACTATGATACTTTATATTCACTGGCTCCTCCCTTTAAAGGGAGCCAAAACCAATAAATTCAATGAAATTTTCCAAACTCAAATAATCATGGAAATCCATTCATTGAGCCTAAATCTGCCTCATGTTAAAATCTAAACCATGAAATATGGTAGAAAATCATTATAAACATGTTTTTCTTGCTCAACTCAATATTAATATGGATCCATGAAAATGGGTTTGTTTACTAACAAATGGAAATATTTCCATCTCTTATGGAATTTGACTTTGGTCTGAGCTAGTTTTCACAGCCAGTACTTTACCACTGACCTTAACTAGACTTATCTAATTTATTTCTATACTTATATGAGTTTTGAAAATGTTGTCAATTACATTGGTTTTTGTTCCATATGATTATATAACTACTGCTAACCTTTTCTACTAATGAAAATTTGTTTCCTCAACATACTTAAGAAGATGTTTTATGGGGTTTAAAGAAAATCTTAAAAATTTGGCTTGACATTGAATGACCCCAATCTAAAAGTGCATGTTGTAAGCTATCTAATGGTATAAAGTATGTGTTTGAAACTCAAAATGTAGGGTCACCAACAAAACAAAAGGATATAATTTTACTTTGATCTACTAAAAAAGATTACTTGGTAACTATAAATGATAGATTTCTAAAGTTGTGTGTGGGTATGTATTTCAGTTTTTTTGGGAGGTGGGTGACAGGCCGCCAACCTGTTAACTTATTTTCTGGGTCTCCGTTTGGGGTTGGGTGTGAATGCCTACCCTTCAGGCTGGAATACCTGAGACTACGGGAGTCATATTTTTCAATCATTCTCATCAAAGGCCGGGTGTGTGGTGTCCTTTCTATGGGACATAGCATGTGAAAGACCCCTTGCCACCCTTCGAAACGAGTAGGATATTGCACCCAGTGACAGGTTTCTTCTAAATCATATCATAGATACGATCACCTGTAAGCTGAAAAGCATTACCTTGTGCAGTCTGGAAAGAACCTTGTGTGGTTGACTGGACGTTAAACTATCCCAACAAACAAACAAATTTTCAATCAGTCATTCATTAAATTTTTTCTTTTGCTTTCCAGGCATGAAGAACGTCCACCTTGTCATGCACGGATCTGAGGAGATCGAAAGTGTTATTGATTCATATGCTGCTACAACTAAAACACCTGCCAAAACAACCAAAGGTACCAAAGCAACAACCAAAGTGACCAAAGCAACAACCAAAGCTACAACCAAAGCTACAACCAAACCCACCACCAAGCCCACCACCAAGCCTACAACCAAACCCACCACCAAGCCTACAAC
The DNA here is from genome assembly GCA_936440205.1 of Lepidonotus clava. Classification (NCBI taxonomy): domain Eukaryota; kingdom Metazoa; phylum Annelida; class Polychaeta; order Phyllodocida; family Polynoidae; genus Lepidonotus; species Lepidonotus clava. Next base: position 4,932,336 of record OW387140.1, on the reverse strand, counting down.
CAAACCTACAACCAAACCTACAACCAAACCAACAACCAAACCTACAACCAAACCAACAACCAAACCTACAACCAAGCCTACAACCAAACCTACAACCAAGCCTACAACCAAACCAACCACTAAGCCCACAACCAAGCCTACAACCAAACCCACAACCAAACCAACAACCAAACCCACCACTAAACCAACTACAAAGCCCACTACCAAACCAACAACCAAACCCACCACTAAACCAACGACAAAGCACACAACAAAGCGTACAACTAAGCTCACCACCAAGCGCACAACCAAACACACCAAGCCTACAACCAAACCTACAACCAAACCTACAACCAACAAGCACCACAGCACTACCCCTGTGAACGCGGCCCCCGTGAACACATTCAATGTGCTCACCGCCATGCTTGCCATGCTTTGTGCCGCGCTCTTTGTTTAATTTTGCTCAAACTGCATTAACTAAAGCCCCACTCACCAGGCGATTTTACCAGCGACAGACAACTAAAATCGGTGACAGAATCGTTGGTAAAATCAAACATGTTTGATATTTTACCGATTCTATGGGTGACAGTTGGGTGCAGAATCGCCCAGTGGGTATACAAATTGCCGGTAGAGTCGTTGGCAGATGATGATTGCCAGTCGACAATTGCTGGTAAAATCGTCTAGTGGGTATGGGGCAAAACAACACAGGTTGACGCTTCTACGAATGAAACCTGGCATAAAAATTCTCTTTTTTTTTATCACAGAGTAATGCTTTGGACATCAAATTATCCCTACCACAGATAACTGATTTACAGTATTCAAAGGACGTGCGGGTTAATATTGTTGTAAAAAAATACAGGCAAATCTATAAGGAATGTTCAAATATTTGCAATTATATATCTACCTGTAATGAATACATTTTCATACCAACTCAAATCTATTTAGGGAGAATTGGGAATGAACTGGTGTCAGGGGGTCTAACATCGTTATTGTAAAGTGTAGGGAATGTAAGATGTGTGGTTTTCTACTGCTTTGGTGTGATGTACTCCGTTTCTGCACATGCACACAAGGTATTTCCTTAAATATTTCAGTCTATGTATGATTCTACAGCAGTGCGTATGTATATCTGGAATAGGGTTAAATTCAAATCATGTTAAACGAACCACATTAGTTATTCGAACGGTACTGGTCTTTAAATGCAAACTGGTTACTGCCAAATTCAATTGATTCAAATTCAATTGATTCAAATTCAATTCATTGTTTAATAAAAGCAGAAAAACACGTAAATGAGACACATCCAAAAAGACAATCCTTGATGTATGTATGTACATAATGTATACTTGTACAAAATCTGGAAGCCCGGTTTATCCTGCTCATCCAAACGGTGTTTGACGGTAACTTCCTATGATTGTAAATCCCATGATAAAACAGTGCAATAGAAATAAAGATCTCTGATACTCACCTAAACGTTTGCCTTTGTTCCATGTCTTTAAAAGCAAGCACGAGCAATTCTTCCTCAAAACCCCAACCACAGTAAACTTGTAATACAGAATCACCAGTTATTTTGGGTTTTCAAGCTCTTCTTTCAAACGATACGTCTGAATATGGTTCATATCAATTCCATGAAATATCATCCCAAATTATTCTGACATGAAGGGGGCTCAGAGCCCCCCCCCCCCCCCCCCCCCCAACCCCCACCCGATCTGCATCTATCCTTAAATGCACAAATAATTAATTTATTACCAATTCATTTTGTGTGTGCCAACCGTTGTCCATATCTTTGCTTCGCATTCACGCTTTTTTGAAGTACCTTTTCACATATGATGCAGATTACAAATGCATATGAATAATAGTGAGTCATTGATTGTGGTCAAATGAATTGACCGAGACAAACTCTTATCAGCTCTAGACTTCTCTGTTGGATGCGTCCGCTAACTTGTGTGGAGTCCAGGACTAGTCAAAGCGACCTTGGGGACCTAGTGAATTCTGCTTGTATGATACATACATTTGTATTTTCTCTTTATATCGCAAATTACATACATTTGTATTTTCTCTTTATATCGCAAATTTCAGAGAAGACTTTATTCATAATTACTTTCTATAAATCAATATATTAAGCACGGTTTCTTGTCGTAAGGCCCAATGTTATATGTTCAGAGAACATCTCAAAGTGTTTTCAGAAGGGTCAAAATGCTCAGAGATAATGAATCAGTCATAGTGCACCCCCCACCCTCCCCCATTCCCCCACAGCAGAAACGATACCCATGAGACGTGACTCTGTTATGTAGGCCATTAACTATATCCTGGCATTTTAGAATTACTGTATGTCACAGGCTAAAATACAGCCCGTACTTTTTATTTGTCGTGGACGGGCGTCTGGGGTTGGGCTGCTGAAGTGCAGAGATGATTCTCGTTAGCGGGATTGGCTCCTTCTTTAAGTACCCACTTCATGACTGTGCAAACCACTCATATCTGAACAAGGCTTCAATTCAAAAGAGATTGGTCTTCGTCTAATAGGTCCGCACCCTCTTCTACACACTTTATCAAACCTCAAGTGACCGTTTTGTGGTTCAAGGGGGATCTTTTACTGAACGGTATCCAAACCAAAGGGCGTTCCCGCTTATTTTAGACCAAAGTGCTCACGACAAAAGGCAAGCCAATCATATCTATTTTTGTTAATCATGATACAATGTTTTGGGTGTGATAAATGAATTCTAAATGGAAATTGGTTTTAGACAAAATTATAACCCTTTTTCATTAAAGTGCGCATACCTCCTTAAATAGGTTTAGGATAGTAAATATAGTAACCTCGGAGTAACCTTTCCCCTCGGCTGGTCATTTTAAATGTCAACACTACAATTGGCTTCAAAAACTCACTCTAGGGTCGTATTTTAATTTGCATTCAAAGTGAACAGAAGGGTCATCCGTAGACGACAGTGATGATTGCTGGAGATTTGGATCCGCTGAGCAATAATTCAAAAAATTAGTTAACTTTCGTAGTCATGAAAAAAGGTTTCAAGGCTAAAATCCGTTTTGAAAAGCAATAAAAAGGTTTAGTATGGAGGCTTCGCTCAAACAATATCAGGGATCTCCCTCGAAAAATGTTTGAGTGTGAAAAGCCTCCTTGCGCCAATTTCTATGGGACCATTTTCTTGAACTCTGGGCACCATTTCAAACATGATCTTTATTATTATATTCTTTTTCCTTTTTTTTTTTTTTTTTTTTTGTTGGGGGGGGGGGGGGGGGGGGGGGGGGGATCGATGCGGGAGAGGCCCATTAACCCAGTGGAAGATCTACAATTCAGGGTACCAACCAAAATTCCATTTTTCAAATTCCATGTTTTCCCCGAGATTTCGTTTCAATTTTTCCCTGTGCCACACTGAGCAATTTAAAAGACTTCACATGCAGAAAAAAATTGGACCGAACAACAAAAAGTCAAATCCTTACTGTTTTGAGAATCAGGAATTTCAGAACCTGGCAAAATGAAATTCCCATGTTTTCCCTATGTTTTGGTAAAATTTCCAAATTCCCTGTGTTTTCCCTTTCGGGGAATTTTTTGTTTTTGCCATTTTCCCTGTGTGGTTGGTACCCTGTTACATTCTAGATGTGGTAATGGCCCATTCCGCAGGCCTAGGAATATCCCTGAATACATTTCTTACAAACACCTTTGGTAATGAAACTACAGAACAACCACCATTTCCATATGAAGAGTTTATTTAAAAAGACAATAACTACAAGACTGGGGTGACGGCGGAGGTCTCGGGCCGCCCTCAGAAGAGGCTGGCTCCTCCCACAGGCTTCCCCTCTCACAACACATACACGGAAACATTCACCTAGTACAAAGTCTACGTCCCTCTTCTCCCTGCATGACCGGCCTAGGACGGTATTACACTACACGACTTGAGCTGCGATATGACGACATCACAGAGAAGTCGCATACGGTAGAGATAAAATTCTTTGTCACACACATGTGTGATACTCAGAATTACCAATTTTTAACAATTATACCACTCCTGTATGCAAATTGTCTGTAATACCATCACATTGTGCTGATATTGGAGACTAAGTCGTATAGCGTAACCCGCCCTACTCCCCGCGCGGGCTGCTCTCAGGCTCCCGCGGGTTTGATGCCGGACCACAGGGCCTGGGCACGTTTTGCTCACACACTTCTTTGCACAATTTTCATTTGTTTTGGATGCAAATAAAATCATTTGTTTTGGATGCAAATAACCACAAATTTCCTTTTTTTACAGTGTGGTCATATCTGTATTTGGTTTTTAAATTATTTGTGCCCGCGACCGCAGTCAGGGTTTGAGGAAACCCTGAACCGATGTCGGCATGAAGAGCAGTGGCGGAAAGCATGAGTAAATTACTTGCACTTAACGACGATGGATTATAATGGTTTCACCTTACAGGTATTTTCTTTGGTTACATTTTCATTACAGCGTGTCCCCCCAGAGTAAATACATGCAGCTTAGGACGACCACTACCTTCCATTTGATACAATATCTTAGTGGCGGATCCGTGGCATTCTCAATAGTTGAACACAAGCGAGTGGAATATACAATTCTGGCGTAGAATATAATATAAACTATGAGCCATAGTTCCCATGGATGAATCCGCTATAATAAATGTAGCCGTTTAACGAACAAACAAAACCCAGGTCGACCTACTATAGACCTAAATCCTTCCTTCCCCACTCATTCCTTGCTGCTCGAGTCAAGAGACCCCCAAGGATCCCGTCTGTAGCTATAAATGTCTTCTTTCTAACACTAAGTTCAAACCCAAAAAGATGCCCGGGCGGCTACTATGCCGCGTGAGGAAAACCAGATACTTATTCAGGAGCGCGGTGCGGGCAGGGGTCGCGCTGTACGTATGTACAAAACACCAATTCCACGATGAGCGCCCCACCGCCACCGCTCCCCGGTACTCTATGTACAAAAATAATTTGAAAATAACTCTGCTCTCTGTTTGTTAAACTGCTCCGCTCGGGAGGGTTTATCAGCGACCCCCGCACAGTCCATCTGACTCAGGCGCCATACGGTGAACAGCTGTCCATGATGGGATAAAGTGACATACGTCTTGACGGAGCATCTTTGTGGGTTTGGGGCGGACGATCGATCGATCACCCTAGGTTTCTGATTATTACTACATCAAATGTGAATACAAATCATCTGTGAATCATACATCTACGTGTACAAGTTACCTGTACAATGAAGCAAGGTACAGCGGCTCGTCATACTTCTCTCTCTCACTCTCTTTCGCTTCTCTCCGTGACAGTCACTCACGCACAATAAAGTTATTCAGTGGACTTGTTCTACTTGACCCCCCGAGGGTGTTGGTCCGGCCGGTCCCGGTTCGGTCGACCGCAGCCAACACAATGTCTCTCAGGAGCCAACCTCTGGCTCTGGATAAACAATCACAAATACTTGTTTATCAGACCCTTTCAATTCGATACCTCACATTATATGTCCGTAGAGGTTTTCCCAATCCTCTCCAGTGTTGCTTTCTTAGTTTCACGTTCATTCTGTTTCTCCGTTTTTTTTTTCTCAATTTCATTCTGCAGTTTTTCCACTTTTTTCTTCTTTTTTTTCCTCGTCTCTTTCGATTTTTTTTCTTTTTTTTTCCATATATATTTTTTTCCCATGTGTATTATGATAATCCGAGAACAAGTCGATGCCAGTTTGCCGCAGGAGTTGCCCTTCTCGCTGTGGTTTTCAGCTGACTCTATTCCCTTGTTACGTGGATCACCGGGCTCGTAACCCCAGTCGGGTATCAGTGAACCTCCTGAACCTCTTGTTCGCGCATCGCCTGCTGTTGACGAGGCTGCATACACGACCGCGCCACAGACTCAAACAGCCTGAAACAGATAGTTATTTTACTCGGGGGTTTATTAAAGAGATAGTGTCATAGGATATATTAAGCCTGTATTTCACATACTATCGTCATGTTGGTGATCTTGTATTTGTTTTTTTCTGAGAATAGGGCATGAAACTTTATCCTACATACCATAACGAGAATAGTTTTAAACCATTTCTAGTGATATATAACATGTCTATATGTTAACTTAATTCTTATTGCCATTCTTTTAAATTGCCAGCAAAATTGGCAAGAAAGGATTCTATATATATAATATTCTTTCCAATTTCTGGTTTTAATACAATTTCTAACAGGTATTTCAACATTTTGAACCACAAGTACAGTCTATAGGGCCATTCTATATCAGTGTGATACGATACATTTTCTAAACTTACTTTTCGATTTCTGGGGCACAGTGAACAAACTCGTGGTTCCAGAATTTGAACTGCGGGTTTTTGATGAGTTCGATGAAGGTGATAAGCAGACCCCACGGGTGGGGGCGGTTCACGATCAGACGCTCCAACAACACCCTAAATCAAACAAACAAACAGTTAGTAGAATGGAAACAAAGGAGGTCAACTTAATTGTAATTACTCCTGGGTTATGAAAATAATTTGATTTGACCACAAAACCTTGTTACATATTCCTATAAGGATATCAGTCAAAAAATCTGGGGGAAAAAAAAAAAAAAAAAAATTGCATCCCTGAATATAATACACAGGGCAATAATACACATTGTTCACAGTATTTTGCAGTGATGCCACTCCAAACTGATGAGAAAGTAGGAAAAGTAGGAAACACTTTTCCTACTTTTTCCTAGAAGCAACTAGGAGGGAAATAACCTTTAGGAATAGAGATCTGACATTGAATTTTCATTTGGATAGCTTGAACCTAACATATAAATACTCTAAAACATAAATTAAAGAGATGTAGAAAATTTGGTTGTGCAGACCAAAACCACCAAAAAGTAGGAAATCCTACAAAAGTAGGAAAAATGGCATCCTGATTTTGTTGGCGCATCTTACCTGGTGATCTGCTCCTGGATGGCCTCAGTGTTGGCCTCAGCGAACAGGTAGAGCAGCGTGCAGCTGAAGTAGTGTGTGTGGCTGTTGGGGAATCGCAGCTGGTTCGCGATGGAGCTCAGGAACAAGTACCGACCTGTGAAAACAAAACCGTCAAATATTATGATATACTCAAAGCAATGCCTTTACTGAGAGCACTATACATCTCATATCATTTAGAAAAGATGAAGAACCCTTGAAAGTAGTAAGAGTTTCCAAATTTGCACTTTAGAAAATCCCAGGGTGAAAAAATTCACTAGATCGACTGAATGGCCTACTTTGCATAACGTCAAATTTCCAATTTACCATGGGACAACCAGGAACACTTCAGGGCGTCCCTAATTAATGTGTATAAGCCCCTCTGAGATATTTTAAAATGTGCATACGTACTAAATGGAAGGCCCCTTGCCCAAAGGTAAACTCTGTTATATAGAGAGGATGTTCCTGACATATACTAAGCTAAGGAACTTGCTATACTAATTCAGTGTTAGGCACTCACCTCTGGTGTCCAGGTCTACAGCGAGGTTCTGGAAGATGTCCATGTGAGACGAGTGAGCGATGGTGCTCATACTGGGCGTGAGGCCTTTGCTGTGGATGTGCGAGATGGCCTGCGTGCCCACGTACAGCACCAGTGCGTTCATCATCTGTACGTTATAACGGTTACCTGGTTCGTTGGACACCTGGCGATACGGGCGCAAACAAAATCAGTTAGGTGTAATCTCCTAATGGGACGAGAGAGACATATTCTTTTCTGAGGATGTCTAACACGACAGGACAGTAATACTTTTTTTCTTAAGCTATCAGAATAGACAGAAACAATATTTTTGTGGATACAAATTCTAGTGATGAATCTGGAATATCAAGACGTCATGAGGATAACCAAAATTTATTTTCTGGTCATCCACACCCATTTTCTGGACGTCGAGAACACAAGAGTGACAGACTCGTAGAATTTTCTAGCCAACTGTTAAGATATTTTGATCTAATGTGACAACCTTTTTTAATCTGGCCACGACAAACCATACAGGGTACTAACCGAAATACCATTTTCAAATTCCCTGTGGTTTCCCTGAGATTTCCCTGTCCCCGGCAATTTTTCCCTGTATCATATCCAGCAATTTGTTCAAATTTATTTGCTAATACCTGATATCTTGAGAATAAGAAATTTCAGAATCTGGCCAAATGAATTCCCTTTGTTTACCCTGTGTTTTGGCAAAATTTCCCTGTGTTTTCCCTGTCAGGGAATATTTTCTTCTGTCATTTTCCCTGTTTTCCCTGTGTGGTTGGTACCCCTGACATGAAACGCGACTTCCTTAGACTGCTATTAGTATTAGAGTATTCAAAATGGCAACCACATTTTTTCTTATCAGGTCCTCAGTGAACCAGACTCTTAATCTTCAGTAATCCCCATACCTGTAGGTTGCTCCTGAGTTCGGAGAGGAAAGTCACCGGGGACCGGGTCTTCAGGTAGGAGTCGAGGTCCTTCTTGAAGCTGGCCGGCTGGATGGCGCTTGTGTAGTTGGTCATGATGCGGGGAGGGTGCGCGATGTCCGACAACATGTCCACCTTGAGGTTGGGCGTGAATGGGTCGGGCAGGCGCATGTTGCGCGGGAAGGCGCTGAGGATGAGGTTACGCATCTGGATACAGTTGGGCGGAATGACGTCGCAGAAGGCGTAGTGGTAGTCACAGAGGAACTCCGGGAAGTCGTGAAGCAGGATCAGAAGTACACGTAAAGTACCCTGTAAAGCAACGAATCAACAGTAAGATTGTTTTAATGATGATGTGTTGAAGTTTAAGGTCTACTCAGCAATGTTTCAGCTATATTAAGACCAACTGGTTTTTGACTTTACAGGTCAATGAATCTATGGGGATGGAAACGACGGCAAGGGATTGTGTTATAACAGGCACTGCCCAGATTTCTTTTCGTTTTGTTTATTTTCTCTGGCATTTCTTTGACTGATATCCTATATACGGAGTCAAGTCAATCTCATTAGTTGGGAGGGGTGGTCTAGCGAAAAGAGGGTCCCAATGCAAAATCCATTTTGAAATTCCTTGTTTTCCCTGAGATTTCCCTGTCTTGCTGCAATTTTTCCCTGTGTCATAATTGAGCAAGTTGTTCGTGGTTTCAATACAGAACCAATATTTATCCGGTCATTCTTCAGCAATATATCATACCAATATATCTCTTACTTTATTTTTAGATATCTTAAGAAGCCCTCTCACCTTGTAGAGAAGTTGAGTCGGCTTGGCCAAGTCGGCGTTTCTCAGGAAGGGTACTAGGAACTTGAACAGATCTATCAGGAGCTGGGCGTACATATTCCAACCCTGAAACACAACGCACTTGTCTCTCTAGAATTATTACATACAGGTGCATCTATTGGTAATAAGTGCATTACATTGTAACTTATAAACTTATTAACGTTACATGTATTCATATTAATACAGACTGCATTTCATTAAACTACATCTTGAGTGGAATTACACCACTTGCTTCTTGCGAGATCAAAAAGATACGGCGATTATCTTCAGTGAATGCAATGTCATTTACATACATAAATATTTGAATTACATGACTGATGTAATCACATTTTTATTTAGGTAGGTATTCATCTTTAAGGCCTTTAAATCATCATAGTTTACTTTACGGCCTTTTAATCTTTAAAGTAACAACAAGATGCCCATGCTTTTCCGAAAATATTAAAGAAAATATATATGTTTACCATATATCATTAAAATTCAATCTCAGTTCATCTATTTTATTGGGCTAATTTAGAATTGCATGAGCTCCCTGAGGTCACTATGTTATGACGAACAAAAACAGAAAAGTTGGAACCAAAGAGTACAAAAGACACACACACAGTGCCACGGAATTACCTGCTTACTCACCCGCTGCTGTGGGGGCACAGCGAGTAACCGACCTATAAATACACGATGTGAGATAAGTTCTAACCAGGCATACGCGAAGCCTGGTGCCTTGGCAGGCCGCAGGATGTGGAACGCATTACTGCAAAACACAAAGAAGGGACGAATGATTAGACAATGTGAAGTGGTAATTTAGGACTATGATGATGATCGTTAGACAGGGTGCCCACGCTTTTTCAGAAATCAAAATAAGACCTTTATAATACCTTGTCGGGTATCAAAATAAAACCTTTTTAGGAAGATTTTTTTAACCTATTTAAACATTAAATACATTCTACCAAAAATAAGTAAACATTGAAACGACAGGAGGAAAGATAATATCTTGTAATAGATTAAGATTGACCAAAAATAAGCCCTTTCTAAGACCTCTGGACCTAAAATAAGACCTTTCTAATAGCCTTATAAATGGCAAAACCAAAATAAGACCTTTTAAGACCTCATAATACCTGCGTGGGCACCCTGTTAGAGTTTAACGTCCACTCAGCAATTTTTTCCAGCTATATCAAGACCACTCATGTTTTTGACTGTACTCAGTCTAATGATTGAATCTATGGAGGTGGAACCGAGGGCAAGGTTAGGTGGTCTAACAGGTAGCACCAAGGACCGAACCTGGGCCGGTTGCATGCAATGGCAGCATGCTAACCACTAGACCACCCCACCCCCCTTTTAGTTGTATGTATTTTTGTTCTGTACGCATAGTTTCATGAGGGTGTACCAATGATATTTCTAGAAATGTTGACTTTTTAATGTGGTAATGGCCCCTTTAAGAGGTAATCCAGTGCGGCAACTAAAATTACAATGGCCACAGGTCCTTTAAAAAACTGTTAAACAAGTCAGCAACCAAATGGACTGGTTTGTAACAGCCTATTTCACTGGTATGATATGAAGTAAGTTCAGTGTGTAGAATGTAACATGTGAAAGTACATCATTTTAGAAGTACATGTAGTAGGGTATGATTATGTTTGCTCACCAGAAGGCAGTGAGGACCTGGTAGTTGATGCTCTCCAGCACGTGCTCGGGCACGTTCAGTTCGATGAAGAGCATGATGAAGATCCGATGGTATGGTAGCTGCTGGAACTCTGTGTTTCGCACCTCGTGGTCCTGCAGCAAGACACCAGCGACGATACCAAGGACCTGCCGGGGTGCAAGAAACTAACATGGTCAAACAGTGATATGAGGATACTTGTACGGTACCTTTTACCACCTAGTACGGCTTCAAATTCCAGTAATATATGTGCTTTAATTCTCCGAATTTTCATCAATATCTCAATAACCCATTGCTAAAAGGAAATTAAAATTCATCTTTTGTTTTTTTTCACCTGGAGGGGTGCAAACAATAAGCCTTTACTACACGTTTCTTTAAGAAATATCAAACATTTCTAATCGCAATATTCCTAGTAGTAGTAGTTGTAGAAATACTTTTCCACCAAAGTACAATGACTCAAGTAATGACCGTACACAGGTTGATCTGTCATGGCATGACCCGGGCACACCAGACCACCTTTCTGATGAACACACCATCCCTCGACAAACAACATATACTTACCGATTTTTTCACGGACCAGAATGATTGCGATAACTTTATGCTCTTACCTTACTGAGGAGGTTAATTTTGGTGGCAGTGTTGCTGGGTTCTCCGGAGTGTTTGACAAGCAGAGCAATGAGGCGGACAAAGGCATCCAGCGTGTGGAAGCATTTGGCCCGCACCATCGTGGGACTCGCCGTCTGTTCGGCCAGCGCCCGATAGCATAGATCAACACACATCTCGGTACACAGGCGGAAGAAACGTGTAATGAGATCGTCTGTTTTCAGTATGCCGTGTTGGTGCATCTGCAAATAATAACATGAATCCATTTCATTCTTTGAATTCTCATCTTGTGCTACTGAATCAACGGAAAATCTCCACGAGATATTTCTAACCTTTTACAGTCGTGGGGATGGCATAATTTTAACTTAATTGTTTTAAAATTTACTCAGATTTAGTAGAGAATACAGAAAATTGTTTTCCCAATTCCTTGTTGTGGCATTCACCGAGTTTGATAGAATAAAGTTTTCCAAACTAACAATATATTTCATGCACCTGCCCGCTGTTTATTTTCAGACTATTTGCATGGTGATTTAATTGTTCCTTTCGTGATTTCCTAAATTAGCATACAGTGAATGCATCAATTGTGGTTCTTGTTATCCCATCAAACGATTCACAACAACAGCTTATCATAGAGAAACTGAAAGCTGCGTTTCCAACCCACTAACCTGTGTGACAAAGGCAGAGAACGCCTTGGTGGAGTCGCGTCCAGCGGCAGGGGAGTGGTACATCGTTACCCACTCTCGCAATAAGTATTCGGTTTTCTCATGTAGGCCGGGCGGGTCGTCAAACTCGCGGGCCTGCGAGATGCCCGAACACATCATGGTGGGGGCCTTGTCGAGCAGGCCTCCGTCGTTACGTTGGCGGATGGTTTCGATCAGGGTGGTCAGCCCCTCGGGCGCCTGGCGCGAGTGGGCTGCGATCCGGGCTAGGGTGTCGATGGTCGCAAAGAAGTCGGCTTCATTGACCTGGAGATGGAATCAGATTGGTTAGTTTCGTTTTTCAGTGCAAATGTTTCTACTCATGCAGGTTAGTGGAATTTACTAAGATGTTGATGGTCAAATTGATTGACACTCCCTAACTACCCGTACATATCACTCAAAACTAAGATAAGAAACAAACCGACTATTCACATAACTGTTAATGCACGTAATACGATAGCTTGCAAACATGATGCGTTTACTGTTTCCAAAAGCTGCCTTGACATATAGCTATGGCAGGGTCCCCACTCAAGTTTCCTTATCAAATTCCCTGTGTTTTTCACAGATTTCCCTGTGCCATGGCAGTTTTTCCCTGTGCTATTTTCGGCAATTTTGTTCATATCTAAAACGTTTTCTTAATAAATGGGAAAAACTATCAGATCTCTTACATTTTGAGAATCAGGAATTCCAGATCCTGCTCAAACAAAGTTTCCTGATTTCGCAGAATTGTAAATTCCCAGTTTTCCAGGGACTTATTCTGCCTTTTCCCCTGCTTTCTTTGTGCAATGTGCACCCTCATCTATGTGCTATCTCAACTTTGTGTGATCTACGCAGAGGTTCCAATGTTCTCTCTGGTCCTACCTGCGAGCCGTGCTTGTCGTCGAGGCAGAAGCGCTGCACCAGCTGGATGGCGAAGGCCACGGCCACGTAGTTGAGCCCGTTCTCCATGGTGGTGGCAAGGTAGTTGTCGTACTGCTGCATGTTGACGAGGTGCGAGTGGATAAGGGCGAGCACCGCCTCCAGGTTGTACCGGTACTCCTCTCGGCATTCTATGAGACACCTACAACAAACACATACAGTTCCTTTTAGGTTACAAGAAGCACGAGCCCGGCCATCTAATAGCCTAGCTACCCAATCGGCGATCCCTGTATCTAGGGTTTGGACTCAATTTTTTATCATAATTTTAAATCAATACCAAATTTTGAAAATTTTCCTGGGCAAACAAAAAGGATAGGTGATTTTTTTTGTTGGTAGTTCTTACTGACCTCAAGGTCTAACGCTTTGCATATTTACAAGATCACAGATTAATTCTTTTGTGGATCAATTCATGTAACTTTAAAATAACTCTATTTAATTTTCCTGGGTTACCAATTAAAGTTAGGGGATTTAAAAAATTGTGATAATTTTCTGGGTGCTTGGGCTTATGAAAAAGTAGAAACAAACCAACATATTTCACATGTCAAAACCATGCAAAGTAGTTAGATAAGTAAACTGTATTGGTTGATTTGGTTGTTTCATCTAAGTTATTTTCAGTATACATGTTTACCAAAAGACCATTCACTAGGGTCATTGTTTGTATAAGATAAACAGTGTAAGCATCAGTAAAACACCCATGCCCAGAGGGCAACATGTGCTAGATTCACTAGGGTAATTGTTTGTATAAGATAAACAGTGTAAGCATCAGTAAAACACCCATGCCCCAGGGGCAACATGTGCCAGATCAATTGCCCCCAAGGGCATCATGTGCTAGATCAATTAACACACATGCCTTCCTAATTGTTGATAAACAGTCTGGGCCTTTGATCTACTGAAACCTGGAAATGCTAACATAAAAGCAGCAAGAACATTTAAATTCACTAACAAACAAGAAATACGCGAAGGTAGATCGTAAACGATCTAGAGTGAAAAAAATGCAATAACAAGAATTCAGAAAACTATTAGTGGAGGGTAACGTCGCGCACCATGCGGCGTCCAGTGTAGGGCCTCAGTGGCGTCTCTCACCCCCTCCCCCTTCACCTGCCGTCCGTGCACAGACCAGAAGGGGCGGTCCTATACCCAGATATCCCACCACTGACCCAGGCCTCAGTGGCGTCTCTCACCCCCTCCCACCTTACCTACCCCACGTGCCGAGACCAGCAGGGGGCGGACCTATACCCAGATATCCCACCACTGACCAAAGCCTCAGTGGCGTCTCCCACCCCCTCCCACCTTACCTACCCCACGTGCCGAGACCAGCAGGGGGCGGACCTATACCCTGACATCCCACCAATGACCACAGGCCGTACCCCCTCACCTACCCACTCCAAACCTGTCAATCACTATAGGCCGTGCGTGAGTTGGCAGCGACTGGGGGACTGCCCAACCTGCGTGACACATTATGTAACATTGACACCGCTCGCCTAGTATAGCGGTAGCGGACAGGGGGCGGGAACCAGCCTAGCCTTACCCCCCTACACTCACCAACCCCAAGTGCCCTGACCAGCTGGGGGCGGTCCTATACGTTCACTATCCGTGAAGGTGCGACCAGAGACATGAGGGACCTTACATAATGTACTTCAGTGAACAAAAGAAGCACCTGTACCTTCAATTGCTGTACACAACTTTCCGTTATGTACTTAAATGAACACAAAGGATCGACGTTCGACTCTTACTAGTGAAAAAAATGGTATCCATTCACGCAAATACACCAATACAAATCCATTTTTTTCACTAAAAAGGCTCATTTATCATGCTTTGAGAAAATAGTTTGTTTCAGTATGCCCAAGTTCAAACGTTGAAGTGTTTTCCAATAGTGCTTTTATGTTTTCAATAAAATTGTACAGTAAACTTTACCTCCGAATTTGGTGACAAAATGACATTACAGACAGCCAATACTATAGGAAAACCACTGTCCAAAAAGGTCTTTTGTGACATCACAACTGTTGCAAGTGACTTAAGGCCCAGTAAAAGGCTCCCGGAGGATCGCCTTTTAATATCATGGTTTCTCATTGGCATCTGTAATATATACAGCGGTAGGCAGAGCAACGACGTTGTATGACGGGCTCCACTTTGATGTTACTACATATTCATGTCAATATACCAATCTACAGAGTCGTAAAGTTGGCCATACCTTGTAACCTGCTTGTTTGTCCACTGAGCCCCGTACGCTCGGTGGTCCTGCAGCCCCTTCAGCACGATGAGGTGACAGTCGCGGAACCTGAAGTTGAGCTCGTGGTCCTGTGGCATGGACTGCAGTCCGTCCAGCAGCCCCTCCACCGCCTTCTGCAGCAGTGACAGAGCGGTGACAATTTCTCTCGAGTTGCGTGCCACGAGGACCGCCTCGAGTAACACGTGAAGCTGTGTGACCTGCGGGTTGCCTGGTGGGGCGATGATGGCATGGAGGTGCTGCTCGATGTCCCGCGCAATCTTGTCGTAAATCTGGGTGATCTCGTCTGTCACGTAGGATGGCTGTGGCGGCTGAGAAAAACAAAACAAAATTTAAATATGTGTGTGTTTGTTTGTTGGGGTAGTTTAGGGTTTGGCCAACCCTTATGGGTTCTTTCCAGACTGGACTTACAATGTTGAGTATGGTAGTATATATTGAACCAATGTCATGGCGGAGAAAATCTGAACTATGAAAAATATTGACCAGTTTACCCAACTTTCATTGTCATTTAACCACTGTTAAGCTCTTGTTTAGTGATAACTATTAAGTTATTCTTCCATGGCTTTTGGTGACCATTTTGCCATCATGTAATTCAGCAACAGCAGAGTTATATGATACAGAGTTAGTCGGTCTCACCTGAGGAGGTTTGAACAGGGCGTTCTCCTGAGCTGCTTGCGGGGCCGTCGCGAGGAAGCCCGGGATGTTGCGGGCGAACTCTTCGTACACAGCGATCTGTTGGGGCGTGACTCCGCCCACTTTGAGCCTGATCTGCTCCGGCATCCTTTCTGCCTGGTAGGTCAGCACCACGGGGTCACAGTAACGCCGGCCCTCGTTGCGCGCGTGTTTTCGCAGCTCAAATTCCTGACAAAAAAGGGTCAACGGTTTTTTTCCAGGTATTTACATAAATCAACTTATCATTTGCTTCTCCCTTCGGCAGTATTGTTTAAAGGAGAGAACAATTGAAACTATGAAAATCAATAAATGTGCACAATTCTGGCCCAGTATTTTTTTTTATGTAAATATACTATTGTTTGAACTATTTTATGAACAATACAATTAGGGAGGTATTAATATGATGGAGACCTACTGATTATTTATCTCTGCATGTTGAAACAATTGCCATTTTACCTATTTGTACAGTCCTCAAAAATGGCCCTATTAAAGCCTTATTATACTATCTTATTCTTTAGGAAAATAAGATATGTTTTAAATTGCGCAAATTGCCAAGATATACAAGACGTACTGTAGCGAGTCTCTTGTCCATCTCCGGTATTGCCTTCTCTACGGCCGTCTTCTGGATGAAGGCACACGCGAGCTCCGTGTTCTCCTGGGCAATCACCTGGGCGGCCTGTTCTATCAGCTCTTTTTGGGGCGTGGTTGCACCCTGAATAATAGCAAAACAACATTTTATTTTCTGTTAAGTTGGCAGTTCTTGAGACAAATCTACTGGCATTATATGGGTAACACAGTCCGAGTTTTACCAAAAATAAACGTTCATGGCACACTTTAATTTAGCAAAGAACATACAGGTATGCCAGTCCTAGGTTAATGAAAAATTCTGAAACTCCAGAAATCAATTTGAAAACTATCTTAGCACTATGAAACATGATATGAGAAATTCATTTTGATTTTTTTTTTCTATTTGAGGCGATGACGTGAAAAATTAGATACAAATCTGAAATCTAGAGTATATGTCGGAGGACCAAGCTTGGCTTCACTTTAGTCTTTAATACACCGACTTACCCCAAGAGACGTGAGGAAGGCGTTCTTCAGGTTGTTGTTGATGGAGATGAGGAGAGGTTCGCGACATGTGATGAGCGCCATTCCAGCCGTCATGTTCCGCACCATGTGGTGCGCTGCGGCTCTCATCCGAGCTTCTTCGGGATCTAGAGCAAAGTCCTGGCAACAAACAAAAGATTAAGTGAGTGAGGGAGTGAGTGATGTTTTATGCTGTACCGACAGCCAGGGTCATTTTCATGGCAAAAACAAGTAAGGACGTATCTATTTTTGGTTTATCCATGAGATTAAGTTGACAGGACGGGCAAACACGGTCCATCAGGAATGTTATTCCTAAAACGTTTTCAATAACTTTTTTTAGAATGACAACACTTGATGGATCATCAGGATATTTAATTTATCTGAGAATTTGTAAAAATTGTGGAACAGCTTACCTTTCTGACGATCTGCTCGCACGTGGTCAGGGCGATCTTAATGGACCGCTCTACGACCGGATGCAGCAGCTCCTGGACCGAGTGCTCGATCGCGGGACGTACGAACTGCTTTAGGCGAGGGTGGGCTTGGAAGAGCCCCAACTGGGAAAACAAAGGGTTAAGAAACATTCATGTTTACTGACATTTTAAAATTTCCATTTTCCATTTACTTTATTTCTCGTCTGAAATTTTACAAAAACTTAATTTTCTGTGAAATGTATTTTATGTTCAGATTCATTAAAGTTAGCATTCCTTATTCGATATGTATTATGAACTAATCGAAGGTCATAACAAACGAAAATTAATGAGAATATTCAAATAGGACATCTATGTGTTGAGAGCAGGTGTTATTTCTCGGTAAACTCCGCCACTTTGCCCCTCTCGCTATTAGAATGGTCTCTGCATTGGAGTGAAGTATGTCTTGTTGCAGAATGCACGCCAAGGGGGTTGTTACCTGTTCGTTGATGGTGATGTGTGGCGCCATGCCGCCCAGCGACATTATGTTGATGTCGTGGTAGACGTACTGGGGCTGCGGGGGCGTGGTCACGCTCGCTGCTGTCGTCGTTGTGTTAGTCGTGGGTGTAGAACTCAAAACGGTTGTCGTAGATACCACTCCTGGGAATTAATAATAAACATTTAAATTTGTAGAGAAGAATTTGGCTGAAACGTTTATTTGTTTGATGGAGACACCACCCTAGAGGATGAACGTTAAAGGTTTGAATTTGTAGAGAGGAACTGAGTAGAAATGTGTATTTGCTTTATCCTCCTTCCACACTGAAATACAATAAATAGCACTTCCTATTAAGTAATACTATGCATCATAATATCTGCACATATTTTTTTTCTTTTTACAAATAAAAGAAAATATCAAATGTGGTATACAATTCTTCACTGGATTTTTAACAAATGGAACACTCAAAGTACAAAAAAAAATACTAGAGATTCTTAACAATAAAGATCAATGCTTTGGGGGCTTCAATTAAGAACGTTCGCACCAGGGGGGTCTGTTATCTTTCTAAATATGTGTACGTTCTTAATGAAAGGTCCCTTTGGAAGACTTACTGTCGGACCAGTCCTTGTGTTGTGGCAACCCACCTGGTATGTTGACAATGTTAACAGCCATGGTCTCTTCGGGCTGCGGGGTCGTCGCTGTTTCCTTGGGCTTCGGAGCCGACAGTTGGTTCTCAATGGTTTTCGATCGCTCCTGATCATTTAGGTAGTTGGCTGGTTTCAAGTCCTGGAATCAGTTAAGTAACTCATCTGTATTGTCTTTTTTTTCACAGTTAACGTTTACTTCAATTTTTTTAAATTCCAATAACTATCTATATTGTCCTTGGGAACAGTATTATGGGAAGCCTGATCGCAATTGTTCCCCCTTTCTCACTTTTGCTTTAATTGAATTAATTTTACGGTCCTGGGGAAAGGCATTATGGAAGGCCCATTCATAATTGGGTTGGTTAATGTTTTTTACTTCGCATTTCTGGTTATATTTTTTCATCCTAATCACATATGATTCCAGGGACATTATACTAGACATACGGAATGTGGGCGGTGGGCTTTTGTAACTAACACAACATTCTAGGAACATCCCTGGATTCTCGTATCGTGTAGCATTTATATGATACCTGTCAGGCCTACAAGGAGTCTAAAGTGATGGACATAAGTTTAAAAATCCAGGGGCCAGTTGGGCCCCTAGCTTTCCAAATCTAGGGACCCTCACCTAAACCTAAGGGCCCTCAAATATACTAATACTAGTCTTTGTTATTGATAATTTTCAAGGGTCAGTCGGGACCCTACCCCAGAAAATCTAGGGGCCCGACCAGCTTTATAAGTGCCTCGGGTCCCCGGGCCCCTGGTTATGTCCACCCCTAGGAGACGATGAGAACCAACACTCACGTTGATATCCAGGTTGAGGGTCTTGCAGAGGACCTCTATCTCAAACTTAAGGTTAAGCTTGAGCCCCTCCTCCTGGTGCAACTCGGCCAGCACGTTCATGATGCCCATGGTCCACGGGTTGGGCGGCTTGAACACCTTGCTCTTAGCGCACGACTCGAGGACTTTGGCGACAAACGGGACTACAAACAACAGCTCCTGTGCTCCTTTGTAGTATGCCTCGTATACCAAAGACTTCAGATCAATGTCCTAAGGGGGTAAAAGAAACACATCTTAGGGGATATTCAAACTACTGGTTAAAAAGACACATATTAGGAAATATTCAAACTACTTGTTACTGAATCTAAATTACTGTTTTCTTACATACATTCATAGAAGGTATTTAAATATTTTATGTGAGCCAGTCAGTGACGACCCCCCCCCCCCCCCCCCCCCCCCCACACACACACACACCCCGAATAAATACTAGTTATGTACTACAGCAAAATCCTTTGAAACTTAAGATTTGAAATCTCAGTAACCAAATACTAGGACGGACTTTGTTTTGATCTTTATGCAAAGCTACTAATAGAAACAGAGCCCTGATATTGAATGAACACCCATATAGCTCAAAACTAAAACAAGAATACTCTCAAAACAGACATTAAAGTGATGTGGAAGCAATGATTGCGTACTCCGAAATCATTAAAAAGGTAGGGGAAATGCAATCTCAATAGGTTACAACGGTGAAACTTACAACATGTAGAATGGGTTTGTTCTTGGCCAGCGTGAGCAGACCAAGCCAGTGGCCAAGGTTCTTCAGAAGAGATCGGTCGGAGAAGTTGTTCACTCCCTTGTCACTCCGCAGCAGAACCTACAAACGGCCCAAACAATGCTTTATGCAGGTATGTTCGAGGATGAATACATATACACGGCAAGCCGATAGCTCACACAGCCACCAATGGCGACAAGATTTTTTTACCTATGAATTTGAAACATGAGAAAAATTATAACTTTTCTTTATATTATACTCTTATCACAAAAGGAACAAAGTTTTAGAAAGAGGACCTATTCGTACTACACAAAGTTTTAGAAAGAAATTCTAATTCACGTACTTGTGACTTTAGGGTATGTTCCGAGTCACTTATCGCAAATGCCCTAATCATTGTTAATGGTGGACATTTTACTATTAGATGAGTTCTATGTTACATTTTGCTCATTAATTAAGTTTCCGAAAATACTGTTCTTGAAGTTGCACATAGGTGTTTATACTTTTTTCTGCCTACAACACTACATATGTTCATATCTAAAATATTCTGTTCTGTTTTGTGCACAAAACTTAAAAGAAACTGTCCCAATCATTACCTTAATGTTGCGGAAGGTTTCCCTGATGACCATAGTGAAGAATTCCAGGCGCTTGAGACTGTCGATGAAGTTGGCGTAGAGTCTGTGGAAGTTAGGCTCTATGCTGGCTCTCTTCATGACCATGTACTGCGCCACCCACGGCAGGTACTCGTCCGTCGTGTGCTCCAGCAGCTCCGTGGACTGGGGGAAGGGAACACAAGTAGTGGTTATAACAGGAGGGTATGAACCGAAATTCCATTTTCAAAATCCATGTGTTTTCCCTGAGATTTCCCTGTCCCGCGGCAATTTTTCCCTGTGTCCTATCCACCAAGTTGTTCAAAGTTAAAAGCTTCTGAGTGCAGAAATAATCTGGACAACCCAACAACAAAAAGTTGAGTCCCTAATATCTTGAGAATCATGAATTTCAGAACCTTGCCAAATGAAATTCCCTGTGTTTTGGTAAAATTTGAATATTCTCTGTGTTTTCCCTGTCAGGGAATTATGAATTGACAAGTCCCATTAACTGTTTCTGAATGTACGTAAAGCTATTTATATCTTGTAGCTTTCTCTGAGCAGCAGGCAGGCTATTCCATAGTACTGAGCCAGCATACTCGACACTCGTTTTTATAACTAGTGCTAAGTCCACAGGGCAAGTCCCCCTGCACTTGATTAAGTCAATTCGAGACCTTTTAAGACTTGTTTGGATACAATGTATTAAGGGTGCATTTGCCTATAATAATTAGCCTTTTTGTAAGGTTTTGTTAGATAATTTCCTCCCCAAATCATTAAATGAGTATGTCTGAATTCATCTAATCAACTCCTACGGAAAGCTTTTACATTTCTACGTTCGCAAAGGTCTTTACATATGAAAACGGATATATAAGAAAGTTCTTGTTGGACTTGCTGGCGGATAATAAACGAGGTACCTTGCTTAATTGTGCCAGAAAATAAACTAAATGGAACATCAAAGTGGATACAGGATAAATGTTTTTAACCTCGATTTTTTTATAAACTTACTTTTGTTTCCATGTTTGAGAGTGAAAGATTGTTGAAGATGAAGAAAACTTTGTCTTGAAGGTTCTCTGGTGGGACGAGAATCTCCTCCTTTTGACCCTCCGTTCCGGCCAACAGCGTGTCGATGTTGGTCGCGTTTGCAATAGATGGCTGAATGACAGAGGAAAAAGAAAGTTACTTCTTGTATCTGCTACAATTAACATATACCTCTATATTTATCAGTCTGTTGATAAAACAAATGGGACATTATGAGCGTATTTGTATTCGGTTGAAATCTGATGGAAAAAGTAAAACACGTAACCAGATACATGGTTGTGGGGGGGGATCAACATCCCCAGAATGTTCACTACATGATCCTGAAGAATATCATATAGATGCTAAAAGTAAAAAAAGGTTTGATCTAAACATAGATACCAGTACCGGGTACTACTAAACCCCTGCCGGGCTACTGCAAATTGAAGAGTTCACTTTTTGACCTATTTACATCAAAAGATCCATAAATATTTGACCTGGACTATTAAACTTTCATGCAGGTATATGCTAAAACAGTTCTTACATGGTCTCCAGCTCTTCCCTTGGGCGCGCCCCCGCTGCCTGCCTTGGCCGTGCCCTGCGTGGGCGTGGTGGACATGGCCGGGGAGGTGGCTACGGCTGACGTCGGGGTGGCGTTGGATGTCGAGGTGGATGTGATGGGCGTAAGGCTCGGACTAGTTACTGGACCCTGGGGTCGGTTTGGCGGTTCCTGCGACCGGGCACCGAATTCGACATACTCGATAAGGTGCGGGGGGAACTGGCTGAAATGCTGGATGGATGCTAGGTGTTGGCAGTACTGAGGGTAATCCTTTAGCCTGCGAAAGAAATAAACTTAACGTAAGCAACAATACAGTGGGTTATTTTCACTTCATTATGAACAGTACCAAGTCTTTTTTTCATAGTCATAGCAATACGCTTTTTCACAAGACTCTGAACACTTCTGAGGTTATGATGAGCAGCTATTAGTCATCATGAATCTTACATAGGGGATGAATGCAATTTTAAACGTGAATTTCTTTTCTTTTTTTCAAAATAGCCAACCGTCCTAAAAACCATTGCTAACAACTATTTGAAAAAAACATAACCCCGGTTATTTTTTCAAACTAATGAACTCGATAAATATTGATCAGGGCTCAAAATTAAGCATTGCCCGCCTGCCCGGGGCAGGGTAAAACTTGAGAAGGGGCAGGTAGATTTTGACATGTACCTGCCCAAAGGGCAGGCAAAAATTCTGTGATATTATAATAATAATTTATTAAAGCTGGGCAGGTTAATTTGAGGGTCGGGCAGGTAAAATTTGACCTAGACCTGCCCGAGGGGCAGCTAAGTTCAAACCCATAATGTCGAGCCCTGTTGATTATTTTGTTATAAATGTACCTTAATCATGAATTGTCTAATAAGCTTTCTGTATGGAAAATAATGTTTGGGAAATAAAAATTGAGCTTACCTGGTTTTAAATCGGTCTAAAGCAGCAATGCCAAAGTAGTACATCTTACTGCCGTGTGGTTTCTTCAGCGCCTCCAGAACGTACCGCAGGGCGATGCCGAGATCCATGTACCTGGAAAGTCAAATACCAACAGTCACCACCCGCTGTTTATACCAACACACAGAGAAGAACAAAGAAAAACACTGTGATCCATGTAAACTCTACACAAACCTATATGAACTGTGACTTCCAGCATCAATAACTCTTGTACCCTACTGGGTGCTCGTCATTTTTATTTTTGTATGTCATCCCTTTGTACAATATGTCCAGTCGACCATACTGAATTTTTTTTAACTTTAAACTTTTGCAACTAGTTATCTATTAACAATCGCAAATTGTTCATTTGCGACCGATTATTTTCACTTATCTATTTACTTTTATTTTTCTAAATTTTAATTTCAAGGAGATACGTTCCTATACCTTCTGTAATGAGATTGTGAATAACAATCATAGTGATTGTGTCCAGAATATAAGAACAAATAGGCAACTAAATGACTTCTGTGGAAATAATACAAGCGTAAATAGCCGCCTTACGTGACCAGGCCTTGTTCGATGATGCCCCCGAAGAGGACGGCCGTGGTGTGCAGCTCCTTGTCCGGGTACTGCGGGAAGAACCGGTACTCCTCGAACAGGTTACGTAACATGCAAGCAAACACCTCCTGTAGGGGGGAAAGGAAACGTTCTTAGGTCAGCTTTTACTTCTTTTACTCAAACTCTAGTAGATGCAGTGGTATACCCTGGGGGGTTCTAAGGCTATGTGGAATCCCCCCCCCCCCTCAGTTTTCTCAAAAGTTTTCATAATGAAAACTACAATTATAGATAATTTCATCAAAGTAACTCAATGGAACCCGCTCGCTTTTCCTTGACACCCTCACGGATTTACCTGGAACCCCCTCAGATTTTAGGGCTGGGTACCCCCTTTGGATATTATCCTCTTCAATTAAGTTAAACATTTTACTGCTGTGCTGTACTGTAACTGTTTATTAATCCGAACAGAGAAACGTTTGAACTTATAAGACAATTTGTGTTTTGAAAAGAGTAACGGTAGTGACGGCATCAACAATACAACATTCTAAAATTGTGGAAAAAATAGTATAGTAGAAAGCGTCATACTAAAGGAATGACCCACCCTTTCCTTTTTAACTGGTGAATCCTTAAATCGCTTTAACATCTCGAGAACATCATCTATTGAAATCGTTGGGTGGGGTGGATGGTTGTATATCCGTTGGAAGTACGAGTTGGCTTCATCCTCGATTTCCTTTGAAAACTGCTGGCTCACTGAAGTACAAATAGAACATTGGAATTTAGTAATACTCAACAAGGTCATTTCTTCAAACATCAGAGAAGTTCACTTGACATATAAAAGGGCGGCTAGAATTAATCACAGGTAAAGTTTAAAACCTCTTGAACTGCTTACTCACAAACAATTTCAAATATACCAGATCACTACTGCCTGTCCCATGGTCACATCTATTAATCACACAACATTATAACTTGTAGGGTGTTTCAAAAGTTGACCAAGGTGGCAAAACTACTTACTGCTGCGGCCGAAGCGGTCGGATCCTCCGGGTTGCGTAACTTTGGGGCCAGATGGGGCGGACACTCCGCCAGCGAGTGCTCCCAGTGCGGGTGACCGGCCGGACGAGCTGCCCAGACCACTCTCTGAGCCAACCATCGAGCTTCCGCCCAACCCGCCAGCACCCAGCCCTCCGCCTCCAAGACCACTGCCTCCAAGTCCTCCGCCGAGGCCACCAGTGCCGAGACCGCCTCCTCCCAAGCCACTGCCTCCGAGGCCACCGCCTCCAAGGCTGCCGCCCCCGAGACCACCGCCGCCCAGGCCTAAGCCACCGCTGCCGCCTCCGCCACCGCCCAGCCCGCTGGAGCCGCTGCCGGGGGCACCGCCACCAAGAATGCCGCTGCTGAGACCACCGCCTCCAAGCCCGCTGCCGATGTTACCGCCAATGTTACCGCCAATGTTACCGCCAATGTTACCGCCAATGTTACCACCAATGGTACCACCAATGTTACCACCGAGCCCACCGCCGGGCATACTGCCTGCTGTGGACATGGTGGACATGGTAGACGACATGGACAAAGCTGGAAATAAGATGAAACGGTCCAATTTATCTCCCTATTTCTTTTTAGAACTACAAGTAAGAACGGATGGTTTCAACTATTCTGCATTTATTGTTTGATGTTCTAACAATTAACATGTCAAAATAGTTTCTTTTAACTTTCAAAGCATATAGACAACTTCTGAGGACCTCTCAGGTGCTTTAGTAGGTTAGGTTACACAATTAATTCAGGTATGACTGCTACAGGTGGTTTTACCACCTTCGAACTGTGATTTCAAATTTTTTCTGATAATCTGAAATCAGTCAAAAATCTGAGACCTGACATCGCTGAGATATAATTTACTCGTAGAGACTTACTGTGCAGCTGTGAAGTGATGGACTGTATGGGGTTGTATCCCTGATGAGACTGGGACGAAGGCGGCATGTTGAACGGGGTCCCACCGATCGAACTGGTGGGAGGGGCGCCGAGCGAACCCACAGGGAGACCGCCCACGGGGCCAAGCGAGGAGCCGACTGGGGGTAAACCGCCCATGGCGTCCATCTATGACAAAGAAGGGATCAGTGTTAAAACGGGAATTGCTTCATGAGTTGTTTATGGCATGTAATACATTACCAGGGTGCCCACTCTTTTTCAGAAATCAAAATAAGACCAAAATAAGACCTTTATAATACATTGTCTGGCTTCAAAATAAGACCTTTTCAAGACATTTTAAAGAATTTTCCTGGACCTTTTCAATCATTTACACATACTATCAAAAATAGGTGAAGATAGAAATGACTGGAAAAAAAATTACATCTTGCAATAATTTCAGATTGAGCAAAAATAAGACCTTTCTAAGACCTCTGGACCCAAAATAAGACCTTTCTAATAGCCTTGTAAATGGCAAAACCAAAATAAGACATTTTAAGACCTTATAAGACCTGCGTGGGCACCCTGATTACATGTGTTCATATTCTAATTGGTTTAAGTTGAGGGATAAAGCAATAGTCTCAGGAAAAACTCATACATTTACTCTTTTTCTTTTTTTTTTTTTTGGGGGGGGGGGGGGGGGGGGGTAATTTTTTATTTTGGGTTGGAGGATCGTCATTGACGGTTTTCAATCCCTTCCCTCTCAAAAATACATTACAAGGTCTTTGGTTCCAACGTCGATAGTTTATAAAAGGTTTACAAAATATTATGAACATCATAATATTAATATAGATGATATAAGGCAGTGTCTGTCTTTTACCTGTCTTTTAACTATTTAAGTATCAAGGCTAGCCTGCAGGTAAAACTAAAAGAAAAGGCTACACGTGGCTGGGTGAATTTTCAATGCCCGGTTGCATTAGAATCATGTTATGGTACCATAATCTCATAAAACATTCTTTCACAAAAATGCAATTTAATAATTCAGGAAAAACCACTGCAGAATTTTCCACATTTTTCCCTGACAGGAAATTATTTTTGCCAAATTAATGCGTCTTCCATAATAGCAGACTATACGGTTACTTACTGCATTGTTTCCCACTGGGTTGGGCAGTCCTTGCAGGGGTGTTGGTGGGGCGATCGCTCCAGCCTTGGCACCAACGACTCCCGGGGGAGCGGTTCGAGGCTTCAGTATGACGTTCGCATTGGCCACCATGGTAAGGATGGCGTCAGACAACTCCTGGGCCACGCTTCTATAGACGGTGGAACAGAAACAGAATCAGATTATGAACAGCAACCAACTTCCCTGCAAGAAATTTCCTTTTATGACGGCAAACTTTTTTTTCTATCCCGTTTCAGATTCAACGCTACATTGTAAACTTTCTTACCTAACTATTGGCAATACAAAACAGAATTTCTGACTATTCGAAATCATCAGGTGCTGGTGGGCCTATGGCCTTAAAATGGGGGTCTGGCCCTTAGATTCTTTGACTTACGAGCCTTACAGGCCCCTATAATGTTACAAGAGTCTACTCTTCCATCTAGAATATTTGTTTCCTCCTGATCGAAGTCGACGCTGTCCCAAGGTCTTTAAATTCTAATATCGATGATTCAAAAACCGATGAAGAGAAATTGGCCCCTAGAGTTCGGGGATCAAATGCCCCCCCCCCCTCCCGCCATATCTCAGAACCTTATTTCGACCCAAGTATGCTATGGTTGATATTAGCTTTGCTTGGTACGTACCCGGCACAGGCCTGCACGCAGGTGAGCATGGTGGCGAGTGTCTCGGGCGGGATCTGCTGACTCTTGGTCTGTGGTTGCTGGTCGTCCTTCATCACGCCCCCGATCAGCTGCGGGCAGCGGCGCTTTAGGAAGTTCACTGAGGCCTGCACGAACGGCTCCTGAAGAGGGGATGGGATCATGAAGACAGGGATATAAAGTTGTACTTCTGAATAACCTTTTATATTATTTTATGTAATGTTTCCATGCATAAGGATGTAAGGTAGGGTTAATGAAAAACGTCACCTCTAGAGAGGAAATTTGAAATTATCTCAAAATATGAAACCAACGCAATGTAAGCAATTAATTTAGAAAAATACTATCAAGAGGTTAGAATGTAAAAGTATCTGAAAAATCTGAAAACTGACATTCCTACAATATCGTTTATTCCCACAAATAATAAATCCTAGATATGTAGCCCCTCCCCCCTCTAAAGAAAATAGTTGTGATATAGACAAAGTACATGATCGGCTGTCCACTATGCGAACAAATGTGGGAATATCATTACGACCAATGAGATTACAATACTAAAGTTGCCTTTTCTTTCAAGATCATAAACTTACAATTTAAATCTAACCCAATTTGTGCAGATTGCAGTATTCATCAAACGACTTACTCCGTGCTCTCTGATTTTGTCCGACAGCCACTTGTCTAGTTTGAGGTACTCGCGTCGTGAGGCCAAACAGGCCAGATCAATGACGAAGGCGAACGGGGTCGCATTCAACAGCATCGATAGCGCCTGGAAATAAAGGTAGAAATTGAAATATGTACATTCTAAGGCTAAACCTGAGACAGAATTCAATTAAAAAATAACTCAGAAGTGGTGGAGTGCAATCAAAAGATGTCGAATACCAGTAACAGCAGTCATTTGTACTTGGTTACTGGAAACCCAGAACTCTATTCCTGTACCGCATCAGCTTGGGCTGGAGTCTTATTAAATATCCTCAATTTTCGATATATAATTCAACATGATGCAGCAATATGCCCCTTTACTTATCAAAAGTGGAAATTTGATCTGTGCTACTTCAACGATAGGACCACTAGCTTGGTGGACTCTTAGACAAGACAGTTGAGGAAAACCCTTCAAAGTAAACCCTATATGTTTGTTTTCGTTTTTTATTTCTGAATATATGTGTCACCAATGGTTTTTTTCTAGGCTCTCACCTTGAGGTCCTGGGCTACATCCAGTATCCTGGAGAGGCGCGTCTGGTCGTGGTGCTCCCCGCGCATGTACCACTCGGCCATCGAGTGCATGACGAGCGTGCGGATGGTGGTCGACTGGCCCTGGCAGTGCCACGAGTAGTGCAGCACGATGGCCGAGTTGGGGTGGTTGCCAAGGAAGATGGGCATCAGGTTGGACAGCAGCTCATGTTTGAGGCTGGTCCATGAGGTCATCTGCAGCAGCGCTAACACTAACATGTCTGGGCAGTGCTGGACGGGGAACTTGAAGAGGTCGGACACCTGCTGGTAGTGGCCGGCCTCCGACAGGCGGAGTAACGTCTCCACCAGGTCCAGGGACTTCCTACAGGGACACAAAGAGGATATTCCTTTTAGCTTGAGGTTCTCTTTAAAGTTTTATGCTTGACATATTACACATTGAATTATGTTAAATGGTTAAAGCTGTTTCAACAAAGTCCAGATACTTCCTTAAGGGACACGAGAGTTGGAGATGCCTGTCACCTTTTTAAGTTTTTAAAAATCATTATGGGAAATGAAGTTTAAGTCTTCACATGTTATATCATAAAGAAAGTTTTTGTAATTGCCTTACAAATATCGTTATATAGCATGACTATCTGGTTCAATTAAATATTTCGCAAAAAAAAAATCAAATACGAAATCGGCAAAATCTGATTACAAACACCATATCTGAAAGAGTCTAGTTTGAAAAGCATTTATTCATTTTTAATGTATAAACTATTTTACTGTCTGGTCGTTTTTCAGGTAATTAAATGTATGTGATTTTACCAAACAAAAATCCAAAGCCAGAGACAACTTGTATTGTTCCTTGAGCTATATGAGGGAATAATTGCTACCCCTGTATGATAAAATGCCTCGTCATGCATTAAAGAACAGCAACTTTTTTGAGAAGATATAATTTATAGATTAAGATGAACATTTACGTACCATGTGGCAATGTCGCGGTTGTCTTCGTCGGGGGGCGTTTTGAGGATGTCAATAACAACTGTGTGGCACGGGTAGTCGGCCAGGCAGAACACATCGGGGTTCTTCAGGGCTTGTGTGATCCACGACAGCTGAATGGGAAGGTTTCACGTTTTATTTTCATTTGTCATTTGAAATAGGAGAAAAATCTATCTGAATCATTCATTTTTCAAATGTTGATTCTAGATATCCTAGATAGTTACACCATTTATAGAACAAGGAACAAATGTCTAAAGAAGTTTACCAAGTTGGTCTTTAATTTGAACCATTCAGTTTTGATTATTTTCTTTCTACCATAAACCCTCAGAAAAAAAAAATTTCACAAGTTTAACGATTTTACTGTTAACCAGCAAAGAGCATTTTCTGATTCATTCAACATATTCCCCTCTTTTCAATAGTTGTAGCCTGGGCCTCCTCACCTGTCCTTCGGAGTTCTTCCACTGCTGGCAGAGCACGTCGATGGGGAAGACGTCCATGAGCCCCCTGAAGAGGCCCTGCACCAGGAGCCGCAGCCCCTGCTTCCCCTGGATGATGAACTCAGGGTGGTCCAACTTCACCACCACCTCTCGCCACTGCAGATGGGGAGCCTGCGCCAATTGAAAAAATAACAATTATTTGAATTATCAAACAAATTCTGTAAACAAGTTTTTTTTGGGTTAGTTTAACATCCAGCCAACCCTTTAGAGTTCTTTTACCAGACTGCACAAGGTAAAGCTTTTCAGCTAGTTTTATGCCACAAGGGCGGTGACCGAATCTATGAAACGATTTAGGAGAAACCCGCCACTGGGTTTGATACCCTACTCTTTTCGAAGAGTGGCAAGGGGTCTTCAATGTGCAATGTCCCATAGAAAGCAATACACCCTGCAGGCTAAGAAAATTCGTCTAGTTGTCCGAGGACGACCAGTAATGAAAATCTGGTCGTCCATATATAGTTAAAGATCGTCAACAGTATTGGGACAAGTTAACACTATTAAACAGCTATTGAAATGAGCAGAGGATTGATCTTTGTAAGGAGAAAATATCCACGATTCCTACAAAATATCGATCTGAAGGACGACCAGAAATCACTTTCTGGTGGTCCACACCCTTTTTCTGGTCGTCAAGGACACGCGGACACACAGCTTTTCCTAGCCTGACCCTTTCTCAGAGATGACATATAGAGTTAAGTCAGAACTATTTTAATAAAGAGATCGCCATGTAATACGGAATTCAATGTACGTTTTTACGTATTTAAGGTATAGTTACATCAAATTGTAAGTGAGAAAAACCCTAATCATGCGTGACTTTATATTTTGATATGCTAAATTACACACTGTGCGGTGCTTACTCTATACTTGGATAGCTTAGGGTAGCATTCAACGGGTCTGAACATTCATCCATTTCACAAACATGACGATAGAAGCTCTAGATTTTCGGACTTTTGGTGCGATACTGAGCCCTTTATAAGTAGATTTGTTTATGTAACTGACATATCACAACCAATGCTTTATGGACGCTGTTCTTACTAGTTACTTTGTGCCTATAAAAATGTTCCCTTTCAGAATAATGTGGAGTATCTTACCAGTTCTTTCACCACTTGGACAAAGATGTCAACATTCCATGTGCTGGGTCCGGCCGACTCCGGCTTCTCCTTTCCGTCTGTCCAGATGTTTCCACCGCTCGGGTTGTTCATGCTCTGTCAATAACATCACATGTGTCTTAGTAGATTTGTCTATCCCATTATTAATTTTCTTAATTCTTGTCTAACACCAAATACTTTCTTACCTAGCTAAACAAATGAAGTATTGAGAAAACTACGTACAAACATCAAGTTACATCACTGTACCAAATCACTTTTCTTAAGTTCAACACTTTACAAGTCGATAAGTTTATGTATATTTTCATCTATTTATGTAATCAGTCAAGGTATCATTAACATTAAAGTGTAAAATTCTTATTACCTGAATGGAGATTTGATCAGCGAGGCCAACCGGGGTTCGCACCATACAACCGAGCACACGTGCCACGGCTTCTGGCGTTATCTCCCGGACCCCGAACTGAACCAAGGTATTCCGACATTCTTCAACACTGGAAATGAAATCAAGAGAGTTTGTGTAATTGTATTTTCTTGATAAAAGACATCTTTATCATATAATATACAGGATTTTTAACAGGACACTGAAAGCTAGGTATAGAACGCGGTGAAAGATATTTGACAATTTTCCTTACCTTCCGGTAAATCCATAACCCATTTCCATCACCGCATCAGCTAGGGATCCTTCCATCTGCAAATCAAGATTTTCTTGTTAAATTCAAACATTTTTAAGCATACCTTTAGATGTATTTTGCTTTGTTATGTATATGTACAATTAACCATACTGCTCATCACTTTGAAAATAAAAAAAACAAAAAACAACTGCTATATAATAATGTTACCGGTGTACGGATTCACACATAGAAATCCCAGTTTTGAATATGTATCCGGAGAAAGCCGATATCCAGAGAAAGCCAAGACATAGTAAAATTGTATATCAATATCGTACGTAGCTTCCATAGTATAACAAGCTAAGCGGTCACGACCTTGTAGAGCATATATGCTCCAAAAAGAGGCGATCGCAGTATAAGACCATGGTAACAATTTGGACTGAGCGAACATTGACCACCTGGTAAACGTCATGTGTACCGGAGAAAGGGCCAAGGAAACCCGTGGTCTTGCTGGCGCGGAAAATGCAATTATCTATGTTTGTTTTTTTTGTCTTTCCTGCACGTCGTTATGGCCTGAAGTATGATCTGTAAGAACCGATGAAGGAAGTACTGCGAAGTGTTGTGCGATCACCAAAAAAAAAAAAAAAAAAAAGAGGAAAGGAAGCGTCTGTTCAGTGGCGTCACATATATGAAGTGTGCGCAAGCTTATCCAGTCTGTCTATAAACTTTGTGCAATTGCAGGTAGACGAAAATATTGTTTGTAAAGACTGAAATGCAAGAGAACAACATATGTTTTCTTGTATCAACAGATACAAGAAAGTCGACAACATAATCTGTTTAAGCACTTGTCTTTCAGTTCAATGTAAAGTGTGTGTACTGGTCCTATGAATTCGTTGGAACATGCAACAGCCCCTGCCCTAACCATGCCAGCATTTCACTCGCTGATGCAATACCACCATCTAAGATCCCCACACATTGCCTCCCACAATCCATTGGGAACTATTCTGTGTGGCTGCCCCACCCACCAGTGAAAAACCCAACATTTCACTCGCTGATGCAATACCACCATCTAAGATCCCCACACATTGCCTCCCAACATGCTCTAGTCAGTACAACGCTTTCTATACCCAACTTTCTGTGCCTATTTCTCAGCCATGACTCACAGCATACCTTATTGGCTCTATTACAGGTTACACTTCACCATTCTCAATACATATCACCCCATCTCATTAAAATCTACTGATAAGGCCAATCCGAGAAACACTTACAAACTTTCTCTTTTTTCAGCATGCAATCTGCTGATATCCAGCCTACAACAAACACCACTCCCACCCATTAGTCACCACCAGCCTTGGACCGCCGGCACCCAGCTGAGCTCCTCCCAAAATAACCATGACTCAGACCTCACGCTCCTCCCATTACAATAGAAAGGCGATCACTGAAAGTGATCGCCTCTCAATAAAGTATTTGGTTGCATAGCAAAACGAAGTTCCGTGATTGAAAACTTACCGCTGATTTCGGCATGATTGCTGATTCTGGGACAAGCTTTTCTAACTGGAAATCTTGTGATTCAGGATACAGCAAAGGTGCGAGGATAACTGGCACTCGATCTTGAGGAAAATCTGGAAAATCACAGAATTCATAAATAAATCATTATAGTGTTACTGTCGACTTATTACAGAATATTGAGTGAGATGGAAATTCCATTCTGCTATGTAATATTTTACATCTCTTGTTTTGCCCTCATTATTGTACAAAATCAAATATTTAAACCGTATTATTAAACACATCTCCAGTTTGGTGGCCAAAGAGTTGTTTTATTGGTAGATAACCAGAGTAGGAATCAACACGTTTCGGTCAGCTCAGAAAAAAGGATTGTTATTGTAGGATTCCAATCTTAAGATCACTGCCTAATTTCACTAGCCAATGTCATCCTCATTCACTCAAATAAAACAAATTTACCAATATAATCAGGGGTGGACATAACCAGGGGCTCAGGGGCCCGAGGGCCTAAAAAGAGTGGGTCGGGCTTCAAGTTTGACTGGCTTAGGGGCCCGACTGCCCCCCCGAAATTAACAGGATTTTAAAGTTATCGATAGATCCTAGATTTTGCTGTGGGCCCCTAGATTTCAAAAGCTTGAGGCCTGACTGGCCCCTGGGTTTTAGGACTTACATCCACCACTGTTAGCTATATATTATTTGTATAAACTAGAAGTCGTACCTTTGCGAAGGGCCTTGAGGAAAGCTTCCTTCTGCGGGGCGGTAATTCCCAGTTGCTGACGACTGTGCACCAGGTGCGTCAACAACAGGTGGAGTACCTCGACAGCGACGTCCTGGAGGCCCCCCTCACCCCCAAGCCCGTCGTCAACGTATGAGTTGAGCAGGTGCGGTAACTTGTTCTTCACAAACTGCGCCGCGAAGGCCCGTGTCTCGGCGTTGGTCGAGTTCAGCTGGGCAAGGCCGAACACCACCTCCTGGACACGGTTGAGTTTGAGAACTTTGGAGAGCTGTAGAAACAGGTGCGCTGAAGTCTTAAGGCTCTGCAATGGAGAATGGTTTCTGTAAGCACTAGCAACATCCGAAAATTATCATTCGCCTGACCCTTTAAAAATTAATTTAACAAACAATGCAGGCAAACAAAAAAAATTCTTTTAAATAGTTATTTAATCTTTAAATCTCATCAGAGAAATGCATCCTTCATGTGATGTATCAATATATTTTATACTGTGCCTGTTTCATTATAAATGGCCAAGTTATAGGTGAAAAGCGATGGACTATGCGATACTGTATAACTAATTGGATGATCTAATTTCTCTAAACTTGAATGAAACGTGGCATTTTTAAGGGATCTTCTTGAAGAATGTGTACTGGTCTGTCGGGTCAGACCAACGGTTTCCTAACGTAACTATTATGCAAAAGGTATCTAGGTCATGGAAGGACTAGACCTGTACTTGCCTTTTGATGGTGAAGGGGGTTGTCGATGGCGTAGCAGAGTGTGGATATGAAGTTTGGCTTGGTCAAGAGTGGGACACACTCTTGAATCAAGTACTGTGTCTGAAAACAAAATCATCCAAATCACATTGAATTTCTGATACACTTACCAATGATCAGGTTAAGGACGCGCCATGCTACCTGGGCGCATTAAAATGGAAAATGGTGCATTAGAGAAGCTAAAAAACAAAGGTTTTATGGCGCATTGATTTTTTTTCCAAATGTTTTAATTTCGCAAAGGTGTCATAATGGAGCACTGCTTTTTTTTTTTTCTGACTCAATCACTGATTTACTATTTTACAACTATCGTCTCGGAAGCAATCTTTCAGAAAAGAAATATTTCAACGCATCTTTTTTTTCTTTTAATCGCAAAAATAACAAATCTACTGTGGATGCAACCTTTTGTAAAATAAAGGAACCAAATCATAATAGGGTCTTTCAGATATTCGCATTAAAAAGTGCATGGGATTATATTCACACATAGAACAACCCGTATCTTATTCTTACCTGATGGAAATCCTTGCCACTGCTTTTACCATCTCCGCTGAAATCAACATGGGAAAAGAGGCACCGAAACAGATGCCGTTCAGCCTCAGCCCCGTGGTGGGCTACGAGCTGAAATAAAGAGGACCGGATACAGGGTTGACCTTAGAGAAGTTACAAGTACTGGGTACTTAACTAGTAAAACTCCTGTCGGGCTAGTGAAATATGTGAGCAGTTAGCCCGGTGGACTACCGTAAAACCCCTAATTTAAGCCGAACCCTAATGTAAGCTGCACCCTGACTTTAGAGTTTTTCTTTTGGCATATTGTCATCATATTTTTTCAGAGGTACCATTGCATTCAAGGTTGTGTAAAACCCTAATTTAAGCCGCACCCTTAAAGTTGAGGTCTTATTGATACTAATTTCTGAAACTAACCCTTATTTAAGCCGCGGCTTAAATTAGGGGTTTTACGGTAGTGGAAATCTTTGAAATTACATTAAGAACTTGGTATACTGACAAGTGCAACTTTGATCCGGGCTAGTGGAAAGTCAAGGTCACTAGCCCGATGGACTAGTGTACCAAATAGTTTAGGAAAACCTTTGGGATTGAGAAACGAGAACATGCTTAAAAGTTATACAGTGTTCAAAAATAAGTATTTATTCTATATGCGCACAGGATTGAAAAGTGTGCACCCGGAATGTTGACCATGCACACCCATAATATAATATAGATATCAAAATCAACTTTGAAAAGTGTACACATCAGTGCACAATGTTGAACACTGTTATTTTCCCAATTGCAGATAGCCTATTTCCTACACTGTACCTGCAGTGCAGACTAGGCTAGATCTAGGTGCAACTGCTTAGATCTAAGTATAGACATTTTCAGTATTTATAGCTTAATTTGTAGTTTATCACAATGGAAAGCTACCACTGACTATCTTGTCATTTCATATTTGTGTGTATATGATATTTTCTTCAAATTGGTTCGACGATTCAATCATTACAGATAGATTATGGCAAATATTTGGGTTATTTCTGTATTGTTTCTATCTTTTCAAGTTTTTGTGGACAAATCTACGAAACTAGCCTGCAGGTGTTAAAAACTGAAATCAGTTATCCGTAGTGGGGAGAATTTAGGGTACCAACCGAAGTAACTTAGTTCCATTTTCAAATTCCCTGTGTTTTCCCTGTCCCACAGCAATTTTTCCCTGTGTCATGTCCGGCAAGTTGATTGAATTTAAAAGCCTCTGCGTGCAGAAAAAATTTGGACAACCGAACAACAAAAAGTTGAATCCCTAATATCTTGAGAATCAGGAATTTCAGAACCTGGCCAAATGAAATTCCCTGTGTTGTGGCAAAATTTACAAATTCCCCGTGTTTTCCCTGTCAGGGATATTTTTTTGTCATTTTCCCTGTTTTCCCTGTGTGGTTGGTATCCTGAGAATTGCAACCGGTTACATTGGACCGTCTGTTGCGATAAAGAGCTCTTGAAAGAAACCCAATTATATGATGAAGAGAAACAACAGGAATAACAACAGGAAATAATTGTCTATGCAGCAATAAAAAGTCATAGACATACATAATATCTTATGCATCTCTGTCGCTCCATGCACTTTTTTTTTATAATTTTCTTGAATTTTAGTCAATCTTTAAAGATAGGTGATTTAGGGCAGACATCTCTTTTTGTTGTTGTATTATAGCCATATAGGGAGAGCTCAAAGGTGAATATATATTTAATCTTTCCAACCTCATTTAATTATCTATACTGCGTCAGATTCAGAGGGAATTAGTTTTCTTTATAGTTTCAGTGTATCGATCTACATCATAATTATGACATGTTTACATTCAACTAAATCATAAAATGGATAAATATTTTATATAGGGAAATATACAGGGAATAATATAAGGTCAGTAGTAGTCCTGGGTTCAGGGAGGTAGGGGGTCCACGAGTTCCCTACAATGAGTTCTTAAGTTATATTTAGTTTCTGTTTCTTTTTAAACTAACACACTAATTTTATCAAATTTTCAAAATGTTATGAATATGTTGATCCTGGGCAGATGTGTGCAAACAGAGGGAGAACTAAAACAAAATAAAGGGGAATATAGAATCCCTGCATGGAACGTGGTGAATGTTTTTTTCTGTCTACATCCTGGTCCAACCAGACTCACTGCCACTGGCCAGTTTGCCTGCAATTCTTCTAGAATATTTTAATGTTTTCGCGATTTTGACCTTCCTGGAACCTAACCGAATAAGCTAACATTGACTAGAAATGTAACACATGTTGAAATATGTCAGCGTTGCACATAGAGTTAAGAATATGGAACATAAACCATCGCTCTAGTTCGGGACATGTGCTGACCGAAATCTAAAATCTAAAAATAGATCTGCTTCACAACAAGCCTGTACAGCCGTACGTTGTTTGTGGCGCGGTCCGTTAAAAAAGACAAAGGAAACACTCGAAATTTACACTGTACAGAATCAATTTGTTGAGAAAAGCAAATACTTACATGGGAAATTTCTGCAACGCTGGACTTGTAATTTTTCTTTGTGAGGTTGGCCACTGAATAACTTATTTGTGACAAGGCAAAAGATAACGAGTCTAGATTCATAATTATTCCATTACACAGTTACGAAAACTTCAAATCGCTTTGAAGCTTTCTTCGGAACCAATAAAACGGATTTTCCTTCTACTATATCTCCTTCGAATCCAACAGCTGACTGGTAGAGTGACAACATCAGGCCGATTTTAGTGATTTTCTGCCACTCATGATGGCGTCGTCCACTCGGCAGCCATGTTGGATTCGCACCGGCAAGGTCAGGTGGTCTGGTTTCATGAAGAAAAACGTAAATATAGAGATTTTCTGCCCGAGTTTAGCTTCTAAAATACTGAACAAAATAAATATAAATATGTGTATGCCGGTTGTGGTGTATACCCAACGGA
This sequence comes from Lepidonotus clava, assembly GCA_936440205.1. Lineage (NCBI taxonomy): Eukaryota > Metazoa > Annelida > Polychaeta > Phyllodocida > Polynoidae > Lepidonotus > Lepidonotus clava. Next base: position 4,894,102 of record OW387140.1, on the reverse strand, counting down.
GTATCGCGTTTGGGGCAGAGAACCGGAAAAATAATTAGTCACATGACTGCAGCTTGATCATGTGACCATTTGCTGCATGGTCGTAAAAACTGCGTTGTTTTATTTTGACGGAGTTATCCGTGAAAACGGAGGCGGGAGCTTTGTTAGAGCGGTTACAGATCTTATATTCATATCATACTGAGTTATTTAGATCAGTGAATATCTCAAATGCGTCACCTTTCCGCAAAAAGGGGTATCATTTGTCCTGAAATTACTGACGTTGTTAGTTCAGTGCCTCTTGGCAGTGAGACTCAGCCTGAGGTCTGGATTTACAACTCTTCAGAAACTGAGAAAGTGCAGTGACTGACACATCGTTAATCTTTTGATTTCAGGGGCAATTTTCTCCATTAAAAGATAATGGATTTCATTTTGAAGAAACACTTTCAAAATGGGCCACTTAAATTCAAAATTTTTCGTTTTAGTTTCATCAGCACACGCTTGATTTAATGTAACATTTTAATGATTTTTTTTATTTTTTTTAAAGCAGAAATTATGCTGAGACCGCCTTTGGCAACGGCCTAGAGTGCTATGTTAGCAAACGATTAGACACCTTAAATTATAAATTTTCACAGTAGTTTTTTTTGTGTATGATACCAATATTATTTTTTTTCCTTTCAATTTTGAAGTAAGGTACTTAGTCTTTATAGACGAATGAGTTGTGCAAGCCCCAGCTGGTTGACATAGGAATAGTATGATTAATAAAAGTGAATACATTACACATTTTTATATTTTAAAAAAAAACAACCATAAAATGAGGCATGGTGTCCGCTTGGGTGAAAATCATTATATAAAGGTGAAAGTTTGGACAGCTTAAATAATAGAAATCCTTCCAATTAATCCAACAACACAAAATCAGGAATATTGAAATAGCCACGTTTTCATCTTCAAAGTGATAATTTAGATCAACTGTAAATCGAAGTGTTCTTGATTCAAGATTAGATATTTGCATTTATTTTTTGTATCATACGAATAAATGGGAAAAAAAATCCGCGAGTCGTTCCAGTATTGACTGCCTTTATTTAAACATCCAACATGTTAATCTACATGATTTCTGTCTTAAGTAATTTTCCAAACAGTAAGTCTCGTGATTTTTTTTTACTCAATTGAGATAGCATTCTAGCAGAACGGTACAACCTTTAACTTCCACAATGTAACTTGATCTTACATTTAAAAAGAATGCTTTTTCATAATTTACTCTTCTCCCCCGTTAACTAATCAGTCTATGCAGTAAAACCCGAAGAATCAACAATAGAACAACCAGATCTTTATGATCGATGCCTTAACTCGTGCCTGTTAATTCACTGAAACTGGCAGTAAATGATTCAAATGACAGAAAGGTGTTGTTTTCTGGATTATTCGACATAATTATGCTACCACACGGATAATATATACGTATATATCAGTTATATGCAGTAATACCAATGTAGAAAGCTCTGAAATTAATCCACATAGTTGGTTAGTACATGCATTTCCCGTTCGGTATTTGTTGTTTTTGTCTTTTTTTATTAATTTTTTTTTCAACAGTTTGGGATTTTCCCATTTTGACAAAATAGTATTATGATGGCATCCGAGCTTTGAAAGCCGGAGCACTACAGGTATAATTTCTCACAAACTACTACTACTACTTGTACATTCGTAACATTGTACACAAAATAGTATCTATCGGTACACAGGGTAGATTACACTTTGTGTGCAAAATATAAACGTTATCAAGTACACGACAAAAAATATCATAAATATACTTAAAATACTGACACATCTACCAGGACGTCCTGTTCGACAAAATCAATCAGAATCTATCGAACCTTTGATAAATTCCCATCACAATTATTGCGCAAAAAGTAGTGTATACAAAATGGTCCATCTGATCTTAACTGGTCTTTGGGAAAATACAGTGTGAGCTGTTTTCTGGTCGATAAAAGTATGTATGAAAGTGTGGATGATGGCAAGACATGTTATGGTTTATAATGCACTGGACCATCACATGATGTCGACTTGATGATACAAATGTAGAGGTCAATGATCATTAGTTTTTACTGACGTGAGAAGGTACATGAAGAGGTTTGTTTTATATTTGGTGATGCACGAGTGAGCAATTTGTCTTGGGACAGCCCCGTCTCAAACTTGTTAATACATCTTTGAACTTACCCATTATTTCATGGGGAAACATGATAATGGCAAAATTAAAAACAATGTTGAAATTGCAAACGATTGATTTTTGTTCTGCAGTTTCGACCTAAAAGACAAGGAAAAAACGTCAGCCATGTTTAGAATATTGATTAGTTATACATGATGTACCTAAATGTTATAATGGAAAGAAAAAGTCGAGTGATCGGTGAATAAGTTTTTGAAGATGAATAGCAGTTTAAATTGGTTTGATCACCTGTGGCCTCAGCCGTTCATGTCAGTGTTGACTTACAGGGGGGTGGTGGAGACGACTGAATGCTGGGAGGTCTGCATTGACTTGGCTTGGAATGAGTCTACTGTTGTAGGGTAACAAAACCCTCCAGCCGACACAAAATCCACTGTGATATGCCTCGAGGGTTATTACACATAAAATATGTGAAAAATCAGAAAATTTCATTTTTTTTCAGCAAGAATAAGGACTAGATATACATCATTGGACGTCTACTTCACACACCACCGAACGTCTCGAATGAGTTCCTCCTCCAGACTAGCTTACCAAAAGTACACCCAACACAACCAGTGTCATTATTATATGGATTCTGAATAATAACTAAGAACCTCGAGCGTGAAAAATGGGCTAACGTTGACAACGTGGTCCCGTAAAGGGCTGCGACAATAATGCTGTGGGATTGGCAAATACAGCTCTCCAGACAGCGCCGACTGGTTTCTGATATGAACATTTGTATCGTATGCACCTGTGTGTATATAGAAAATATAAACAGCGGGCCTCAAATGATCCAATACTTATGCAAATATACCACAATTTGATGTTTTCCCTTGTTTTAAAACTATTTCTATGCTTTTCAATGCATTCTTTATCTATTTGTAAAAACCGTTACGTTGGCCCGAGAAAATTTTTCTTATTCAAATTTATCTTCTTTTTTTTCTTTTTAATCCATATAACATCCTTACTAAATTGTTTACTTTGGGACAAAGACGTATGATATGAGTAATCTACACCTCTAAATATAGTGGGATAAAAACAAACTAGATTCCCAGTCTATTCAGTTGACTGCGCTGGTCCCAGGCATGTAGACGCCCATTGGCACTGAACTAGTCGTCAGGTAAAACATACAAAGGCGACATTTTCTTTTTTATATACGCTTACATATCTATATATGCGATACTAGATAATCTCTTGTTTAAGCAGCTGTGGCGACTGGTCGGCAGATACCTTATGTTCTCTGTACCATCATGATCAACACAATGTTCTACAAGCCTATGGGCACTATTCTCAACAAACTATCACCTACGTTTGGCCAGCTCAGCTCGACCAACATTACTATCATATCACAATGGTACTCTCACGATTTCGGTACAAATACAGACTAAATAACGCAGGACCACCATAAGCTACACACGCCATGCTCTACGCTAAGTTATTCTTCAAACAAAAAATATCCATTTCAGATCCAAAACCTTTTAGCATGTGTCAAACTTTTTAACGAGAGATACTTATTTAGTACGATGAACAATTTGAAGTTCTCAAGAAATCAATGATGAGCCCGCCTCTGCAGAACGATTTATAGAAGATGAATATAAGCGACATATTTACCAATGAAAAAATTCTAGAATAATGAACGTTCATTTTTGTCACGTTTACCAGAAATTATAGAAGATGAATATAAGCGACATATTTACCAATGAAAAAAATCCAGAATAATGAACGTCCACTTTTCTCACGTTTACCAGATTGAGGAATTTTGGGGATGGGGGAGGGGTGGGGGTGTTCTTTCCCCCGAACGTTAGCAGAAAAACATCTATTTAAGGCTTTATAATTGAATAACTTATTTTGCAGAGTACTATTTCACCGGGAGAACATGCAATTCTGAGCCGCTGAATAAAGTAATAAAAATACGGGTGACTTTAAGACATTTTACGGTGAGGAAAGTGCGACAAGAAAAGGAACATATGAACTGTTACATCATCCAATAGAAAGGGTAAAGAGATATTCAAGACACCATTTCCACCACCAGGAGACTGACAGTGTCAGATAACAATTATGCTTTCAAATAACTGATGCAACCTATCGGCGAGATGCTCTTTTTAAATGTAAATAATGTGAATTTTATGAAGGCTGATTACTGGGGCGATAAAGGAAGGCCCGAGGATGTGCTCAAAATGGACGTGCAACTGACAACATGGAAAATGAACATCTACTCTATGGCACAGCATATAGTAGTAGAGACTTGGCCATCACGTTTTTCTTGCACAAGGATCACATCACAAAGTGTGTACAGCCGATACACTAGGACAGAGTGCTGCAAACCCTCAGATTCCCCCTAAGCATCTAATGCGGAGCCACTACAGTGCCAACGCACTTATACACACAACATGCAATATTGCAACACATAGCGATTATATTCCAAGCAATTAAGTTCTAAACTCAGTGAATAATACAACGATAGCACTGTCATCACTACTTCTCTATACTAAGCAATAATGTTATAACATTAATACAGTTCTGCACTGGTTATCCTGTCTTTTTTTCTCTATAATATATATCTGAATGAGAACCATTATGACTGGTAGCTTCTAATAATCCGCAAAACAAACCATTTAACTCAACACCTCTAACAAGAGAAGCACTCAGACTTTTTGTCTTTCTGCCTACAACCTAACCATGTATCTAATAGTGGAGATGATAAATGAAATATAACACGATGGAAATACATAAAACTTAGCAATGATGACGATGAAGGCAGTACAGTTATACGTTCAGAGTTCAAATATCACAAATCATCTCCTTGTGTCTATATACATACTCAGCACGCTACATCGTTTAGGCCACCACATAAGGCCGCCACACTCAACACGTTTTACAATGTCCGACAAATCTTTAACTTAAAACGAACAGAATGCAAAATAGAAATTTGTTCATCAGGCAATGTCGAGTTGGTTCTCACAAAACACCCCAAAAATGTTTAATTTAACAATCTCAATAATATAATACATTGCAGCAGTAGGTTTCTGAGTTTTAATTCGCCTGGAGAACACCAATAACCAAACTCCTAAAAAGTGATCGGAATTACGCTTCACGCAGTCTTATCAAGGCGCGTGTCGATATTGACGGAGGTGACTTTAGCCCAAACTACCGTCAACTAATGCCCCAAGGTTACGTGCTGCAAGATTTTCTACTGACAAAAATACCACAAACGACTGTCAATGGTGGTGGTAATACCGTTATATGCCGACTCTATAGTTAAATGTTATCAGGGTGCCCACACAGGTTATTATAGGGTCTTATTTTGGTTTTGCCATTTATAAATCTATTAGAAAGGTCTTTTTTGAGTCCTGAGGTCTTAAAAAGGTATTATTTTTGGTCAATCTGAATTTTTTACATGATATTTTTCCTCCAGTCATTTCTCTTTTTGGTAGAATGTGTAAATGTTTAAAAAGGTCTGAAAATGATCTTAGAAATGTTTTGAAAAGATGTTATTTTGGTACCCAAAAAGGTATTATAAAGGTCTTATTCATGTCTTTTTGATTTCTGAAAAAGCGTGGGCACCCTGAATTGTTACACGCACGTTATTCCCCCTTTGGTCGTAGGACTACACCATTGAGTATATAATACACCAACTTTTCTCACCTTAGCCACATTATTTTTACTAACACACTTAATTGTATACGTTGACCTTCGAATTAAGTTTTCTTCCTAGTTTTTCTCCAGTCTTCAAAATTCTCACAAAACGCGCACCTGCTTTACCCTACCATTCAAGTCTATAACGAGAGGGCGTGGATCATACCACACCCTCTAAATCTTCAAATAATAGGTAATATACTTTTTTTGAGTATATACGTGAATTCGAGATTATATATGAATACTCAAAAGAATGGAAGCATACCATCTTCGCATTTACTATACACATGAAATCAAAAAAGTGAATATTAGTTGAAAGCCCAACTTTAAATTCAAAACATCTGAATATCAAAAAAGCCCGAATTTTTCATATCGGCGGTTTTGGAATATAATTTTCCTAACTGGCGCTTTCCTGTTAAAATGTTGAGACAAACTATATCATATACCTTTTGGTTATGTCATAAAACATTTTCGAACTTAAAAACATGGAAATTCTTCGAATAACATCTTCGTTTGAAATGTTTCATCACTTATACGTGAATTCCTCAGCAACACATTAAGATTAAATTATAACTAATTTTAATACTGAAATGCTATATACAGTGGAATATATACAAATCGGTCCATCGACTGGTGGTATTCAATGGGATTCTTAGCAACTAATAACTCTAATGAAATAGCGCTTGCTCTGAATGCCATTGTCTTTTTCAGTGGTTGTAACCACCTGATGTAGTTGAGAATTCTTGTGATCTTTCGCCATGCGGTAGATAACCTGCTGTTTTCAACCCCGTTACATTCTCCTTCTGTGGCCTGTTGTCCAGCTCCCAAACTGGACCTACCCAGACGGGACTGCCTGTAAAGTCTTTAACTCCTCTTTCCAAATCCTGGTCCCTCGTCCCTTGTGTCCACAGCCGTACTCCACTAGGTGTTCGGGGTCGACTGGCTCGTGGTCGTTGACGGGTTGAGAAGGCGATCCACTGAAGGAGGAAAATGTCAAAGTTGCATATTCAATTAAATATATAAAATTCAGCCCAAACACTCGCAAAGTTTCGACTGAAAATGACATTGCTAGTTTGTTTCTGTATAATAAGATATATTTCCTAAAACTGCGTATCAAACTTATTGGTCGTGTCACACGTAAAATAGGTAACCCTAACATCTTTTAAATATTTCCTATAGAATTCTAGAGAAGTCTTACAATTTAAAATATCAAATCAATTATGGTTAAATATAGCAAGTAAAACATCCATCTTATACTGTACATAAGCAATAAATGTGTTGCACACAACAAGAGCTCGTAAGCACATGCCAAGGTACCAACCCAAATTCCATTTTAAAATTCCCTGTTTTTCCCCTGAGATTTCCCTGCGGCAATGTTTCCTTATGTCATATCCAGCAAGTTGTTCAAATTTAAAAGCCTCTGCTTGCAGAAAGAAATTGGACAACCCAACAACATCAAATCCCTAATATTTTGAGAATCAGAAATTTCAGAACCCGACCAAATGAAATTCCTTGTTTTCCCTGTGTTTTGGCAAAATTTCCAAATTCACTGTGTTTTCCCTGTCAGGGAATTTTCCCTTCATTTCCCGTTTTCCCTGTGTGGTTGGTACCCAGACATGCATGAATCCATCTCATTTTATTGAGATATAATGATTACCATCATCAACTGGGATAGAAGGCAAGCTGCATTCCTGTCCATTGGCCGGCGGGTTCCTCCACACACCTCCCCCAGCACTGCTGCGGTCTACGGTGGTCCCACTCTCAGTTTTGGGAACCAACGGGGGCTCGGCCGCAGTGGCAATCTTCTCGCTGCCCGTTGTCAGAAGGTTGTAAAGTGAGCTGTTGTTTGTGACTTCTACGTCTTTCGTATCAACAGTAGTTGTATTTGAGATGGTCGAAGGTGAAGGTGCTGCGGTCGCGGCTACAGGGACAGACCCTGGGTTTGGGGCGGTGGTCGGACCGACGGGGGCGTTGACTGCCACTGGAGCACCGTTCAACTGTAGGCCGGGTGAAGCCATCAAGATGATTGGTGCAGGGCCAGCAATGCCACCCAGGAGATTGGTATTAGCTGTAAAATACCACCATTACATCAGCGGGGAACATACAATCCAAATCTACATAAACATAGTGCAATTAAATATCAATGTACTTTTCTTTATGACACACATAGTACAAATATGAAGTTTCTTTGTTGGGTTTAACGTCCAGCCAACCCTTTAGGGTTCTTTTACCAGACTGCACAAGGTAAAGGTTTGCGGCTAGTTTTACGCCACAGGGGCAGTGACCAAATATCGAGAGACAGAATTGACAGTTAACATTACATTTTATATTCAGTTAAGATACTACAAATAAATAAAGAGTCACTTCCCAATCGAATTGTTTGATTGGCCTTATGATTGATGACACAATTTTAAGCTGTCACTTACACTGCTTTCAGTTACCCTACTTTTCAGTTGTATTCTATATGACTTTTCAGCCACTATTCAAACAGATAGGGGAAAATGGAATGGTGCTTACGCTGAATCAGTGTGATGGTCTGACCTGCAGTTGTCTCCGGTCTCACTCCCGGCACCGCAATCTGTAATGTCTGGCCATTGGCTATTTGGTTTGACTGACCCAATTGTTGGAGCAAATCTACCAGGTTGATAGGTTTACAGTTCTGTTGCTGTTGTTGCTGCTGTTGTTGTTGTTGTTGCTGCTGTTGTTGTTGCTGCAATTGCTGTTGCTGCTGGATCTGTTGTTGCTGTTGTTGTAACTGTTGTTGCTGCTGAAGCTGTTGTTGAAGCTGCTGTTGTTGTAGCTGTTGTTGCAACTGGTGAACAATGTGTATCTGTTGTGGGGTCTGGGCTTGTGGTATCTGGTGTGTGGTCTGTTCTTGAGCTGTTTGTGGCGGCTGTTTCTGTACTTGCGGAGTCTGAAGCAATTGAGTAAGTGGGCTCACAATGCTGAATCCAGGGGCGCTGCTTGCCTGGCTAACCTGAATTGGTGTCTGCAGGCCTGAGCCTGTTACAACCAGGTTAGCAGCTTGCTGACTTGGCGCAGCAGATGAACTGACAAACAGACCTTGTGGTGCTGTGGTGTTTCTGGTAGTAATGACACTTTCCTGTGTATTCAGACCATTAACACTTGGAGTTTGGAAAAGGGCAAATTGTTGTGCAGGTTTCTCATGTGCTTGCGCGTTCTGAAGGTTTTGTAATTGGACATTCACAGTTTGCTGAGGAGCAGCTATTGTTTGTCCTTGTTGTGGTTGTGGCTGTTTTATATTCTGTTGGGATGCTATAGTTTGCTGTTGTGTCTGTAAACTGACGAGTTGCAAATCGACTTGTTGCGGCTTTTCCTCTTCCTTTTGCTGCTGTGGTTGATTATGCAGTTGTTCCTGTTGTTTAACTGTTTGTTGCAACTTTTGAATTTGAGCCAGTAATGATTCTCTTGTCTGCACTGCATCAGGTTGGCTGATGACAAAGAAAGATTGGTTTGTATTCACTGAACCAAGCGCTGCAGTAGTAACTGCGCCAATTGTGTTGGTGGCAGTGAGGTGGTTCAGTTGGGTCTGGCCTGCCTGCTGTGGAATATGGGTCTTAAACAAAACAGGTGCATTGAAAATTTGTCCACTCTGCTTTGGTTGTTGTGGTAATATTGGTATTTGTGGTTTTGCCTGAACTGTCGCATCTGGCAGCTGTTGACAATTCGTCTGCATTGGTTGGATATCTCTTTCCTTCTGATGCTGAGTCAAAATACCATGTTGCTGCTGTTCCTGTTGATGATGATGCTGGTCTTGTAACTGCTGTTGTTGTTGTTGTTGCTGCTGCAACTGCTGTTGTTGTTGAAGCTGCTGTTGTTGTTGTTGCTGCTGCAGCTGCTGTTGTTGAAGCTTCTGTTGTTGCTGAAGTTGCTGTTGCTTCTGCTGTTCTTGTTGCTGCAGCTGTTGTTGTTGTTGCTGCTGCTGCTGCTGTTGCAGTTGCTGCTGCTGTTGCAGTTGTTGATGTTGGAAAAATGACTGAATTGTCTGATTTTGTGTTTGCTGAAGAGTGGCATGGGTTTCTGTCACTTGAACTTGTGAATTTCCAATAGTGTTGGTCTGATGGGAAACTGAAGACTGTATGACCATAGGTTCATGTTGCTGAACCTTTTCCACTGAAGCTAGCTGAGACTGCCCAGTAGCAACATCTGGGTTATGGATAGAACTTTTCCTTTCATTCTGTGCTGAATTCAAACTTTTGGATGGTTCATTTACAACTTGACCAACTGCATTATGACCAGTTTCTTCCATCAGCTTCTGAAGTTCAAGTTGTAGCTCACTTGGAGTTGTTCCTGCCTTTAGAGACTCATGTGTTCTTTGAGTAACAATTTGCTGAGCTGGCTGCTGATGTAACTGGGAAAGTGAATCATGTATTTGCTGCACAGGCTGCTGCATGGAACCACTTATCTGTTGTATTTGTTGTACAGTGCTCTGTACTTGGGACAGTTCCTGCATCTGGCTTTGCACATTCTGAGCTTGATGCACAGGTATCTGCTGGCCTTGTAACTGCTGGAGTGACATCTGCACTTGTTGCAATGGACTCTGCAGTTGCTGCACAGGACTGTGAACCTGGTCTGGCTGGCTTTGCACTGCTTGAATTGGGCTCTGCACTGTTGGTAGTGGGCTTTGCACTGTTGGTAGGGGACTTTGCACTGTTTGTTGAGGGCTCTGCACATTCTGTACTGGACTTTGTATCTGTTGGACTGGGGTTGGGGTGTGTAAAACAGCTGATACTTGTGGGATGGTATTCAGAGAATGTTGGACAGGTGTTCCTTGTTGTACAGCCAGCTGACATTCTACAGCTACATTTTGATCTATAGGACTTTGTGGACTTTGTTTAGCAGCAGAATTTGGAGGATCCACTGTAAATGATAATTGCTGTTGTTGTTGCTGATCTACTATCTGCTGATTTGGCCACTTTGTATTCTGGATAGCGACATTGTTCTTTGGAGAAGTTGCATCAGAGAGAGCAAACAGATTCTCCATTGGCTCTGATTCTTGGAAAGCATCACTGCGGCTCCTCTTAGCATGAAGATGATTATCAAGCGAATCAAAATCATCTTCCTCTGTAGTACCTTTCTGCAGTTCTTGGTGAATCTCCACTGTTTTTCTGCACACAAACTCTTCATGATCCAGCTCTGGCTCATTATTAGAGGCATACGCAACTTGTTGCTGAGCAACTGAGTAGGGTTGGGTGTTCGAACCTTCAACAAGAGCACGCAATTCAGAACTAAATGCGCTGTTGTTTGTTTTCTGTTGAGGGGCATTTGTGTTATTTGAGCTCCCTTCAGATGAACACTGAAGCATCTGAGAAACAAAATCAGCATTAGCAACCTGGTCCACTTTTGAGTTGGAAAAGGATGTATCATTTGAACATGTCTCTGCCTTGCCTGCAGTTTCCTCTGATTGTTGCATCTTTTCCATGACTACTGGAGATAATGCAGAACCTGCTTGTGAAGCTTCCTGGTATGCCTTATTCAACATTACTGCCACTGCAACAGTACAGAAATTCCAGAAAATGGCATTAACATAATGTTAAATGAACTATGGTAATGTCAAGCAATGAGCAGACACTATTAAGTGTCATGATACGCTTATATTCAAATGCTTTCCAAATTTTAGCCCTTCTTTACTTATCTCTTTATTTATGTTAACAATAACTTCATTTTTTGTCTATATTTAACATTTACATCATTGAAATATTTCTCTGAAAATCTGTACTTAAGGACAACATATAAGAACTTAAAAGAGAGTTCCAACTTATCCAAAACTTCTATGAAAGAAGGAAACTGAAAAAGTACACCTTCACAGACTTCATACCTGGGGACACAAATGATTTGGCAGCAGTAGATTCTTCCATCTCCATCGGAACCTCTTCCGTCTTGACGGCAGCATTAGCCAGCTTCAGCACCAGGGGCCCACTCACAGATTCCTGCCCGATGGCTTTCAGTATCACTGGTCAGCAGCAGATAAGAAATATGGATTAGTGAAAGATGAGACAAGTTGGGATGTTCATGCATTACCAGGCTTGGCTGGCTGACTGTGCAATGTGAGTGTTGATGTGTTTGGATTGTATGTTTGCTTCATCCTGGTGGATGGTAAAAACTTGTTTGACTTTGGTAAACTTTACCCTCAGTCATTTCGTTCCTACATTACATTATACCAGGTTAATGATTCAAACAATATGTCCAAACTTGTAATAATTTGTCTAAGTTTACAGATATCTTGTTTCCACACTTGACATGGATACACACCAGATAGACAAGTTTTATTCCAACCACCAGATACACTGAATGAGAAGCTTGAACAGACATTTACATAAATTATAATTGTTTACATATATGTACAAAGATATTAAGTCTGCCATTAGAAATCAGATGTCTTCTTCTAAATTCTAAACACAACAGGCCTTTTTTTTCTCTCTCTCCAAATTTAGAACTATAGTTCTCAGAGAACAAGCTTCTCAAACAAGAGGCAAAGCTATGTATGTATGTGTTTTGAATCTTTTGTGCACTCGTCACTTCGAACACGGAACCTGCAAAGTAATGGGTTAAGAAGTATCCTAGGGTTCTTGCTTTACCCTCTAGGCTGAAACCAAATACATGACAATGCACCACAAATCATTTTCATACACAACCAAGGATGTAATGTTATTTCGTACCCCACTGATTTTGTTCATGCTTTAAAATCCCTCTTTTCTGAAACTTCCCTCTCCCTAAAGTATATGCTATTTTTCTATTATACCTGAAGGTATTTCTCTATCCCTCTGCATGGGATTAAACACTTAACTTTTATGAATCACAGACATTACGCAAACCGCCGCAATGATTGTAACAGTTTTCATTTGTTAACGCTCAATAAACAAGGACATTTTTTTCCCTAGGCGATATCTTAAGGTAACAATTGTTTTAAAGTCAAATTAAATGGCATTTTGTAAATAGGCATAAAGTTTCACTTCTGCCTTTATATCTGGTCTTTGCTTATGGTTATGTAAGAAGTAAACACTAGCTCTATTTCCAGGACCGGGTGCCTGGTTCGTAACACTAATATCCTAATATGGACAGCATCCTCTGTTAGAGATATCGCAAGCTAAAATGGTATCATTGCATTTTCATACCCACACGCAACCATGACGATCTCTTCAGACCTAGGTGCAAAGAAAGAGCGATTTTTATAGCCACACATAGAACAAGTTGTTGGATAGATAACTAAATTTCTCTCATATTACCCATCTAAACAAACCCCTATTGTAAAGTCCCACAGGAAATTTTAGAAAATCACTTTCTTGGCGATTTTGATCATTTATTTAAAAAAATTTAACCTTGATCACTAAGAATAAAGAGACTTGAAATGCTGGAATAAGAGATTTGATAAAGCCAACACAGATGATTGTGTGGTTTTTGGTGTACACCCATTTTCTAAATCATTCAAAAGAGATAAGTTTGTTAAGTTTATTGTGACATTGCCAGATGTCATTGTCATTCCAGATCATATTTTAAGAACCAGACCTTAACTATACATAATGTATGTCGTCGCCATGTCCAGTTTAGAATGATGCATAATGAGGGCATTTCTTTTTTTGTAGAAATGATAAAAGTCAAACTTTCTTGGCACATGGGTCTTGGATAATTCTGGTCATGATTAAGCCCCCAGGCACCTGGCCATCACTGGATAGATGCCTAGTGCATTACTTCCTATGCTTGCCATAGTTACATCTGATCTTTTTTCCGCACACATAACTCTAAGAAAATATGACTTCGTTTGAAATCATGTAGTTGTATAGAGAAATTTACGACAAAATGTGAAAAACCTGCTTGATGATGGATTTCCCAGGCAGTTTACTAGCCTGTTTACATTCCCTTTACACCCATGTGAGCCAATGAGTGGCATTGCCATCGCACATGGATTTTCCTTCAGGAACGATCTGGCGGAAAAACAAACAGTTAGTGTAACCCACGGCCCCCCGTAAGACCACAGTGCACATGACAAGCTCGCGGTGGCATAGCTGGGTACTAATCGGGCGAACTCGGTTTCGGGGGTTTTTGTCGCTAATTTATCATTTTCCGTCACCGTTACACTTATCTTAGATTCACTTACTTAAGAACTGCTGCTAAATTCAGGATCTATTAGAAGATAGCCAGATTGGTCTAAAGGGTTGGAGGAAGCTACTTTGCCACGCTATCTATTGGTTTAACTCTAAATGTACCCAGAAAAGCCCATCGCAACAAAACAGTAAAATCAGTTTCAATACAAGGTAGGACATTTTGGCTACTGTCATGACGTCCTTATCCTCAAATAAAAGCTCACTTAAGTCACAACATTTAAAAAAAAATATAGAAATTTACAAAGAACACATGAGGTGCATTTAAATATTTCTTTTTAATGTTAGTCAGTATTTTGTCTTTGTATGAGTTAAATTAAATCTAAATAAAATCAATTCCCTTTAACTTTCTAGAGGTTGGTTAGTGAATATCGAATTGGTTTAAGGTTTGAATATCTGTTTGGAAATGTATTTTGACATTGACATTCTGGCTATCATGACGAGTTGCCTACATGTCCACCAGCCTAACGTCCCTTAATCACTTTTGACTGACCCTCTCACTGAATGGGGCTTAATGTACCACTGGAGGGAGTTGTTTTCCAGCACACAAATCCATGCTTAATGGTCAGTCAAGAGCAGGTATCCTAAGACACCAAAGCCAGATGAAATTAGTTCCCTGCTTTTCTAACAGATCAGATACAATGTATTTTCAGCCAACAAGCCTTAAACTGGGAATTCATGTCATCTGGCATTAGAGTCTCTAAACTAAAAGAGGGATGCAAAGCTTGAATTAAACACTCGTAAACGGACAATGACATCATTAATCCTGAAAGAAACCGTCGCCATTCTGACCTTTAAGCCTTGATTCGCTTAGCTGTACTCATCGCTTAATGATATGTGATTAGGAAATATCGGACAGCGAGATCAAGCAAAAGTGAGACCTCAAAAATGTCCGAAAAATAATGAAATTTTTATCAAAAATTGACAAAGTAATGACACAAAATATAGGAAAAGTTATGTCACTGTGACCTTAAGCTTTCATACAGGCAAGGTTTTCACGAATACCAAAAGGAAAGGGTTTCAATATGATCAGCTATCTGGCAGTTTCCCTCAGGACAATGTTTCAGTGTCTGAATACTTCGTAAGAAACGGAACCAGTCCTGCCAGTAACTAAGCTCTTACAAATTGGGGAGCTAATCAATTTTAGTTAAGTACAAATAAAAATCTGGGTATCAATTATAAGAAATGTGTGTTGGTTCGCGTAAACGAAAATTTAATACGAAGGAATCAAGGTGCCAGAAAATTACCATTTTGGTTGGGGCTTAACTATAGGAAATTTGGATTAGAAACCTTTTTGTATTTTTATCAGGTAGGTACTTGGAGACACTTATTGAGTCCTTACTGGCAGCGTTACCCTCATTCATACCACATAGCCCGTAATGCAAAAATGCAATTTGGAACGATGATGAGAGGCCGATGGCATCGTCAACGCAGTCGGGACGTCCCAGACCTGGTCGTGGGTGGCGGCAGAGCTACATAACAGCACCAGGACTGGAACACATTTAAAGAGGTAGCAGACCCCAGCACCCCTCCCCGGCCCCACCTTAGAATGGACTGTGTTGCCACTTGGTAGCGTTAAAGTTCGACCGACAACAGACCAGTTGGAACACACAAGACTTCTGGCTAAGCACCCCACGATCAGGTCTCAGACAATCCGCGTAGTACGGAGACCGGCCACGCCGCGGTAGTATCAAAGTTTGGTTGTGCACTCGAGTAAGGCTAGCTGTGTGAGGCATTCCGTGCGGGTATAATGTGAGTAACGAGAGCGAAAGCAGAAAGGGCAGAAATACTATTACGAATGAAATAGAAATACTGAGTTTGCCATAGCAACTGAAAGGACAGAGAATGAAACTCAGTGAGTGGTACTATTTCTTTGATTCTAGTGACCAGCCTTTTCTTCTTTTTTTTTTTTTTTTTTTTTTAATAGGTTATACGGATGCCTTTTTGAAAGATGTAATGAGAAGGAACACAGACAAACCTGAGTATGGGTGCACACACAAACAAACCAACTTCTAATAAAGGACTTAAATCTTCTATATTATTTTTTGGAAGTTGACCGAAACTTTGCTGCAAAAGGCAAGAGGATCTAAATTCCAGGGAATCCAGAAAGAAAATGAAAATGATCACATTCTCTTATGAATGAAGGACTGCACAAAGGAAATACATTTGCTCGTTTTTTTTTTCCTTTTTAAAATTTTTCAAGATACAAAAACAACATTTGCGCGATCTAGTCCAGCCGTGGTATGAATGAGGTACTGGGCTGGTTGTGGAGTAAGGAGTAAATAGATCGGGCAGGGCGCCCACATACCTGGTCGATAGACAAAGTCTTGGGGCTCCGACTGACGACCCGCGCTCTTCACGAGTATCTGCACCGATACAGGAGATTCGATAGTCTGCGACTTGTACGGAGGTACTTTACAAATCAGATGGCCCTGTGAATAGAAGATCATTCAACTTGAAGAATATTTCTTTGTAATCTTAAATGTTTATTAGAGCCTCTAATGACATTTTTGTTTCCATATAATATTGGCATCATCACGCTTATTAATGTGATGGATTCTCATATTTGAAAAGTTTTTTTAGAAATGTACTTGTTAACACATCTAACGGCTACTAAATGCCCGTCAAGTACAATGTGGACCTAAGGTAAGTGCAGAAAACAACTAAACTATAGAACAACCATTCGTCGGTCAACCTACCACAACATGAGGGAGGGGATTAGGGGGGTCGGGTCTTGAAAGAAAGGTTGTACAAAACTTGAAAATCTGGGAGAACAAACTTTCTGACTATAAATTTCTACCTTATTTTGATTTTTTTTTCAATGTGCCTATAAATCTCCATGTTATCTCTCTTTAAAAGTAGTTGATAATCTTGTTGAATAGTGATGAGATGCAGACTATAGGAGATAGTCAATCTGTGGACTCTAACTCACTGGTTGAAAGAACTCCTTTTCCACCCCAACTTCCTCGGTCCACACCGGAGACCCCTCGTTCTCCTCGCGGAACAGCACGGTGGTGTTCTTTGTGAAGTTCTTGCCGATGATGAAGAGGTCTTCGCCCCCATCACACGTCCACTCCTTCAGCGACTTACGACAGATCTCCGGCTGTCCGGCCGGCTGGGCTGAACAAACAATGATAAACCAGGCATGTGAGTTATTTTCATAAGGTATATGAATTGAGAAGTCTATCTAAATTGGATATTATCCTTGTTTTCATTTAGAAAATGAGAATAAGAGGCTTCTCCTATAGACAGTTCTCTGTAAAACCTTTTAAACGTAGAAAATAATTCCTTTAAGTTCTTCTGCTGCTCCATACTTATACGATAATATTTCAGAATCCAAACATGTAAACAGTTGCTCGAGGGGGACAGGGTATATTTGATTCAAGCCTATTGGTCTCAATGAACATCATCCTACAACAATATTATTTTTCATATAGATCTAAATTTTGCTATTTATTCCATCCTTAATTTACATTTACATGTCGTACATAATTAATGTGAGTTATACGAAAGTCTGGGTTAATGAAAAAATCTGCAAACCCCAGAGAGAAAATTTAGAATAATCTTAAAATGCTATAAAACCTCATGTAAGGAATTCAGTTTGAAAATTATCATTCAAGGTCATGATGTGAAAAAGGAAATCTGAAATCAGACTAAAATCTTAAAAATTTACGTCCCTGTACATGGGAAATATCATATTCAATCATACATGTACATGTATAGCACCATCAACACAGGCTTTTCAATGGTAGTCAAATTATTAGCTTTGGAAGCTTTCTCAAGTCTGAGTCCAGGCTAGGAAAATCTGGCGACCAGATATTACTGAATTTCCCCAGAAAACTCTTATTGGCCTACTTTGATAGTTGTTTTCAAATTTTGAACGTGTCCAAACAATATTGACCACCTAGGGAAAAAAAACAAAAAAGAAACAACCTTGGGACGTATGTGGATGACCAGATTTTCATCATTGGTTGTCCTCTAACGATCAGAACATTGGACGAATTTTCCTAGCCTGCCACTAAATATTTTAGATAGTTATGGAAAGTAGTTAACTTACTACAGAGTATGGGTGTGGAGGCGACCTGCAGAGTGACCGACCCACCGTCCGCCTTAGGGATGGCCGTGCGGAACACGAGGCGTGCCTTCGTACTCTTCTTCTTGGAGCAGGCCAGGCCTATCCGTTGTTCGACATCCGCGTTCCGCAGTTTGAGAATCCCGACACAGTCAATCCTAAACACAGCAATAATTTATAAACCATGAAACATGTCCATAATTGAAGTGATACTGTCTTAATTCTAATAATGGTCCTGATTCTATCCATATCGTATTTTGTCTCACTTTGTCCCATATGTATTCATCTGAATAAACAGCACTCTTACTATTGAATCTGGCTTTAGAGATTTTTTTTTTTTTTGTGTGTGTGTTTCTTTTTGTTTTGTTTTAATTGAAATGTGAATCTTATCAAGTATCCACTTGTTTTTTCACATGGTCCCCAATCAAATATCACGATAACATTCCCTGTGTTTTCCCTGTCCCATGGTAACTTTTCCGTCATGGTTTCGATAATTTTTTTCTGACCTCTCAGTTTTTGGTTTTAAAATGTCATTTAAGATACTAGTATATGAAGCTTTTTTGGGGGGAAATTGATTATATTTTGCCATTTCCCCTGTGCAGTGGGGGACCCTGTTTTCAGTTTTTGAAGCTTCGTTGGTTAGTTAACATAAGGCACGTTCTAAATCGTATGAGGAACAAAATATATAGGCCACTGTATTTCAAGGTTATGTACGAGACGAACTCCTGAACCATCATGAGAAAAAAGAGAGTGTCTGCCAAAAACCTTCAGCATTACCAGTTAACTGTATGGAAACTACCAGTATAGAGGCTGACGTCAGAGATAAAAACTTTGTAATATAGATATCAAAGATGGTTTTAAAAACGTAGCCAGACACTCCAGCATTTGTGCATGAGGATAGACACCTGTGGCGATTGGGGATTCTACTGTCTCAATGGCCAATCTTGACGTTGTGATTTAGAAATATAATAAATTTGTGTTATATTATCATTAACAATCTTCTCCGGGTAATGTTATAAAAAAAATATATATCAGACGTGATAAACTGACAATTTCAACGATTTTTCACTTTACCCGTTCAACAAAGAGTCCTTTAGCATTTGATTATCAATACATTTTGTTTGTTATATCAAAGTTATAAAACTAAAATAAATTTATTACCTTTTTCAGGCCTATAGCTATAAAACGGTCAAATTTAAGACCCTTTAAAGGCCTTAATACATATTGGCAAAAATGATCTAAGAACTTTTTAAAGTATCGTCTGTGCGTTTTTAATGTTAAGGGCTCCAGCCCTTACCATAACGATGCTACAGCCAACGTGTTTTGCAACGTTAGAAGTAATCCGGAAACGTTATTGGAAACGTCATGGATTTGGTGCGGCCGTCAGGGAGTTCGACGTAGCAAATTACGTTCCCCACATGGACGATACACTGGCTTTATCGCCTAAAATTTTGAAATTTTAATTTTTAGGCATTTCAAGACCCTGAGGTTCTATCACAGGCATCATACCGCCCTCCCCCCCAAAATAAATGAATTTAAAGGAAGATTTTTCGTAAAAATAAAGGAATTTAAAGGAATTTGCAGGGATTTCTAGGGAAAAAAAAGGAATTTTACAGGAATATTTAGAGAACTTTAAGAGAGTTTAAACAAATTAGGCAAATAATATTGTAACAGGACTGCCTTCCTGTCGATTTTTTCTGTACAGCACTGCGTTGACCCACGTTGATCAATGTGTCGACTCATGCCGATCGACGGCTAGAAAATTTAGCAATTTTTGTCGCTAGTGATATGGAATTCTATGCATTTTATGAGATAATGTGATATTTTCTTACTCTAGAAAAAAATAAAGGAATTTAAAGGAATTTTTCACGAAAATAAAGGAATTTTGCCTATTTTCACAAAAATAAAGGAATTTAAAGGAAATTCCTTTAAAATAAAGGAACGGTATGATGCTTGCTATCATGTGGTACTCACGTGGCGGTCATGTCGTCCTCCGGGGTGAGTTGGATCTCGATGACCATCGTCCCGTTGATCTCCTTCTCGGCGCACGGTGTTGAGTTCTTGCCGCAGACCTTACACGCCTGGTAGAAGCCGTGCGGTTTGACCTTCCCCGTGTCCGACCCCACGAACACCTGCAGCACCAGAGGCTCCTTGTAACCCAACAACTGGAAATAGAAAATAGGGGAAAACTTGTAAACAGGGATGTAAGTCAGGGTTAATAAAAAAATCTGAAACCCCAGAGAGAAAATTTAGAATAATCTTTAAATGCTATAAAACGTCCTGTACGGATTAAGTTTGAAAATTATTTTTTGAGGTGATGATGTGAAAAAATCTGAAATCGGACTAAAATCTGAAAAGTTACATCCCCGTGTAAAAAATATTTCTTCATTGTTTTTTTGTCACATTGCCTGTGGCCCGTTGCACAATGACATTTCGTAACAGCACAAGCTCAAGGAAAACTTTAAGAACGGTTGTGTTACAGCACAAGGTTGTAATAATATAGTTTAAAGTACAAATATTGTGCAGCGTATCTGAATACCCATGTCTGAATTCCGGAGTGATATTGTACCTGGTGAAAACTCTTTGGTTAGTAAGGGAAAAGACATGGTCAGACGATCTGAAAATGATTTTACTTATACCAGACTCTTTGTTCTATAACAAGTGGCTTCGCCAGGCAGACAAAACCCATTCAGGATTCAAAACCCTGCCAGGGACAAAACCCATTCAGGATCCGAACCCACAACATAGGGGTTTGGAGGCAGGCTTGCTAACCCCTACACCATGAAGCCATATAGGGGATGAAAGCTGAACTAAATAATGGGGTCATGACCTAATTTGCTGGTTCCCCCAGGTCCTTTAAAAACCAGTTTAAAAAATCAGCAACCAAATGGACTGGCTGGTGATGGCCTATTTTGATGGTTCTTGGTATGACCAGAGGTAAGTTCAGTGTGTAGACTGCAATATGCGAAAGGACAACGTTTTAGAAGTGGTAGGGTAATCACGAAATGAGAATTGTGATACTGCACTAAACTTTTGCTCGAAAACTGTAGAGACTTTATAGCCATTATAAACTGGGAAAAGCGTTTTTTGATGACCCTTATCTTTGTCTTTGGATAAAAGGAATATCATATCAACGCTGCGGAATCCCTGCGTTGCTAGGTAACTGACGTTCAGGAAATGAGCTGGATTGAAAAAAGTGGAATTTGAGGCAAGCCAGACTCAAGACATTACTGGTTCGTTTTGTACAACGTTTTGAACCATTTCTTAAGGGACTCTCATTTCCCCAATTAGGGACAAAAAGAAAGGAAGAGGACAGTAAATCACACTAAATGCTCGAGCTCAGAATGGACCACGAAGTTTTACGATAAATATTCTTCCAAAATAACGTTTCTCCAAGAAACGAGCAAATTTAGAACCAGACGAGGCTATGAAATCGTAAGATTCATTTTAGGACTAATGAAATTTAGAATATACAAAGAATCATTTTGCATTGTTGTCAAGGTGACTACGTTGCCTCTTCTCCCAAAATAGTGCTATACAAATTTCTCGAGATACAGCATGACCAGTTCTTTCAGTTTTTGACCATTCAGTGGGCATGATGTTTGGTTATTGTTTGTTTGTTGGGTTTGTCTGGCCAACCCTTCAGGGTTCTTTTCTAGTTTTATGCCACAGTAACTGAATCTATGAGATGAGGTGCCTATTTGTAGTAGTGGGACCCAATGCCCTCTTTAGAGTGCTGCCACACTGAGATATCATGTCATAGGCCCACACAATATACCCCACCCAGTCACATTATACTGACACCAGGCCAACAGGTCATGTTTTGTGGTTCTTACTTTATACCGAGTGCCAGGCAAGCCACAACCACTATCTTTTAAGTCTTTGTTGTGACTTGGTTCAGATTTGACAATCATAATGGGGCTGCTAGGAACCTTTTCTTTCTGGGAAGTTCCCGCAGGAATCCCCAACCTGGGTCCCCACGGAGGAGATGTTTGGTTATTACATCTTAACCACGCTATAGTTAGTTAACTCTACTAGTAGTTTCTTGCAATTTAACGCGGCAACTTTGCTTGAAAAAACAAAAATTGGGTCAAATAAGTTTCATATAAAGCTTATATGAGTGCACAGACTTGAACTGAAGAAAAACAAAAACAAAAAACAAACAAACAAACAAAAATAGGCAGACAGACAGAAGAAAATAATAGATAGACAACTCCAGTTAGCTGAGAGACCGTTTGCATGACAAAAGTATGATTATGTACCACAATTATTTTGTCTTGTGCGTGTCTGCTGTGGGGAATTAGAGTAATCATCACATCTAAGGATGCCCCTATGGTCTGCCGCACTAGACGTCTCGCCTCAAAAGTATATCTTTATCAAATGGTTCTGACACAAATAACGTTTCATACTAAGTCTGGCAAAGACATCTTTGCTTTGAACAACGAGTATAGAAAGCAGAGAGACTCAGCTCCATGAGTCGGTACTCCATTGAACTGTGGCGTTTGTTTGTTTGTTGGATTAGTTTAACGTCCGGCCAACCCTTTAGGGTTCTTTTACCAGACTGCACAAGGTAAAGCTTTTCAGCTAGTTTTACGCCACAGGGGCGGTGACTGAATCTATGAAATGAGTTGCCTATTTGTAGCAGTGGGACCCAATGCCCTCTTTATAGTGCTGCCACACTGCGATATCATGTCATAGGCCCACACAATACCCCACCCAGTCACATTATACTGACACCAACCTGACCAATCATGTTTTGTGGTTCTTACTTTTTACCGAGTGCCAGGCAAGCAGTGACCACTACCATTGTCTTTTGGTACAACTCAGCCAGGGATAAATCCCAAGACCTCCCAGACTCAGAGTGGGCACTCTATCAATGAGCTGCTGAGTCTGGTCTCCCCATTTGTTGCCTTCTATGAACAGCAAGGAACTGTGGCGAGCTACATACAGTTCTATGGTATATCTAAGGATTCTGGCAGCCCTTAGCTATGCTCAATGGTACGACCGATGGTCCTGGGTGTCCTGTCCACCCCCTAAAGGCACAAGACACCCAAACAGGACCCTCTGGGTGTCCTGTCCACCCCCCTAAAGGCACAAGACACACTGACAGGACCCTCTGGATGTCCTGTCCACTCCCCTACAGCCCCAGGACACCCTGACAGGACCCTCTGGGTGTCCTGTGGACACCCTAGAAGTCATACCTTAACAAGCTGGCCATCCCGGCATTTAGAGAGCTAAGCCCCTCCCAATTAACAGGCGTCCCAGTCAAGGCTTTTAGATTTAAGATACTCATAGATAGTTCCCACCCTCTGGTAGGCGGCTCTTCACAGAGATCATCAGATAAGGCCTGTGGTCACCCCTTAATGACCCTGTTGACACTTACTCCAGTACCCAACAGGGCCTGGACCTTGGCTCTGTTACTATGGTAACAGAATAGGGTCAGGGGGGTGTAAGGTCAGGGGGGAGGGGGGAGGGGGGGCCTCCTGACCTGCTTTACAAGGATGCAGGGCACAGTGGGAACATAGAGTTGGGGACCCATGTGTGAAACACTTGGTTTTTCAAAATTAAAAATCCTTTCTTTCCCTCTGTAAATTCGAAAATGAATTGCATGACAGATGAAAAAGATACATGTGACATGTCTAGCATTTTAGAATTTTTGTTAACTAAGCTAAATTCAAATTTCAGTATTTACAAAAAACAACATTTGAAAGGATTATGGTTTAAGGAGTGGATATCCTCAGTGTTTACAAGTCAGCATGGGAGGCTTGTGCTTGTATCATTGAAAATACCAATCACAAACATGGCCATATCACATATTAATACTACTATTTGAGTGTAGGTATGCTAAATTAATACCATTCAGGGGTTTTCACATGTATTAAGGGAATTTTAAGGAGATAGGGCCTTGGGAACCACTCTCTGTATGGGATGAAAGATGGCCTTTCTCACAGGCTTTCACTATAGTGGTTAACAGAGAAAAACTGGGGAGGCTGATGTCACAGGGTAGGTCTGAAGTGTTGAGCAGAAACAGGCTGCCGGCTGGCACGCCTGTTAATATCAATGTTGAGGCAATAGGACCCCTATTTTATGGTGCAGGACACCCACAATGCCGGCCACTGTTTCCACAGGACACCTAACCATTTTAAAATTCCGTGACCCCCGATGGTCCTAACATCAGAGTTCCCTATTCTTTCTATACCGCAATCGGGAGTTTCCCAGTGGGCGCCGCCATCTTGTGTCACGTGGTTCAATGGGACACTCCTCATTGGCTGTTAGATCACGCTTGACCCCCGAAAACTATTGGCGCCAAAGGACCACGCATGCGCAAACATAAACTCCCGACGGCGGTATACTCGTTGCTTTGAATCGATTAACTGCATTGTGTTCTTCACCAATACGTTAATAACTTTGTTACAAGATAACTCTATTACACGAATGTTTCCAGGTGTTGACAATAAGCATTAACCTGAACAGACTCACCGTCGGGGCATGCTAGGCTTTTAGTCTACCCCGCTACAGACACATTGAGTCAAACATGCACTTCGCACCTAGCCCCTGCCCCACGAAAAAAGGGGCCCGGCTTTTTAAGGCTTGCCTGTTACTCTCAGGATGAACATACCACAGGTATAGACCGCTTGCAGACATGGTCGTGTGGTTAATTTTTGTTGATCTTTTTTTTTTTTTTTTTTGGTTTGTGTCCCCAGGGGACACTGGAGCCCTGGGATGGGTATCCCTAGCTCCTGAAAGTGGTGTGAGAGAAGAGCTCCCCTCCGCCCTATTTTGGTGATTACCATAACCACGTGACTATGAATTAATCCAAAATTATTAAATTCTGAGGCATGATAATTGTTGCTAATGTATTCACGAGTGAATAACAAGAAAATATAGCATAAATCTGGGTCCCAACGCAAAATCCATTTTCCAAATTCCCTGTGTTGTCCCCGATATTTCCCTTTCTCACTACAACTTTTCCCTGCATCATATTGAGCAAGTTGTTCAGATTTAAAAGCTTTTGCATGCAGAAAAAGTTTAGACCCAACAACAAAAGTCAAATCCTTAATATTTTGAGAATCAGGAATTTCAGAACCTGGTCAAATGAAATACCTTGTGTTTTCCCTGTGTTTTGGTAAATAAAACTCCCGTGTTTTCCCTGTCTGTGATTTCTTTTTCTTTTCCTTCTTTTCTTCTTTTTTTTTGTTTTTGTTATTTCCCCTGTTTTCCCTGAATTGAATATAATGATTTAGGTTTTCTTGGTTTTGAATAACACCGATTTCTACATGATCACCAATATGGCATCAAGGCCAATTAAAGTAGGTTTGACATCATCTGCAAACCATGATACATTCCATAAATATTTGGTAATGATTATCGCAAGCCAAAGCATGTCCATAAAAATTTCACGATACTCGAAAAATTATCGGTAAGGCCCTATGGCAGTATCGTGAAGATAATTTCAAAATATCGCGGTTTTAAAAACAACTATTTTCACAAAGATCAATATAACAAAATATATATGTGACCAAGAACGAATGCTATTCAGTTTAACTTTGAATGAAAAGAAAATTGAAAACAAAGATCGAAAAAAAGAAAATCCATATGGCGATAACATTTTTGGCATTGTATCATATCCTAAAGACGATTATCGCGAATTTTTTAAGGAACGCCCTGGTCTATACCCTCCGTTTGGGGACATACCATCTTTCTACGCCTACCTGTATTTTACCTAGATTCAGAATGTTGTTGATGAGATAACACTCATGTCCCCCTCCACTGGTCCAGGCCTGTAAATATTGACCATCTAGGGCCGGGGGGGGGGGGGGGGGGGCAGGGGGCAGGGGGCAGGGGGGGGGGGAGCTATTGCGTAGTTCGCGGTAGCCGTATGCACTCTGAGCGTGCCATAAATAGATCGCCACAAGGGGATGCTTATCAAAATACCAGATGGGACCCAACGCATGGCGCATCTAATTCACTTGGCCCATTCTAAAAAAAGTTGGCTGGATTTTGAATTTATGTTCATAAGTTAAAATGACATAGATGTGTTCGGAAATACATTTACCCCATCCTTAACATTATATTTACAACCGTTTGTGATGATTCAAGAAATTGAAAAGTATATATGAGTATAGGGGTCATACAAGTCAATTTCCAAACACAAGACTTGGGGGTCATTCGCATGAAATTGATTTTGAATTGAAAAAAAGAAACACAAAAAATCTACGACACGATACAAGTTTAACTTAGAAACGTTAATAAAAGAAGGCAGTGTTTCTAAGGTTAGAACTTAGAGTAGGGGGATGAGCTTGAAATTAGCTATCAGAATGCGAGATTGCTATTGTCTCTGGACATATTTCTACATCTATTCGTGATTGTTTTGGTAGAGTTATCCTTTCTTCCAACAAAAAAACAAAGAGATGTTCCTCTAATTTCCCATTTGTTCGTGTATTATAAATTCTTCTGTGTATCTGTTGTTTGTAGACTGGAATTCATTGAAAAACTGTCTTGCACCGAACTATATTTCCAGTATGAATAAAAGATTTAAAAAAAAGAAGAAAATCTTCGGATAACGGCTAGCTAATTTACCACATTGTACCTGCAGACCAGCCTAGATCGAGATGCATGCTTGGCAATATATATACACAAGTAATAGGCCTTAATCATATAACTTTTCATTGATCATCGCAATCTCTGTGGTCTAAATTATTGGAAAACCGGCAAAGAGTCTTTTTCTTTTATTTGCGATTTGCACCTATATATAACACAACTTCATATATTTTAGGACAATTTGGAAATGGGGTCCAGGAGAGCTGTGTTTGCTCAACCTTTCTTTATTGGTTTTCGACCATAATTTCTTTTTAACACAATTTACATAAATGTTTGTATATTTCTTTTTATAACGGTATAGATGTATATTGTCTAAGGGCCAAAATTAACCTGCAGGTACTTAGAATACGGTAAATCAGGTATCCGTGGTAGGGAGAATACGTCAGGGGTTATTAGGTGCAGCGCCGCCTGGCGGAGAAACCTCAAACCGGACGTCAATAGGTACCGTGTAAACTGTTTGTGTCCCGATACCTAACCCAGTATAATCACCCGTCTAAACCTACACCCTACACAAAAACACGACATTGTCATTGTTCTTTCACCCAGAGATGCCACTCTAGACTGTAGCCTAGCGCGCAGGCCAGGTCGGAGAACACAGGCCTAGTATTAGGTCCCTGCCGGAACTACTTGAAAATGTGGTGGTTCTGCTCAATCCTTGGGCCAATATTTCATTTTCACCAAATAGTCTATTGTTTCGATGGATAAATAAGAAATAATGTATTTTCTTAAGCAAAGTGTAAAATAGATGCATAACTTAGTGATTATTAACAAATGCAGCACACCTGGATTGGGACTATTTTCAATGGCATCATGATTCTAGGTTACAGGGCACTACTTTCTGTTGAGTTCCAATTCTAAACTTTGAGGTCTATTTATACTGAATTTAGATGACACAAAATTCTAATTTTTGGTCTATTTCTTAGTTATATCATATTGTATTACCTCGTAAAAAGAATAAGTTATGGACTTCTTCTGAATATGTGAAGTCCAAATGTAAACAAACCCGAAAAAGTTACGAAAAATTAATGGCGGACGGCCGTAACGTTGGTTACGTCGACCTTCACCCGAGACCCCCTACCGGCCGGTTGTTGTCAAACCCGGCCGGTCGACCAGCCTACTCTAGACTGATGAAAAAGTAAGAAAAGTAGGATACACTATATTTCTAGAAGCAACTAGGAGGGAATGACCTCAGGGAATAGATATCTGACATTGAATTTGCATTTGATTGGCTTGAAATTAAACAGAAAAATACTCTAAAACAGATATCAAAGCAATGTAAGAACAATTGGTTGCACAACCAAAGAACACCAAAAAGTAGAAAATCTTAAAAAAGTAGGGAAAATGGTATCTCTGTACCTCCTACCAGTGAGCCCAGAAAACACCCAATGTTCCTGTCTGCGAAACATAATACGTAGTTATTCACTGGACCAGAGCACCACTCCCACCTGTTGTAAAAAGTAGGAACCATTTTTCCTAAAAAAAAAATCAAATCCTGAAGCAACTTAGAGAGAAAAAACAAGCTTAAGGAATACAGTCCTACATTGAATTAATATTTGAATAGCTTGAAATTAACACAAAAAATATTCTCTAATAAATATCAAAGTGATGTAGGTAAAAAGTTAAGCAATCCAAAATCGCTACCAAAAAAAAAAAAAAAAAAGAAAGAAATCCCACAAAAGTGGAAACAATGGCATCTCTAAAACTCATTTCATAGGTGTAACGTTGTCTGGCCCTCATATAATATTTCTGAGTACGTGCAGAAAAAAGTATTGCCCTACTAAATTCTTTCGTGAAGAATTGCCGAAGGTAAAAGGAACAGTGTAATGTATTATGACACATGAAACAACAATAGTCTGAGAGGTGTTTTGCCACACCTAGACCTGGCCTGGGGGTGACTGACCGTCTAACAAATTACTTAATCATGACGCCAAGCGTACTACGCTTGGCGAAGAAATATCATCAAATAAACTTGACGGTGTTATTGCTCTCTTTCTTGGAACTAACCAGACTTAATACATCAGTTTTTTTTTCTTCTTTCTCCATACTTTTAATATCCAGTCGCCACGTCCTTCACAAAAAGGTGAATGCATTTTAAAACATTGTATGAATATGAATACGCTATTATTACTTGACTACAGACTCCATTTGATATTCTTGCAGGTATCCCTACAATAACATTCCTACATGTCCTCTAACATGCGTCATAATATCGATTTCTTTCATTTTTTCGCTGCAACACTTATTTCTTTATACAGGTGTTCAGAGATGTGTTTGGTTGTATGCATGAGCACAAAGTTAAGATATAAATTATTTTCTACCTTATTTTATGTTTATTGAATTGTGTGACCTAATGATTTTGCCATAAGCTGGTGAATCAACTAACATAACTATACGCTAACATTTGCCAGTATAGATAAAAGTATTTAAAAAAAGATGAAAAAAAAACCTTCCATGCAGAGGCTGCGCTCCAGTGCCAACTCCACTTGTTATTCCTTGCCAGCTATAGGGCCACAGATCCAATAACAGGATCCCCGTTACAAAACTCCCTAATAATAAAATCTGATTAGATGTATTACGGAATTTCAGAAGGCAGATCTGAAATACAGTGACCTCGAGGGCAAGTTGAGTCATGTAAAAGCCCTAATTTAAGCCGCACCGTAACTTTCGGGTTTGTTTATGGGCATTTTTTTCATGGAACATTTTCATGAATGCCATTTTCTTCAAGGCTGTGTAAACCCCTAATTTAAGCCGCACCGTAGAAGCTGAGGCCTAAATAGCTCTTATTTATTAAACAAACCCTTATATAAGACGCAGCTTAAATTACTGATTACTCGGGTACCAACCGATATTCCATTTTCAAATTCACTGACCTGGTTACCCCGAGACTTCTCTGTCCCACGGCAATTTTTCCCTGTGTCATATCCAGGAAGTTTTTTCAAATTCAAAAGCCTCTGCATGCAGGACAAATTCAGACAACCCAACAACATAAAGTCGAATCCCTAATATCTTGACAATCAGGAATTTCAGAACCTGGTCAAATGAAATTCTCTCTGTTTTGGCAAAATTTGTAAATTCCCTGTGTTTTCCCTGTCAGGGAAAGTTTTTGGCCATTTTCCTTGTTTTCCCTGTGTGGTTGGTACCCTGATTACTGTATTCCAGGCGTTATTTGCCTGAAGAGCGGTCATGGCCGTGGCTGACCAGCGGTCAGTCACTGGTCAGTTGGGGATTACAGCCGTGATCAAGAAACCCCTCTCGCCCATTCAGACCTGGTTACCACATCCGATTGGGCCCTTCTGGGTCGAGTCTAGCTTAGTCTGTCGAGTTCAGACCCACTGATTCCCGGAGTGAGTCTGTATACCGGCAACCATTTTAGTTGGGAATTCCCACCCAAATCCCGGCATGCTTTGCAGCTGCTGGTTTATGGCAGGTAGGAACATAAACCAGCCAGCAGGCCAAGAACCATCAAAGGGGCTGCCCACGCCATTTATAGAGGGCCAACAGAAGAATTCCTTGCAAATCTTAAGTGACCAATAAAAGCCATGGACTGTTAGGGTGTACGGACCCATTATGCAATATCTAATCTGGGTCAGAACGGACTAGTTTTGATCAATCCGTCCCTAGTTAATGAGTCTGAACTGCATTACCTAACCCGACCTTGTAGAGTCTTACTGTCTATTGAGCCCAGCATGGTTATATTACTGTAAAACCCCTAATTTAAGCTGCGGCTTATATAAGGGTTTGTAATAGATTTGAGACGTGATTTCACTGTGTTTATGTGTAAGGTACATGGTAAGTAGAGAGCTACAGTTAGATTTAAAATCCCTAAACATAATTATGTCTCTACATCACCTCAACATCCCATAAATTTAAAAGCCAGCAACATTAAGGCAAGGTATGAGGGAGGGTGGGAGGGGGTTTAAATCATTATTGGCTATAGATCTGGCAGCAGAGTTTTTGTGTCGATCTGCCAGCGCGGGGTCGGCCGCAGTTGGCGCGGGCCTGGCCCGGCCAACAAGCTGGCTCGGTGGCCTTGGCTTCGGTAACCTGTAACTTCTGAGGGCTGTGTTTTGGTTTGAGGGCAGTGTTATTATGAACTGCAGGTTATGTTGTCGGTGTTAAATCAAGCAGGAGGTGGTACATGGGTGATATGACCACCTGGTTAGTATGGCCACCTGTGTAACGACGGGTTGTTCACATCGACCTAAGGCGAGACTAACAAAAAATTCTGTTTCCGGTGGACCGGCTGGGTGGCCGTAAATTGGCCGGGTGGGGAGCTTTTTTTCTAATTTTCGAAAAAGACTGGCCTTTTTTTATGGCCACCCGGTCCACCGGAAACAGAATGTTTTTTTAGTGTGGCCTAACTGAGCCTTATGTTGATTATGAGCAGTATTTATTACATACTTTTCATTGTTTTCAATCCTGTTGGAAGAGCTTAATCATGTTGATTTACTCTGTGATTTCCCATTAATAAAAACAACCCTGTCCAATACGTGGTTGATATAGTTTTCCACCTTGTCATTTTCCATTCTTTGTGTAAACAGGTATCACTAACGTTCAAGACACAATTGTTATTCGAGCTACAACGTTGCTCCTGTAATTGATCAATATTGTATAGTACGTCTTTTTGATACATCAGGATGAATGCTTAATAAAATATTGACAATTCACAAAGCTTAAGCATATAATTTTTCATGAATCATAACATTTTTTTTTTATTTGAACATGATGAACAACTAGCATTCTTTATTAAGTGTTTATTTATATGTTTATATCTAATATTTCTAGACTGAATTAAAATGTAATCTAATTGGTCAATATGGTCTTTTATAGATAACGTTACAAAAGAAGGTAATGTTTCTAGTGTTAGAGTAGGGGAATGAACAGGAAATTAGCTGTCAGAATGCGAGATTGCTAATGAATGTCTCTGTAAATATTTCTATAGCTATTCATGTTGGTTTGTTTTTTGTAGAGTTGTCCTTTCTTTCAACAAAAAAAAAACAAAGATGTCCCTCTTATTCTCCGGTCCACGGATAGCTAATTTTCTGCATCGTACCTGCAGACTAGCCTAGATCAAGATGCATGCTTGGAAATATGTAGACAAATAAGAAGCCTTAGTCATACAATTTTTCAATAATCATGGCATTCTCTGTGGTTTATCTTTATAGATAAAGTCTACACGTTAACATTCTTAGTTTGAGTTGTTCGTCCCCTGTAGCTTTGCCTCACCTGCACTGGCCCGGATCAGTGTTACCTGATTTTGTGTCCTGAGTCAATGCGGTTTGTTTACAACCCACCTGGGCGTTCCCGCACCTGAAGATCGATGCACCAACCACTCTAAACACCGCCCCAGGCAGTTGCTACAGGACCTACGTGGTAGCCTCAGAGGGGAGTCAAGTTAACGGGATGTTTCCCTTTCATTTTAACCAAATATTGGTCTATCCTCATGGGAAAATATTGAAATGTGAAGTAAAACCTTAGTTATCTTTCTTTTTCTTTCTTTTCTTTTTTTAGTCTTTTTTTTTTTTTTTGGTCTTGGAAGGAAATGGATTTTAGGACTATCTCCTGGACTTTTCAGACAGGGTCCCAATTCAAATTTCACGTTCAAATTCCCTGTGTTTTCCTTTAGATTCCCTTGTCCAACTGCAATTATTCCCCGTGTCTTTTCCAGCAAGTTGTTTGAAAATTTCAAAGCCTTTGCATACATGACCATTTGGACACTGCAACAACAAAGAGTCAAAACACTAATACTTGAAATCAGGAATTGTAGAACCTAGCCAAATAAAATTCCCTGTGTTTTGGTAAAATTTGCAAATTTCCTGTGTCTGTTTTCCCTGTCAAGGATTTGTTGCTATTTTCCCTGTTTTCCCTGTGCAGTGGGGACCCTCCTCATGTGCAGACCACTGGCCGTGAATCCTGTTCATGGACCAATTTCTGTCCGTCACATTACACCGCATCCCCCGTCACCATGGTAACGGGGGGGGGGGGGGGTTGAGGAGACACCACACACAGATAGCCGCCTCCCAGGTCAATATAGCAGATTGGGGTTGATATTAACAGCCATACATCTCCATAATGACAGTCTAGGCCTAGTTTGTTGGGGTAGTTTAACGTCCGGTCAACCACACAAGATTCTTTCCAGACTACACTAGGTAATGCTTTTCAGCTTACAGGTGATCGTATCTATGGTATGAGTTAGAAGAAACCCGCCACTGGGTGCAATACCCTACTCTTTTTGAAGGGTGGCAAGGGGTCTTTAACGTGCAATATCCAAGAGAAAGGACACCACACACCTGGCCTTTGATGACCCTGTTGGGGGCACAGGGGGCAAATTTGGAAGGACTCTATCCATCTAGGAAACATACCTAGTATAATGGAGGGGATCATACATAAAGACACCCTTAGAGAAGGACTATAGATACCATTAGCTTGAAACAGAATCCTTGAGCCACAGTTGTGATAGTACTTGTGATACTTAAAGTAATAAATTAAGTTTGACTCTGTTTGGGTCAGTGAGATACCCTGTTATTTTGGGAGTACTTGTTTGAATCTTTTTTGAGATCCATCATGATATGTCTAATACTAACTTCTTTTTTTTAAATACACCCACCATGAGTGGCCCTTGCTAATTTGACGCCCATTGGGAGTGAGAGTTAGCGCCACTCTTTTCACTCTCTGGAAGCTGCAAAAGGACCCTTGTCCTTCACTTTTCGACACACACATCAGGGCAGAAGCCCCTCCCCAAGGTAAAATACAGAATTGTTTTTACCACCGTTCAATGACCGCTCGGAGACCAGGCGCGGAACGTGTGAGAGCACCCAGTGGGATCTGAGACAGTTTCCGTCAGCTAACGTTTCGCTGATTTTCTGTACTGTAAACATGATTTCAAAAACTGTGACACATATTTCCCCGCGAAGTGTTTGCTGCGAGCGAGGTCGTGTTTACATTCTGTATTGCTGATGACTTGTGTCTGGGACCTTCACAGAAAACTGGGTGTCTGGTCCGTAGGTGCACTGTACTGTCTACGTGAATCGCAAGCCTCGGCTCCACTGCCTGACTCAACACAACTTGATTCTCAATGACAGGGTAGAGGGTTTGTTTGTTCGTTGAGCTAGTTTTACACCACAGGGGCGGTGACCGAATCTACGAGATGAGGTGCCTATTTGTAGCAGCTGCCACACTGAGATATCATGTCATAGGCCCAAACAGTACCCCACCCAGTCACATTATACTGCCACCGGGCCGGCCAGTCATGTTTCATGGTTCTTACTTTATATGGGTAGAGGGCTTGTTTGTTTGTTTGGGTAGTTAAACGTCCTGTCAACCACACAGGGTTGTTTCCAGACTGCACAAGGTAATGCTTTTCAGCTGTGGGCGTGATCGCATCTATGATATGATTTAGAAGAAACCTGCCCCTGGGTGTGATACCCTACTCTTTTCGAGGAGTGGCAAGGGGTCTTTAACGTGCAAAGTCCCATAGAAAGGGCACCAAACACCCGGTCTTTGATGACCCTGTCAGGAGCACAGGGTGGTCCATGGACCCCTGACTGCTGGAAGGATAGGATCTTGTACTATCTAATGGGTACTAGTCTCAATCCTGGCTACACTGTCCCTGAAACCTGCCCAACTCAACTCGATCATCGGCCAGTTGAGCCAGGGCTATAGTCTCATCTTTATGGCTGACGCTATTATTTATTTAGATAATCCTCTTTAGTGCCTTTCCACTGAACTAACACTATAGGCTTGCAATGTGAGATTATCATGGGGAGAGCTGTGAGGGGAGTGCTACTACAGACGTTGATATATGAGTGTATATTTATGCGAAACTAGATAAATAAGTCGGTTGAGTTATGAGCGAATTAATCATTCACCCAGAGGTTGAATTCATGAATATTCTGTTTGCGTTTTTGTATTCAAATATCATCTATACAGACTGTCACCTAACTTATCGTTGAATAGGTGACAGCACCATCAATTACTTTCTTTTTTCACTACCCGGACCAGACATCACTCTAGACGTGCATAGGGGCTAGGTCTCGTGCTAATGTTTGTAATATAGATTAGATAACACTTTCCACAATTATTTCTGAGAATATTTACCCTTAGCCCGCCCTTTTCTGGGCACAGCTTCCACATCGACGATCAGGTGACACTGACTTATAGAAATATTGAAGGCAGAGACATGAAAGTTGGCATAACTGTTGCCTTGAACAGCCGAAGCTAGGAACAAGGACCATTGAAAGGATACTTGACCCAGCTTTTGTAAGGATTGGGTAAACGTTTGGAAAAATGGCCAACCAAACTCAAAAAATTGACAAAAATACAATTTTTTTTTAATCTTACAAGGTTGGCATTATAAAGAGATGCCACTCTTGACTAATGAAATAGTAGGAAACACTTTTCCTACTTTTTATCTAGATGCAACTAGGAGGGAAATAACCTTTAGGAATAGAGACCTGACATTGAATTTGTACTTGAATAGCTTGAAACTAACACAGAAATACTCTGAAACAGATATTAAATCACTGTAGGAAGAATTTGTTGTGCAATCCAAAATCACTAAAAAGTAGAAAATTCTACATAAGTAGGAAAAGTGGCATCTCTGTGTAATGGACAGATTATATTCCCTGGACCCCTCCCCAAACTGCGGTGACCTGGCAAACAGCCGGGCTCACCTCGTCTCACCCCCCGCGGTACATCTGCCCTTCTCCGCGGGCCGAGAAAACACACCTACATAGGGGGAGGGCACCTGTTTGCTCCCCACCTTTAATAAAGGTCAGGCCAAACGGATAAATACTTGTGTTCAAAAGAAGTCTACAAAAAAAAAGAAAGAAAGAAAGAAGACATGGCAATACCATAACAGATTTTTTTTATATAAAAAAAAGAAGAAAATATCGTATCGCAAAAAGAAATAGGATCCGTAATTCCGGATTGTTATTTAATGTTTTTAATTATTTTCTTACTGCAAACAAAGTGACAGACCCAGATAGTGTTTTCAAAATTAAGGACTTCGTTGGTTCAAAATTAAGGACTTCATTGGTTCACTTTCGATAACGATGTTCTACATATTCTGAAAATGGATAAGAGATCCAACGTTCATATGCATATTTTATCTTCATTTTAATTATTTTCCCTAATATTTTCTTTTGAAAAATATTTAGGTTTGCACAAAATAATAGGGTCGGTTTGGGAAACATGACCACAACTATTTTTCCTTTGGCCTCAGCCCAACAGACCACTCTGCAGCCTCACCTCTCTCACCTATGAGAAGAGTCTCTGCATTGTAGCCGCCACTTGGTCAGTCCTGACAGCCCTAACACCAGCGAAAACAGTAGTCCTTCCATGACCTAGGTACCTCTTGCACAATACTTTGGGAAGCAGTGGGTCTGACTGGACAGACTAAAAAAAAAAACAGCAGACTGCTTTTGAGCTGCAGGGCATAGTGATCTTGTCCATTCGAGGCGTTTTTTCTTCCTACATAGCAGGATTTACTGTCACAGACTCATACCTTTGCCACAGAAGTAAATCTCGATGCAGAATGCCGTACCGACTTGTGGCCTCTTCCACCCAACTGTATGTTAATCCACTGTTTGAGAAGAAATATGGACGGAGGGGATGGGAAATACCGCTCACTGGGGAAAAAGAAAACACCTTTTTCTTGCATTCCTCACTACTTTTTTCTAACTTGCAACATTGCGGAACATTACGAAAGGTTTTCTTGGGGTGTTTTGACATTAGATATGGAGGCAGCCAGAGGTACGAAAACGGCGAATCTTTGTATATAACCGGTGAATGTGAGCTAAATGCCATGTTTTGACTCTTGGGGGTCTTGGGTACACATGCACCCTAGCTACATATTTAACACCATTTAATTCACCCAACCACGGGTGGAAGTTAAGAAATAGTGATGGCTAGTTTTTAATCATGTTTAACTCCAAATAATGATAAAATTTATTAAAATTATTATGCTAAAGCCTTGGGTCTTGTCGATGTATTCCCCAGAATGCATCTTGATCTGAGCTAACCTACATGTACAACTCAAGAAATATGCTTTCCATGGTTGGGAGAATTCTATTCGACATAAGACCTTACAAAGAACTACAAGTTAAACTTTGGTATATGTACTATAATATACATATTTTGGTGGGAGAAAATTATTGCAACAGCAAAACTGAGCTGCAAACTTGGAACTAGAAACTGTCTTTTTTCTTCGTCCGATGTTTTATTGAAAAAGAAATCGGAATAATTGACCCAAACTGATTAAAAAAATAAATAAAAAATAAAACAAGAAGCAAATGACTATCAAAGTTCCGATCGTTGGAACGATCGATGTTCGCCCTTAACATAACAATGGACATTTCATTGTGTTTGAAAGGTAATTGAACGAAATGTCAATTATCTAATGTATGTAATCTATAGCAATGGTGTCCCTCAATAAACTGAAGGCCTTCCTACAACCAGGCTATATGGGCTATGAGCAGTGACCACCACCACCACCTGTCACACACAACTCAGGGAGGGGCTTACCATGACCCCCCCCCCCCCCCCACTTTCCTCCTCCCCCTACCTGGCCTTGCACACAGTGACTACCAAGACCCTGACTGCCTCCTCCCTCTACCTGGTCAAGCAACCCCCCCCCCCCCACTATGTTCAGTGGACTGTCAATGCCCTGGTCCCCTGCACCCAGCCACCTGCAGGTGACTGTGGCTCAAGTACTGGTTATGTAACCCACTTCTGGGGGAGGGTGCAAGGGAGAGGCCTGCCCACTAAATTACCTTTGATGCACACTAATTGTCCTGCTTACAAATGCATGCCAGTGGACAAAGGCCTGTAGCTACTTGTATGTAAGATTGTGTAACCGGGCAATCAGATCAAAGCCCAAATACCTGGAAAAGACATGACTGATTGAGTGAGCCCTTCCCATAAGCTACAAGACTAAAAACTAAAATTAAGGGCTCACAAAAATGCACCAACATAAGTTGATATTTGAGCCCTTCTAGGCACTCTCCATGCATGTCTCTAATAATTCACCAGTACACGTACTGTGGGAGGAGAGTGTAGAACCAGATTGTTTACCGTAGGAAATATCCGAATTCTTTCTATTCACCTTAACACAAAAATCAGCACTGACACATATATCTCTTTGAAGTAGCGAACCACACTTTTTCCAAGCATCCTACTTTCCTCCTGACAAAAGCTTGAACTTGCAAAACGCCAGTTCAATATACACACTTACATGGTTTACCATTTATGATCATGTGACGTCATTTTCACAAGTAAATCAATTCTCTCAAGAGCGCCCCATGAGACATTATTGCAGTTGGTGTAGTCACCAGTGTAGTTGGAGGAACCATGTATGTGTGTATTCCTGCACAGCTTCAAAACAAAAAGTGCCCTGCTCTAGATAAAGTGCAGGGGACTTTGCCCATGGCGGATGGTGGCCCATTTTTCTGCATCCAGACACACTGACAAGGGCTGGAGTCTAAATATAGCCAGAATCTGGTCTCAAAGTCAGGGCATCGGAGCGTGACGGGTCTTGACGCTAGTCTGCCCAGCACGACCCACTGTTTCCCAAAGTGAGTCTGTACACCGGCCGCCATTTTAGGTAGGAATTCCCACCCAAATCCCAGCGTGCTTTGCAACCGCTGGTTTATGGCAGGTAGGACCATAAACCCAACATCCATCAAAGGGGTTACCCATGCTAATTATAGAGGCCAACCCAAAAATTCTTAACCGATTAAAAGTGCCCAGTAAGAGCCATGGACTCTGCGTGGGTATACGGACCCACTATTTAAGGGTAAATCTCAGTGAGAACAAACTATCTCCAATAGCGCATGCCTGCCATAGTCTGCGTGCTGTGGATAGACTTACTTTGGGGGGATAATCGTAAAAACATAAAGCTGCACCGAAAAGCTTCCAGTTTCTGAGAAATGGAATTAAGTGGTGTCAAAAGGGCGAAAATAAAGTAAGGAAAGTATTTACTACCACAGGATGGATAAACTAGGATGGTAGTACAAACTCGGATTTCTTTGATCCAGGGGCCTCGATGACACGACAGGGGTAATGTGTGACGTACAATTACAGGGATTCACATTATTGAAATCAATTTTAGACCTTTTTAAGACAATTTTACGACCTGGGTTCCTAAACTGTCATCCATGTGCAAAGAAAAAACCTTTCATGTCAATATGCAATATGTTCTTGAGAGGGGCATTTTGAATCTCAAGATTACCACATTTCTATTTAACAAATAAATTCAATTTAAAAAGGTCATCACTGTGTTTTCAATTTAGGTTTTTGTGCTTGACCTAGCCAGCCACCCTCTGTGCGTACATCATCTACTCAAACCTGATATCCCTTTCACACCTCATCCAAGGTCTACCCTCCCCACGACCCTGCGAATCACCCTGACCTTGCAGTAACCTTCCTCCGAGTCATCCTTGAAAATCATGGAAAATATACCTTTCCAGTCAGCCATAAAAGTTATTGGCCGGTGAACAAGAAACAAACTTTTTTTTGGGGTTGGCCATGTGACCCTGCGACTCACCTTGACCTTTGGGTGACCTTCCTGCGAGTCGTCCTTGACGGCTCCCCGCGACCCCTCCGTCATGTACCGGGCCCGGTGCTGGGCCTCGGGCTGTACCAGCATCTTCAGCTCGTATCCCGCCGCGCGCGCTGGACAGCTCGTGTTCAGCGACACCTCCTTCGTCGCCTTGGTCGCACGACGCGCGGTCGCCAAGGACGAGGCGCGTGCGGGGTCGGCCACCAAGGTCAGCAGCGGGCGGGTTGTTCCGGTTCCGGTGGCGGGCGTGGTGCTGGAGGCTGGAGCTGGTCCCTGTGTGCTGCTGGCTAAGGCTGCTGAACTGCTGGTCACCGGCTCCCCCGGCGGGTCAACCCCAGCCGTCACGTCTACCTCGATCCTGGAAAATTTAAAATTTAAAAATTCTATCAAAATTTTCCAATTTTAGCCGTGATAGCCAAGAGAATCAGTAGTCATATCGACCTTGATCCTGGAAATAATAGTTCGAACAATTTATTCCGATTTTCCAGGTTTTTAGACCTTGATTGTTTGCTGTTGTCATGACAAACAAGCCAAGCCGCGTCTGTACACAAATACTGAAATAGTTCTAGTTCAAATTTTGCGTATCATTTGTCAGCTAAAATTATTCAGAAAAAATGCCAGATTACACATTTGTATCAGTTCAACAGGAAGTTGAAAACTAACCAAGCTGGCTCAGGTCAAAGCTACTTGGTAAACATTTATGAATCACATAGAGGCGGAAGACAAAATGGCTAGGATGTGGGCTTTATAAACGTGAACTGTTCTCACAGCCTGTTTCCACAAATTAAGAACGGCTCTTTGTGAAAACCTTGGTTTACTTCACAATAGCGTACTCTATCAAGAGGCGAATGTTTTTTCTATCACAGCGCGGTGAAACTCATGATATCATAAGTGTCCAGAATCATAACTTGTAAGCCATGGTTTCCGCGCTTGAACTTTCGTATCTGAAACATTTACACATGATTTTCTGTAAAACCAGTAATTTTAAGTTCCTCTATTAATATGTACGCAGATCCCCAGTGACTAGAGTTATAATCCCCGACTGACACAATCCTACAGCTAAACCTGTACCCTAACCATACGGCCAGAAGTAGACACAAAACACAGCTCCTGCAAGAAATAGTCACATTTTATGACTGCCTAAAATAAAACCTGCTAAAAACAGGGTTGCATAAGATAGAACAACTGCGTTAAGTGTGACTTGACAGGATCGTCTAAAACACAGAGTGGGCTAAAAAGTTAACCAACATTAGTGGTTTCCCCGTATATCTCAGTTAATAGATTTGATAAACGTTTCCTCCCTGTCACCGTTAGACAAGCCTGTAACACCTGTCAGTTTACCTATCATTAACCCGTCAACTATTAAGGTCTGGGACACAAGAAACAACTCAAAAACCTGAACATTTTCTGTCACCTCCTATTAGTTAATCTTTTCCTATGTTCTCGTAAATTCACCAAAATGCAACTCTAATGGCAGATTCAAAGTGTAATAAAAATATGTGTCCTGTTAATGCACAACACTTCATATAGAATAACATTGATAATATCTAGCCAGAACTCATAGCTATTGCTACGTCACAATAAAAGGAACACAAAATGAGCTGTTTCTTGCTGACCTAATCTATAGGAGATACATCTTCTGAATTGGCCTTGCTCTGTCCACGCTGTAAATCTCCATGAATTAGCGTTGTTTTCTTCACTTGATATATTTTATGCTGAGCTTTTTTTCTGTGACCCATTTACACACTTTGAGAAGTATGAGAATAACTTTGGCCGCAGTGTCTGATCTCAGCAAGGAGCGACGGAGATGGCACAGGAACAAGTGGTAACTGATTTGCACGGAGATTGCACTCTTCAAACACGAAAAATATAGAACACAGAGGAAACACATTTCCGTATTTTAGGAACGAAACTACTACAAGGATATATACGCATGTTTTCAACAAGATTCAAGACCCTCAATCCACCTAAAACCAAGAGAATTCGTAATCAGAATATCCCCAGATTTATGCATTGTAGGTTTTGTGATACAAACTTGAAGGGATTTCAGCCCCCCCCCCCCCCCCCCAACCCACCCACTTGTTATTAGGTGATTAATGCTATTGAATTCCTTACAGTCTTTATGGTCATTATCAACTATGTGGGTCGTCAAATAAGAATAATGAAAGGCCGTGTAGTTACACACTTTCGTTTTCAGTTAAAATGTATACATCCTTTTCACGAGTGTGCGCAGTGACCTGTGCCATAGACGCCTTGATCCCGTTACCTTCAGTCTTGGCTCATTGCAATCCATATCCCAACACCTTAGTTCGAGCAGATTACACTAAGAGGGCGCCACACTATAGACAGAGATGTCACTCCTGATTGGTCAAAAAGGAGGAAATGTAGGAAACATTTTCCCTACATTTTCCCCTGGAAACCAGGGGGAAAATACTTTTTAAAAATAAGAGTCCCAATCTTGAATTTGTAATTAAATGGCTTAAAACCAAAATATAAATACTCTTAAACAGACATTTAAGCGATGTAGGGAAAATCACTAAAAAGTAGGAATTCCTTCAAACATTTTCGATCCCCCTCCAAACGTACTTAATGGCAGGCCCCAAAGATCTATAATAAAAGTTATCCAAATATAAATAACACATTCTTGTATCAAAAGACTACACGAACACTAATCACCTAACCAGTAACATGATGTATTGCGGTCCGTACACCGCCCCATAATTATCCCAGCCTACTCTGAGTTGTGGCCGTAGTTTGGCACGCTGCCAGGTGAGCCCCCATTAGTTCTGAAGGAGGAGTCCAGGGGGAGCACCGACTCTTTGAAGGTTACTACCCACGGCCAAACTACCGCCTCGAGGTTATGTGACTGACCGCTCATGAATTTTAGTTGATTAGCTGACCGCCCCTGATATTTGGGGTATGCAGATCACCGTCCCCCAAATTCAGAGGGTCTCAATACCATGAAATGGAAACAAAAAACACCAAAATCGTTTAGCTAACCTCATGAAATTGCCATAAGTTATTGTTTTATAGAACTAGTTCATCATCCCCCTCTAACTGACATAAAAGTGGCTGAACGCCCCTCAATTTTGACGTTCACCACCGACGCTCCACGAGTCCATTTGGCAGCGGCTACCCTTTTTGAGACCCAAGTGCCCCCCCCCCCCCCACCCCCCTGGAGTAAGAGGCTGCAGTAAAACATCCACCAGTATTGCAGTAACTCACAATCGTACTTTGGCAGGGTGCAAGAAAGCTACTCCACAATGTTTCAGGCCTGAGCCGGGGGATTTGGTAAAATACCCACTGGAAGTAATTCTTTCACAAACGTCGGCAAAACGTTTATATTTCTTATAGGCTCTGGACATGATTATGAGCAACTAATGTCTAAAAGTAAAAAAAAACAAAAAAAACAAAAACAGTGGTTTGTCAATTAAATTCTCAATTAAATTGACTTATATTCATGAGCATGTTTTAACGTATTCAGCATAAGCCTATTTAGGTAGTGCACTCATCAATTTAACTCGCAATGTCAAGCTCGACTCGTCTTTTTTTTCCCTCTCCATTCTTCTCGTAAATCACAGTGCCTGCCCAAATATGTGAGGATGTTATGTATTAATCTGAAGAAGTTCTAACTAAATCTGAGGGTGACTCCATTTGACAATTTTGGCCATATTTGATATCACTATATCAAAAGTCATGTGACGTAAACTTTTCAAAATCGAAGTGTGTTCCAGACTCCCTTGGAATCCCCCCCCCCCTCCCCAAACCCCTGAGTACGGCACTGATGGACATAAGTCTGCAGGGCAAGAAAGGACTGAAAAACTTGAAATATCTGGTTCTTCTACCTGTCTTAAAAACGTAGCGCTGTTAATAACGTTATGACAAAAACAAAAGTGGTATATTTAGATTCAGTATATTTTTTTCTATCATCGAATACCAAAATTGTTTGTCAGGCACAAGTATTTTAATAAAGAAATGGGAGTATAATCTGACAAAGAAGGCACGAGTTTTCAAAATATGAGCATCCTCCCATGTGACATTGCTAATGAATATCATAATTAATGAAAACAAAGGGGAAAAAATATAAGATACGTTCATATGATAAATGGCCACAAATGACACGCAAAATATGTTTAGAAAATTCAAATAGTCATCAATCATGTACTCCCCCACCAGTAAATTTATGTGATTGATATAAAAAAAGACTTACTACAAATCTTTGGAAAATAGAACTCAAAATAGAACTGAAAAACAAAACCAGCCCTTTCTTGCCCTGCAGACCTATAGAGTGAGATATATTGACACCAATCAGAGCAGTCTGGCTCAAAAGACATAGGCACACAAGATGGCCCTATGGCTGAGGTATGGCTTCAGTTGCAGTTGGTTTTAAACGTGTGCTGTATCACGTAGTCCTTCAGTAGCTAACACAGGGTCAGCCTTTTCTACACAACTCTACGATTGAAGACTATGGTCTGTATGTATGAATTGAGAAATAATGATAATGATTA
The DNA here is from genome assembly GCA_936440205.1 of Lepidonotus clava. Lineage (NCBI taxonomy): Eukaryota > Metazoa > Annelida > Polychaeta > Phyllodocida > Polynoidae > Lepidonotus > Lepidonotus clava. The sequence continues at coordinate 4,850,436 of OW387140.1, read as the reverse complement.
AATGAAATATATATGAAAAAAGTCCGAGAACATCCAGACCACACATTCTTGAAAAGCTTACTGTAACTTGCATGGATGTAAGTCAACTAGGGTTAATGAAAAAATGTGAAACCCAAGGGAGGAAATTCGAAATTATCTTCAAATGCTATAAAACCTCATGTAAAAAATAAATTTTGAAAATTGTTATTTAAGATGACGATGTGAGAAAATCTGAAAACTTACATCCCTGAACTTGGCAACACATTGTGCAACTGCAATTCTCGATCCCTATTATGGATGGCTGATTTACAGTATTTAAAGCACCTGCAGGTTAATTTTGTCGACAAAAACACATGGAAATCTATAGAAAATATACTAATATTTGCCAGTTTTCTATGTGTAATGAATTAATTTCCAAACCAACTCAAAAATGATAAACATAGACAAATATCAAATGATAAAAATGTCAATATTGTAGTCCACCATCTTAAATCACAAATTAAACCATGGTAAGTAAAAAATTTCTAGCTGTGTGGTTTGTCGACATATTTCCCAACATGCATTCTGATTTAGGCTAATCTGCAGGTGAAACTCAAGAAATTGGCTATCCGTGTTTGGGAGAATAGGGGGTGGGATGGGTGGGGGTGGGTGGGGGGGGGGGGGGGGGGTGTCAGTGTCAGTGCAAAAATGTGCATTCTCCGAGCTAGATTGAAGCGCAGTTTCTTGTTATCTTGCGGGAACCGGGCCTATTATCTTGGTAAGACCAGTTGGGCCTGGAATTAACCTTTATCTTTCTGGATGGAACAGCCGTGATCTGGTGATGGGACCGCCTTAACTGGTCAGAGCAGCACGTCGATCATCCGGAGCGGACATGTAAGGTGCAGGTGGCTTGTTTACCAACTGATGTTGTGAGAACCTGGGTAGTACTTGGTGTGTGGGTGGGGGATGGTCCGAGGGAGTCTGGTAGCGTATCAAAAAAATTAATCCATTTTAAAATTCCCTGTGATTTCCCTGTTTCACGGCAATTTTTCCCTGTGTCATATCCAACAAGTTGTTCAAATTTAAAATCCTCTAAATGCAGAAAAAAATTGGACAACCCAACAACAGAAAGTCGAATCCCTAATACATTGAGAATCAGGAATTTCAGAACCTGACCGAATGAAATTCCCTGTGCTTTCCCTATGCTTTGGTACATGACATTCCCTGAGTTTTCCCTGTGTTTTGATAAAATTTGCAAATTCCCTGTGTTTTCCCTGTCAGGGAAGTTTTTGTTGGTTATAATATTATTTGCCATTTTCCTGTTTTCCCTGTGTGGTTGGTACTCTCGTCTGGAATCCCATCTGAATTTGAGAAGCTACGGCCACGAAACTTGGAAAAGGAAACAACCAATTTTTAAATCTTTTTATTTATTTTTTTATTAATAAAATTTCGTCCAGACCGACCTCAGGTTATTCGAATCCCTTTAAAATCACTTGCACCCCCCTCAAATTAATATTGACCCCCGTCGACTTGAATGCAACTCCCTGGGATTTAAACTGAACCGTTCAGATACATTTGGAACCCCTCAGATCTTTCAGGATCGGACCCGATCCCCTTCACATTCTAGGGCTGGGTTCGAATACGTTTTTGTCTGAGAAATTTGGGACATTGAAACAGTGAAAGATGGTTAAGTAAACTCTTTTAACTGGCGTATACCAAAAATATGACGCTATTCGACTGTGTGCTTCGTTTTCTAGCTGAGCTGTAATAAAATGCCCTATGTAGTATGTGCTACTTATATCTCTGGGTAATGGGGCCAGGCTGTATTTTCTTCCTATTTAATACGACCAGTTTACTTGGTCATGTGACAGCTGACAGGGGCCAGAAAAAGTCATGGCACGCCGCCACTTCATAAAGTGGACATGAAATATTGGCATTTAACAACCGACAACGAGTGGTAGAGTGGTTTTAGAAAAAGTAGGGACGAAAAAAGGGAAGAGATCCCCCCCCCCCCCCCTTTTTACACTGATATAATTACCATGATACCCTCTTCAACACAAGGCAATTCTGGCTCCACTGGCACAGCCAGATGTACGTATAAACACACACCCATAAATAAATAACTATGTTGATGCTACACCCAAACACTGCCTTCTATGAAACTCTACAAATTATTCAGGTGAATCGCCCACGAACCCACATGCAATTCAAAGTCAATTGCAACTAAACTAAAGCCCCATACCTACTAGGCAACTTTTACAGTCAGTCAGCCAACGAGTTGGCGCTAAAATCGGATGATTCCTATCCTGGCCTGTCCGTTTTACCATATTGAAATGTGTATGGTTGATCTGAATCGGTGCCGAAATCGGCTGATTATTGGGGTAGAATCAGCTATTTTTTTTAGCTGACAATGTAAAAGTGTCCTACAGTGGGTATGGGCCATTTAAAAGCAACTCGATGGCAAGGGATCTGCCTCATACCAGAGGGGTGTAATCATGATCTATTTTAGCCGGGTTTAAATCGGGATTACCCCTAGCTTTTCACCGACTGATACCACCCCCATCACTCCCCCTCCCCCTCCTCCCCATCCCTCGTCATTGAGGCCCCAATTTAGCCTGGACCGACACTTGGAGTTGGACTGTTTCCCTTGAGGACCTTCCATTAAATACGTGCGCACATTTTGAAATATTTCAGATACCCACTCCCAAATTCCCTTGGGCTCAAGTGCGCATTAGATTTGTATTGTACAAAGACATATGCTCATTAAAAATAAAAATTTTAGCACCTACCAACACTTGGACTGTTATCCTTTGGGGACCTTCCACTATGTACATACGCACATTTTCACAAAATTCAGACCCCTCCACCCCCACTTTTGGGCTCGAGTACGCATTAAGAAATAGTAATTAGTAAGTACGCAAATTTCCAACCTTGGTGCGTAAGTACTTAATGTAAGGCTCCTAGATTTGTACAGGGACGTAATCAAATTTCCAATAACAAAAATGCAACCCCCTTTGGTGCGTACGTACTTTATGGAAGGCCCCTTAGATTTGTGCAGGGACGTATGCACACTTTAAAGAAATATCCAGCCCCCCCCCCCACTCCCTTTCTGCGTACGTATTTAATGGTCGGCCCCTTGACACCAAGGGGTGTAATATGGGACTTCCATTTAGTACGTATGTAAAATTTTAAAAATCTCAGACCCCCACCCCCTTTGGCAAAAGTATGCATTGGATTTGTGCTAAAACGTACGCACATTTTCAACAACAAAAAAATTAAAAAAAATTCGACCCCCCTCCCCTCTTGATGCGTATATACTTAATGGAAGGCCCCTCACCCCGTGAGTGTAGAAAGAAGGTGGTGGGAGATGGATGGACTCTTCACTCCATACTCCTTAGTCACGTCGGATTCCACATGTAATACTCGCTCCGACTATGGCCTTTTTTCGTCAAGCACTATTACTGTAGTACTGCGCGACCGCATCACGCAAGTGGCCCTCCGCGAAAAAGTAGTTCTTATAGAAATAGTCAAGTCAGGCAGGTAACAAGTCCCAGCGAAAAGTAGTCCCGGCACGTCCCAGAATGCTATAGTCGGAGCGATGATTACACGGGAATCTGAAGCGAGAAAGGAGTTTGTCTTCACTCCTCCCGCCTCACACACCCCCACGGCCCGACCAATGCCCGGCCGCCCCGCGCCCCCAGAGAGAACACCATCCATTTGCCGACCTACTAACACCATTGTGTTTTTTTTGTACTCCCGATGTGTCAAGTCTAGTCGGAGTGTTTTTTATCGTTGCCATGTTTTTTTTTGACCGATAAATATTTTCTTCCGTGCAGTGAATGCCCCTGGGCGTTAGCTAGACGTTACTGGTTTTTCTTTAGCACGTGCGCTTTCTCGGTCATAGCATCTACATGTGTACTTACAGTAATGTGCATGCTATACTTCAGCAATCATGATATTGTATGTCCTATGGCGCTACTCTTACCAAAGTGAGTTTAGATGCTGATCTACTACATTCACGAGGATATAAGTCAGGGTTATGACCTTAGAAAACCTGATACTTTAAATATAAGATATTTTGAAATGATCTTACTTTAAATCTTAAATCTTTTTATAAGAGATGAAAAGAAAAAAATATGGAATCAGATAAACTTTGATTTTTTTTTTATCTCTACAAACATAATGACAAAAAAAAAAACACAGATGGGCAGTAACATTTATTTTCCACTTTTACCCCCTTCTTTTTTCCTTCTTATTTATAATATTTCTTTCTTTTTTTCCTCTTCTTTTTTTGTTTTTGCTAAATAAAATAAGATAAAATTGGAGTTGTTGACAAGTCTACACCTAGTGGGAAGTGTCCGGGTGCACGGCGCAATACTAACACCTGGTACTGAGATAAGGTATCTACATTTCCTTTTTTTCTGGTCGGGTTAAGATAGCAGTGGGAGGCACGAGAGCCGGCCATGATAGCGCCCTGATACAATTATTTAATTTCTGTCATGTGTCTTTGCTCGGCGACAACATTATGGCATCATACAGAGGGATGGCTAGTCACAAAAAGTGTACCAACAAGGGTAACTTGGGGCATTATATCTGCCTGTTTTTTCTTTTTTAACTGAGTGAAGGCACTTGTCATTTTTGAAATGTTGCACACAAGAATTTATCAGAGATGCTACTCCTGGCTGATAAAAAAAAAAAAAAAAGGAAAGCAGGAAACACTTTTTCTACTTATATATACATATAGATGTAACTAGAAAAAAGATAACCTTTAGGAATTGAGTGTGACTTTGGCTTTGAAATTAAAAGCTCACAACGGAAACAAGAATACTCTACAACAGCCATTAAATCGATTTACGAAAAATCACTGGAGCAATGTATTATCACTAAAAATTTTTTAGGAAATCATAAAAAAAAAAAAAAATTAGGAAAAATTGCGTGTCTGATTTATAACTTTTTGAGAATTGAGTGTACGCATTTGTATTTTTGCACCATGGTACCTATGCCAATGGCCTATTAACTGTTTTACATAGATATTATTAGTGTGTGATGGTCATATGACTAGACATGTCTGTGTGTCGGATACTTTGTATACCTTTGTAACCATATATACTGAGGTGGAGTAGAGATGGGATCGTATCGGCTGTACGTCTATTGCACACGACCCTGCTTTTATTTGTGATATATGGTCATAGTGACCTATAAGATATTTCAGTACTCTCTACGTTTTTAGATAAGGGACGTTTCATTAAGTACGTATGAATCAAGGGGGGTTTGGGGTCTGAACATTTTGAGAATATGCATAGGTTCCTATATAAATCCAACGCGTAGTCCAGCCAAATGGGGAGGTGACAATTGGGTCTGAAAATTATGGAAAATGTGCGTACGTACTTAATGGAAGGCCCCTTATTTAAGATTTTCATGTTTTTCATTTTAGAGGGAAAAGAAATCACAATTTGCGACCTACATGACTGTAGATAGCTCGGGATTAAAGTTTTTCAGTCAGAGTTCACCCAGACCAAGGTTCACTTTATAATACCAGATTGGGGTTATCTAGACTGTACTCGATATTCTCATGACCCTTATTCTAACGTCATCCATTTCAATGTCCCAAGGCCGTTTAGTACATACGCACCCCCTCCCCAAATATGTACGCTGTACACTCTGAGCAGTGGTGAATCTAGGGATTGAAATGTCTTCTTTTTTTTTTTTTACTTTCCAAATTTTACATTTAAAAGCTAATTTTTCGGAGGGGGGGGGGACCTCATTCACCCCTTTCTAATTCTGCCTGTGCTGGGCTACATAAATGCACGTCTGGGTTAGTGAAAAAAAAAGAAGCTGAAAATCCAGAAAGGAAATTTGAAATCATCTTAAAATGTTATGAAATTAAGTATATAATATATTAATTTCGAAAATTATCATTTCAGGTGATAATGTGGGGGGGGGGGGGAATCTGAAATCAGCCAAAAATCTGAAAACTTACTGCCCTGTGGGCTAAGTATATACCTTCCCATTTGAAAGAACCCGGATACTGATGGAATTCTCTCTATATACTGAACCCCTGTAAGGATTTCTTCAAACTCTCTAGGCTTGTACCTCACGGATGTTGTGGTTGTCTCCATCTCATCTCACAGACTTTTTATCCTTTCTTATAAACAGCGATCACAAACTATGCCATCAAAACGTGTGTGTCCCATTGAGGTAGCCCAATGGTCCTTGCCTTTCTAACTACGTAGTACGCAAAAATATCACACATTAATATTATTTACCGCGAACAATTCTGTCAAATATACTTAATGTTTTTGAACAATTTTCAGAACCCTATGGTGATTCTATATTCTAATCATACAGTATCATAATGCAGTATTATTGTAAACTATCAAGTTAAAGGAGAACCGCAAAGGCAGTTTTAATCTTCATATTGTGTTGAATATGTATTTCTTTAAATACATCTGCAAAATCACTGCTAACACATCATTAATACAGGAGTAATTGATGTTTAAAAATTAACTTGTACAGTGGCTTCTACTGAGTCACAGTGAGTGTGTGTGACGTCACGTAGGCTCTTTCACACCTGTAAGGTAGGCTGATAAGGCTAGTGCAATGGGTGACTGCACACACAGACACCTGTGAAAGAGAGCCTAGATGACATCACAGCCCTGTGAGATAATCTGTGAGAGTGGATTCACACTGCTAACAAAAGATTATTTATCTTATTATATTATCCCTGTGTGCTAGTTTGAGTCTAATTGTGCTTAAAATATACATCAATTAAGAGTTGTGTACAATATTTGGGATTTTTATTTTCTCCTTTGCGTGTCACCTTTAAGTGCATATCGGACAATGGTTTTGTTTTATAATGCCTGTGCTTTGCTTCGGGTATTGCGTACATACATGCCAAAGATTATCTTCTGATATTACCCAACATCCCAGGCACTTATCATCGGGAACAATCAATAATACATGCGGACTACTGATCATCCACGAACAGGTACTGTAGTGATCGAACTGGCACTGGGACAGGAATACAAAGCACTGTATTATTGGCGCTGTCCTAATCGACAACGTTAACACATACATGGACTGTAAGGTACACTACGAAATAAAAACCTGCAAAAGTTAGATTCTTAACGTGTAGTTTACAATAAACGCAAAGAAAATGAAAGATCTAGATATGGGATGGAAAGAAAAAATTCTTATTTCTTTTTTTGTTCTTTATCCTCTTCCCTATTCAAGGATTGTAAAAATATTTTTCACTAAAATTAAACGTACTCCACTCAGTGAGCGGCCATTATAAGCAGCCCAAGGAAACAAATTATTGTTTCCATACTGACCCTATAACCCCCCCCCCCCCCCCCAATAAAAAAAGAGTAGTTTTTATCTTGGCTGTCAAAGACTTTTTTTAGTTCAAAGAAATCTTCTGGGGGGCATGAGGGTATACTTCATACCCTTCAATGAAAAACAAATTTACAAAAGAGAAAGTTTGACCATATGACCACACACATTTTCTTTGTATTTTGGCCTAATCAATATGGAGCACAACTGCTTGCTACTGCTATAATATATTGTAGTGTTCAGTCCAATAGGAACAGTCTCTCCTATGTATGCGTGGTTCTAATGCCCCTTTTATGCCACACGTTGAAGCGCTACATACTTTATATGAGCTGACTTATAATTTGGCACAGGGCCATCGAATATTACGAACTACACTACGCGGAGTGCGTGGTTATGCTCTGGGAACCTCGAGAGGTGGACTTAGGCATATCACATGACTATCTAGTACATTGCATGTACTGATATTTCTACCAAGGTTTATTCAACGTTCTGGAAAATACTATTCTCAGGTACTATAATAAGAAGCAACGCGGAGGGCATCGAAGGGTGGCTGTATGACCAATAGGGGATCGTCACATACCGAGGGCAAAGTCCAAGGGTTGTATGATCCCCATGGATCATATGGCCACCCAAGGATGCCCCCTAAGGAGCTTCTTTAAATATTAACACTCAAGCAAAATGAAAAATATGTTAAATTCCTGAAAACAAGGAGTCCACAGTGAGTGGTATGTACGGCCTGGCAATACGACCTGCCCCAAATATGCACCGCTTGTCGGCTGTGCGGGTGATAAATCAATAACGTATTATGTCTGTATGAAGAAGTGTATTAGCCACATACATTTCAGAGATGATACAGATTGATATAACAGCGAATGACTAACGAGTCCCGCATATATATATCAGGCCTGATCCATTGAACTAAAAGTCTATTATAACAGTAGGTAAAGTAAAATGTTTGGTTAGAATCTTCAAACAAAGAGATATAATATGTAACAGAATTTTGTGTGTTGGGACGATACATGGTTCGTCATATTTAAGCCTATAATCCAAGTGCAAATTTTGCTGCCAATTTTAAAAGTCAACAGACATGTAATATATCATTAGAAAGGTTCCATCGTTCCCTCTCAAAAATTGCATGCCATATTTATTTTTTTTTTGGGGGTGGGGGGTGGGGGGGGGGGGGAGATATAAAAAGTACAAAATCGCCCGAATCTAATCGGTAAGTGGAATACAGGTTGAATGCTTTACCGAGCATGCAGGTTCCAACATCTTTTATATCTTTACCTATTTGTATCGAAGTTTCTTGATAGTAAGAGGACTAAAGGTGACGTTTTTTCTGTTTCTTGAACCTGAAATTACCCATGTTGGTATTTTCAGTTACATTTCCTTAACATACCCGTCAAAGTTGCAGAATTTCAGAGTGCCTTCACAATCTAGTTCCAGTCATCAACAATGTAGTTCTGGCAACTCTGATTGGCTGGATCGGGACCCTCATAAGCTGGGTTCGCGCTAAGCCCCTTTTAAAGTCGCCAAATTGGCGAATTTATGACAATTCGGATTAGCCAAATATTATGTTGATTAGCAAACTTTTCTGCCATAGAAAAATGTTTAAAATACATGTTGATTTTTGATTGGAAATGAGCTACAATTTGCCTTGATTGTGGGCACATTTTGGCCAAAATAATTCGCCAAATCTTTCAAATTTGGCTACTTTATCATGAAATCAACTCGCCAGATTGATTCTGCACTTGCCATCGGCGATTTGGCGAGCGGTTAGCGCGATCCCAGACAAGCCATATACAGGGTACCAACCCAAATTCATTTTCAAATTTGTTGTGTTTTCCCTGAGATTTCCTTGTCCTACGGCAATTTTTCCCTGTGTGATATCCAGCAAGTTGTTTACATTTAAAAGCCTCTGCGTGCAGAAAAAAACGTGGACAATCCAACAACAAAAAGTTGAATCCATAATATCTTGAGAATCAGGAATTTCAGAACCTGGCCAAATGAAATTCCCTGTGTTTTAGCAAAATTTGCCAATTCTAGGCCACAATGCACTGGCAGCTAAGTTATCAAAGAAGTTGCCATTTTTGCGCACCACATTTTGATATGCTTTTCTTGTAGTATAGATGTTGCTCTTTCAGAAAATCCAAAGTTCTTGATCAAATATTTGAGTGGCGGGGAGAAATGGCTGGTTACCATGGCAACCAATGCAAAAATCAGGCAATTCTAAAATGACCATTCTTTGGTTCATATCTCTCTTAATATTCAAGATAAAAGCACAACTGATATGTCAAATCGAAGCATTCCTAGAGTTCTATAGGATGAAAGAATAAAAATGGCTGTCATGGTAATGTGGTTGTCATGGTAACCAAAAACAAGCTCAAAATTGACCATAATTTCAATTTCTCTTCTATTTCTGTTGCCATAGCAACCTCATATATAAACATAACAAAGCAAGACCTAGTTCACCTAAAGATTATGTATCCCTACTTTATAAAATCAGGTGTTTTACCTCAAAAACAATGACATAGAATGTAGAAAATAACGTGTTTCCATGGAAACCACTCAAAATTCATGTTTTTCAAATTTGACAGTATTTGGCTGATATCTTCCTTAATATATAACATAGAAACAAGGAAGCAATGCAATTTTTTACAAACTTGGCAATTAAGTTATTTATAATAAAAAAAAACGTGAGCCCAACAAATTTTTTTTACCTTGATAAAGGCATGTGAGAATTAGTTCATGTTATCATAATGCAAGCTAAAAAGAAGGCTATAAATACAATCATACTAAATAGATTATTTATTATAATAAAAGCCTGGGCCCTGATGTAGTATGGAAATTTCAAACAAATTGGGAAAAGTCACGAAAAGTCACTATTAGTCATAAAAATGTACTAAAAGTTACTAACAGCCAGTGAAAGTCACTAAAAGTCATTGAACGTCCTAAAAAGTCAGGAAAACTGCTAAAAGTCAGGAAACGTCCTTAAAAGTCAAAAAAAGTCCTAAAAAGTCAGGAAATGTCCCCAAAAGTCAGCAAAAGTTAGTAAAAGTCCTTAAAAGTCACAAAAGTCCAAGTAAGTCAGGAAAAGTCCTAAAAAGTCACAAAAGTCACAAAAGTCCTAAAAAGTCAGGAAAAGTCAGTAAAATGTCACAAAAGTCCATAAAGTCAGGAAAAGTCCTAAAAAGTCACAAAAGTCCAAAAAAGTCAGGAAAAGTCCTAAAAAGTACCAAAAGTCAGGAAAAGTCAGGAAAAGTCCTAAAAAGTCAGGAAATGTCCCTAAACGTCAGGAAAAGTCCTAAAAAGTCCTAAAAAGTCAGTAAAAGTCAGTAAAAGTCCTAAAAAGTCACAAAAGTCCTCAAAAGTCGGGAGAAGTCCTAAAATGTCACAAAAGTCCTAAAAAGTCAGGAAATGTCCTCAAAAGACAGTAAAAGTCCTTAAATGTTACAAAAGTCCTACAAAGTCAGGAAAAGTCCTAAAAAGTCAGGAAAAGTCCTACAAAGTCAGTAAAAGTTCTAAAATGTCAAAAAAGTCCTAAAAAGTCAGGAAAAGTCCTAGAATGTCACAAAAGTCCTAAGAAGTCAGGAAATGTCCTCAAAAGTCAGGAAAAGTCCTAAAATGTCAGGAAAAGTCTTAAAAAGTCACAAAAGTCCTAAAAAGTCAGGAAATGTCCTCAAAAGTCAGTAAAAGTCCTTAAAAGTCACAAAAGTCCTAAAAAGTCAGGAAAAGTCCTAAAATGTCACAAAAGTCCTAAAAAGTCAGGAAAAGTCCCTAAAAGTTAGTAAAAGTCCTGAAATGTCACAAAAGTACTTAAAAGTCAGGAAAAGTCCTAAAAAGTCAGGAAATGTCCTTAAAAGTCCTTAAAAGTCACAAAAGTCCTAAATAGTCAGGAAAAGTCCTAAAAAGTCACAAAAGTCTTAAAAAGTCAGGAAATGTCCCTAAAAGTCAGTAAAAGTCCTGAAATGTCACAAAAGTCCTAAAAAGTCAGGAAAAGTCACAAAAAGTCACAAAAGTCCTAAAAAGTCAGGAAATGTCCCTAAAAGTCAGTAAAAGTCCTGAAATGTCACAAAAGTCAGGAAAAGTCAGGAAAAGTCAGGAAAAGTGACATAAGTCCTAAAAAGTCAGGAAATGTCCCTAAAAGTCAGGAAATGTCCGCAAAAGTCAGTAAAAGTCAGGAAAAGTCCTAAAAAGTCACAAAAGTCCTACAAAGTCAGGAAATGTCCTAAAAAGTCTGTAAAAGTCAGAAAAGTCCTAAAAAGTCAGTAAAAGTCCTAAAATGTCCCAAAAGTCAGGAAAAGTCCTAAAAAGTCAGGAAAGGTCCTTAAAAGTCAGAAAAGTCCTAAAAAGTCAGGAAATGTCCCCAAAAGTCAGTAAAAGTCCTTAAAAGTCAGAAAAGTCCTAAAAAGTCAGGAAATGTCCGCAAAAGTCACAAAAAGTCACAAAAGTCCTAAAAAGTCAGGAAATGTCCTAAAAAGTCAGTAAAAGTCCTACAAAGTCAGTAAAAGTCCTAAAATGTCCCAAAAGTCAGTAAAAGTCCCCAAAAGTCAGGAATGGTCCTTAAAAGTCAGAAAAGTCCTAAAAAGTCAGGAAATGTCCCCAAAAGTCAGTAAAAGTCCTTAAAAGTCAGAAAAGTCCTAAAAAGTCAGGAAAAGTCACAAAAAGTCACAAAAGTCCTAAAAAGTCAGGAAATGTCCCAAAAAGTCAGTAAAAGTCTTTAAAAGTCAGAAAAGTCCTAAAATGTCCCAAAAGTACTTAAAAGTCAGTTAAAGTCTTAAAAATTCAGCAAAAGTCCTAAAAAGTCAGTAAAAGTTCTAAAAAGTCATAAAAGTCTTAAAAAGTCGGTAAAAATCCTAAAAAGTCACAAAAGTCCTAAGAATTTAGTAAAAGTCCTAAGAAGTCACAAAAGTCCTAAAAAGTCAGTAAAAGTCCTAACAAGTCAGTAAAAGTCCTAAAAAGTCATCAAAAGTCATTAAAGGTCACTAAAAGTCATCAAAAGCCACAAAACCGAAAAGTCATAAATAGTTAGTAAAAACATCAAAAGTCACAAAAATTCTGACATTTGTCACACCATAAAAAGATGGATGTCATCCCTTCATCCCTATCCCCATCAGTACCCACATCCTACAGCCACACCCTCTACCCATGCCCAACAGCCTAAAACTGCATCCATCTCAAACTGTACGAAGCACCCACAACCATCACCAATACCCATCTTCTCAACTTATGCTGTCTGCTACAGGACGCCGTCTGCTACAGGACGCTGTCTGCTAGAGTACCCACAATCCAACATTCTCCCACAATGCCCTTTTCTTTTGTTCTAAAACAGGAAAAGGAACCGGAAATAGCAAAATCTTGGTCGCTGGTACCCCAACCTTCAGTAACTGCAATACCCTGACACAATTATAGGCTGAATACCAGCGGTAAAAAAACTGACTCAAAAGTGAGCCTTCACAACCTTGACCTTCTACACAACTCTTACCCACCTTGGGCTCACAATAAAAGTAAGATGTCAAATTAATGCCCTTTAGGAGTTCTATGGAATAAAAGATTGAAATGGGTTGTCATAGACACACAGTTGCCATGGTAACCAAAAAGAACCCTAAAAATGGACCATAATTTCATTTTTCCCTTAAATCTCTGTTTCCATGGCAACCATGTCTATATGTTTTAAGGTAAACCACAGTTAAACCTACTTTCCCTGTAGTTTAGGTGTTGCTCTTTCAAAAAATCTAAAGTTCTTGAAAAGATGTTCAAGCAACTGGGAGACATTGCTGGTTTCCATAGCAACCAATGCCAAACAAATAGATTATTCTAAAAATTAGCATTCTTTGGGTCATATCTCTCTTAATATCCAAGATAAAAGCACCACTGACATGTCAAATTGAAGCATTCCTAGAGTTCTATAGGATAAAAGAATAAAAATGGTTGTCATGGTAACATTGTTGCCATGGTAACTAAAAATAAGCTAAAAAATGACCATAATTTCAATTTCTCTTCTATTTCTGTTGCCATAGCAACCACAAATTGAGGTATAATAATGCAGAATCTTTATGACCTGAAGATTACATGTCTATACTTTCTAAAATCAGGTGTTTTACCTCAAAAACAATGACATGGAATTTAGATAATGATGTGTTTCCATGGAAACAACTCAAAATTCATGTTTTTCAAATTTGACAGTATTTGGCTGATATCTTTCTTAATATATAAGATAGGAATTAAAGTAAGATGTCATAATAATGCCCTGTTAAAGTCATATGGATTAGAAGATTGAAACGAATTTTCTCAGCTATGCAGTCGCCATGGTAACCAAAAAGAATCCTAAAAATGGACAATTTTTTCAGTTTCCCTTTAATCTCTGTTTCCATGGCAACCATGAATATAGGTTTTCAAGCAAACCACGATGCAACCTTCTTTTCCTGTAGTACAGGTGGTTCTCTTTCAGAAAATCCAAAGTTCTTGAAAGAATATTTGAGTTGCCTAGAGAAATGGCTGGTTTCCATGGTAACCAACACAACAAATTAGGCTATTCTAAGAATGAGTGGTATTTGGGTCATATCTCCCTTCATATTAAAGACAGAAGGACCTTTGAGATGTCAAATTGAAGCATTCCTAAAGTTTGATGGGATAGAGGGATAAAATTGGTTGTCTTGGTTATTTGCTTGCGGTGGTGACCCAATACAAGCTCAAAATTGACCATAATTTCAGATTCTCCTTTATTTCTATTGCCTTTGGTTCCAAATATATAAGTATAACAAAGCAAGACCTATTTGATCTGAAGAGTAAATATCCCTACTTCATAAAATCAGCTGTGTCTATCAAGTGAAAGTGCATGAAATTTAGTGAATGGTGTATTACTATGGAAACCACTTGGCATTGAGTTTTTTTCAAATTAGCTATAGCCCGAGGCGGATCTAGGGGCAGGAAGCCCCCCTTTTGGTGGACCCTATGCTACAAAAAAGAGGGGAAGTGCTGTGTGTGTGTGTGTGTGTGCGTATGTGTGAGCATGAATACACCCGATTTTTGCACCTAGCCTATAGGCTGATTCCCTCCTTTTTAGAAATCCTGTATCCACTCCTGTAAACTAGGAGGTGGCTGCACAGAGCATTGATAATGTACCAATAAGATGGCCCAGCCTGTGATTAAGGAGCTCCATGAGGTACTATGATAGCTATGGTACTACAGAACTAGGTACTATGATGTTATGTTGATTTAGACAAAGTAGCCAGACATCAGGCTTTTTTTTATATAGTTTGTTTTTTTATTACAGAGTAGATAAACCTTCCAAATTTGGTATGAAGCACCTCTGAGGGTTAAATATCAAATCTTGAATGGGAGCCATCTTAAAATATCAAAATGAAATATTGATAGATTTTGTATGTTTTAAGCATTTGAAATTTGAGGCATTTAACCAGTTTTATTGGTCATCTTAGGTTATAATATCTGTCCTTTATTGTACCACTTTTGACACTAGCAATGCGTTTCAAGGCATTTTGGATGTGCAATATAAGATTATTTTACTGAAAGTCTGCCATTTTGGATTCTTGGCATTGATTGAAGTCATGTTGATAAATGAAGGTGGTTCCCCTTTGAAATTCAATGAAGGAGTTTGATGGAATCATCATACCAAATGAAATGAGGAAATCTTGTGACAAAAGAGTGAAGTCTATACCTTTTATTTTTTATTATTTTAGAGACCAGTGTTAATTGTTAGAGGAATCATGCTCATAAATTCAGCCATTTTGAAATCTTTGGTATTGTATTGGATGAATATTATATCTATTGAACCTTCTCAGTTATAAACAACTGATAATAGAACCATTTCCATTTGTCTAGATATCTTAGCAGCTGAAAATCATGGTATTTCTCATAATTGTTCAGCCATCTTGAATTTTAAGGAGTGATATGCATCCATACTCTCTCAAGCCGCCACCATGAAGCCATCTTGAATTTTGGATTTCTGCATTGACGTCAAATGCAAATAATTGAATTCCCTGATCCCATAATCTCCAAATTTTGACAACAATCATGTCCCTTTAGTCATTCTAGAAACTATGATAAAAGATTGTAACAAAAGTCTGCCATATTGGTTTTTTGGCCCCCACATCTATCCTATTGATATTTCAAGGTAACTCCCCTTCAAGATTTCACAGTTATGCCTCAGAGGTACCTCATACCAGATTTGATGCTTTTATCCACTCTGTTACACTTTCTAAACAACATTACCTTAAAGGGACCCTTGCACATAATTACAAGATAAATATTTTTCAATGAAATTCTTTGAGCTAAGTGTTTGGACTAATAATGGTAGAGATATATTGATAATATTCCAAGTATAGACAAAGTTGTGACACTTCAAAATTTGGTAATTTTTAAATTTTTATGGGAAATCCCTAAATATGTGACATAACAAGGACTAATTGGGAAATTCCAATCTTTCAATAAAAGGGAATCCCCCACCACCAAAACTGCACAGAAAGGAAAATGGGCTTCAGTACAAACAATTTTATTTAGCCTCATACAGGTTATTATTAATTGTAATTTATACAAACCTACATTCATTCAATAACCTGGAATTCCCAAGTTATTCTTTTTGGAATTCCCATTATTATGACATAGCAAGGACACTACAGAAAAAGCCCAGAAGTTAGGGAAATCCCTGATAAAGTTTTCTTTTCTAAATTATTGTCTTCTTTCAGAACGTTGTGTCCTTTTTTCATGTGTAATATGCTTATGATACATTACTAAAGTGAAAAACACAAACATTAAAAATGTATGTACAAGGAGCCCTTTAACACATCCCACTATCATCTGGCCTAATAAGTAAGGTATGACCCAAATACAGTTAAATTTGGAAAAATCCTGGATCCACCCCTTGGCTAATTTCAAAAACCTGGATACTATATGGTTTCCATGGTGATACAGCACTTGCTACTCCATTTCATGCACTTTCACTTGATAGACACAGCTGATTTTATGAAGTAGGGATATTTACTCTTCAAATCAAATAGGTCTTGCTTTGTTATACTTATATATTTGGAACCAAAGGCAATAGAAATAAAGGAGAATCTGAAATTATGGTCAATTTTGAGCTTGTATTTGGTCACCATGGCAAGCATATAACCAAGACAACCAATTTTATCCCTCTATCCCATCAAACTTTAGGAATGCTTCAATTTGACATCTCAAAGGTCCTTCTGTCTGTAATATGAAGGGAGATATGACCCAAATACCACTCATTTTTAGAATAGCCTAATTTGTTGTGTTGGTTACCGTGGAAACCAGCCATTTCTCTAGGCAACTCAAATATTCTTTCAAGAACTTTGGATTTTCTGAAAGAGAACCACCTATACTACAGGAAAAGAAGGTTGCATCGTGGTTTGCTTGAAAACCTATATTCATGGTTGCCATGGAAACAGAGATTAAAGGGAAACTGAAAAAATTGTCCATTTTTAGGATTCTTTTTGGTTACCATGGCGACTGCATAGCTGAGAAAATTCGTTTCAATCTTCTAATCCATATGACTTTAACAGGGCATTATTATGACATCTTACTTTAATTCCTATCTTATATATTAAGAAAGATATCAGCCAAATACTGTCAAATTTGAAAAACATGAATTTTGAGTTGTTTCCATAGAAGCACATCATTATCTAAATTCCATGTCACTGTTTTTGAGGTAAAACACCTGATTTTAGAAAGTATAGACATGTAATCTTCAGGTCATAAAGATTCTGCTTTATTATACCTAAATTTGTGGTTGCTATGGCAACAGAAATAGAAGAGAAATTGAAATTATGGTCATTTTTAGCTTATTTTTAGTTACCATGGCAACAATGTTACCATGACAACCATTTTTATTCTTTTATCCTATAGAACTCTAGGAATGCTTCGATTTGACATGTCAGTGGTGCTTTTATCTTGGATATTAAGAGAGATATGACCCAAAGAATGCTAATTTTTAGAATAATCTGTTTGTTTGGCATTGGTTGCTATGGAAACCAGCAATGTCTCCCAGTTGCTTGAACATCTTTTCAAGAACTTTAGATTTTTTGAAAGAGCAACACCTAAACTACAGGGAAAGTAGGTTTAACTGTGGTATACCTTAAAACATATAGACATGGTTGCCATGGAAACAGAGATTTAAGGGAAAAATGAAATTATGGTCCATTTTTAGGGTTCTTTTTGGTTACCATGGCAACTGTGTGTCTATGACAACCCATTTCAATCTTTTATTCCATAGAACTCCTAAAGGGCATTAATTTGACATCTTACTTTTATTTCTATCTTATATATTAAGGAAGATATCAGCCAAATACTGTCAAATTTGAAAAACATGAATTTTGAGTGGTTTCCATGGAAACACGGTATTTTCTACATTCCATGTCATTGTTTTTGAGGTAAAACGCCTGATTTTATAAAGTAGGGATGCATAATCTTTAGGTGAACTAGGTCTTGCTTTGTTATGTTTATATATGAGGTTGCTATGGCAACAGAAATAGAAGAGAAATCGAAATTATGGTCAATTTTGAGCTTGTTTTTGGTTACCATGGCAACCACATTACCATGACAACCATTTTTATTCTTTTATCCTATAGAACTCTAGGAATGCTTCGATTTGACATGTCAGTTGTGCTTTTATCTTGAATATTAAGAGAGATATGAACCAAAGAATGGTCATTTTAGAATTGCCTGATTTTTGCATTGGTTGCCATGGTAACCAGCCATTTCTCCCCGCCACTCAAATATTTTATCAAGAACTTTGGATTTTCTGAAAGAGCAACATCTGTACTACAAGAAAAGCATAACAAAATGTGGTGCGCAAAAATGGCAACTTGTTCTCTATTTCTAGGCCTTTTATATGAAGGTGCATTGTGGTCTATTCCCTGTGTTTTCCCTGTCAGAGGATTTTTTTTGCCATTTTTCCTGTTTTCCCTGTGTCGTTGATACCCTGCAGACATGGCTGGACCCTCATCAAGGCTCCGGTGGTCGGCCCAGTGGTCAATTACTGACCAGTCAATAGGTCACTCCACTACGGCTAGAACCGGGGGACGTCCTCAGGCCCGTAACTAGGGGGGTAGGTGGGGGTCGCGGGCCAACCCCCCCCCCCCCCCCCATAAAGGAAATGTTTCCAACCTTTCCTTGCAAAATTGAATGTAAATCCCCCTAAAAAATTTCCACTTTTTACCGCTCGCCACCCCCCATAAAGGAAATTTTTCCAAAAGTTTCACCTTTTCTTGCAAAATGTGATGTAAAAACCCCTAAAAATAGTAGGAAAATATTGAAAAGTTTCACTTTTTACTGCTAGCCACCCCCCTTTTCAAGTTCAAATTATTGACAATATAGGCAGAAGTTCCACTTGTGGAACCTCGCCACCCCCCCCCACAGCAGACCCTGGGTACGGGCCTGGTCCCACTCCAAGAGGGCCATGTGCACCCTTTTGAATTCAGTAAAACCAATTCGTTCCTTTAAAGGACCCAAAACAAATGTATTGACACAATTTTCTTTGGTTATTCAGTTTTATGTCAGAGGAATAGGGAGTATTTTCGTCGTTCACGTACAAACTCTTTTTCCATGTAGACACTTGCCGCAGCTATGTCAGTGGCCGCAGGGAGAGCTGCTACTTAGTACGGGTATCAGACGGATAGCAAGGACTGGGCCGCCCCAATGGGGCACCGGCTGTGGCCAGAGCATGGACCGACCATGTTTTCAGCTGCCCTTTGAGTATCCAAGTAGCCTGAGGGGCTTGGTTTACATTAAACTTAATATTCAGGGATGTAAGTTGGGGACAGTGAAAAAGTCGGAAATCGCAATAAGAAAGTATGATAGTATCTTAAAATGTTGCGAAATGTGTTCTAAACATCAAATTTTGAAATTGATTTTTGGGGTGCTAGAGAGAAAATGTCGGAAATCCGACAAAAATCGGAGAACTTACATTCTTGAATATTAGAGGAACTATCAGGGTCCCAATTCGAAATACACGGTCAACTTCCCTATAGCCCATGTCCAATATTGGTCAATTGTCCCCGTCACAATTTCGGTTACTTTTTTTCTGTTCTAAGGTGTTCCAGTTTTAACATGTTATCAAAGATGTATGACGCTTCTGGGAAATTTTACTCTTGGACAAGTGCAATCTTCTGAATCCTAAGAATGAATTCTGAATTTAAAACGTTCCTGTACGAATCTAATACATATATATACTTTAGTCCAAGGGTTGGTTGGGGAGGTATGAAATTGTTGAAAGTGAGCGTATATTCCTATACAAATCCAATGAGTACATTAGCCCAAACGTTTGGAAAGGTATAAGTTAGTACTAATTTAATGCATTTTTTTTTTTTAGCCCAAGGAGGGACGGGGGGCTGAATTTTCTGAAAATATGGTATGCAGTGTCAATAAGTTGACATTACTACTACAGTGATCATGTTAATGGAGGCATGGTCTAATCGGCTGAGTTGTATCGAACCCGCTGAGTGACAGTCTGAAGCACGCACTTAGCGTAGTCTGTCAAGTCGACCCACTGTTTCCCAAAGTGAGTCTGTACAACGGCAGCCATTTTAGATAGGAATTCCACCTTATATCCCAGCATCCTTTGGGACCGCTGGTTTATGGCAGGTAAGGCCATAAACCAACAGGCAGCCCAACGACCATCAAAGGGGTTCCCCAATCTATATATTGAGGGCCAATAAGGAAACTCTTAACAGATTTGAACTGCCCAGTCAGAGCCATGGACACTTATGGTTGTGCAAACCCATTATGTAAGGGTAAATCTGGGTGAGAACGGACTAGCCCTAAGCGGAGCAGCTCGGCCGCTTACTTCACCACTGGGAAACCACAGGTGCGTGAAACAGTCGAACGCATTCTCCGGCAAGATATTGCTATGCAAGACTGAGAGTTACCTCTGCTATGTAGGTAGAAAACTCGCCACCGTTGCATCTAGATGCAAATTTAGCAGCGCTAAAGATGTAGGTTCACACCATCTTTGTACCCCAACGTCCCTGCCCTGGACGGTCAAAAAGGCAGTGATTACTAACTGTACCTTAATCAGTATGTCAAAAATATTTTCTTTAAAACTTTTTATTATCCTACAGGTTGGATAATCTCTGTTCATTATTTTCCTGTATTGGAGGATAAGAAAAAATATCAAGTATGTCAAAAATATATCAATGAGCTGCTGCAATGATACTGATTTCACTCCCTAGCTCATTGAAATATATTGAACTATTGATTTATCACTGACTGCATGTACCACTACGAGCCCTTACTGTTTTTGAACTCATGACACACTGTTTTTGCGCCACATTTTATTCGCGGTGGGGGTGGGAGGCACTGAAGGGGTCACAGAAGGCGAGCAGGACGTATAGTGTACATTATATATGAGAGCAGCTCTCCAATGGCAAAGGTCACTCCGATACTGCCAGCTAACCCTGGACACCGCCGTATGACCCATCAATATGCCCACTCCCCATGGACTAGTAAGTCTATAGATGACCTCTACAGGCCGACTCGTAGTGAGTGACCGCGGGAGCAGTTCATAGTAAGGGCTAGTCTGTCGCAGTCAGACCCACTGTTTCCCAAAGTGAATTATGTAAGAGTTAAGTAGGTCAGGGACGGACTAAGCAAGGGCCAGTGGGCGGGGGGGGGGGGGGGGGGCGGGGGCGGTATCGACTCCATGAAGGTTACTACCTTTTCACGACAGAGTGCTGGTAAATTTTAGTTGACCGCCCCTTATTTTACAGATCACCGCTCAACAAAATAGACAAAAAGCACAGCAAAGAAAGAAAAAAGATCCTAAGCGAAAAATAAGGAAAAAGCTAAGTTGGAATTCATTGCTACTATGTTAATCATCTGGAAGTAGTCCACCACCACCAAAACCCTTTTTCACTTAAAAATTGGGCCACTGCCCCTCATTGACTTAATCTTGACATTCACCTCCTCCACTTTACGGGTTAGTTTGGCAGTGGGAACCATTTTCATGACCCAAGTGCCCCCCCCCCTCCCCACCTCAAGCATATCACGAGTAGCTCACCTTGCCCCACAAGGTGTAGTGCTCCGATTGGCCGCTTGGCGCCGCTAGTGTCGGGAGCAGCCCTCGGGCCTACATACCTCGGGCAGATAACCTCCCCGGGAGATAAGCACGCGAGCAGCTCGTCCTATCACGGCCCGGGGTGTAGATGGGGGTCTCCAGGCCCCATGTCGAATTTAATATATGGTTATGTGGCATGTCCGGGATTGTCCCTATATTTCTAATATCCATACCGATTTTTAAAGCCCGTCAGGTCCAGTGGCGGAGGTACGGGGGCGCCCCCCCCCCCTCCCCCACTTGTTTTGGCCAAAATATGATTTTTTTTTTATGTAGAATTATGGAGCCCCCCCCCTTTTCTCCTAGCAGACCCCACCTTTCCAAAAACTGTATCCGCCACTGATGTCTCATGTCGAATTTTTACAGACTGCCCTATATCTTGTGGTTGTTGTTGTTGTTTGTTTGTTTATTTGTTTTTCTCTCTACTCAGAGGACGGATACAACTGATTTTCTCTCATGTCAGCTCCATGACAGACATATATAGAAAATATATGAAATGGCCATGTCGCCGTGTCGAGTTTAAGGGTGTTAACCCAAAGGGGCATCCCGCCAAGGATAGATATATATAATGTTGGCGTGTGCCATACCGACTCTTACCACTGGTATTGGGGCAAGTTATGTGGTGACTGAAGCCACTTTACAACTTGACTAGGTCCCACAGCAGCCCCCATTAAAGTACCCATAGGGGGAGTCGGGGGGGGGGGGAGCAGGGGGTTCCTCCCCCCTCCCCCCACTACCACCATTTTTTTTCTTTTTTGGAATTCTTTTTTGGTATTCAACTCGAGAAAGAGAAAACACACGTCGTATTCGTGTTTATATGTGCAATGTTTTAGTAATGAGTACTTAGCCTGCGTGCAGACCCCCCACCCCGACCTCCATCTCGAAAACCTATATCCTTAACCCCCCATGAAGCTGCCTCACTCCTACCCGACCTCTATTCAAGTACACATGTACTCCGCCAAGATTACGACCGTGCATGTGACATTGTAACATGGTTCTGTTACCATTGATGATCAGGAGATGTAAGTCAGGGTTAATAAAAAACAGTCGCATCCCTCAATGGTTAAAGGATGTAGTCATGATTCTAGCGTACTCAGGTTAAAATGACTGGGCCTTAGACTGTAGACTAGGGTTGCTGTTATACATGTACTACACTACATCGTACCTAAATAACAATGACGTCAGGAGGCTACCAAATCGATAAATCTCTGCCCGGAGAATGGGGCTATAGGCCTCAGTACATAACGTACTACTCTGTACATAACGGCTACGTTGGTACAACGAGTATAGACTGAAGTCTATACTCGTTGGTTGGTACAACTCCTCAGAGGAGTGGGGGTAGTGTTAAGCGTCCACTTGTTATTTATTATGTAGTTTCAATAGCCAAAGACGGAAAATCGGAAATCATACTAAAATTTGAAAACTCACTCCCCTTAGGCCCCTAATAGTACTTTTACTTGTACGTATACTGTCTCAGAAATCATTCCCCAAAATCAAGGTTGAAGGTATTGGTACATTGGGGTTATATGAAGACCACCAAGAAATCACATTCTGGGTGTCTGCTGGACACTGGGACATTTTAAAACTCCATGGGCCCTTTAGTACTATGGAGAGTAAACTAAGATCTTACTCTCCATGATTACTCATACTTATTCCCCCATTCGGAGACTGGGGCGGGGCTCCTGTTGGAGTTCCCTGGGAAGAATGTTTCTTCAGTATCTCCTGCTTGTCGTAAGGGGCGATCGGCTAAAAGGCTGGGTGTGTGGAGTCCTTTCTATGGGATATTGCACATTAAAGACCTGTTGCCACACTTTGAAAAGAGTAGGGTATCGAACCCAGTGGTGGGTTTCTCCTAAACAATTATCATAGAATCTGTCACTGCCCATGTGGCGTTAAACTAGCTGCAACGCGTTACCTTGTGCAGTCTGGTAAAAGAACCCAGAAGAGTTGACCAAACATTAAACTAACCCAGCAAACAAACAAACTCGTACTTACTGTCTCAGCAGTCCACGACCACCGGCCGGCCCGTACAGCCAAGGTCCTCCATACACCCCACACTCAGACAGGGACGCTGGGGGGGACGCTGGGGGGGACGCTGGGGGGCCCAAGGTAACCGCCCGCCAGGGGGTGTGGCGCGGGAAGTGCCCCCACCACCCCTGAGGGACCCACCCCTGGTGAGGGGGGTCATCGCCCTTCATCGAAAAAGGGCCACTGTTCTTTTTGTTTTTAAGGATGATCTGCCCGAGTTAATCCTATGGGATCATCTCTTCCAGCAGATTTGGGCGACTGAGACTGTCCACCACATGGTGCTGTAGGAGGGTTTACCCCGGCCCGCGCGGGTTTGGTGCCTAGCCGCTTAAAGAAGGTACGTGTTCGAAACTGTCACAGAGGAAATCAAGGATTGGTGTCTGAGAATTTACCCCAGCTCGCTCGGGTTTGGTGTCTAGCCGCTTAAAGAAGGGGTATCTTCAAAACTGTCACAGAGGAAATCAAGGATTGGTGTCTGAGAATTTACCCCAGCTCGCTCGGGTTTGGTGTTGAGCAGCTTAAAGAAGGGGTATCTTTGAAACTGTCACCGAGAAAATTGTGGTTTTGTGTCTGAGGATCTCCCCTGGCTTGCTCGGATTTGGCGTTTAACCTTTGGAGAAGGTGTATGGAGAAGGTGTATCTTCTCTGTCATACACAAACAAACTGTCACACAAAAAGTCCAGAATTAGTGTCTAAGGCTCTTAGCTAGCTTCCTCGCACGTTTTGGTTCGATGCCTAAACAGTTGAAAAGGGTGTATCTTTGAAACTGTCACACACCAAATCAAGTATTCATGTCTAAGGCCCTCCCCGGCTCGCTCGGGTTTGGTGCCTAACCACTTGAAGAAAGCGTATCTTTGAAACTGTCACACCAGAAATCCAGCATTCACATCTGAAGAAATCCTTGGCCCCCTCGGGTTCTGTGTCTAACTATCTGAAGAAGGAGTAACTTCGAAACTGTCAAGGCCAGAATTTAAGCAACAATGTCCGAAGGATGTACGCTCAGCTGATAGTTGATCCTACTACCAGTCTGACAACCAGCTCGACGTTTACCGTTGGTAAAAGTCTCCGACCAAGATGGAATCCACACACTTCCTTGCAGCCGCCGGACGTCGTCGTACGTCCGACGCTCCGACCAAGTCGCCGCTACTGGCCCCCAGACAGTCAGATGCTACATAGTAACCTTCCCACCGCTTACTACCTGATAGGTCCAGATAGGACACAGCCAATGGCGTGACAGAGCTGACACTCGACGGGAGGACGATAACGTTTTCACTGACCCACGAGTCAAACTTCAAGCATTACGGACACAATGTGTCAATGTGACGAAACAATGGTCCTTTAAACCTGAAGGGGGATTGGATTAAGATAAGGAGCCGCGCTTCCTCAAGTTGAACGTACCGGTCTGTGAGAGACTTGGTTAGAGGGATGGCACGGTCTATAAGTAGCGTCTTTATCAATGCTATCAGAGTGTTTTTGATTCGGTCAGTAACTTGACCTGTAAGTGACCTATAGCCATGGTCCCAACGCAAAACTCATTTTCAAATTCCCTGTTTTCCCTGAGATTCCCCTATCTCACGGCAATTTTTCCCTGTGTCATACTGATTAAGTTGTTAAAACGTAAAAGCTTTTTGCATGCAGAAAAAAATGGAACCAACGACAATGAGTCAAATCCTTACTATTTTGAGAATCAGGAATTTCAGAACCTGGCCAAAAGAAGTTCTGTTTTCCCAGTCAATAAATGAAATTCCTTGTGTTTTCCCTGTGTTTGGTAAAATTTGCAAATTCCCTGTGTTCCCAGTCAGCAAATTTGTTTGCCATTTTCCGTTTTGCCTGTGCTGTTGGGACATTGAATATATATTCAAAAATTCAATACCCCCCCCCCTCCTTGAGGTCAGGGGTGTAAGTACTTAATTCAAGATCCCTAGCCGAAGGTGGATTTGGCCCAATTGCAAACTGCTGGACCTATACTCCACAGATCAGCTTGTAAAATATACAGTCTTTTCTATAGAATTTAATGTGCCTAGCTTTTGGGTTTTTATGGGTACATGTGGAAGCTTGTATTTTGTTGTTCCAGTTTGGCTCTGTGTTAATGATAAGCTGTCCCTTAGGATCTAATAATCTCCACTGATTATAAGTGTCCAGTCCAGGTAATCTGTAGATAAAGGTTTCTGGCATGCAAAGCCTGCTTATCTTGTATCTTGGATTTATCCTGAGCCCAGAAGACTTGCCTCTGTCTGAGGCTTTAGATATTGGAATCAGGCTTATCCTTATCTCTCCAGTATTCCAGGCTTAGCAACAGCATTACATTTCCCATGCATTTGGGGAGGGGGGAGGCTGGCCATCTAGGCCACACCCCTCCCCCACCTATCTGAGTGATTGACAGGTCATGTGACCCCTAGCCTCGTTTTGGTTACCTGGTCATGTGACCCAGCCTCCATCTGATTGTGATTTGTGTGTATATAAACCCTGTGCAGAAATACAGTTCTTCAGTTCACAACCCAGCTACTGTCTTGTGTTACTCTTTTCAACTAAAGGACCCATGTGCCCCTAGGGGCTCACTCCTTTATACTGGCTGACCACGACTGAGACTGGAGAAGGAATGTACTCTTTTGAGTGTCCTTCTCTACCAGTCCCGACAGGGACTGGCTTACTGCATTTTGAAGAAGTTAGAAGCAGTCTATGAGGCCTTCATGGCGACCAGGCATTGTTTAAAGGGACAGGTGCGACCTCCCAGCCTTTCCCTGTGCCTCCACAACGAGCTGTACCCTCTACATCAGGCTGGGGGCGTGGTGGGATCAACAAGGGCCCTGTGGCCGCCGTCGTACGGAGTCAGCGGCGATGTAGGAAGTTTGTGATGGCACTGGTCAGTGCTCGCCATCGTTTGGATGGGCAGCCGCCTGGCCCTCCACAGGGACCTGGCAGCGACGGGAGCGTCGGAAGAACAGCCTGCAGTGTTGGGATGGGCAGGTACGACCGCCTGGCCCTACCCTGACCACCACCCAGATCTGGCGGCGTCCACTCAGGCCTGGGGCGCCCACTGAGAGTCTACAGCGTCCACAGAGCGTCCAGAGATCCACACTAGCCGGCATGTATAAGAGAGTGTAGGATCTGATGGCGTCCTGTAAGGTTGGTGACAATGTTGTGAGATCGCCGGCAGCAGTGTGGGATCGTCGACGGCCGTTTGGGATTGTTGACATGGTTGAGGACGACCCCCTGACCACTGGACAATGTTGGGCAGTGCAGGGCAGCGTCGGGATGGGCAGGTACGACCACCTAGTCCTCCCCAAGCCTCCACTTGAGCTGGTGGTGTTCTTTACAAGCTCTCAGCGTTATGGACGGGTCGGCAGCGTTATGGACGGGTCAGCAACTTGGGGACGACAAGGTATGACCACCTGGCCCACCCCCGGCCCACAAGATGTCCAGCAGCCTGGAGAAACGCCCAGAGCACCGGGAGGACGCCCAGAGCACCGGGAGGACGCCCAGAGCACCGGGAGGACGCCCAGAGCACCGGGAGGACGCCCAGACCGCCGTCCCCCCTCCTAGCATTGGTATGGGCAGGTACGACCACCTGGCCCTACCCTGACCACCACTGAGGGCCTACAGCATCCACAGAGCATCCAGACACAAGGTAAGGTACAGGAGGGTTTACAGGCGGATTCCAGTAATTAATTAGAAATTGTGGACAAAAACGAGTGGTTGGGTGTTATATAGGTAACCTACCTCCTGTACCTGTAAACCCTTATTAACACAGCCCATATTATCAGCATGGCAGGGGGGGACGCCATATACACACTGTCCCACCATTGAATCCCTGGAGGACACACTGGGACATGTCATAGCCCCTCCTACCTGAGGAATGGACTTGCAATTGGGCCACAAAGTTCTAATTGACTTTAATTATTGAATTTGTTACTATGTCAGTGGGTAGCCTATGGCATTTTACAGTACGCTGATATGTTTTTATTGTTCTTTGTTATTTCCTCGTAGGGAGAGAAAATATACATTTTGAACTATAGGGTAGTTAGGTACGCTGGTAAAAGCTGCCCCCCCCCCCCTGTAAATGGCTGGGTGATTTTGGAAGCATTTCCTTCATTTACTAGAGATTGTGCGATGCTTTCATGAGTGTTATTATAATGTTTATTTGCCTGTGCTAGAAAGGTGCATAGATGGAAGCTGCCATTCCTATTTATGGCTCAGGGTATGCTTTGTGCTCATTTTGTTGTGTTTATATTGCCTGGAGTGAAGGAGATATATTGTTTGAGTCATGGAATGAAAAGGTACGCTAGAGGAAGCGGCCTCTCCCTTTCATGGCCGGATAACTTGGGAAATATTTCCTTCACTCTGGAATTTATCTTTAAGGTGTTGATATAGTGATTTGGAGAATAAGTGTACAATTTGATATCTGGTTGTGTGCTTTATTGTTTTTCAAGTCATTTTATTGTCATGTATAATTGTATTAATGATGTTTATTGTGGAGGCAAATGCATACCTTTAGGCTATAGGGTAGATAAGGTACGCTGATGTAAAGCTGCCTACCCCTTCTATGGCTAATGAGTGTATAGATTACCTCATAAAATGTTATATTAGTTCAACAGTCTGGGTAAATAGGGTGTACGTTGGGATAACTGCCTTACCTTTTCTGAACCAATAGTAATGTATTTATTCACACAAATAATTCTGTTGGGTAGAAAAGTACGCTGATAGCAGTTGCCTCTCCCATTATATCCATAGGGGAATGTCTCCTTTATTTCCGATTTGATTTATGAGTTTTTTTTTTTTATATTTCAATTGTGATGGGTTGGTATATTACCCTAATGTAAAATGTAAGGGTGATGGTAGTTAGTGTCCCCCTTAGCTTACATGGGTAGATAGGTACGCTGATAAGAGCTGCCACCCTTTTGCATAACTATTCTTGGCCTTGGTGAAGGTATAATGATGTGGCTTTTTCACCTGGTTATAATAGGGTGAACGCTGTATTCTAGCTGCCTTTTATCCAGGTGTAACTAAGCACATAATTTTGTTTTATTCTTTCAATAAGGTCACATTATAATATTATGTTGTATTTGATACTTTGAAGGTAGGAGCACAGTCTTCCTTCTGGAGTATTCTATAGGGTTGTAGTTAGGTGAACTCCCCTTTCATTACAGTTTGTGTAGTCTAGGGTGGTAGCAAAATGGGCTCCCCTACAGTTTGTGTAGTCTAGGGTGGTAGCACGGTGGGCTCCCCTATTGTTTGTGTAGACTAGGGTGGTAGCAAAATGGGCTCCCCTACTGTTTTTGTAGTCTAGGGTGGTAGCAAAATGGGCTCCCCTACTGTTTTTTGTAGTCTAGGGTGGTAGCAAAATGGGCTCCCCTACTGTTTTTTGTAGTCTAGGGTGGTAGCAAAATGGGCTCCCCTACTGTTTTTGTAGTCTAGGGTGGTAGCAAAATGGGCTCCCCTACTGTTTTTGTAGTCTAGGGTGGTAGCAAAATGGGCTCCCCTACTGTTTTTGTAGTCTAGGGTGGTAGCAAAATGGGCTCCCCTCTTGTTTGTGTATTATAGGGTGGTAGCAAAATGGGCTCCCCTACTGGTTGTGTATTCAAGGGTGG
The DNA here is from genome assembly GCA_936440205.1 of Lepidonotus clava. NCBI lineage: Eukaryota > Metazoa > Annelida > Polychaeta > Phyllodocida > Polynoidae > Lepidonotus > Lepidonotus clava. The sequence continues at coordinate 4,821,447 of OW387140.1, read as the reverse complement.
TAGCGAGATGGGCTCCCCATTTTGTTTGTATATAATTTTGGGTGGCATGATGCCCGGAAGATGGTAGGTAGGACTGACATCATTGCTTACAATGACGTGAAGCATGTAGTGTTTGTTTCAATATTATTTGATTTACAGGATCACTGTGTTGATTTTTGCTGGATTCTTGATATTCTGTTTTGTTCAAAGGGGTCAATTACTTTGTAATTAATTAGTAAATTGGCTTTTGAACCATGGTGGTAGGGAGGAATGTTGAGTCCAGCTAAATGCACTTGTATCTGTTTAAGTAAATGTTTTTGTATTTAGCTGGTTGTTTTATATACCTTTTTACTGCATATTTAATCAATTGTAAAGGTGTAGTGAATAATATTGTTACATGACAAAACTGGGTTAAAGCATTCATGGTCTTTTATGTATATCGATTTGTGTATCTGTGGTTATATATATAATTAGACTCAAGACCGAAAATGACCGAACATGGTTGGTAAGTAAGCTTGACTAAGGTCTAATTAATAACTCACCTGGTGCATAATTTAGTTTATGCATTTCTGACATGATTCCTCCTATTATGGTTTGATAGATAAGTATGGTGAATTATTTTGTTACATAACAAAACTTAGTTAAATCATTCAGGGTCATTTATGTATAACGATTTGTGTATCTGTGGTTATATATATAATTAGACTCAAGACCGAAAATGACCAAACATGGTTGGTAAGTAAGCTTGACTAAGGTCTAATTGATAACTCACCTGGTGCATAATTTAGTTTATACATTTCTGACATGTTTCCCCCTATTACAGTTTGATATATGAGTGTGGTGAATTATATAGTTACATAACAAAACTTGGTTTAATCATTCATGATCATTTATGTATATCCATTTGTGTATCTGTGGTTATATATATAATTAGACTCAAGACCGAAAATGACCGAACATGGTTGGTAAGTAAGCTTGACTAAGGTCTAATTGATAACTCACCTGGTGCATAATTTAGTTTATGCATTTCTGACATGTTTCCCCCTATTACAGTTTGATATAAAAGTATGGTGAATTGGATTGTTACATAACAAAACGTGGTTTAATCATTCATGATCATTTGTGCATGTCAAATTGTGTATCTGTGGTTATATATATAATTAGACTCAAGACCGAAAATGACCGAACATGGTTGGTAAGTAAGCTTGATTAAGGTCTAATTGATAACTCACCTGGTGCATAGTTTGGTTTATGCATTTCTGACATGTTTCCCCCTATCGTAAGAATGTCCTGAGGTATTGGTCCATTAATTGTTTTAGATAGAGCAGTATTTCAGATAATATTGTTCCCCCTCCCAATACATATCCTCAAAGATATATCAAATCATATTGTTATGATGCTATACTGGTTTAAAGCATTTATGATCAGATCTGTATATTGTTTTGTGTGCCTGTGATTGTACAATGGTTAGGCCCAAGACTGAAAGGCACCAAACTAGGTGGCTAAGTAAGCTTGAGAAAGGTTTAGTTGACAACTCACCAGGGGCATAAATTCTAAGTGTACAATTCTATCCCCGAAATCTTTATGTATGTTGTTGTATCTCCTAACACTATCAGTTAAAGCATTCACAATCGTTTATCATAATCATTTATGTCTTTGTCTTAGTGGTTGTATGAATGGTAAGACCTAAGACTGAAAGGCACTGACTCAGCTTGCCAAGTAGGCTTACTAAAAGGTTTGACTGACAATTCAGGTGACATGGATGTTTGTTTATGTTTTGCGAATGTGTAGCTAGCTATGAATTGCCTTAGGAAATAGCCTCAATTTTCAAGCCTGGAGTTGAAAGACTATGATTATACTTGTTGAGTACCTCCGTTTACAGGTTAACAGATGAACTTTCTTATTTTGGACGGGGGTGAGCAAGAAATGATTGTATATTTTATTTTATTTTATTTTGATTTTTATGTATGTAAAAATCTCAATTGGTGGATGGCGAATGTAAAATATACAGTCTTTTCTATAGAATTTAATGTGCCTAGCTTTTGGGTTTTTATGGGTACATGTGGAAGCTTGTATTTTGTTGTTCCAGTTTGGCTCTGTGTTAATGATAAGCTGTCCCTTAGGATCTAATAATCTCCACTGATTATAAGTGTCCAGTCCAGGTAATCTGTAGATAAAGGTTTCTGGCATGCAAAGCCTGCTTATCTTGTATCTTGGATTTATCCTGAGCCCAGAAGACTTGCCTCTGTCTGAGGCTTTAGATATTGGAATCAGGCTTATCCTTATCTCTCCAGTATTCCAGGCTTAGCAACAGCATTACATTTCCCATGCATTTGGGGAGGGGGGAGGCTGGCCATCTAGGCCACACCCCTCCCCCACCTATCTGAGTGATTGACAGGTCATGTGACCCCTAGCCTCGTTTTGGTTACCTGGTCATGTGACCCAGCCTCCATCTGATTGTGATTTGTGTGTATATAAACCCTGTGCAGAAATACAGTTCTTCAGTTCACAACCCAGCTACTGTCTTGTGTTACTCTTTTCAACTAAAGGACCCATGTGCCCCTAGGGGCTCACTCCTTTATAAGCTGTTTGAATCTGTACTGGCCTTGTTCCCCATCACTCCACCGTCATCATCAAGCAACTTGTAGGCCCCTCCCCCCATTAACCCAAACCTACAATGTTTGCAATCATATACGATTCAGCAATATTGCATTTCTGCCAACAGTTAGTTACGATAAACTGTGTTTTAGAATATAAACAATTTAAACAGAAAAAGAAAACAATTTAAACGGAAATAAACTTAAATAGACAAAACAGTGAATGTTGAATGCAACCTATAGGGCTTAATTATAAGCTTGTGAATACATGCTGTCTAGTCAAGACATGTCATCATAACTAAATGAGAACGGGTTATGATTACAGGTGATACTTAATCAAGGAACCAAGGCCTAGTTCTCACTGAGAGTGGAGTGTTGCACAATGTATGAAAGCCTACGGTAGTGTAGGATTCTGTACGTCCCCTTTCCTGCAGTGGGGATAGTAGTCAGTCCCTGTACAGGCAAGAGTTTGCAGATTGCTGTTTGCATTACTTAGAACAGGAGCAGACCTGGATATACTGTTCTTTCGTTATCTTCATTACATTGGGGGGGGGGGAATTACATCATAAATGAAAGCACTTAAACTAACATTATGTAACTGGGGCAACATTAAAGTATAAGCAAACACAAGTTATCACAAATCAACCCAATTTTACTACAATCTCCGATAATATCATTATTTCTATCCGCAACTCTCCCTGTCCTATTGCGACTCTGTGCTCGATGTCTGAACCACTGCTGACTATAATCGGTGCAGATGTTCTGATACCTCAGTGCCCGTTATCATCAGTTTATCCACAGGTGTCAGGCACCGAGAGTCTATCGGGGATTTAGACTAATGTTATATGACAACGAAACACCGGCAGGATCGTCATGTCGATGGTCATAAATGATAAACTCATGATTGGAATTTCGATATTAACCAAGACAGTGTTTTATCACAAACTAAATATTTATACATGTCTGATTAATATTATTATTAATAAAGTATTATTATGTTGAACGTGGCTGGTTCTCTCTCCTGATGCTACCACAGCGGCACTACTATGATGAGTGCCATAACTTCCTACTGCCATAAAAAAAAAGTCAAGTCCAGCTGTTCTCTTGGCCTATTTCTATACCCCTAGGTCGTTCAGGTCGAGCACGTCATATAAAAGGGAACGGGTGTGATCATGTATATTATGTACGTAAACACTAAACCAGGGGGCGTGGCTGGTCAGACACGTGGGGCTTGACCGGGCGGCGAGAAAAACGCTGCCTCCATTGTTCTACTTCTACTCAACTTTATGGAATTATATATTGAGTAATCTAGATGTATCCTTTATATCATGGACGACCAGGGTCCTACCAGGGTGTCCTAGGGATTGTCGTACAAGTAGGGAATAATACACCCAAACTGTGACGTACGGGTGTCCGGCACATAACGTATGGGATCCAATAGACATAGCTTTGATATCATTTGGGTTTGAACTCCAGGGTCCACAGGACACCCAGGGGGTCCTGTCAAGGTGTCCTGAGGCTTTAGGGGGTGGATTACTACTTTTTTAGGGAGTGGATTGGGGTGGGGCAGCAAGCTGGATTTGGTGAGGCCTGGGATCCATCATGGCAAAAGGATATGACTTTGTCCATAACACCTGCTCCACTGTAAGACTGAGGACAACTCGACTCGACTCGACTGTCGGGCAGTGGAGTCGTGGCTTTACCCGTCTGAACACCTGTGATTCCCAACACCTGCCCCATTAACCGACGGTAGGGCGAGGTGCTCGGAATGTAAGTAGGCTGATTTGTGGTGTTCAGGGTCAGCTACAACACAAGGGCACACCTAACTAGAGTGTCATAGGTTGTTGTCGTTTTTTTTTGTTTTTACAACCTGGCCATTCAGCCTCAGGCCAAAAAACAAATTGCTGTGTTCAGGTAACATAGGTTAAGAAAAGGGTAGGTAGGTCGATTCCCCCCCCCCCCCCCCCCACCTTTTTTATTTTTTACTTAACAAATAGGCCCAGACAGTGTTGAAAATTAAGGTGATATTCTAAATATCCTCTAAAACAATTTCTAGCTTCTGAAATACATGCACTGAGCATCTTTATGCTTAGGGACCAGGGTGTTCCATGCTTTTCTCGTCAGGTTTTGAGCCAAAAAATTAGGGTAGGTTGGGTTACCTGAATACAATTTTTTTTTTATACCTTAGCAACAAGCCCTGACCCAGCTTCCATTCATCAGTTTTATTTGCCGTCTTTGTCCAAAGGTGCCAGATTATTAAGCTTTCCACCTACTCAAAACTCCACTTTGAATTCGAAATAACCCTAAACAATAAAGGCCCTTAAAGAAGTGTAGGGCCAGTAGACTTTTGGACATGCAATCTTTATTGGCCCCTCAAATAGTCAAAATTATATGATAATTCTCAAAACTATTCATCTGAAATATTCATTTTCCCTTCGATTATAGTATAATATTAATATAGAAATATCCTAGATTTTCTTGATGTGTACAGCTTTAAATATGGTTTGATAATTGATCAAGTGAACGGGGCCCTAGATTTCAGTGAAGGTCCTGCCCTCTGGCCCCCAGACCGCACGACCTTGTTTCCACCTCTGCAGTCTCTGAAACCTTCATTAGTACTAGTAGGGAAACTAGTTCGGCCTGTACAATATTTACAACACGTCCAAGGGCGCCTGGGACACCTGTGTACTAGGTCACGTGACCCTAGCCAACCCTAGGCCTTGTTTACCTCTCTCCCCACCTCCCCACCTCTCTCCCCACCTGCAGTGTACACAGATACCTCGTGATGACCGACACCCTACACGAGCAGGACAGAACACGGCTACAGGGATACGACTGAGGATAGGGGGTAGTAGTTTGTATTTTAACACTAACACAGGGGGTGTGGGCCTTAAAAAAGTGTGTTCAGTGACCCAGTCAGACCAAAACCCAGTTGGGTAGGATGTAGTCTTGTAAACTTAACTCCATCTTGAGTGATGAAATCAGCAGCTAACCCACTTCTACAGCTGTCGGAAGAGGCTGATCTCAGCCACGGTCAACGGCAAAGCTCTATCTTATTTTATTTTAGATATTGTGTAGATGGCGTCAGAATACCCAGAAAGGGGCTGGGCGCCATATTGGTGATCATTTAAAAGAATTGCCATAATATGAACAATGGCATTATTCATATTTCACGAACATCTACAATATATACTTATGCTTAGATTCATAAAAAATGATTAGGATTTCGTAATACTTCTTTTTTTTTCTAATTTAGAATTAATAATTTTTCGATTTATCTAATCATATGACTAATGGCCAAGTTGTTATGAAGAGCAAATGATGATCACCAACAAGTGCTCAAGCGACCACGTCTGCACACGGTGTATATGGGCATATTACGTCTCATGTATGATACGAGCTCAAATTCTAGGACGCAACTTGTACTTTGTCCCTCTAGTCTGACTCTAAGGCCGCTATGTATTTTCTTAAGTAGTTTTTAAAGATGTAATATCAAACACGAAAAAGACAACATAAACTCAAGATAACGGAGACTGTTTCTTCCCACAATGGAAATCTTCTTAAAATCTCAAAGGACAATAGATAAAAGGTCTCATTTATTATTTTTGAAGTGACAAAGTCATAGCGACTACACAAGTTTTCTGTAATTCTGTGACTATAATTACAGGACAACCAAAAATACAATATCAATGCAATTTCAACCCTAAACCAACCTTACAATGTTAATTCAACGTCAGACTTCAACGTCAGAATCACTTAATTCAACCAAACAGGCCAGGGGGAGATACTAAACTTTCTTTTTCTTATTTGTCAGCCTTGCACGTGCTTGGGCCCGTATTGCACCATCATAAAATGTCAAAGACCTCTCGAGTAATCGAGTGATAAGAATCTGTGTCAGTAATCGATAGAAAAGAAGCCTTTCTCTGACCCAGTCCTTCCGTGACATAGATACCTCTCACATAATAGGTCCTTCCACCCACAAGAGACCATGGCTACTAGTGGCCACTTAAAATTTGTAAGGAATTCTTTTATTGGCCCTCTATAAACAGCTTGGGGAACCCCTTTCATGGTTGTTTGGGTGCTGGCTGTTTTTTGGTCCAACCTGCCATAAACCAGTGGCTGCAAATCATGCTGGGATTTTGGTGGAAATTCCCACCTAAAATGGTTGCTGTTGTACAGACCCACTTTGGGAAACAATGGGTCTGCCTTGACAGACTATTTCTGACCCAGTGCCCTACCACTGATAACCCACTCTTGACACTGTCATCTGTTATACTTTTGGCATATAAGGAAATGCTCAAGCTTCCTTATCCTGAAGTCAGCATTGATTTACATCCACTATGATTTACACATCCTGGATGATTACGATACACAAGGGCATTTTTATTACTTTTATTATAAGTAATACTTTGGAGAAAAGTAGTGACAAAATATGAAAAATATGAATAAAACTAGAAAGATAAACAGTCACAACCAAAATAGACCTTCTGCAGACTGGTCACATGATCACTTGTTGGTGATCACCAAGTGATCAATATATTAATGGCTGAGAAATAAATCGGAAATAATTAAAATCTCATTAATCAAAATTGTCAATCAAATTATCATGAGATTACTTGGGTACTGTCCTTAATCACAGACAAATAACAATTTATATTGTTCACAAATATGTCGCCTAGTGCTTTTATATGTGATGTGATGTCATCTGCACATCGACTCTAAATAAAACTTTTGTTACCATTTTACATTAAAAGGATGATATAATTAACAACAAATCTGTATTAGAATGAAATCGTATCTAAAGTCTGAGTCTTACCTTGAGGCGATTACGTTGTGCGGGAGCGTCTCAGCTTTGGGTTGCGCACCAAAGGTGAAGATGGGCACATCCGAGCCAAACTTGGTGAAGACGTACTGGGAAGCCGAGACGGCCCCCGACGCGTCAAACACTTTCTGCTGCGGGTCACATGCATCTCCTACGGGCACCTCCTTGGTCACTGCTGTCACGGCATCACTGCGACCGGGGGCCCGTAGAGCTTTGCGTGTCCTCGTCGTGTCCTCGTCGTCGTCGCTGACTATCCTCCAGAAGGTGCTGGAGTCCATGGTGGTGAGCGGGTCTTCCAGGTGAAGCCCCTCCGAGCGCTCCACCAGTGACAGCTGCGTGTTCATGTCGTGGAGCGTGCCGTCCGGGGAGTACAGGGACGACGTCTCGATCGGCGATGTCACGCCGGGACTCGTGAGCGGGGAGGTCGACTCGCTGTCGTTGTCCACAGCCAGGTGGCGGACCACGTCGGAGGACATGGTCTGCAACACCTGAATATCCGAGCCCGGGGACAGCTCCCCAGGGGAGGTCGGATTCTCCAGGCTCCGCAGCAAAGTCTGCGCAGAGGACGCGGCACCGTTGGTGCCCACGACTGTGGAGTGCGACCCGGTGAAGATGCTGAGGCCATTCTCCCGCGACAATGTTGGCGGCGGCTCAGATGGTGGGGGCGGAGACCCATCAAGCTCCGATGTGGTGGTATCCGGGCACACATTTCCTGTGATGTTACCAAAACCAAGACCTGTTCCAGCTGAAATTTAATAATATGCAGACCGTTTAATAACACTTGACTTATCAGTTAAGTAGTACTGTGTTGTTGCCACCAGACTAAGTTGACTTATGGTATAAAGCGCGTTTCAACGTTAAAAAATAACAAGAAGCAAATGACTATCAAAGTTCCGATCGTTGGAACGATCGATGTTCGCCCTTAACTAGAAATCAGAAATCTCATCATAGAGGTTGGGGGGGGGGGGGGTCCCAGTAGTGTCCATGGGGCAGTGCAGCTGTCCCGGGCAGCTGTACACTCATTGGTCAACCTGATTGACCAATAGGACTCCCTCCTATATCACTGTCCATGTGCCCAAGCAACCATGACCCCCCCCCCCCACTCTCCTCCTCCCCCTACCTGGCCTTGCATACACTGACTACCAAGACCCTGACTGCCTCCTCCCTCTACCTGGCCAACCCCCTGCCCATGTTGAGTGGACTGTCAATGCCCCAGTCCCCTGCACCCAGCCACCTGCAGGTGACTGTGGCTCAAGTACTGGTTATGTAACCCACTTCTGGCTTCTCAAACTGCACCCTACCCCACCCCCAGTCCTTGAACTGAGTTCAAGTAGTGGGGGTGGGGGAGGGTGCAAGGGAGAGGCCTGCCCACTAAATTACACTTGATGCACACTAATTGTCCTGCTTACAAATGCATGCCAGTGGACAAAGGCCTGTAGCTACTTGTATGTAAGATTGTGTAACCGGGCAATCAGATCAAAGCCCAAATACCTACAAAAGACATGACTGATTGAGTGAGCCCTTCCCATAAGCTACAATACTAAAAACTATAATTAAGGGCTCACAAAAACAAATGGACATTTACATACATTACAATATATACTTTGACCACAGCCAGGCATAACAATTGTATTTAACAATAGCTAATGTCTTCAGCCAAAGTGGTATTATATATTCGCAATATTATACTTTATATACTTGTATAGCCCTGCACCAGGTGTGCATAATACCTGCCCTCTGCAACCGTTAATGTTTTTCCCCCAAAGTTATAATTACTTTTAAGTACTACTACAAACATATATACAAATTGAAGACCTTGCAGCCTGTGTGTCCATGAGATAAATCCTTCGTTTCGTCGACTAATGCTAAGCGTATTCCCTTGCTGGAAAATCCTTTAGTAATATCACTAGACTTATTTCTCTTTTAACCACCCACACGGAAGTATGTAAGAGTGAAACTAGGTTGCATTGAATCAATTCTCCCAGACGCGATTCTCTGGTTATTAGTAGTTTCGCCTACCTGCAGGCTAAATCAAATTGCATTGTGGGCAATATGTTGACATGTCCATTTCCTGTTATAAGCCTTTAACATATCATAATTATTCATCTATAACATTTTCCTTTGTTTGAAATTATAAAAAGGTAGTATTAGGTACTGTTTCTTTTTGTTACTGTATGTACTTCAGTTTCTGAAGGAAATTTAACAATATTTTCATTACATATTTTTATTTTGGCATAAGATACATTATTTCTGTTGGTTTTGTCATGCTTTTGTCTACAAAATATGCCAAAATCAGCCTGCAGAAGCATTAAATACAGGAAAACTTGGAACTGCGTCTGCCTCATAATTCCTTTGTACTGCTCTTAATTACTTCATTGTTAAATTCCGAATAATCCGTCTCTGTGGGTTTTTATTTTATTATATCTAAAATAACAAGAACAAATACAAAAAATGCAAGAAATAAGGATTAAGGCTTGGACAATCAACATTTGCAGAATATCAACAGTGGTGATCTGAAGCTATTCTGGTAGAAAATATCACCTTACTTGCAAGTTGGACAAGGGTCACCGATCGGGGTCATGTGCTATGCTTAGCCCCCTGGCACGTCTGGCACTGTACTCAATATACGTGGTATTAAATGCACCTCTACAAACAAAGGTCTGCACTCCCCTTGCTATTTGATTTGTTATGAATACGTTTTTCTCTTTACAGAAACAAAAGCAGGATATCCAACATTTCGGCACATATGCAGTCTGGATATTAGCCAGTGGCCCGGTGCCCGAGACCAGTAAAATTAAAGCCAGGCCAGTAGAAAATTTGAGAAAATCTGAGAAAATGTAATAATTATATTTTAAAGGCCCATGTGCTGCCAGGCCAGTAGAAAATAATGCCAATGTCGCAGACTGTATCAATATGTCTCTGGAACTATGAGTATGAGATACTGTGCACCCACAATAGAAACAAGATCCTGAGTGAACCAGTTTAGGAGAGTCATAATATAAATTAAAATTCAACATTATCTCTTCACTTGTAAGTGCGAAATATGTACTTAATGGGTAACATAAAAGCTAATAAATTAGCTAATGAACTTCCTGGAATAATTGCCATAATTTCTTTTTGATATAGCTGTTCAGTTTGTTAAATTTATCTGGGTCCAGAGGTGAAAAAAGAGTAAAACGGGCAACAAATTGAGCACCTTGGTTGCAGGGCCCACTCTTATTTCAGACTGCCCTTAGTGGGGATACTAGCAGAGCTGTTATTGACCACAAGGCCGTGCTAAAAAATATTGCGTTTCTGGTGGACTGGTTGAGCGACAATTTTATAGCCAGGTGGGACGATTTTTTTTTTTCACATTTAAAAAAGAAAAGAAAATAAACCAAATTAGGCGGGGGGTCACGTTATACCCTAACCAATAAACGAAATTTAAAAAAAAAAAGAAAACGAAAAAGTTTTGTGCGCGCCCAGGCAAGCTTTTTTTTTTTTTACACCACCTGCTGGACCAGAAACAATTTTTTTTAGGACAGCCCAAAGAGTCATTAAAAGGCCATCTTAAAACAAATTTGTTCCTGGTGGACCGGCCGGGTGAGTATTATATTATTTTTTTTCATTTAAAAAAAGAAATAATTTCTTTTTGGAAAAATTCACGTTATAGCATTACCAACAACAAAAACATATTAAACAAAAAATTGCGGCCACCCGGGTCATCTTTATGTTCACTACCCGCTGGACAGGAAACAGATTCTTATTTTCTAGGATGGCCCAAAGAGTCATTACAAACTGAGCTTAGGCAGGGGTGGACATAATCACGGGCCTGGGGGCCTGAGGTCCTTAAAAAGCAGGTCAGGCCCCTGGATTTTCTGGCTTAGGGGCCCCACTGGCCCCTAGAAAATCATGGATAATGATTACAGATTTCCATAAATTTTACAATAAAACATAGTGTTTTTAAAGACAATCTGACTATATATATGTCAGTTAGGGCCCCTAGATTTTGGTTCTGGCCCACAAATTTGAAAAGCTAGGGGCCCGACTGGCCCCTGGATTTTTAGACTTATGTCAAACTGCTCAGACAAAACAAAAAAAAAATATTCTGTTTCCGGTCCAGCAGGTGGGTAAAATCAGGGCCACCTGGGTGGCCGGGAACTTTTTCTTTTTTAATATATTTTAATAACCCGGCTGGGTAGAGACGAAAATTTATGTCACCCGGCCGGTCCCCCAGAACCAGAATTATATTTTAGTGTCGCCTTATGTATTGACTTACCTGAGATGGTTGGCATGTGGTTGGAGCCAGACACCATTACATCGTTCTTAACAATACCATTGGTGGACAGCATTTGCTCTGTTCAAAAGGAATGCAAAAACATTTAGATGTATATTTTCACTGAATACAAACTAGTATTTGCTGAACAGACAGTCATCATACAGCCACAGACAAAAATAAGGAATTCAAAGGATTTATTTCATAAAAAAAAAAATTTTTTTAAGGAAATTAATAGAAAAATTCAGAATGTAGGGAATTTTAAAAGAATATCTACAATTTTCAGAAAGATAACTTATCATACCAAAACCTTATAACACCTATTTTTATGTGACTGAGATTTGTTGTTTATGTAAATACATGTATTTACTCTATTTAATTCCTGCAGATTCTTTACCATACTTGCATCCAATGATACAATTGTTACTGTTCTGAAATACTTATAAGACTGCCGTTTCTCTGACACAGAAACCTGATGCAAAGACAATGCATTTGTGCTCATGTACCCTAGTATATTATTCCCCCCCCCCCCCCCTCTAAAAAAAAATCCTTTTTTTTCATGAATATTTTACTAAAAAAAATACAGAAAAAATAATGAATGGATAGTTACATGCACATATGCTTTTGTTTATGCTTACTCATTTCATTGTCATGACATACAAGTCCCAAACCCCAAACTTTATGCACTTTAGCAAGGCTTTGCTAGGCCTAGTGCTAGACTAGAGCTCCCCTCCCCCACGCCCCCCTCCCAGCCCTACGGCTACGCCAACGTAAGACCCCCCCCCCCCCCCCTCCTCCGTTCTTCAAAGAAAATACACAACATCCCTTCCCCAATAACTGTATACCTCACACTAATACGGAAGGATGCAAGGAGGAAGGGCTTCTGAAAAACAAAGTGGGCCAAATATTCATCTTTCCTGGCTGTCAGCAGCCTTTAGTGGTTCACTACTCCTCGGCTGGGAATCAAGGCCAGCCAGTGACTGCTGCCCGGGGGGCCCCGGGAGGGGATCCGGGGGGCCAAAAATAAGGCAAAATTTACAAAACTGACCACCACAACTCACATCTGACAACTGAAATGCAAAATCACCGATATGTTGGACATGTTGAGGTCGGTTGTGGCGATTAGATAGGGTTTGTTGGGTTAGAAATGTCGTAGTGAGGTGATATTGTGAATGACAATATTGTCCAATGTTTATTTCCCCGCCCTGAGCCTCCCGAACACATGCACCCAGAGTAGGCCGCCATGTTTCTCTCCAGTGAACACCTACCTTTAGCGGAGAATCCGGCGATTTCTGACTACAAATTTCTTGGGTTATTACTCATAGACATTCTGATTGTGTACCGCTGCAGTTTGTCTTCGATACTGCTTGATTTTTGTCGTCCGTCAGGGCATAAATTGCGATAATTCCAAGCAAAACAAGCGGTCTAAGGGAGGCCCTGTGGTCTGGGACAGGGCTGAATTACTAATGAGACTCTGACTGAATGTGTATGAACCGCCGCCGCTGATTGGCTGAGCGCTGGGGGCAAGTCTAATGGGTCGCCCCATTGCTTCATCTGCTAAATTTAGAGGGTTTATAATCCTCTATTCATTTATTGGTATTGGTAAAAATATACACAAGAATATATGGAAAAATGGATAAAAAATAGATAAATAAATAAATGAAAAAATATATAAATGAATATATAAAAAAAGAATACATAAATAAATCTATTGGTAAAAGTATTGCCATAAGAGGATTATAATTAAACTTTATCATCCTCTTATGGCAAAAACATGTCATAGTTACGCTTTGTTAGGTGCAATTTCTTTATAATCTAGTCAACAAAGAATTTATTCAAAGCCTCTTCAAGCAGCTCTAGCCTAGATATTGAATTTTACTTTTTAAAAGAATGAATGATGTCAAAATTTAGATTTTTAGAAAAATAAGAATTATCTGTACAGTATTATTGCATCTATAGTTTGTCCTGTCATTAGTGATCTTAAGGGCAAAGGCTGGATTCCTTTTCTCTCTTTTTTTTTCTTTTTCTTTTTCCTTTTTTCCCCCTTTAATATTTACAGTATTTTACAATAATATATCATTAATGGACTCAGTGCATAAATAATTTCCTGCAAACATCCTAAACAACTATTATAATGTCAGAATTTTAAAAGAGATATGTTGTTTTTATTTCATTTCCTTCTTTCTTTCCTTTTGTCTCTTACAGTTTTGAGTCAAACAATTTGTATTTTCATAATTTTCATTTTTTTTAAATGGAGCGGGGGGGGGGGGGGGGGGAAGGAGTTACTGGTAGTGCCCAAATTAGGTCTAGCTACATAATTGCACTTTTTTTTCAAACTTGAATTGTCCTTATTCAAATCGATTTTTAAGGCTTTTAGTCTATCTACATACTTCTATCCTAAGATTTCTTTTCTCAGAAAATATTCCAAGAATGCCTGTTCACCCCATGCGATTGCCTAGATTTTTCTGCGGCTATTCCTTTTTTTTATTATTATTATTATTACTCGGATGGTCTATATGCATAATATACAGCCTACCTAGACAAAAAATGGTTGGCCCTTTAACTAACACAACATGCTAGTCTGAGGTTTGAAGGGGAATGCCCGTCTTTTTAGGAAGCTGATGCATGCAGCAAAAATCTCGATGGGAAATGTTTGGCATCTCTAGCTACATGTATAAGTTGTGTAAACATAATTGGTTTCCTTAAAAATGATATTGCCTGTATCTAACTCAATATTCTTAGTTTGCTAATATCGATTCTTATTATTTAGATAATGCATTGTTTAGAAACAATGCAAAAATATCAAAAGCCTCCCGGTTTCCAGATAAATCGTATATGTGTCATGATTGAACCTATTTCAGGATATTGTGAATTTATTTGTAAACGTGAAAATGTTTCATTCGAATCTTTGGAGATCATTTGGATAGAATTCGTAAAATAATTTAGAAAAAACTTGTATGTAGTGGGCGGCCAACTTGGATGGTCCAAACCGGACATAAAAAAATTGTAAGATAAGCTTGTGAAACTATGGAGAACTGAAATAGAATTACAGGCACAGCGGTACCACGTCAACTCCAATTAAAACTCAAAGTTTGACTTTGTAGAATGACCCTTGACAGAAAAGGGAAAAAAAGGAATAAAGTCCCAGATCGTCTGAGACATTAGTTTGGTATTATTATGATATGTACATATTTTGATATTATGATATGTACATATTTTAATGCAAATCTGTTTTTATCTTCAAAAGTGACTATCATGGAATACTTTTGATTTATGTGTTCTTTTTAAAAAAAAAAAAAAAAAATTCTTTTTACAATCATCATTTGATGAAACATTATTATCATGAAATAAAGTCACATTTAATTGTAAGTGAAATATACTTATGTACCATAAAATTATAGAATCCCAAACTCCAAAATGACAATGTTTTTCTGTGTTGCATTTTTTTGTATCATCATAGAAAAATGTAACACAGCACAAATAAGGCCCAAACAAAATTGCTATGTTCAGGTAACCCGACCTACCCTAAAAAAATGTTTACCCTACCCTTACCTTTTTTTTAGAATTTTTTATTTCGACATTTTTTTTTATCCAAAAGAACTGACCAGAAAATCCTGGAGCAGCCTGAGACATCATCTGGGTACTCAGGGCATGTATTCTACCGGCTAGAAATTGTTTTATATGAAATTCAGAGTATTTCTTTTATTTCCAACAATGCCCATGTCTATTTTGGTACCCGGTATGTAAAAAAAAAAAAATCAAAAAAAAAAATCGACCTACTTACCCTGATCTTTTTTTTCACATATGTTAGCTGAACACAACTTTTTTTCTTTTTTTTTCCGGCCAAATACTTCTATCACAGAGAGAAGAAGCCACCGTTTTACTGAGGGCGCCCTGAGCCAGAGGCCTCCTCGGTCAGTCCGTGGCCTCCTGACGGCGCTGCAGTGGCGGGAAAATTCACGGCGCCACCTAGCGACTGGAGAAGGAAACGTCGGCGGGCATCTTTATACCCTGGTTGCCGGGGCCGACCGCTAGCGCTTAGTGGCCCCGGTATCGTCTAAACGTTGTAACGGTGACTGCGCACACCAGAGCACACGCTTTTCACTTGCAACGGGGTGTGCGCATACAACCGCACACTAATTTGGCCACTCTGTCCCTGTACGCTCGATCCAGAGCGACGCGGGGCGCTCCGGTAGATAACGCCGCGTAGACCACTCTGTCACGGCTAACTCGATTTACAGCGACGCGGGGCGCTCGGGTAGATAACGCCGCGCGCTGTCCGCGCGGTTTTCATTACGTGATACCGGGCCCAGTACTAACGCTTTGCTTAGTGGGCCGGCAACCAGGCTAGCATCTTTATAACGGGTAGCGCGCGGGACATGTTTTACACATTGCTGTGGCGCGCAAAACATCCGGTCTACCCACATGCAAGATTTCAGGGTGCAAAGAACAACTAATGAAACAGGGAGAAATTGTGATTATTGAAGCCCAATGTGTAGCCTGGCAGTATAACGGACAACTTTGACATTTGGATAAAGCGTGTAAGTATGATGACATCATTTCGTCTAGCTAAGAGTCTTCACTTGCGAAGTTGCGTTTGTGTCAAAATCAGAGACGGTGCTCAACCGCTTCCAAGACCAAGTTTGATTTCCTACCCAGTCTTATCAGTTTTGAAAAGGTCTTCAATACTTAATCTGAAGATGTCCGACTTTTGGCAGTAACATTGCTTGTAAAATGTATTTCTTAGGTCTTGTTTTCATTTCCAAATTGCTCCTGAAAAATGTCTAGTGCCACGCCCACCTCCCACCTGATGTGTGACATAAATGTTCTGCTCTACATTACTCAATAAAAGTAGATATTCGTATTGTGTTTGTATTCAATGTGAAGGCAGCGAATTCCAGTAGATTTTCGGTAGGGTTTATGTCTTCAACAGTAATTATAGATCTGTCATTTCTAGGAAAATTTATCAGGTATATCTAACTTGAAAATTAAAAACATAGACGATAGAGTCTACGGAGACTTTTAATTTTCTTTTGTTTCTTACTTACCAAATGACGAGGTAAGTGTTGAAAATAAGAGAAAAAAAAATAAAAAAAATAAACACCCAAACATAATTCCTGGCATATAAATTGCCCATAGAACTTGTATGCTTTTCTGGTTAATCCTTTTGGATTTTGATTATTTTTTAAAACAAATATCAAAAACGTTAGGTTAGGGCCAAAATTTAAGGAATGTAGGATTACCTGAACACGACAATAATGTTAAGGACCTGGAGTCAGACCAAAAACGTTTTTGAGCAAATTAGATTTTGTATTTGTCAAAAGCTATAGCCCTGTACCAAGCAATCCAGGTCAAATTAGCTTTTTCATGAGAATGATGACCAACATTTCCTGAAATACCTCCAAAGGCTACACTCAGGTACCGTAATGTTGAAAATTGATAATTCACTACGGACACCCTTCATCCCAGTTTCCAGCATTTTAAGTACGTTTTATGTTAAAATCTATGCTGTTACCGGTACCTTTCCATTCAGACATTTTCGATTTGAATACTGATTTTCTTTCTTTTTTCTCTCTACTTTTCTTCTTTTTTGTTTTTAGAAAAAAATCTCATGGAAAATATGTAGGCTTAGGTAGATAATTTAGGGGAAAGTCGGGTAAACTTGACACAACGTTACTACATTATATCCCTTTTTATTTATCAACAGACACAGCGAGGAACGCAAGCTCCTTCCACCCCAGCCCCATGGCACCACCAACCTACACACCCTTAGACGTGGAGAGTATTGTCTCCCGGATGAAGTCCCTGGAGAGTCCATTCTTCACGTACAAGGGCGCTGCCAATACCCCGCTGGCCGACTGCCGGCGCTCGGCCGTGCTCGTTCCGCTCTTCCTCAAAGACGGTGTCCCCTACATCCTCCTCACCAAGAGGTCCACCCACCTCCGCAGCCACGCCGGGGAGGTGTCCTTCCCTGGAGGGAAAGAGGACGAGGGGGACGGCAGCGAGGTGGAGACGTGTCTCCGAGAGGCGCAGGAGGAGATCGGCCTCGACCCTGCCGATGTCCAGGTCGTGTCGTGTCTCCCGCCCCGAGTCACCAGATCCGGAGTAGCCGTGTTCTCCATCCTAGGCATCATCCCGGCCGACTTCGTCCCGCGGCCCAACGAAGACGAGGTCCACTCTGTGTTTAGTTTGCCCCTGTCGAGGTTTCTTAGCGCGGAGAGGCACGACTCCGGGACATTCCCCATCGCTGCAGGGCGGATGATGATGTACCATATATTCAGGGACACCATAGATGGTCGGACTTACCGAACCTGGGGACTCACCGCCAATATCATTGTAGAAGTTGCGGTTGCGATATTACAAAGAGTGCCTGATTACAAGTTCGATGTGGATGTTCAAATATCAACAGAGGCTCCTTTTGCAGCACAACTTGACTATTTAAAAACCAGGCATGGCTTTCCCATGAGCCACATGTAGAACAGAACATGCCGCATTCAGCCTAACATACTTTCATTCACTCTAAATAGTACTTCCAATACCCTTCAAAGACCTTCCCAGCTCAGGGCGGTTGGGTATTTAAAAAAAAAAAAATTTCAAACATCTGGCTCAGGGAAACCCCCTGGTCCTCCGACAGCATACAAAAGTTGGTAAAGGATTATTTACAACAAGTTATCAAATTAATTATTGAAATATAGAATAAGTATAGCAACACATTATTAGTTGTACACAAATAAGTGATGTCAAATTAAGAAAATGAAGATATAACTTCATATTTCATGCTGTTTAGTGTTACTTAGATTATATCTAATGGTAATAGCCATTTTCTGATGTCGCTGGAACTACTGATATATCATATAGACATTATTTTGTATGGTGGAAGAACTGTTGAACAAAACATTATTACTTGATTTTCAGTGATTGAGAATTTTATTTGAAAATTAAACAGACATGTTTCAAGCGGTGAGGGTACTATTCTGAAAGGTCTTAAGGGTATCTCAAGGTATTATTTTGGCATTCAAATCTTATATACATGTATTATCGGCAATGCTGGAGATGTGCAAAAATGTCTACAACGAGAAAGTTAATACACAAACTGATGAGAAGGGACGGTCTATGAGGGGTTTGAGTAGGACTCAGGGTTTCACCTTAGCATAGAGTTACTAGTACCGGGTACTAGTAAAAATCTGGTCGGGCTAGTGAAACATGTGAGCAGCTAGGCCGGTGGGCGAGTGAAAACCTTTCAAATTACAGTAATAACTCAGGTTTTGGATTAGTGGAACACTGATCCAGGCCAGTGCAAATACAGGAGCACTAGCCCTGTGGACTAGTGGACAGAATAGTAAAGGAAAACCCCTCAGGACTGGTTCTAAAAGTGCAGCCAATGGGTTGCCTCCAATAAAGGAAGCATTAATGATTAATGCCAAAATACATTGATGCCAAAATACATTTTTCATAAGTCAGTATTTATGATAAAAAAATATTGCAAACATGTGTTATCAGGCTATAGAAAGGGTATCTGAGAATTGCTTCATAATGTCAGAATGTATATACTGTAAAAGTGTTCCTTTTAACCGTTCCGGCTTAAAATCCTGAACATTGATATCACAAAATTCCGTATTTTTCATGTTTATAATGTGGCATCTCTGTACTCAGTCAGCAATCTACTTATTTATGTACATACAAACTTTACTTAGTTGTGTCTCCACCATCTTCGATGTAATCAGAAGCCCCTATACAAAGTTGTTTCCATTTGGACGATCTACCTGTATGAGATTTTACTGAATTTCGTATCCCTTTACCGTCTCCATTCCTACCTATTCTGTGGGAGGCCCCTATGTTGGATGTAAAAGAAAGATAAATGCCAAGAAACAAAACAAGGCTTTACGATAGCGTAGAAAACGATTGTATCTACACTGTCTTTGTCCTGTTTCCTATCTCACATAACGATGTTGGGGTGATAGAGGTGTCCATCCACTGTGTGGTGCTTTCTTCACATTTTAATGCCATGTACCTAATGTGTACCGCACATTCTTTATGTATGCTGGTGGTTGGGCGGTCTAGTGGTTAGTGTCCTGGCATTGCACACAGCAGTCCTGGGTTCGATCCTAGGTGCTGCCTGTTAGACCACCTCACCTAGCCGTTGTATCCACCCCTATAGATTCGATCAGAGTACACCGACAACCCCAAAACTGAGTTGGTCCTGACATAGCTGAAAAATTGCTGAGCAGACAATAGACTCTAAAAATCATCATCTTTCTGTATCCATGTTGTCCATTAAAAAAAAAATTCACCCTACTTTTACGTTGCAGGATACAGTATAACAATAATATTGCATACAAGACATGAGTTTATTGTACAGGGGAGAGTATTAGCAATTTGGAATGTATCTTTAATTCTTAAGGCGCTCTTTTCCGTTCCTCTGTCAATATATACTGTTGATGAATGCCCACTTTTTCTTATAGCTAAACTACAATTGATATGAACCAATGAGAGTTTTGTTTTACATGAATGAAATGTGATCACGTATAACCTCAATTTCTCAGATATTCTCTTGTATAGATAAGCTGTACAGAGTTATGATTTTCCTAGTCAATTCTATGTTGTTTGATGAGAATGATGTCGAAGACTTTAACAGATTCTGTAACATTGAAACTGTATATGAAAACATTCATTTGGTAATCTTATTATCATTTTAAATAAAAGAATATTTAAAGAATCTGAATCATCATGTCATTTATATGGTTGAACAGATTGCCATGCGGGTTTCACCACCTTGTTCATTCATCCCCCCCCCCCCTACACAGAGAGAGAGAGAGTTTCCTTATCTGCAGGTGCTATTCATACTTCTCTCTTACTGCGTAGCCCAAACAGCATCAGTTCAAACATTGTAGAGCAGAAAGATAATCAGAATTGTGATATTTTATAATGGCTTCACTGACGAACTCCTTTCTTAGAAAATGCAGTTCCTAAGTGGTAAAATCTGGAGCCTCATTGGCCGTGGTCTGACTGCAGGACTTGATATCTTCAAGGGGGGGAAATGTTGTCCAGTGGATAGCACAGCGGGTCTGGGTTAAAAACTCTGCTAATGCCTATTCAAATCCTTCCTTGAGAACTGTGTTGTATATTCACATGTAATAATAATAGTAATTGCACAATAAAGATCATTAAAAACATTTAAAAACTGCTATTCAAATCTTTCCATAAGAACTTTCCTGTTCATTCATAAATCATAATGTTGCATTTATGACGACATAATAGTTGAATATTGCTTTAATATGATGGTTAATGTAAGGGGCCTTCCATTAAGTACGTACGCACTAAGGGGGGGAGGGGGGGGGGTCTTGGAATTTGGAAAATTTGCGTACGTTCCTGTATAAATCCAATGCATACTTTGGTCCAAGGGGGGGTGGGGGGGTCTGAATTTGTTGAAAAATTGCGTACGTACTTAATGGAAGGCCCCTAATCAACTACAATACACAAACATTCTGGTAATAAGATTTCGTCTTGTGCAGTGTTCCATGCGGAAGAACATATTTGTTTGTAATGCCTACCATATTTTTAATTTCTTTCCCCCATTTCTTTTGTACGAGTTTTATCTGGTTCTATCATGTATTCTTACATAAATTAAGGATAGACCCCAGTGATGAGCCGCCCATTCAGGAAAGCATTGATAACTCTCTTACTAAAGCTCTGATCATAAAGTGTTATACATCATGTGAAAGCTAAGATTTTTCTCTATATATTGATAAATACAAGGTTATCATGCACCTGAAATTCCGGATTTTATCAAATAAAAACAGATTTTTTAACTTTTATTTTTTGAACACCGATATCTTGCTTAATATCAGCCTGATTCCTACACAATTTTGTATACATCATCCGCTGATCCGCTTCTATTAGCCGTCTTCCTCCCTTCCCACGCCCGGCCCGTCGTTTTTAACGGACGTTTACACACAATGTACGCATTATGATGTGACTGTCGGCTCGGGCGGCCAGCAGGCCCCTGACGGCACGCACATAACCCCTATTCTTTTTTTTCTTTTTTTTAAAACTCACTTCAGGGTTGCCCCTGGTTTTCGGTGATATTACAATGATAAAGTGTAGTAAATAAACATTTCAGGTGTAAATTAAAAGTATGTACATCAAGATCAATACAATATATTTTGGACCTAATAAAGTAGATCAATATAGACACAGTATCTGTGTTTGATCAGATTCTAATCAGACTTTGTGCCAAAAAGACTTGAGCAAACTTGGCATACTTGAGAGGGGGATGGGGGCACGTGACCCCTCATAGGGGCCAATTTTAGACCTTTCTAATGTAAAATTCTGCCAAAAAGTCATCAAGGGAGATTTTATCCAAGAGCGCCCCCCCCCCCCCCCCCCCCACCTTTTCAAAATCCTGGATCCACCACCTTGGACCTTCCCTCCTCGCTTGAACTAAAGTAAGTAAGGGGGTCCACATACAGGGTAAGTACTAAAACGTCACCTTTTTTCACTTGGTCAAGTGTAAATGCCCATCAAAAGGATGTGTGTGGAGGGGGGAAGTTACCCCCCTCCCCCCGCCTTGGATCTGCCCCTGCTTACGCTGCAATTTGGGTGTTTGGACCTATTAGTACGTCCGACCTTTTTCCATACGTGGCGGTCAGTGGCGGGTTCCCGCTCCCAGGGCCGCGGTACCGGGCCTGAAATAGAAGGAAAACTGCATATAGAGTCGAGAATTATTTCATCCTTCATGCATGTCATACACACCACTGAAGGCAAACTAACCTATTTCTTGCCCGTGAAACAAAAATAAAGATGTAAATATATATATATATATATATATATATATATATATATATATATATATATATAAAACGTTTACTCTGTCTTTTGGGATTACCATATATAATATTATATGTAATTATTGAGAGTTTTCAAGTTTCAATTTTTTTTCATTTTCAATTTTTTGATAAGTGATGAAGCAATTGTGTGTGCAATCTATAGACACAAACTTGAGCCCATACTTTTATCTCTTTCAAATTAGATACATTATAGAAGGACATGACAGCTAGTGTCTCGCCTTACAAATCAATAGTATTTGGAAAAACTCCTTTTTTCAAAGCAATTTCCAAACATTGCACGTTCAAGGCATTTAATTTTCAAGGCAGGTAATTAGATGAACCCATTTTCCCGTAGACTAGTCCCTCCAGGATTCGAACTCACAACATAGGTGTTTGGAGGGGGTTGCTAACCCTTACACTATGATGCCACATAGAGGATGAGAGGGGAACTAAATAATGGTGTCATGACCTAATTTGCTAGTACCCACAGGTCCTTTAAAAAGCTGTTAAACAAATCAGCAACCAGATGGACTGGCTTGTAGCTGCCTATTTCGCTGGTTCTTGGTATGGTCTGAAGTAAGTTCAGTGCATGGACTGTAACTTGCGAAAGGACATCATTTTAGAAGTAGTAGGGTAACTAATACACGTACAGTTGATGGCCGAATTGAGAAACCTTTTTAATGAATCAGCAGTTATGACTTTAGTATATATCATGTCAGGAGGCAGTGGATCACAAACATTCACAGTGAATCAAGCTATGTTGAATATTATCAGCCAGCAGATCTAATACTTAATGTACTGCCACAGAGTACTGTCTAGCATTTTGTGATCTGTGTCTATGGTAATACTTGAATTGAATGTAACCATTTCAGACAACTCTACAGATTTACAATTGGTAATTCTATCTCACACATTTCTTCTACGTGATTCGATACCATTCAAAAACCACATACATTCTTTGATTTCCAAAGATCTCGCGATAACATACATACACCACAGCACGGCGCCTTGACGAAGGTTGCAAAGGATTCCTTCGACAAAGGCCCTATTACACTACACCACATGAGCCACAACATGAGGATGTCGCAAATAAATTGCACTTGGCCCTATCAGAGACAAAACCTGGTTACACATGTGTGAAGTATTCCAAATTGCCAATTTCAAACAATTTTACAAACAAGGTCAAGTGATAAGATAAAGTTTAAACAAGATTTTACTTCTTTAATACGAATTAAAGATAACTGTTATTATAGAGGAGTTGAATTATGGACCAGTTTATCCAGTAGTTTCTAATTAAAAGAGAATAAAGCGATGTTTAAAAATGCGATTAAAATGCTAATTTTTGTGTAACGGTGACCAACTCAATAAATTGACTCATCCCATTATCATCATGTATCCAACGAAAAACTTGTGTATGCAAGATTGGGTTTAATAACAAAAAGAATCACTCCTTCTGTAATATCATCATATCGCACAACTATCGTACCTGAAGGTCGTGTAATTCAATGGGACCTTAAAGGGCAGAATGGTCAAGTAATTTACAGGCCCGTGCCCAGGGTCTAGTGTGTGTGTGGGGGGGGGGGGGGGGGGGTGAGAATTGCTAAATGGAACTTTTGGCAGTTTTGCTCATAATATCAGTGATCTAAACCTAAAAAGGGGGGTGGCGAGGTTCCCCCCAAATGGAACATAACCATTTTTACGGGGTTTTACATAAAATTTTGGAGGGAAACCCCGCCACCCCCCTGGGTACGGGCCTGAGTAATAGGATAGGACAATGCAGGTCACAGCCCTGAGAACCCACTGGTCAGTGCCCCCGGCTCGTGTGGAATGTTACCCCTTTAAGACCTCTCACAAACAGGGCTTTAGGGTCAAGCAAGCCGCGAATCCTATCTGTACGAAGCGTAGATTCTCTTTAGATATGATTATTGTCAACAAAAGGGATTGCCCCAAGC
Organism: Lepidonotus clava; assembly: GCA_936440205.1. Classification (NCBI taxonomy): domain Eukaryota; kingdom Metazoa; phylum Annelida; class Polychaeta; order Phyllodocida; family Polynoidae; genus Lepidonotus; species Lepidonotus clava. Next base: position 4,797,016 of record OW387140.1, on the reverse strand, counting down.
GGCATGAGAAGGCCCATTAACTAGCTGCGGGTATTTTAAGGCGTTTACTGTCCTTTATCGTGTCCACAATGCTGGGGTCAGGCTCTAGACAGTCAGTTATTTCTATGGCAGGCAGTAAAGTATGGAACTAACAGGCAGATTAAAGTAGGATGGTTAATCTTAAGGTGATTCAATTAGGAGTGCAATGTAATGTATGACATTTTAAAACGGTGGTAAAAATATTTAGAATGGTATTATACAGGGCAGATGGGGGCTTCATTTTAATTTTGTCTTAGAATTAAAGGACTTGTTAACTTAAGTAACTAGGCCCTATAAAAAAACCCATACCTTTACACTTATTCTATTCCAGGGAAAAAGACGAAATAGGGTCACTATAGTTTTGACTAATCAGTTGGTGATTGTCTAATCTATTTAATGAGGACAAACCTTTATGAAATAAAAACAGTTAAAAAAAAGTCTCTGTCAACCATGTGTTTCTCAGGACTAAAACTGAAAAAGAAACGGTACAAATATTTGCTATATATCGATCTGTACCCAAAAGATTTTCAACTTACAAAATATCAAATATAGTTGTAAATGGGGAAAATACTAGTTTTCCATCATGTGACTGCAAAAATTATTGTAGTGAACATATCTATGTTAAGACCTTGTGACCTGTCCACTTACTTCCGAACATGCATTATGATATAGGCAAATCTGAAAACAAGAAAAAAACTATTTCTGCCATTCGTGGTAAGGAGAATTACTCAAGTCCCTTCTAATGATGTATCTGTCTAGCTTGATCCCTCCCCCAGGCCTCCCGTCCATGCTGAGTCAAGCAGGGTCTGGGTCAGCAGGGCGTAAAGCGCACCTGAGAACACCCGAGAGCCCCAGATAATAGGGCCGGGGGTCAGGTACATTCCCGGTAACAGTATCCCCTGGTCGGGCAGTATGGGGGGACATACCCGGTGACACTATCCCCCGGTCAGGCAGTATTGGGGACATACCCGGTGACAGTATCCCCCCAGTCGAGCAGTATGGGGGTCATACCCAGGGACAGTATCCCCCGGTCGGGCAGTATGGGGGTCATACCTGGTGACAGTATCCCCCAGTCGGGCAGTATGGGGGTCAGGGACATACCCGGTGACAGTATCCCCCGGTCGGGCAGTATGGGGGTCATACCCAGGGACAGTATCCCCCGGTCGGGCAGTATGGGGGTCAGTACCTGGTGACAGTATCCCTCGGTCGGGCAGTATGGGGGTCATACCCAGGGACAGTATCCCCCGGTCGGGCAGTATGGGGGTCAGGGACATACCCGGAGACAGTATTCCCCGGTCGGGCAGTATGGGGGTCATACCTGTTGACAGTATCCCCCGATGGGACAGTATGGGGGTCAGGGACATACCCGGTGACAGTATCCTCGTTTGGGCAATATGGGGGTCATACCGTGGACAGTATCCCCCAGTAGGGCAGTATGGGGGTTAGGGACATACCTGGTGACAGTATCCCCTGGTTGGGCAGTATGGGGGTTAGGGACATACCCGGTTTCAGTATACCCTGGTTGGGCAGTATGGGGGTCATACCTGGTGACAGTATCCCTCGGTCGGGCAGTATGGGGGACATACCCGGTGACAGTATCCCCTGGTCGGGCAGTATGGGGGACAGGGACATACCGGGTGACAGTATCCCCTGGTTGGGCAGTATGGGGGTCAGGGACATACCGGGTGACAGTATCCCCTGGTCGGGCAGTATGGGGGTCAGGGACATATCCGCTGACAGTATCCCCCGGTCAGGCAGTATGGGGGTCAGTACCCAGTGACAGTATCCCCGGGTCGGGCAGTATGGGGGTCAGGGACATACCCGGCGACAGTATCCCCCGGTCAGGCAGTATTGGGGTCAGGGACATACCCGGCGACAGTATCCCCCGGTAGGGCAGTATGGGGGACATACCATGTGACAGTATCCCCCAGTCGGGCAGTATGGGGGTCATACCCTGTGACAGTATCCCCCGGTCGGGCAGTATGGGGGTCATACCCGGTGACAGTATCCCCCGGTAGGGCAGTATGGGGGACATACCATGTGACAGTATCCCCCAGTCGGGCAGTATGGGGGTCATACCCTGTGACAGTATCCCCCGGTCGGGCAGTATGGGGGACATACCCAGTGACAGTATCCCCCAGTCGGGCAGTATGGGGGTCATACCCTGTGACAGTATCCCCCGGTCGGGCAGTATGGGGGACATACCCAGTGACAGTATCCCCCAGTCGGGCAGTATGGGGGTCATACCCGGTGACAGTATCCCCCCAGTCAAGCAGTATGGGGGTCATACCCAGGGACAGTATCCCCTGGTCGGGCAGTATGGGGGACATAGCCGGAGACAGTATCTCCCAGTTGGGCAGTATGCCCCGAGGCCTGTAGACCGGTTTACACAGTCCGATAGCAACATTGCGGTCAATGACTTTGATAGTAGCAGAGGACAATAATTCAATATAGGATTGAATTATAGAGGTTAATTATCCGCTTAAAGTTAGGGTCACTCTTTATGGTATAAATTCGCTTCTGGATAATAGCTAGCTCCTATTACAGTCTCCTTGCTCTTAACTACTTTGGTACAATACATAATAATAGTTGTAAGACATAACACTCGCGTGAAAGGATGTTCTTTATTCATTTCCTGTGTTATTATAATCCTTCACACTATTTCAAATGACAATATCATTTCCAAGGACAGAGTCCACTCAATCACACTCAGCCAACGCTCCCGCCAACTAAACAGTCTATCAGCTTCAATTCCAACTCCAGGATTATGTGAACAGATGCAGCCTTTCCAGGATGGTTAACTCACAAAAACATTCAACTTACTCTGGCTTAGTGCTAGCCGGGATGGCCCCTTATGTATGGTGATACAACACACGTCATTACCTAAACTCTTCACCTTTGACAAAGAGTTATAGCTAAGGCGTGCGCTGATATAAACACTATGCTAGCTTACTGAGTATGGACTGACCACCCGCATCAGTACAGGATTTAAGAAAATTGGATGTAAACCCTATAATTATATATGCATAAATATACTGTTGAATATGTTGTAGGCTGATATCATGAGACTTTTGGGACCCTAAGGACAAATATCACAAAACATTATCTGTTTTTGCATAAATATATATATGAGATTCTCCTTATTGCCAATTTTCGACAATTATGTTTCGGTAATATCATCATATTGCACTGATATTGCAGCCCAAGTCATACAGTGTAATATCGCCTTTACTACTTGGTCGGCCTGCAGGGGCGGATCCAGGAATTTGCAAAAGGGGGGGCGTGCTATAGCAAAATTTTCGCCAGCACCCTCCGGATGCAGGAGTTTTACATTAAAAAAATCAAATTTTGCCAAAAAAAAAAGGGGGGGGGGCGCACGCCTGGCACGCCCCCCCCCCCCCTAAATCCATGCCTGGCCTGTGTAAACCCCCCTTTGTGGCTGAATGTAGAGGTCAGAAGGTGGGGTTTTACCAGACACACCATCCCTCACCTTCAACCCACCAGCCACACGCGCCTGTCACGATGACCACCACATGCTACCGCTTTGGTCATCATATATATATATATATACATGTATATACCTTTTTCTCGAGACTGCGCAGTGAACCATTCCATAAACATAATGGGTTTGCAAACTCAACAGTTTCAGCCATGGCCTATCAGAATCCATATCTCTCCCTACCACAGATTTTCTGTATTTTAGGCACCTGCAGGTTAATATTTACTGAATTTGTAGGCAAAAACTATGAGAAACTATCCCAGGCAAGCAGCGACGTAACAAGTATGTTCTCTGACCATACTTTTTTGGTCAGTCCATAACCTGCCTAATTGTCACGTAACAGTTAGGTCATTGTAGGCTAAGTTATGACTTACTAACATAGACTGTCATAATAACATTATATTCTGGTGATGTTGAGACATTACCAAAACAGAATGTTATAATAACGTCATTTTTACGTTATAATAACATCACAATGCAACGTCGCAATGTGAAGTTCTGAAAACGTTTTGGGTGCCATCAAAATAACGTAACAAGAACCAAACCAGGACTAAGTACAACGTTATAATAACGTTAAAATAACGTTATATTCTTGCCTGGGATGCAGGTGAACTACAAGTATAAGCTACCCGTGGTAAGGAGAATCGATTGGATCAGCCTATCATATCATTGGGAGCCTCGCTATTGAAAAGGGTGTAAAGCTTTTACACTTATCTATTAATGTCAAGTCTATAAATCAGAGACTCTACATGAGATATATTTGTTATTATACAACGAGTCTGAGTCCTTGGCTGTTGATCAGTTGACAACTGCAGTGATTGACCATACGAAGATGTTCTATAGCATCTTTAGATCTTTAACTTCAGTCTGACTCAAAGATCTACATCATCATGGATTTGCAGACTGAAATCCCATTAATCTTGCATTAACAATGTTTTATCTCCAATCAGACTTCAGTTTCCCGTGGTATCATTTTCCCAGTGACGTATATGTGCGATTGATGTGATCTCACGGCAATTGATTATAACTCAGGACAATAATACCAACACTTGCCCCCTTCCCAAGGCAAGCCCGCAACATTTTATAATGTTGCAGTAACATTCTGTTACATTATTTTACAACATCTCTACAATTCCAGTATTGCATTATGGTCGACCACAAGTGTCAGATTTTGCTGTGAAGGTCTCAACTTCACTCAAATGTGATGTCATTATGAATCTTTATCTTGGTGACTTTAACCTCACCTAATATAATGTAATTGTTTCATGACAATTTAGTATTGGACAGAGTGACACAAAATACGGACCGAGAACGTGCCACAACATCGCTGCTTGCCTGGGACGTACTCCTGCATATGCATGCGCACGCACACACTCACACACAGAAACAACTCACAGACACACACAAATACACACATGCACATACACATGCACATACACATGCATACACACATGCATACACACCACACATACACTCACACACACCACACAAAAACTCACTCTCACACACTCACTCACCCACTCACTCACTCATACACACACACATCCAGCCCCCCCCCCACCAACCCCCCCACCCCCCACCCCCCCCACACATACCCCCCCCCCCCACACACACACCTACACACACAACACATACCCACATACATACCCACCACACACACACACACACACACACACACCACACATACATACACACACGCACACACACACACACACACACACACACACACACATACACATATATATATAGGTGACAGGACAACTACCCCTGGGACAACTACCCCTGGGACAACTACCCCTGGGACAACTACCCCCTAGGACAACTACCCCTTAGGACTATTACCCCCTAGGACTATTACCCCCCTAGGACAACTACCCCTGGGACAACTACCCCGTAGGACAACTACCCCTTAGGACAACTACCCCTATATATAGGACCATTACCCCTTTAGGACAATTACCCCTACAGATAGGACAACTACTCCCCAATGATAGGACAACTACCCCTATGATAGGACAACTACTCCCCTTGATAGGACAACTACCCCCATATGTAGGACAACTACCCCTATTGGTAGGACAACTACCCCCCTTTGATAGGACAATTACCCCCTTCAGTAGGACAATTACCCCCTTTAGTAGGACAACTACCCCCATTGATAGAACAACTACACCCATTGGTAGGCCTACCCCTCCTTTGCCCGGCCCTGAACACTAAGGGCAGGTTCTACCAATGGGGGTAGTTGTCCTACCAATAGGGGTAGTTGTCCTATCAAGGGGGGTAGTTGTCCTACCTATGGGGGTAGTTGTCCTATCATGGGGGATAGTTTTCCTAAAGGGGTAATTGTCCTATCTAGAGGGGTAATTGTCCTATCTAGAGGGGTAATTGTCCTAAGGGGTAGTTGTCCTACCCATAGGGGTAATTGTCCTAAGGGGTAATCGTCCTAAGGGGTAGTTGTCCCAGGGGTAGTTGTCCTATGGGGGTAATAGTCCTAGTGGGTAATAGTCCTAGTGGGTAATAGTCCTAGGGGGTAGTTGTCCCAGGGGTAGTTGTCCCAGGGGTAGTTGTCCCAGGGGTAGTTGTCCTAGAATCATATATATATATATATATATATATATATATATACTGTTAACTGGAGATAATCGCCTCACCTAGATGCGCTGCCTGCATGATGGACCTGAAGGGGAAGGGGAGCGTGGACTGTCTCCCAGCAGCGTGGGAAACCCACTCACCATCACCCCCACTACCCACCCTCTACCACCCCACCACCCACCACCGTGATGATCACCTGGTTACCACCTCACACCTGGAAACACCTGGGGTCTATCCCCAACCACCTCCATTAACACCACCACCTGTAGTACCCCACAAGATTTAGTCCTTTCATGACCTACCTACCTCTTACATATTAGGTTCTTACACCCCCACACAGCTGATGGGCCTCAGTGGTCAGTTAGGAATTTGTATATTATGGAGGGATTAATTCAATTGGGTCTATTCATAGTATGGGTAACACCTTTGATGGTGATGCAACTGATGGCTCTTCATTTGCCATATTATGGTTCGTCGTTACGCGCATGACACCACCAGGTACAATCAGGCTCCTGCCTATCCTTTAGCATTGGGGGACCCCTTCTTTCCTCAATAACTCCAAGAAAAGAGTGAATTTAACATATTCCTTATGATATATTACCGAATTAGGACTTAGCTTTCGATCGATATCAATATTGTCATTTAGTTTGAGTAATTTCTTTTGATAGGGCCTGAAACAAAAATCATAACATTGCCAGCATAAGACAGGAAACTGCATCAAAGCAAATGATTTCAGGATATCTCGAGGAAAGGGAATAGGGCGAATGGCCCCCTTTTGCCATAAACCAGCAGCTGCAAAGCACTCTAGGATATGGGTGGGAATTCCCACCTAATATGGTTGGTGGTTAACAGTCCTAGTTTGAGCGACTGGCAGACTTGGATGGAACTACAGTCTACACGTGTAGTACCCCACAAGTCCCCTTCTCACCCTCCACTGGGGAGGCAGACGGGACTTACATTCCGAGGCAGACGGGATCACATGGACGAAGGTCCCACAGTGATGTCTGCAGCACCCATGTACGTCCAATTACATCCTTAAGTGTACGTCGACTTTTTCTCAGGAAATACATGCACCGTTATAACTTGGATTTTACTTGATTGCCCGAGGGAGAGCGGTGAGTTTGCATTGACTGTATTGTTTTGTAACTTAAGGCCTTCATAATCACTGTTTGGTTGTGGTGATTGTCATGAACTTTCTGGCCCATAACCATTCATGTCAAGTTTTCAAGGACATATAGTCGGCTAGTAAAATGTCATTCATAACAGTTAGTTTCATTTAACAGTTCTTGTTTCACGATTCTTACATCTTCTCATCTTATGACGTCCGTTTTGGGGAAATCCTCTGTAAAAGAGGAATGTTATATACATTACAGGACACATTATGATTTTGATATAGGCCTCTTAAAATGCGTATCTCTTAACCATCGTGAGAAACACATATGCCGGTTAAGATAGTAGCAGTGGAGCTTTTATTGACGACAAAGAGTCATACTGTCATACCTAAAACGGGTATGGCATTCTATTATTCAGAAAAATGTTATAATTTAAATCTATTTCATTATTTTATATATAATTTCCAAATATACACCACTATACCTTTATTATTATATATTTTCATCAAACAAATAGCCTTTATATGCTCCACAGGTTAATTATACATATCAATTACTTAAATTAGCAGTATATTGCAGCAATGTTATTAGGAGCCACAAAAATAACATAACAATAATATTGCTGTGACGTTATTTTAACATAACACCTCTGCTTGGGTAGGCACTGTCGACATAGTGCATGTATAGCTCTCAGTGTAGATCTCAGACTTCTCAACATGTTTGACATCTAACGCCTGTTGGCATATATAAGGCATTGTTCACGTCCAGAACGAACTAATTGTCATCATGGAGGTTAATTACAGACGCCCCCTTTGATCAACATATGTAATTGATCCCATGGTAGGTCATGCCATGCTATGCTGTGAACTTCTCTATAGGGAATGTATACAACACATATTTTTGTAAACATCCTTGTCACCATCCAATGTATTCAGCAGAAGATGTACCTTAAAGAGGGGGGTACCCATTGAGCGATTCAAAACAATTCCAGATTATAATAGTTATCTGGTTATATTTGAAAACAACTAGAAAGGTGTTCAAATTGAGCGATTTGACCAGACATCTATCCAAAAATGGTCAGTCGCTTGGACTACATCTGAGAGTTTTAGATATTGGTCGCTAGCGATCTCTTATTTGATCAGAATTCCAGTTGCATTATTCAATGAGTTCTCACTCGAAGGGGAGTACCAAGTGAGCAATACAATCTAAATTTTAGTTGAGATACAGGTCGCTACCGACTTATATGTAAAATTGTTAGATGTTTTCCAAGCAATTGGCTATTTCCTGCTATTGGTTGCATTGCTCAGTGGGAACACCAATTCTGGCTGTTTCAATTAAACAGAACTTGTTGCTAAGACCTGTGCCCATATCTTCATAACTAATTTGGCTGGTCAGGGAAATCTTGATCAGTGTCTCACGATTAGAGATTTTGTTTATCATAAATAAATTTTACATCTGAGTATATCTCTTTGATACTATTTTGCAATAATACCATCAATTTTGGTAAAAGACAAAATTGCTGATCTTGAGACCCTGATCAAAATTTCCCTGATCTGCCAAATTAGTTACGAAGATATGGTGCTATATAGAATTCCATACTCCACGTCACTTCAGATTCCCGTGTAATCATCGCTCCAACCTTAGCATTCTGGGTTTTGGAGAGTACCCGGATGTTGGGTTGACCTAGTTAATGGCAGCACGGAGGGATACAGTAAAATTGCATAACGGAAAAAAGGCCAAGCTCAGAGCGATGATTACACGGGAATCTGAAGCGAGAAAGGAGTGTGTATAGAATTCCAGTCGCATCACTCAGTGTGTTCACACCTTTACCCCAGCCCCATCTCTCAGCCTCCAATTACCGCGCCATCTACATCTACGTGTATACACCCTACGCAACGACCCAATATTGACAAGGGACCAATTTTTGCCCGGGGGCACATATTTGGGAGTGTGTTCTGAGGGTAATTAGCACCCTGGTCGGATCAGACGGGAGGCCGGCCCACCTGGTAGTCCTTTCATGACCTAGACACCTCTTGCATTATAGGTCCTTACACCCACAATGGTCCATGGCTTCTAGTGGCCATGTAAAATCTGTAAGGAATTCTAATATTGGCCCACTATAAACAGCATAGGGAACCCATTTGATGGTTGATTGTGAGCTGGCTGGTTTACATCAGCTGCAAAACATGCTAGGATATGGGGTGGAATTCCCACCTAAAATGGTTGTTGGTTAACAGTCCTAGTTTGAGCGCCTAGCGGATGCGGATGTAACTACAGTCTAGACCACCTGTGGGTCCCTTTATGGGGTGTATATTGTAGGCCAACACGGGGGGAGGGAGGGAGGTGACAGGGTCCACAGGGATGGGGCAAAGGGCCTATTAGACTACATCACTTGAGCTGTGATATATTGGGTGCAATTTGACCATATCATAGTTATGTCTTAGGAGGGATGAGGCATAGGTCACGGTAGGCTATATGGTCAATGCTTATACGTTATCTAAACCATGGGCATCATTGTCTATGCCATGGACACTGTTGTCTAGAACACAGTGTGAATGGTAAACAGCGAAACAGTTTTTTTACACACAGACTTGCACGCACACATTATGACATACACACACAGACACAGACTGGACGCATACTCATGCACACATGTATCCACACCCAGCCAACATAACAGAACCGTTCTGCAACCATACTTTTTGGGTTTGTCTGTTAAGATGACATGTAACAGTTAAGTTATAGAGAGTGAGGTTGAAAATTCACCAAATCAGAACATTATTACAATGTTAATTTTTGGTGAGGTTAAGACCAAACCATAATAGAACATTAAGAACATTCTGTTTAGGTTGAAGAAGTGGGTTGCAGTAATTGGGAGTCATCAAAAGAACATAACAAGAACCAATACAGAACCAACCAGAACATTGCTGCAACATTATAATAACGTAGCATCCTTGGCTGGGCACACATGCAAACTCAACCTCGCACATACACACATGCACACACACACATGCACTCACATATACACACATACACACTCACACACCACACACACCACACACACTCACACGCATGCACACATATATGATATGCACACACAAATACAAATACAAACACACACACACCACACTCACACACATGCCCAACACGTATTCACAAAATGTTACCCAGGGATGAGGTGAAGCTTGCAGTGTATGGTCGATTATGCTTGTGACCCCCACATTCAACATGATGGCTGGCCGGTCACTGGTATGCACAGGGATGGGAGATCAGGGATCTGAGATAGACACGTATGGGTAGGGTTCCTCGCACATAAATTTACGGGTGGACAATTTTTGTGTTCTTCAGTTCACATGTGTACTTAACAAATATTTCAAACATCCCATCGAAGATAAGACATAACAGTATTGTTCTAAGACCATATATTTTTGGTCTGTTAGTAACTTAAATGGCAATAATGGTAATGGTTTAATGGTAATATTATGTTATACAATGGTGAGGTTGAGAGCTCACCAAAATGGAATGTTATCATAATACTTTTTTGTGATGCTAACCATTTAGATCGTACAGATTGTGATAATGATGGCTTGATTGGAGACCCTTGAGATATGGCTGGATTGCCATGGTGTCTAGAGTGTGTCTCTCCTTTTGAAATATATGTGCAAAGTGAACCAGTAGTCAGTTAGAATCTAATAAGCAAAAAATGATTTCTACATTATATTTCCAATGAAATAAGATGCAACCTTCTTTAAATATTTTTTTAGCCCCTTGTGGGGGATCTTAATAAATTTGCTCCACACTTCTTTAAAAACTGCCTGAAGATCCCCTAAGTATACTTACCACTTGGTTTATCAATTCCAAATTAAAGTTAAACCTTCACTCCTTAAGATTATGACTGAAACAACAGTTCTTTCTTTAATTACTCATTGCCATAATTAATGACAATAGCAAACAATAAACCAAAAAACAGGAAGAAAATTAGTTTTCAGATGACATATAGTTTGTTATCATACCTTACATAGTTATTGAGAAATTAAGAAAAACACATTTTTCAATTTTTGCTAATTAGGCTCAAATCACGTAATTAGCCAGTGTTTGCATACCTCTTTGGAACCATCTTGATTCATGGCCCCTAGGATGCTATGAGATGAAAAAATTCAAGAAAATCCAGGGTGCTCACCGTGTCAGGTAAATCCTTATTTTGACTAAATTCAGGATTTGGCTCTTGGACTATGGTATATTGTTGAGGTTGAGACGCTTTGGCTCATAAGAATAATTTCTGGCAAAGGCCAATAATGTGACATTCTTGCGCGTCTAGTCAATCCCTCCAAAGGCTCCTGATGTCAGCAACCGATTTGGAAAAGCATTTAACTGTAAGTTCATGTTCTAATACACTGTGGTTGCCATGAAACGGGCATACCAGGGACAGGTGTGGATTGCCAGGTGCAGACTATTGGTTACCACTTTACTCGCACCCGTAGTCCCTTTGTATCTATTTTTGTTTAGAGTGACACTTGCTTGCACCCCAGAGAATGACATCAGCTTGTGGCCGTATTGAACTAGCTATACAAGTCACATTATAACCCCATGGACTTTTGGGATATAACAAATAATTATGTTGCAGTTAACTTTGCCCTTTTTTAAAAAATATTTTGTTTATCCTGGGTATTACAATTTGGCCAGTTGAGGTCATCTTTCGTTGTCCTCCAGTGTTACATCTAGATATGGGAATATTCATCATGTTGTATCAGTTCAGATGCCTTAGTACTTATTGCCCAAATAATATTATAGCCTTTAACAATGTGATATATTTAATGTGTAACCTCCAACCCCCTCCATCTTTAAGATAGACATGCAGCCAATTTAAAAGTAATCTCAAATTACCCAAGACCATAACATTGTCTGTTCCCAAACATAAACGTTTGGCCCCCTATGGTGACTTAAATGAGTCAATTCAACATAACTTGTTAACCAGCCGTACTTGCAGACCTAGGGTCACGATTTCATTGTCACAAACACGTTATGCAATTAGGTATGTCAAGGAGGCGTACCGTTATTCTGGTAGTAGGTAAAAATGTTAATGGGGTACTTAGTGGTGTTCTTTAGCCACGCTCTATAAACTCGGTAAACACAGAGAGGTACCTGACGGAATTCACAACGTACCTGGATACGTCTGACGGCGGTAATTTGTTTGATTTGCTTCAGAGATCTCAGCATTGTTCATAATAAGCCCATCCCACACTGGGTACATCCCAGGGTTGGACAAGGGTCAGACAAATAACTGTTTAAGCAATCATTGTATCCTAGAGCTGGGGATGCTGATAAGTGCTAGAATTACAATTCTCTAAACCTCTAAAACATTATGATTTCTTAGATTTTATCACTTGACAGTTTTGAAGGTTTGCCAGCCAAACAAAATGTTTGTTTTTTTCAGGGCAAAAGAGGATTGGACATCACACATTGAACTGACAGGTTTACCATTGGTTTCTGTGGGAAAAATGCCAATTTATGATGCTGCATTATACAGATTTTAGAAGCATTCTGTCAACCAAATTGCTTTGGTTCATTTTGTATTATGCAACTGTCTTCAGGAAATAAGCGCAGAGGGAATTCTGAATATAATGTTATGATAGTGTAAGCTGGGATGGGCTTATTGTACTTAAAGAGATATCCCAAAAGGTATACTTTGATTGCATGCATATGACGTCAACTCTTTCTTATAGGACGCTTTTCAATATACTATTTATGTCACTGCAATGCACTCAAGGTGCGAAGTGTCAAAATAAAAAACACATATTTCTATGTAGCATGCTACATTATGTTCCCCCTGCATTTCATTTTTCGTCTACATTAACATGCGGATGAGTTCTTCATCTTCAACATCTTATGATCTACAACCCGACGGATCCATCATTAGAATTCACCCAACCACGGATAGCCAAATTTGTTGAGTTTTACGTGCAGGTTACCCTTGATCAGGATGCATTCTGGGTAATATTACGACAAACCATAAGGCTTTAGCATTTAAATATTCATTGATAATCTCATTATTTGTTTCTAAGTATGGTGAAAAACTAGTGATAATTATTTTCTAATATGTATACATATTTATTTAATATTTTCAAACTTTTAGTAGTTTTTCAAGGGGTTTTGTCTACAAATTTGGTCCAAATTAGCCTGCAGGTGCATAAAATACTGTTATTTAGCTATCTGTGGTTGGGAGAATTGTCGACGATCCAGTTGGAAGAACACGTGCACCAAGTGGTACCAACCTAACCCAATTGGTTGGGTCAGTATACGTGCCAATGCCTTCAAGGGGTATGATGATAAAGATAGGGCAGATGAACATCAATGCATCAGCGGACCTTGCTCATAATTACCATTAACCTATACTTGTCCTTCTCACTGTAATTATCATCAAAGGGGGAATTCCTTGTTCTGCACTGAGGTGGTTCCCCAATAGGGAGTTTTAGCACCTCTGGTGTATCCCAGCCAAGGATGTGACGTTATTATAACATTGCAGCAACATTCTGTTTTTGTTACATTCTTTTGATGACTCCCGACTATGTCACTGCAATGTGTTGCTGTGACGTTGCACTGTGATGTTATTACAACATTCTGGTTACATTCTTCAACCCAAACAGAATGTTCTCATAACGTTCTGTTATGGTTTAGTCTTAACCTCACTAAAAAATAATGCTATAATAACATTCTGATTCATGATGTTTCAACCTCACCATCAATAATGTAACTGTTACATGCCATCTTATTAAGTAACAGACTGACCCAAAAGTATGGTTGCAGAATAGTTCTGTTACATCGCACCTTGGTTGGGATAAACGTAAACATAACACTTCTCTTTTATCAACTACATTTTATTTTACTTTCTTTTATTCAACTCTAATTACTGGTAAATAAATGATCTTCGATATAGGTACAAACAAAGTATGAAAGTATCAACTCACATTGAATGATATATGCTTATCCATCACATATAATGTCTAGGTCATGTATCTGAGATCAGAGACTATGACAGTAGTATCACTATGTTATGACCGAAAATATAGTTATATATATAATAAATGATATCAATAATACCAAAATCAATGCCTACGAAGTAATACATACCACTCATTCTAAATTTATTGCAACGGGCAAGAGTCAACGTCTACTTTACTATCTTTCACACCTTTGCCAATGGATCGATATGTGGCATTGCAGAGCATTCTAAGGTAGGGGATTATGACCCAAGCTTACAAGCTTTAGCATTGTTTCATATGGGTAAATAACCACACGGTATGTTACAAAAATAGAATATGAATGGCATTCTTTATAGGCCAACAAATAATTAGCTTTTATCAGAAAATCATACAAGTATGTGGTTTTCTGGCTGGCCACCAAGGTGGGTTTGTTTATGTTGAGGAGGTGTTGATCTGGGGAATGACTGCTGTTCATTGAGGCGGGCATGAGGACAGAGACAGGAATGTGTCCGCTTAAGCCCTGTTTCCACCGAACAACATTTTGCTAAAGAGAGCCTAAGACTGGTTAAGATTAGTATAACTTTGATGGTTGTTCATGAAATCGTTCAGTGGAAACACAAAATCATTGGTAAAGACATTTGTGAATGACTGAAAACGACATTTGCTTAAGACAAAAGTGAACAATTCACCAATGACCAGATATCTAACCTGTTAAATACTTTTGGACAACAGTTGCCTAAGATTTCTTTCCAAGACAATTAAAAGCAATTAAATCTATTGTTCCTGAATTTTCTAACCTCTGTCATCTGAAAAGATCATCCAGAATGTCCAAGAATCATTCAGATATCAGTATTTTAGTTGTCCATGGGAAACAAGAAAGTGTGACTTTCTGAACGACTAAAATGAGTAAAGATACAGTCGTTCATGGTCTCTCCAGGAACTCTCCATGAAAGTCGTTCGGTGGAAACCCAGCTTTACATTACCCAGACCAAGGTGTCACTGTCTGAGGTAGAATGCAAAAACATCAGGGAAACTCATTTACAGACACATATTGCATGCATAGATAACATGTAAACCCATTTACAGACACATAAAGCATGTGGAAATAACATGTAAACTCATTTACAGACACATACAGCATGCAGAATAACACACACAGCATGGAAAATAAGCCCATCCCACATTGGGTATATCCTGGGGTTGGACAGGGGTTGGACAAAATAGACATATATGCCATCCTTGTCTCCATGACTTTGGTTTACTTAAATAAACAAGAATTGTGTTTTTCTATATCCCCAAGTACTGCTAAAGCATTATCATTTATTGAATTTTATAAATTGACAGATATGCAGGTTTGCCAGCCAACCAAAATACTGTATTAGAGGGAAAAGTGTGGTTAGACATTATAGATTGACATACAGGCTTTACAATTGATTCCTATGGGGAAAAGTCCAAAATGCAAGGTCACATTGAAGACATTTTAGGAGCAATCTGTCCACCAAATTGCTTTGGATAATTTTGTGTTGTGCCACTCTCTTTAGGGAATAAGCATGGAAGTAATTTTGATAATATTTCATCATAAACTTCATTGTCGGTATAAACTGGGATGGGCTTATTACATTTGTCAGGACTGGTTGTTAAGTCAAGATCGAATTAATAATATAAGAAGACCCACGGGGGTTGTCAGAGGGTGGCTGTATGACCCAGATGGTTTTGTCACATATACTGAGGGCAAAGCCCTTGGTACGCACGATCCCTATGGGTCGTACGGACACCTGGGGACGACCCCAAAGGGTCTTCTGTATTTTACCACCCAAGCAATGATCTAAATATGTTTCAAATAGTGAAAACGACAAGCGGTACATACGGCCTGTCAATACACACTACCCTCGGCTGTGCGGGTGATAAAATCAATTCATTTGCATTGCCTGGAAACAGGTATTTCCAGTTATAACTTACAATGTGATTTGATCTCCATTCAACATATTTCTAATAGTTCTTTTGAATTCATCAAGAGAAATAATAGTTCTGCATACATAAATAGAAAGCAGAAATGACATGTAAACTAATTTACAGACATACACTCATTTACAGACAGGCAAGGCGTGCAATCTCATGGAGAAAAATAACTCATTTCACACAGTTCTGTTGTTATTTAGCCCCCAACCAAGGATCAGATACGCTACCATAGGCAGTAACACCAAATTTATGTATAAAAATTACCACCCTACCTTAGGTTGATAACTTAATACAACTTTAATCCCACTAAGTGCTATTCGTTTATAGAAAAGCGTCGTTCCTATTCCGAGTATTTATGCTAATTTTCCCTTCACCAATATAAGGTGTACGTACAGGGAAGACCGTTATTGTAAAGTATAGTTAGATAAATGGGGAGAAATCAAAGTCCAGATTGGTCTTGATTATACCTCCTAAAACCTTAAGGATAGACCACACCTCTCGGTGCGTCATTTAGGAGAACCAGCATTGCGCTGTATCCATTGATCGAACAATACTTTATTGCACATCAAATGATAGAACATAATTGTCTCTATCATTTGATATGAATTAAATTGTCATAACAGTATTATTAAAGCAATTAGGGATTTCTATCAAATATACATGAGATTTTCAGTACACTGAGATAATGTTCATTAACAGGGAATTGTGTCTCAGACTTTTTATTTAGGTCCTTGTTTTCTTTTTTTTTTTGCAAAAAACGGGAAAAAGTTTGCTATTTCTTTAAACTTAATTTTCTAGATTTCATCAAATAAATCTAGGACCTAGGATCCAAAACTTGAGACACGCTTCCCTCCTCCTGTTTTAAAAATAAAAGTTGTGAAAAATGTATTTTTCTGATTCCCGGTTATGTCACACAGGTGCCCGCTAGACTATTTATTTATGGTTTATATCAACAGATAGGGTCTTTAATTGGCTATTTATCTGCATATTGTATAAATATGAGAGATTTAAAGTTCCCGAGTAATGGTTAGATAACTGCGACCACAGCAAAACACCCCTTATCATTAGTTGTCTATCCTTAACTTTGTAGACACATCTAAAACAATTAAAAATGAGGGCATATCAGGTGAAACACGGGACACTGATCTTGGGAATTCGGTGAAAAAGGACATCGTTTTATACATTTAGAAGGCAATGAGTATTGAAATACACGAATACAAAAGCATAATAAACATAACAAATAGTTTTTGTTTGCAATAACATAGATTATACAGGTGGAGAGTCATTCTTTCTCAGTTGTATGTTTTTTCATGTTTTCATGGTTTTCATGGTTTGTATGCTTTTGCTTTTAGTGAGGCTATAATATGGCTTATTTTAACACTATGGAATGAGTCATTTTTTGTTCTTTATGATTGGCTTAGTCATTTATCTCGCTAATTTATGTACGCCGCCGATGTATACACACAATAAAGAACCATATAACACAAACCACCTCTGACCTAGTGTATAGGGGTAACGCTATCCCAGTCAGGAAATACCTCCCCAGTCTTTGTGTCCAGCCCAGATTCCAATCTTCATAACGTCACCTGACTACAAGTTTATGTCAGGCTGGTGTTCTTTATGTATTTCTGTGCTTTGTTCCCTGAACACTTGGCCTGAGAAATGATCGTGGACTACTTGAATATGTCCTATGAAGGAAATACCACTGCAGTCGTGGATCTAGGGGTTTTAAATGGAGAGGGTAGGGGCTATGAAAAATGCTTCTCTGGATGACATTTCTTTTGGCAACAGCGTACATTAGAAATGTCTTACTAAAAAAAGCAATTACAAAGTAGCACCTAAACAATATGATATATAGTGGTCGTTATGACAATACATTCTCAATTTGACTAACCCTTAGTCTCAGGGTTGGTCATAAGATTACAATTATATAATGTATTGTGGGAAAATAGAGAAATCTACCGAGAATGCCCAATGAATTGGTATGCCGGACCTTACATTATGTCATTTCCCCTAACAGTAGCTTGGCTTTTCACTGTAGGATAAATCTAAGCACAACTACCTCATACAATGTGAAAAGCTGTGGGTAGTGTTAGACTTTCAGTTGAGAGATCTGGGTTCAATTCCCGAACGTTCCATAGCATTTTTCGTTCAGAATGACTAACGTTTTATGATTCTGACTATGGGTTAGTCAGAAAAAGGTTAGAAAGTTCGGACAAAAATGCACTGTCAAATGTCCTAAGGTTTTTGCAAAAAGTTCGAACTTGTGACTAACTTTCTAAGGCCACCTTTTTTCAGTGTTCGCTCTGGGTCTCATGGCCACCCGCGGACGACCCTCCTTATAAATATTGATATTCAAATGAGGAAAGATTGAGATTGTACTTTCAAAAAGGGGGAGATTGCATGGGCTAGGGCAATAATCATTCCCTGAGTAACCAAGATATTCAGCAAGATTTTTCGATTCCAACAGCATATTTTAGATATTCTTCCACTCACCAATTATCAAAATTGTATTATCATATAGAGTATATGATTGAACCTAAGTCGTGAAAAAGGAGAAATATTTTGGGTTTACTCCTAAAGTATCAAGAAACATTGTCTGCATAATGGATTGTAATTCTTTTTCATACTATGGGGCGGTAGGTGGCTGTGGTGGTCCTTAATCTCATCAATCTAACTCCCTGCGATCCCTCCCTGCTTGATGAAACAAGAAGGTGTTCTAAGGACATAGACGTATTTGTTGTCATTTAACAAAGAGGAAAGGATTACTGAATAATAGACATTGAGTGCTTATGTCATGAAAATCTGTTCCTGTTTTGGCATCGCTAAGCTCCATAGATATAGCTCAGCCGGAATGCTAGAAATCGCAAACATGTTGACTTATTTTTCTGGCGAAGTCTACATCCCAGTCAATAGAGCACCATGAAGACTTACAAACACGTATTCATAATAGTCATTCGGAGACAAAAGTGTCTCAGATTGTTTCCTTAGGACCTTATTTTTGTCTTGTGACATCTGAAAAATGGAAGACAGAGAATTTGTCATGATGCAATATCAAATAAAATTAAATTTAAAATAAAAGAATGCGGGACACGGTTCCATCCAGATGAATGCTTTTGACACGCAAAGATAGTCTGAAGATTATAACTTTTATATTGTACAAGATACATGTTATAAAAAAAAAGATGGTGCTTTTACTTGTTGTATTGCATTCTAAGATTGGTTAGGTAGTCATTAAAGGGTCCCTTGCACGTAAATTCACAAAGTGCTATTTTTTTTAGATGAACTTCAGTTAGGTATTCCTAGAGTATTCTGAATGAAAAAACGGAAAATTTTAAGGTATTAGTGAATTATTTCGGACAGAAAATCAAACTTTGGGATTCTCTCATTTCTTGGCTATTTAGTAGTCACCGTGTGACGTCATACCAATGGGATTTCCCTCTTGGGTTAAATTGGAATTCCCAGATTAATGAATGACTATAAATGGAAATATATGGCACTTAATGGTAGGCTATATGGGGCCACATATGAATGATTTTTGTTAGTGTGCATATCCCTTTCTTCACATTCTATAATTATGGGGATTCCCTTTTATTGGCAGATGGGATTCCCTAATGACTCACCGTGTGACGTCACCAATATGAGGATTTCCCTAAAATTAATTCAATAAATGCAAGTTTTTTTAAAGTCCCATATATAATTGTGTCTCAACTCGGAATTTTTCTTAGATTCTGTTCACATTGATAGTACAATATGAGAATGACATGCTGAATGAATTTTATTGAAAAATGATTATTCTGTAAGTGTGTGTAAGGTTTCCTAGACCATCGGAGATAGATAACAACTGATGCTGGAGCAGTGCACCTATGGGACCCTGCACATTAAAGAACACCTGCCTCGGTAAATGTGTAGGGGTATGGTCTCCATCTTCTCATAGATTCGATCATTCCATAGATACGATCATCAACAGATCTTGTCAAATCTTGTTCTCGCTGTGATATGACCTTAGATGTTGGTACGGCGTTAAACCCCAATAACCAACCAACCAACCTATTATTTGTTGAGTTTGGTGCAAAACACACCGGTTGTTCTTTTGGTATTCAATATAAACTTATTTTTCTCATTAAAATCAATAATTGAGGGTGATTGTCAACAATATTAAAGGCTGTAACGTTTTTCACAAATCATAAAAGTTGAAATATCATTTCTCTCAAGCCCCATACCCACAAATCAATTTTACTGTAGCCCAGCGACAACACGGGTATCGAATTCCGTGCACAATCACCGGGCGATCACAATCACTGGGCGATTCTCCATGGGTATGCTATGCTTTCTAGGTGATGGGCGACAGGGAAGAGAATCACTGGTTAAATTGCCAGTAAAATAACAAACTTGTCTGATATTACCGTCGCCCGAATACGCCAACGCCGATTCTCCCTGTCACCAATTGCTCAGTGATGCTAGAATCGCCAAGTGGGTATGGGGCTTAAATGTTCTTGATAAGATATTTGATCCCAAAGCAAAATTGTTTGTCGTTAAAAGTCCGGGTGGACACCTTTAACAACATACTATGGGACACTTATAGGCCCCCATCACGACTCGTAGCTCTTATCTGCTATCGTTACAATGGGCATGATTATGTTGCCAGTTCTAAACAGGCCTAAATTGCCGATTTTGTGTCTGTTTTTAAGGTTTTAAAAAGGATTTAGGAAACGGATTAGAGCATGCTGGTACACACCTTTACCGTGAAACCCCTCAACATGGGGAATATAGCAGGGGCGGATGGGGGGGGGGGGGGGGGGGTAAGGGGCCGTCCATAAATGATGTCATGCACAAGGGGGTGGGTGGGTGAGTTGAACAGTGTGACACTGCCTGAAAACAGGCCTTATTTTCATGTTTAAATTAGAGGATTTAGTGTGACAGGGGGTTGGGTGGGTCCTAAAAATACCCTGGAAAAAGTGTGACATCCTTTATGGACGGCCCCCAACCCCACCCCCTTTTGCTGGAACCTTGAACTACAAAAAGAAGGGAAAATGGTGCATGCGTATGTGCAAATCCATGCCATTTTAGTACATTTTAGTAGTCGAAGATCCTGTATCAGCCCATGTATAGGTTGACCAGTAATGTAAAATTATGATTATGAAATAAATAATGACATGACGAAAAAATGATCAATGTTATAGAAAACCAGATTTCATCCCATTTTTCAGAATTTCTATTTTGTGCAAAAGTTATGCTCAGAAAAAGTCTATGGGAGAATTTGTGGGCAAAAATTGGCATATTTAATATGAAAGGCTATGCATCCTCTTACATAATCAAAGTTTGGTTATTCTTATACAGAATCTTCAAAGGAATACGTTGTACAGAAAATTATTTCTCGAAACATTGACTCTCTGACATAAAGTTCCATATTTCTGCATTGAAATGATACTAAGCACAACTCATTCCCTTTAGTAGTTCTTGAGATATTGCACAATGAAAATGACACTAAAATGAGAGCACAGAAAACAGGGCTAAATATGTCAGATTGTTACCACACCCCCTGAGTTGGTAGTACCTACTAATTTTGGCCCCCGGGGGGTACTGGTGTGGGCTTCTGCCCCTGAAAAGAATATAGGCCCCTAGTAGCCCCAGCTGATCGTAGAAGGCAACGATAGGGGGGACCCAGCACTGACCAAATGGTTCTTTGGGTTCAACTCCCAGTTGATATCTAGGTTCCCTAAGGCACGAGGTACAGCAAAAATGATTTTCAGGTTTTCACCCCCTGCTGTTTGCCCACTTTGTCAACTTCATCTCATAGATACAATAAACAAAGTGACCCTGGCTGTCGGTCTGGCGTGAAACATCACTCACTCACTCACTCACGCACTCACGCACTCACGCACTCACGCACTCACTCACTCACTCACTCACTCACTAATTTAGGGGTTTCGGGTGTTGGGTTTGGGTACTGCTACCGACCTACAGGGGAATAGTATGCTTTACGTACAGCAGTGACATCTAGTGGTTGGGACTATTACACTATACAGGTAGGGGGAGGCAGTGTATTTGAGGGGGAGAGGAGTTTTAGATCCATCAGGTCGGATGCAAAAGAGAAAAATGTATCCAGAAGATATGTATGTAAACATACATACACACATACATACATACATACATACATACATACATACATCGTACATACATACATACATACATACATACAAACATACATACATACATACATATACATACATACATACATACATACATACATACATACATACATACTTACATCGTACATACATACATACATAAATACATACATACATACATACATACACATACATACATACATACATACATACATACATACATACACATACATACATACATACATACATACATACATACATGCATACATACATACATACATACATACATACATACATACAAAATTGTCTGCCTTGTGTTACTTACCATTTTGAATTGCAATTACTTTTTTCAAAATATGTATGTATATATACAAATAAACTATGTATATTATTCCTTTATCGTTATCATATTCAATATATCATTATAACATATACATTTTATGCTTAAACATATGCACATAATTATGTGTAAGTGTTTAAAGATGTTA
Source organism: Lepidonotus clava (assembly GCA_936440205.1). Taxonomy (NCBI): domain Eukaryota; kingdom Metazoa; phylum Annelida; class Polychaeta; order Phyllodocida; family Polynoidae; genus Lepidonotus; species Lepidonotus clava. The sequence goes on along the minus strand of OW387140.1, from coordinate 4,774,237 downwards.
AAGAATAAGATACACCAAACTTGACAATAGTGTTGATGGACAATGTTGATATTTATTCAATTAGACATTTGAATAAATTTGCGGCAGATATGTGTTAAGTGGTATGCACGTGCGTATGTAAAGATCTTTGGATCTTTTCTGCAGCAGTTCTCATTTCTCAATCACCTGCATATCGCTATATTTCTGAATTTCTTGTTGCATGCCATGCACTATGGGCTGATAATTCCTGCTCTCTTTTGAGGAAAGATAGTAGGATTCTATATATAAATTTCCAATCATGAAGTGAAGGAACCCCCATCCTAGAAATGTCTTATCTATGATCAGTATCGTGCACAGCCCTCATTTGGTCCTGTTCTCTGGTATCTCTTTTTTATTGAACCATGCACACTTATTTTACAATGATCTTCCGTCTAGGTAAAACAGAGAAAACAGAAAGAAATAACAGTTGTTGACAATGTTCACTTAGTGTATATGCAGGGCATTTTCCATGTAAATAAATGTACCCATATCTTATAGTAAAATCGATATTAATGCATAATCTGTAAAGAAGGTTTATTCTATGTTTAGAATGTCACTCTGTGTGAATTTTATATACAACTAATTGTGATTGAACAAATAATAATAAATGACTACAGTGAATAACACTAACTGATTTTAATATGCTTTTATGTATAAATGAATTCATGTTTACATGGTTAATTTTAAGATAATATTGGTCCGTGGTATTTATTATGCCACTAGGACAACTCAGATGTAAAATGGAAACAAGTTTTGTAACTTATTTTATGTCTGAATAAACAATTGAATTCCAAAAAAAAAGAAAAAGTTAAGCGTTATTTTGCTGTTTCATGTCAGATAATATTCAGCCTATTTCTTGACAAGTGTTTTAAACTGAATGATACTCTCAGCTTGTGGGATATCTATAGGAAGTTGGTTCCATTAAGTGGCCCCATGCCATCAGGACTATAGACAGACTACCCTGATACAGGCAGATAACCCAGGCAAGCAGCGACGTAACAAGAACGTTCTGTGACTGTACTTTTTTAGTTAATCTGAAACCTATCCAATTGTCACATAACAATAACATTATTTTAGGTAAAGTTACAACTTATCAAAAAAGAATGTCATAATAATGTTATATTTTGGTTGAGTTGTGACCTAACTAATATAGAATGTTACAATAACGTTATTATAATGTGAAAGAATGTTACAAGAACGTCACAATAATGTTATATTGCGTTGTCGCAATGTTAGGTTCTAAAGACGTCTTTGGGTGCCATCAAAAAAACGTAACAAGAACCAAGTCATTACTGACCAGAATGTTATGATAACGTAATTATAAGGTCATATTCTTGCTTGGGAAGGAAACCGTCAAACAACGGTGAAACTAGTTGTACACAACAATAAACAACAGGAAAATTCTAACTGTGGTGCCTGCCAAAGTAGCTTTCACTGAATTAGCCTGAAACGCTTAGATGTTTACAAATTCTTTGTCCTATTACTAAATGGCAATGATTGAAGATTTCAAGGATGACTTATGGACATAAAATTCAGACAGACGGAATTCTACGTTTCCCTGTAATTTATGCACCTGCATATTTTGTTGACAAAAACATGGAAAAACCAATAGAAATAATGCTTCTTATGACAATATAAACATATCTAATGAAAATATTCTTACATTAACTTCAGATATATGAAGTACATAGAGCAACAAAAAGAAAAAGTACCTAATTTTACTAGTTCATTATCTAAAACAAAAGATAATGTCACAAATCATTATTCATATTATGCTTAAGGCTTACAAGAGGAAATGGATATTTCCCACAATGCCTCTTGATTTAGAATCGCGCCTGAGAGTATTTTCCTCAGTCAAAGTGCTTAAAAGTTCATCAGTATTGGGAATCAAGACTAATCAATTGACATCAAACATACCTATTTACTTAGGCTGACACATTACGTAGTCTTTCAGAAAAAAAGCAAAATAAATAGAGTTGTAAATTCTATATATCTAAGACAACTTTTAAATGTTCTGCCTTTTAAAGACTGATACAGGAATAGAACTCAAAGATGGTTGTTCTATGTTCCATTGAGGGTTGGCAACTTCACCACTGCATTAACAATAAAGTCTCAGAACTTGAACTTGCTATAAGCAGTTGTACATTTTCCACAAAACTGGCAACTTATCGGGTGCTTGTGATGCCACAATTTAAAGTACAAGCCTTGTGAATTGTGATAATGAAGGGTTATATGTGAAAATATGAAGTTTGATATCTATTTTCAACAGATTCCCACCGTAAATTGCTATAGAATACAAACACTTCTGTTCACATTTTTCTCCACATACATCAGAATTCTCCCAACCACGGATAGCAAATTTCTTGGGTTGTACCTGCAGGTTAGCCTAGATCAGGCTGCATTCTGGTAAATATGTCGACAAGACCCAAGGCTTTAACATAGAGATTTTCATAAATCTGATTATTATCTGTAGTTAAACTTACTGAAAAATTTGCAGACTTATTTTTCTAAATTGGTATCCACATCCACATCATATTTTCTAGGTTGTTTGAAAAGGTATTCATTATTGGTGAATATGTAACAATTATTTGCTACTTTTCTATAGTTTTTCCAGGGTTTTTGTCGACAAAATTATCCCAAATTAGCCTGCAGGTGCTTAAAAAACAGTAAATCAGCTTTCCGTGGTATGGAGAATTGGAATTGTACTCCTCACAATGTGGTATTTCAAGGCAATCAAGGGTTGGAAATATGGTTTGGGCTGACAGGCTTTAAGTTCCTATGGGGAATTTGGTATTTCACAAACTTAAGAAGCAATTTGTCAACCAAATTTTCATGGTCGATTTTGTTTTATAACATCATCTTCAAGCAAGAAGCAATTGTAAAATATATTGTATAATTATGGTTTTGATGTAAACTTGGATTGCCTTCTTGCAGACTATGGACACTATGGACAAGACTCGTATGGGGCTGGAGAATGGAGAGATGCTACCTACCCTGAAGGTTGTGGAGGCCCGCCACGGGGACAGCCTGAAAGGGACAGAAGGGGACCGCCTCACGATGGACAGGGACAGACTCCTCATGGCCCGCCTCGGCACACAGTCCACCATTAAGGTAAGGATTGTTGTATATATATGGTTGTGGGTATAAAGGACAAGGACCACCTTCCCACCCTGTGGGTCGTGGAGGCCGGCCATAGGGACAGCCTGAAAGGGACAAAAGGTGACCGCCTCATGATGGACAGGGATCACATTCTGATCTCCTGCCTCTGCACACAGTGCACCATTAAGGTAAGGGTTGTTGTATATGATTATGCCTCAGCACAGAGTCCACCAAAAAGGTAAGGATTGTTGTATATATATATGGTTGTGGGTGTAAAGGACAGGGACCACCTTCCCACCCTGCGGGTCGTGGAGGCCCACCATGGGGACAGCCTGAAAGGGACAGAAGGTGACTGCCTCGCGATGGACAGGGATCACATTCTGATCACCTGCCTCGGCACACAGTCCACCATTAAGGTAAGGATTGTTGTATATGATTATGCCTCAGCACAGAGTCCACCATAAAGGTAAAGATTGTTGTATATATATATGGTTGTGGGTGTAAAGGACAGGGACCACCTTCCCACCCTGCGGGTCGTGGAGGCCCACCATGGGGACAGCCTGAAAGGGACAGAAGGTGACTGCCTCGCGATGGACAGGGATCACATTCTGATCACCTGCCTCGGCACACAGTCCACCATTAAGGTAAGGATTGTTGTACAAGATCTTCAGTATAATGGACAGAATCCACCATAAAAGTAAGGATAATAAGCCCATCCCACATTGGGTTTATCCCAGGGTTGGACAAGGGTTGGACAAAGTAACTGTTTAAGGTTAGACAACACCTCTTAGCAGCCATTTCGCAGTACTCCCTTTCAACAGGCATGTACTTTCTAATAATCACTGCTTAAATGTTGGACTTATGTGATAAAATAGTCCTTTAAAAAGGTTATATACTCATATAAACCATATTATAATATCTGAAAGAATTCCTGTGTGGCCATACAGGGAATTGGAAAAATACATTTTTAACTTTTATTTTTTGAACAAGAATATCTCACTTACTACTTCACATAAATACTTGAAATTTTCACAGTACATAGATAATATTCATTTGGGGGGAAGTGTGTCTCAGATTTTTTATCTAGGTCTTATTTTTTGTTTTATAAAATCTAGAAATTAATGTTGAAAAAAATAACAAAAAGTTTCCCGTTTTTTAACATAAAATGAAAACTAAGACCTAAATAACAAATCTGAGACACGCTTCCCTCCAAATGGATGTTATGTACATGCTGTAAAAATTGCAGGTCTTTACATGCATTTTTAAGGGAGATATTCATGTTCAAAAAATAAAAGTGAAAAAAATCAGTTTTTCACCTCTAATGTCTATAATTACAAAAAGATAAAGATAAAACTTATATCATAGGATAGAGAAAAACATATTCTATCTTTTGATGTATACCACATGAATGTACCAATATTAAGGAGAGCGCAATGTGTATTACTGCAAATAGCACGCTGAGAGGTGTTGTCTAACCTTAAGCCATTCTTATCTCCAAGAGTTGGGGTTACTGAAATAAGCAAGGCTTATGTTTTTCTATGTCCCCAAGTACTGCTTGAACATTGTGATTTCTTAAATTTATTAATTAACAGATTTGCAGGTTTGCTAGCAAATCAAAATGCTGTTATTTCAGGGCAAAATAGGGTTGGACAATATAGACTGGGCTGACAGGCTCTAATATCGGTTTCTAAGGGAAAAGGGTAAGGACAATTGTAGATGATTATGGATATAACAAACAAGGACATGGCCCCCCTCAGCACACAGTACACCATAATATCAAAGGTTTGTTGTACATTGTTATGAATATAACAGCCTGTCTTAACACACAATCAACCATAAAGGTAAGAATTGTTGTACGTGATTACAAAAATAATGGACAGGGCTCACCTCTTAATTACCATGCTTAAGATAAAGACATGTACAAGAGTTTTTTTTATGTACATGATTGTGAAAGTAAAGTTCAAAGACTATATCATACCCTGGATTGCCCCAATGATCCAGGTTCAGGAGTTAAAGGTTTAATGCAGGACAGACACAGGGAGGTAATAACCAAAGTATTATCCTGGTGGATGAAAAAATTTGCCAGGGAATTATAAATACATAGCCAACTGGTGCTGCAGTCTCTGATGGGTTTATCAACCCTCTGTGTCACCCGAAGCCTTACATACCTTGGGTTGATAACTCAACTTGTACCCTCTTCCCAGTTGGTTTTAAACATGTTCACAAACACAAGTTTGTAGGAAGCAACGGCGATGGTGGAGCCACCTAGTGGTTCATATAAGTACTAAAGTAAAGATTATTGTATAGGACCTAGAAATTCAAAGAAAGTAGAGGCTTTTTCGGGAGAATCTCCCGCTTTTTGGACATAAGTTTTCTCACAAAACTCTTTTTTTATTATATTTCCAATATAAAACCTGATAATACTATATCAGAATATCAAATCTGATTGGAATCTACTGGAAAATGGTTAAATACATGCTGAAAGATAGAAGTTGTTTAAATATGGAATTTGAATCACCTCAATATAATTAATCATAGACATGAATATATCTCTATGTTATTAAATCCATGGTTAAAAGGTAGCAATTAGCTTTACTAAACATAATATTATGGTACTTAAAACCTCCCCATTTCTGGCAATCAATGGGTGGAAATTTCTCGACTTTAAACCAACTGAACCTAGAGTGTCTGAAAAAGACCACCTCCTCATGCCTTGCCGTTAGGCGTACGGTCCAGCATAAAGATATGGATCTATACATGATTAGAAAATAAAAAGGAAAGAGATCGCATCTTCCTTCTTACTTTGGCACGCTAGCCAAAAGGCTGAGGGCAACCTCTTGGCCCCTCTTGGCAGGTGAGTCCCCATATGATTATATAGTTTTATAAGATTACAATCTGTACACAATTCTAAATGTAACTGCCCCATCATGGGTCACCTTGGTACAAAAGCCATGTCTAAGGTTAGATTCAACTGATAGGAACCCCCATCTCATTACTTGCCTTTGCATGCAGGCGTCCATATAGGTTAGTGTCATTGCACATGAGAAACCATATCCATATTATTTCATAAACATAATTCTTCAATAGTTTTGTTGAGCGATTTTCTGAACTTTGTCTAAACATGGTGAAAAAGAATCATTTGAATTACTTCTGAATCTAAATTAAATTAAAGTTATGTCTGCAAATTGTGGGAAGGTTAAATCTGTGGCAATGTAAAAAGGTCTGGTAGATTTGATGCAAGAAGGAGTTAAGTTTCATTATAACACATTCTGATAGTGGCACTGTTGCAATAATTATAAACGATGGCGAATATAATACAGAACTGATTTCACAGGGTTAGTATATAAGAGGAATTCGATGTATAAGTGGCATCTGACATCCCAATTTGTCCCCACCTTACCAAGGTCATGAGGCAAATATGTGGCGCCACCTGGCTCACAATCCCTGTACCACTTTCATCGCACTGAAGCGCCACCTAGTAGGACAAATCTGAAACATAAACAACTAACCAAACTTTTGACTGGAAGAATGACTCATAATTACTTTCTCATGCGCTTTTAAGTGAAAGAAAATGTTGCAGTTTGTCTCTGGGAGTGAGGAGTTCAGCGTTCTAAGTACATTTATGATGTTCCCCGGGGACGGCAATAACTCTAAGTTGAAGGTGTTGGCCGTGAACCAAGCCCTCAGGGACTACAGCAGTGAGTGGGAGCGTTACACGCCTTAGGGGATGTCCACAAAAACAATTAGTACAGGAGTAGACTTCCTACAGACCCTGGGGCAAGTAAAGAAAAGGTAAATCACACATGAGTTTGTCCCTACTCTTAAAGGAGGGCTAACGGTGGAAAATGTGACAATGCCATTGTCTAGCTTCAACAAATGTTGACAGATTTGATTTTTTTTTGCTCTCATTCTCGTAGTCTTTGAGATATGAGTGAGAAGAAGTGAGACATTACCTATCTTAGAGATCAGCTGTATGTCAGCTGAGGCAGTAGGCCAGCAAATGTACTGTCATATTGTATTTTCATATAATATTATTACTGAATACAAAAAGATGTTGAAGATACACCAAACTTTACAACCGTATTAATTATTTATTCAATAAAGCATTTGAATAGAATTGCGGCAGATCAAATATAATTGAATATAAAAAGAAGCACTTATACTTCCTTTCTTGGATTACCGTTTCCTTGGGGTAAATTTTAGCAATTTCCATTTCATCGCAAAGAGATTACCAGGTGTTTATTATAACTAATAAAATATACCTTTAGTCTGTCATCTGTATGTTTAAGCAGGCATGACAAACTAATAAGTCTTGAACAAGATTAAATTGAAAACGGATGAAATGAAATGTATATATGCTACTGTATCGTTACATAGGATCCTATACAAAAAAAAATTGTTATGCCATTTCTAGGTTTGAAAAATGACAAACACGTAAAATGTGAATATGTACATGCACGGAAGATAAATCTAGTGCTACGTGCTAAAAAATGCTTCCCCTGCTTTGTACATCTTATAATAACTCACAAACACTGTTGGGGTACCAGGGTGGGAGTTCTGCTCCTGGAAAGAATATAGGCCCCTAGTAGGCCCTGCTGATTGTAAAAGGCGACGATAGGGGGGGACCCAGCACTGACCAAGTGGTTCATTGGGTTCGCTAAGGGATGAGGTACAGCAAAAATGATTTCCAGGTTTTGATCCCTTGCTGTTCGCTTGACCTGTCATCTCATAGATACAATCACCAAAAACAGAATTCATCCTAACTTGTTCTCGCCATGAAAATGACCCTGGCTGTCGGTACGGCGTAAAACATCCATCACTCACTCACTATAATAACTCACCAACACATGTCCATTATTCCTCACAGGTGTACAGAGAACATACCAGTAAACATACCAAGACTATTTTTTGTGGACATATTGGGAATTTGATGCTTACAAAAAGCACATACTTGGAAGTCCAACCACGTCCTTTCACTGCACACGTTGGTGGCGTTTTGTTTGCTGCCGCTGAAAAACCTGAATACGGATATGATATAGGCACCCGTGCTACCTTTTACTTCTTTTTATTAATATTATTCAAACATTTTCTTCTTTTTATTATCATTATCCAAACAACTTCACATATTGGTATCTTTTTTAAATCACACAGGGGAGCTTCTTTACCAAACTTCACTATTTGAGCACACCTGTTTGCCCAGACTGTCTGACTCTTGTATGATATTAGAACATGATAAATGCCCCCACTAAATCAAAACAGGACAAAAACACCTGAAATAGTTTTGATCTTGTTTATATATATTATATGTTTAGAAAGCGGAATTATAGGTCGACGATAAACATTTTATAAATTTTTACTCTTAAGATTATTTGAGACGAGGAGCATTATCACTAGTAATTTAACTTTCAAGGCAAACGTAAGATCCATATATATATATATATATATACATATATATATAGATAATTTTATGTATATATATTAGAATATTTGATATTGAATCAATGAGAGTTGAGGCAATAAGCCGTGTTTCTTTCAATGAGGATAACAGTAAAAATTTTAAAGTCTTTTCACACTCTGGGCTAGACATAAACCCGTACAGTTAGCTCAGCCACGGAGGTCTCAGTGTTTAAGTAAGAGAGCCTGGCCCAAATACCCTATGAAACTGTTCTATTTTATTCATATCATTCAACGTGGATTGAAAGTAGATGGATCGCTCGGTTAACTGTTACTTACTTGTCAAACCTGACATCCTGTCTCATTGAGTGTTGGAAGCAAACCAACACAACGCCAATTTGATATGAATAAGAAGGGCTAGTGCAGGCCCGTGTACAGAGTCTGCTGTTGGGGGGGGGGGGGGGGGGGTTACAACGTTCCTTAATCGGAACGTTTGCTTATAATTACAATTATTTCTACTTAGAAAAAAACAAGGGGGGCAGGTGGCGAGGTTCTCCAAGTTGAAATTTGGTCTATAAATTCAGTACTTTCTACTTAAAGATTGGGGTGGTGAGGTTCTCCATGTGGAATTTTTGAACATTTTCTTTTACAATTTTGAGGGGTTTTATAATGATTTTTTAAAGGAAAGGTGGAACCTTCTGAACAATTTCTTTTAAGACCCCCCATGCAAGGGCCTACCAGTGACTGCGGGGTTTGAGGTTGGAGTGAAAATACTCTGAGACGCTTTCACTTTCTTTTACTTCTTTATAATTCATTTTCAGTCTCTTTCTTTTCATACAAATTGATAGGTGATAGTAAAATGAAGGGCACTACCCCAAAAGTCTGTTCTCTCTTATTTGCTGTAATATATGTATGATTGCCATGTAATGTAATAGAGGAACATAATAGTCAAGGACACAGTGTAAAAACTTAAGAAAACGAGTGGAAGCACAGTTAATTTTATGGACATTTTTGCTCCGTTGAAACACTCAGAATCCCATCTTTATCAGCTTTTAATTCGGTAGACTTCCAATCAAAGAGCAGTTACAGCTTAACGAATGGGAGTATGATCCACTTAATGATAATAAAATGTGTTTTGAAAGTAGTAATACATGAAAGATATGTACTTACATTTTTGAAATTTAAATCCCACTAGTTGCTGGTCCATTTTAAAATAGTAAAGTTTTTTTTCTAGAGGTTCTTAATTTTGGAATGTTCAGTTAATATATATAACAAGGAAAATGTAACACATTATTACTCAATTCATTTTTCATTGAATATGTGCTAATTCCATACCTTAAATCAATACGACAATTGCACTTCAACTATATCCAAGAAGGATATATAATATTGTAATGCTATATAACAAGTCTACATCTAAGCTTAATTAGTAATTAATTAAACTCCAGGAATTCCTAGATACCTCCTCTATCCCAAGACCAATATTCATATTTGTAAGATAGCATCCATTTGTAGGATAGCCGCAGGAGGTAGATGATATCAAACAAACTTGTGGGATAGCATCTGTTTGACAGATTGTATCTTTAGGTTGGTGCAGGTGACAAGTACACCCTATTTGTTGGATAGCATCTGTTGGACCACACCAGTGATTCAGGGGTGGAAAGAGGATTTCAGAAAAGGGGATGGGGTGGATCTTCCAGCAAGCAACGATGTTAAAGGCATGTTCTGTGACCATAATTTTTCGGTCAGTCTGTTACTTGCTAAATTATGACATAACAGTTATGTTATAATGTCATAATATTAGGTTCTAAGGACGATTTTGTGTGCCATCAATATAATGTAACAAGAACCAAAACTGAACTAAACTTTACTGCAACCTTATAATGATGTTGTATTCTTGCCTTATAGGCTAAGAACTAACATGTTATGTGACTGGTAGAGGGCCTGCATGCGGCTTGGGAGGCAAAGGTTCGATTCCCGGTCACAGAGCCAACTTGTATCTGTCAAAACAAACATGCAAAGTGGATTTGAAATACAATTCAAATCCTTACACCTGTACATGATTGCATGTAAAGACAGACACATGTAACTGCTCTAAGGTCAGCATGACAGAATGCAGCCCACTCTGGTTACAATACTTAAGGCTATATTTTACTACTCCATAGACAAAACTGCCTAAGATCGTTAGGTTTTAGGGCTACAGATCGTGAGTGTGTCCATTTCAGGTAGGAAAGATCCTGAGTAGGTGCTCCGAATAGTTACAAACATGTTGGTAAATTTTGATAGGAATTCTCCCGATCTTTTGCTACAGATTTTTTTGGGTGCCAAAGATTGGGAGCATTTGCAGGTATATTCCACCTCAGGATGTATGGCATGTACCCAAAAAGTCGTGAATGCCTCCTGATCTTTGGCCTTTTTGTCAAACATCAGCGGAATTTCCAAAAATATTGTGCCAAACATCGTATAGTGGAATATGGCCTTTACTCTGAATGTATCTGACTCCAGGAAGTTCAAGATACATGTTTGCAGAGAGAAAGATTTTCGTTTAAAAGAAAACAAAAAAACAGTGACGTACAGTATCTAATTGAACTGTCACCCTAACGTTCATTATTTGGGCTTTTTCTTTAAACTGAGAGCCTGCAATTATGCTTAAGTAAATTGCGTGAACCTAGACTAAATATAGAGTCAGTAATGTACCCTCTCTCTAGTGTTAACACCTTCTCGTCTGGAGCTTTGAGTCCATTGGGATTAACTGCAGTAAAAGGTTTGCATTTGACTCTGAAATAGAGTTTGTCCAAAGAATAGATTTTCAAAGAGCCATTGCAATAAACGTTGAAATAAGGAGAACGTGACTCACTTATGTTATAATTAATGCCAGAAATTTTTCTAGTAAGCAATGTTGTATGAATGATAATAAATTATACGTTTTTGAAATTCAAATCCAACTAGTTGCTGGTCCAATTTATAACCATTTAGTCCTTAATTTTGATACGTTCATTTACCCAATTCCAAGGAAGATATCACATTGTTTTCAAGCAATTTTCATTTGTATAAATATGAATTCCCTACCCTAAGTGCCTAAAGTGCAAAACCTTAGTAGATTCAGGTAAATATGGAGCTAGTAAGGCACCCTCTCTCTAGTGTTAACACCTTGCTGGCTGGATTGGCTGGAGTTCTAAGTCCATTGGGATTCACGGCAGTAAAAGGTTTGCACTTGACTCTCAAACAGAGTATGGTCAACAGGTCTGGTCTCCAGTTTCCCCCACCATGGATTACCCAGATCAGGGTGACAATGCACACAATGTATGCATGCACGTCCGCTGCAGATCCTTAACCCAGGAGGCCAGGCCAGGAAAATGGACTTAAGGCGGTATTACACTACCCAACTTTGGCTGCAAAAGGTTGGAACCTCACCAAATCATTTTTTTGTGAGGTTAGGATGAAACCAAAACAGAACATTATAAGAACATTCTGTTTGGGTTGAAGAACGTAACCAGAATGTTGTAACATTGACGTCACAGTGCAACGTCATGTCAGTACAGTGCAGCGACGTAATTTGGAGTCATCAAAAGAACGTGACAAGAACCAAATACAGAACCAACCAGAACGTTGCTGCAACATTATAATAACATCACATCCTTGGCTGGGTTGTGAGACTTAGGTTTTGTAGTTTGGATAAATGAAGAGAAGACTTGCAGGCTGGAGTTCGTTGTTGATGTTCAATTATATTCTCAATAGTCTCAGGAGTGTAGGCCAAAGGCCTATTGCTGCTTAGTGGTTACATGTTGTCTCTTCTGCTGCTGGACCCAGAATGTCCATACAGCAAGGGGGCACTTCCCAACCTCACCTTTGGCCTCTGACCCAATTACATTAATTAGGCAAGTTGACAACTAGGGGGAGGGGGAGTGCCAAGAAAGGTTTTACCACAGACTCTATGAGGTAGCACCTTATTTACATGTTTGATATATCTTTTGATTATTATTATTATTATTATTATTATTTAGGTATAAAAAAATATGATTTTAAAAGATTTTATGTAATAGAATTATTTTAATTGTAGTTGTTGAAGGGAGGATATGCCATACTTAAACTTAGGTATGACATAATTACAGACAATTTATATGCAGGAGTTACAGAATTGTTCAAAATTGGCAATCTGGACTATCTCTCACATATGTAACAACAAGTTTTATCTCTAATATGTATGGCTTCTCTGTGGCATTGTTATATCACATATCGAGTTGTGTAGTGTAATACCACCTTAAAAGTGTAGTCCTCAGTGCATAGGGTTCAACCATAGAACCTAAAGTGGTATCTTATTTCATCTTTCTTAGCTTGAGCATGCGTTCACTTAGAAATTGAGGTATCATATTTCAGTTCACTTGTAGAGTGGATTATAATGTTGAATTTGTCTTTGATACTTATCCTTTAAAATTCAAAGTGCTTTAGGTACTTTAATTTCAGAATTCATCAGGAAATGGGTATTTGAGAATGAAAATGCTTTGATACAATTGATAAATTCAGCCACACACAGACTCTCCAAGGGGTATGTGTGTTAGTCTTTGGTCCAGCCTTTTTGTGGGTATATTTATTATATCCCATATGTTAGTCATTGGGCAAACCTCTACAGTATCGCAACATGCCAACCCTGTGTGGTCATCCACTCTGTGTACTGTTGACTTTACAACACAAGGAGAGTTCTTCACATCAAGAACCACTGTTAAAGGGAGTCAAAAGCAATGCTATGACAATATATGAAAGAACTTTGTAAAAAATTGCAAAACTCAAATAGCTATGAAATTGCACTCTTAAGAGTATAAATTTAACCATTTGTACAGTATAAATCATGATAATTAACTATGACTTTTCTTGGAATTCCATATAACTCACATCCTTTATGCCTGAAGACAGCAATGATTGTAAACAAACCAATTTTGGTCGGTCACCAAAATTGACTGCATGGGACACATTTCTATGTATTTTAATGTAGTGTAAGTCTGTTTCCAGTCTATATTTTACCACATTCCTAGGTTATGGCAATATGATATATTTCAATAGTTAACAGAATTTGCAAAATTTCGACCTTTAATTACTTTTGGCTCCCTTTAACTCATGGACAGCGTGAATGAACTCACACTTGGACTTGCACAAAGGGTATGTGAGGTAATAGGAAATGCAATTTGCAGACAAACCATATCGTTGTGGAATAAATAGTTGATAAACATTCGAAGACGTATGTATATTTAACCAAAGAGTGCTAATGAGGTTTAAAATATAAACATATTCTGTAGGTAGGTGAATAACCTATAATTGATTCAGTGAACGAAATATTGTGACAATTCTTGCATGGAATCATTTGGCTGGTTTAACATCAATCATACTCATATAGGAAGATAATTATGGGAGAAAAACGCAATTACTTTTGCACGTGTGATGTAGGGTTTATAAATAATTACATGTGAAATTATGAACACGCACATTCGAATACTATATAAATGGGTTGACATAATAACACTCTAATTCTCCCTACTTTACAATAATTTTGGCTAATTTTGTTGACAAAATCCATGGAAAACCTATAGAAAATAATCCTATAAATCCACCTGCAATGAATGAATTTGCAAACAACTCAGGAAATATTAATGTACATGGATAACAATTCAAAAAATAATGATGGCGACTTTTTCACAATGTTAATTTATAAGTAATGATACAATTTATGAAAAATTGTATACTAAATCCATGACTTTTGTCGACATATTACCCAGCATGCATCCTGTTTTGGGCTAACCTGCAGGCAAAACTCATAAAACTGCCTATCCGTGGTTGGGTGAATTGGAATACAACAGCTTTCAGTGTACTTATCCCGTGCTAGATGGGTCAAGATATTTAGATTATTCAGTGTTGTCTCAAGGATACAAAGTTTGGCAAAGCGTTTTTGTCTGGTCTATTCTAAAATTCTCTGATATGTGTCATTTCTCTGCCACATAGTCATATCACAGCTCAGGTCGTGTAGTGTTATACTGACTTAACATCAGTGGTGTGTGATTCTGAACATGTGTCCTCCAAGCCAGCTTGCGATGTAACAGAAACGTTCTGCAACCATATTATTTTAGTCAGTTTGTTACTTACTAAGATAGCATGTAACAATTACGTTATTGATGGTGAGGTTGAATCCTCACCAAATCAGAATGTTATTATAACATTATTTTTCGGTGAGGTTAGGATGAACCAAATCAGAACATTATAAGAACAATCTGTTCGGGTTGAAGAACATAACCAGAACATTGTATTAACATCTCAGTGCAACATTGCAGCAACATAATTGGGAGTCATCAAGAGCACTTAACAAGAACCAAATACAGAACCAACCAGAACGTTGGTGCAGTGTTATAATAACGTTGCATCCTTGGCTGGGAAGGACCTCATCACCGGGGTATGAGCATGACCATGTGTCCTGGATCCTGAATCAGTGCATGAAGGATGACTCCCAGGGAGTACGTGAAGAGGGTTTTCAGGCGGTATTACGCCACATGACATGAGCTGCTATATGATGATATTGCAGAGAAATCACAGATATTAGAGACAAATTTCTTTGTTACACATATCTAAAACACTCCAAAATGCCATTTTCGAGCAATTATATCACTCCTGCATACACATTTTCTGTAATATCATCCTACCATCTTAAATCTGCTTGATGTAGTGTTCCTATAGATTTGGTCAGCAAGAAACAACTCATTTTGTGTTCCGTTTACTGTGACATAATGATAATTAAGAGTTCTGGCTTGATATTATTAATGCTATTTCATATAAAGTATTGTGCATTAACAGGACACATATTGTCATTACACTTTGAATATGTCACTAGAGTTCCATTTTGGTAAATTCACAAGAGCATAGGAAAATACAAACTAACAGGAGGCGACAGAAAATGTTCAGGTTTTTGAGTTGTTTCTTGTATTGCAGATCTATACCCAGCTGGAGTTGTGATGTTATAATAACATTGCAGTGATGTTCTATTTGGTTCTGGTTTGGTTCTTGTTATGTTCTTTTGATGACTCCCAATTACATCACTGTGACTTACTGTTGTGACGTTGCACTGTGACATTATTATTGTTCTGGTTATGTTCTTTGACCTAAACAGAATGTTCTTACAATGTTCTGTTTTGGTTTCAACCTAACCTCACCAAGTTATAATAGCGTTCTAATTTGGTGAGGTTTCAACCTCACCATCAATAGTGTTATTATTACGTGCCATCTTAGTAAGTAACAAACCGACTAGAAAAGTATGGTTGCAGAACATTTTCTGTTACGTCATAAGCTTGCTGGGAAGACATCAGTGGGGTGTGATCGTGAACACGTGTGCTGTTCCCTGAAGCAGCACATGAGGGATGAAGCCCACTGACCTGTGTGACAGGATAATTGAAGCACCTGCCTGCAGCAGGAATCTAAATAACAGGGGATCACTTACAGTCCCTCATACAGGAAGAGTCTGACATACGCCTCGGGATCCCCGCAAGGCCTTTAATGTTGATCACCTGCACCGCTCATTGTAGGGGGTTTACACATATGGTATGAATACTTATGATAACCATTATTGTAATTCAAATAACAGGGGATTACTTACAGTCCCTCATACAAGAAGGATCTGACATACGCCTCGGGATCCCCGCAAGACCTTTAATGTTGATCACCTGCACCGATCATTGTAGGGGGTTTTACACATATGGTGAACATACTTATGATAACCATTATTGTAATCTAAATAACAGGGATTACTTACAGTCCCTCATACAGGAAAGATTTGAAATATGCCTCGGGATCCCCGCAAGGCCTTTAATGTCGATCACCTGCACCATTCATTGAAGGGTTTTTTACACATATATGGTAAAAGTACTTATGATTACCATTATCATAGGGCTTATGACTATCCTGAGAGTTATGCTAAGGGTCCCGTCAGGCTTGTGATATCCCAATAACATTTCTTATACTATGTTCTTATGCAGGGTGTCCTGAGATGCTGTCTCAACAGCCCTATGATATTACCTGAATCATCACCATTAGGGTAGTTATAGTAATATGAATATGGGGCATTAGGACTCACTGTACTAATATGTATTTTTCAAACTGTCTTAGAGTGGCTATTCACCAAGTGACATGTCAGACGAATATATCTCAAAGCCACTTTTAACCTTATCTCAACATTATCAAACATGTCAAAGAAATTGTAATGGCTTATGTTACCCCATATGGTATTTTCTCCATGACATGATTGTGATAAATTGTATGGCTTTAAAGTCATATCCTACAGTGACTTACCCTATCGCACAATACGATAATGACAACACTGTAGGAAACCATGAGTTGG
Source organism: Lepidonotus clava (assembly GCA_936440205.1). Classification (NCBI taxonomy): domain Eukaryota; kingdom Metazoa; phylum Annelida; class Polychaeta; order Phyllodocida; family Polynoidae; genus Lepidonotus; species Lepidonotus clava. Next base: position 4,757,355 of record OW387140.1, on the reverse strand, counting down.
CCGTGATACTGTAATATTTCCATCATAACACAGCCACATCACAGCTCATTTGGAAAATCTCACTTATGTTTAACAAAGAATTCTATCTCTATTATATGTGAGGCTTCTCTGCGACATCGTCATATCATAGCTCAAGCTGTGTAGTGTAATACCGCCTTAAGACCCCCACAGGTGAGAGCAGCAGTCAGCCACAAAGCTTGAGGTGGCATGGTTAGGTGGTACTATAGATCATGAAGGCGATATTACACTACGCAACTTGGGCTGCATGTGATTGCTATGGGACATCTTCATATCACAGCTCAAGTCGTGCGGTGTAATACCACCTTTATGCCGCGTCCCCACTTGGGCGATCAACGACGGCGACCAACGTTAGTGGCCCGCCAATTAAGAAGTTAGTACGTCGTCGGGCGACTAACTTAGTCGCCGGACTACTAAAACACTGATCGCCACGTTGGGACGCTCTTGTAGTTGGTAGCTGGGCAACGAGAGAACATTTTAGTACGTCGCCCGGTGATTAACTAGTCGCCCATGGCTATAGATCAATATTAAACATGTCAAATACTTTGCTAGAAAACCCCGGCGACCAGTGGGTTAATCGCCAGACATCACGGCACCAGTGTGGAGTTAATCGCCGGGCTATTAACTTCCTTGGTCACCCAGTGATCAAAGAAATCTAGTCGCCAAAGTGGGGACCAGGCTTTAGACCCCCACAGATGTATCTCACAAGGGCTGAGCAGTCTCACATGATGCTTGAAATGGCTTGGTTAGAGCAGTATTACACTACATGGTTACGTCGCTGCAACGTACTGCTGTGACGTTGCACTGTGATGTGATTAAAATGTTCTGGTAATGTTCTTCCATCAAAACAGAATATTCTTAAAACATTCTGTTTTGGTTTCATCCTAACCTCACCAAAATATAATGTTATAATAACATTCTGATTTGGTGAGGTTTCAACCTCACCATCAATAATGTAATTGTTATGTGCCATCTTAGTAAGTAACAAACTGACTAAAAAAGTATGGTTGCAGAACATTTCTGAGACCCCAACAGATGGGGCTCACGAAGGCTGAGCAGCCTGACACAATGTTTGATGTGGCCTGGTTAGGTGGTATTATAGATCATGAGGAGCCCTCCCAGCAGGGGGCGTGCACCCCTGCCAGCCGGGGGTGTCAGTCATGGTGCAGGGGGCTTTTAAGGCAGGGGTCGTAATTACAGGGCCCTGTCCTATGGTCTGACCACACAATATCCAATCACCGGGACATGGGCGCCTGACTGCATCAGGGAGGTCACCACAAACCTACGTACCCACTTTCCTCCAGCATTTATTTTGATCAAATTGTACACCTTGTGCATCTTGGACCTGCTATACACATAAGTACTGCACTTAGCAAAAAGAAAAAAGAAAGGGGAATTGAGATGCCACGTTTATGATTAACTACTCTTTACTTGATCATCGATTATGAGCTATTCGAAGCCTTAACTTTCATGCATGAAAAACAAGGCTTTCAAATTGCATATTTTCTAAAGAAAAATATTTTTTGCTAATATTGGGCTTTTAAGGCAGGGGTCGTAATTACAGGGCCCTGTCCTATGGTCTGACCACACGACGCCCTACCGCCCGGGACGTGGGCACCTGACTGCATCAGGGAAGTCACCACAAACCTACGTACCCACTTTCCTCCAGCATTTATTTTGATCAAATTGCACACCTTGTACACTGTGGAGTCGCTATACACCTAAGTACTGCACTAAGCAAAACGAAAAAAGAAAGGGAAATTGATATGCCACATTTATGATTAACTATAGGCCTCTTTACTTGATCATCGATTATGAGCTATTTGAAGCCTTGACTTCATGCATGAAAAACAAGGCTTTCAAATTGCATCTTTTCTGTAGACAATTTTTCTTTGCAAATATGAGGCTTTTAAGGCAGATGTATTAACTATGGGGCCCTGTCCTATGGTCTGACCACACGACGTCCTACCACCTGGGACGCGGGCACCTGACTGCATCGGGAAAGTCACCACAAACTTACATACCCATTTTCCTCCAGCAATGATTTTGAACAAATTGTACACTTTGGACTCGCTCTGCACCTTACAAATGCAGTTAACAAAAAGAAAAAAGAAAGGGGAATTGAGATGCCACATTTGTTATTAAGTATAGGACTGTTTATTTGCTAATATATCCTCAATATGAGCTGTTTAAAGCCTTGACTTTATGCATGAAAAACAAGGCTTTCAAATTGCATCTTTTCTATAGAAAAATAATTTTGCCAATATGGGGCGTTTAAGGAATGGTAAGTAATTACAGGTTCCTGTCCTAATGTCTGACCACACGACGTCCTACCTCCCGGGACGTGGGCACCTGACTGCATCAGGGAAGTCACCACAAACCTACTTACCCACTTTCCTGCTGCATTGATTTTGATAAAATAGTACACCTTGTACAATGTGGAGTCGCTATACACTTAGAAATGCACTTAGGAAAAACAAAAGAAGAGTAAAAAAGAAAGAGATGCCAAGTGTATGATCAACTTTGGGACTGTTTATTACATCATAGATCCTCAATATGAGCTGTTTGAAGCCTTGACTTCATGCATGAACAAAAGAGCTTTCAAATTTCTATAGAAAAATATTTTTTGCTAATATTGGGCTTTTGAGGCAGGTGTAGTAATTACAGGGTCCTGTCCTAATGTCTGACCACACGACGTCCTACCTCCCGGGACGTGGGCACCTGACTGCATCAGGGAGGTCACCACAAACCTACATACCCACTTAACCCACTTTCCTGCTGCATTGATTTTGATCAAATTGTGCTGTACAATGTATGCATAGTGGTACATATTTTTATCTCACCTTGGTAAGTGATTCTGCGCATAGAAAGTTGTATTCCTGTGTATTTTCATAATATGGCATGAATGGATTCTGAACACCTTGCAAATGCCCTTTGGCAAAAAATAATCATAATGGAAATGAAATGCAGCGTTTATGAAAATAAACTGTTCAGCTGATTAATTTCATCATAGATTCTCAGTATCAGCATACCTTACATTTGCTTTGGATTTTCTTTGGAAAAATTATATAGCCTCTAAGGCTTTGTGTAACCGAATACGGCAATCAGAAAGTGTTACCACTTAATAGATAAAGCCAGTATAAAACCCAGTATGGTAAAAAGGAAATGGAACCCCACTTAATAATACATTAACGTCATGATATTGTAGGATATTTTTTCACTGATGACATTTTTTTTTCCGGAAAGGGTAATAAGAACATTCTATCTAATTAATCACTGGCAAGTCTTCCCAAATCGTTTCGACCATTAGTTATATAGACACCTGGCTGATAAATAGTTTCCTGTAGGTAGAGACGTGTGTTAATTGGATGTCTAAACACCCTGAAGCCAAGGTATTCTGATAGCCCCAATGGTCTGTTCACATAGTCAGACTTTAAAATAAATCTGTGTATCAACGCTAACCCAGCCAACCTGCAACGTAACAGAAACGTTCTGCAACCATACATTATTAGTCAGTCTGTTACTTACTAAGATGGCACATAACAATAACGTTATAATTGGTGGTGAGGTTGAAACCTCACCAAATCAGAATGTGAATATAACATTATTTTGGTGAGGTTAGAATAAAACCATAACAGAACATTATAAGAACATTCTATTTGGGTTGAAGAACATAACCAGAATGTTGTAATAACTTTACAGAAAAAATGTAGTCACAGCAGTAGGTTGCAACAACGTAATTAGGAATCATCAAAAGAACAAAACAAGAACCAATACAGAAATAAAAAGAATGTTGCTGCAACATTATAACAACATCATATCCTTGGCTGGGATGACCATGTCTGCACACAGTCTTTAGATATTTATTTCCGTTCCCACTAGTTTTCCGCATATTGATCCGATGAACCTAGGGTTAGAATTAGGGTCACATATACGTTATGTACCCTCAGTGCTACATAGGTCTAGCTTGCTTTACCAGGTCAGACACCTTTCAGACGTCACAGAACTAAATCCATTAGCGACCCTAATCACTGGAGGACTAATGAGAGTAATTAATCATTGGGATCCACCAGTTAACTACATACATAAACTGTATGTCATTTAGGTTTCCCTGCTGCTAAGGCCCATTACCCACTAGGCGATTTTACTGTCACGGGGTGATGGGCCACTGGGAGAATCATCGTCACCGGGTGACTGTCAAAACAAGCAATTTTGATATTTTGCAGCTGATTTTGCGGCCGATTTTGCCTGTCGCCTGTCACCCAGAATCAGCACATACTCACAGGGAGTCACCCGGCCATCCTAAGTTGCCCAGTGACTTTACCGGCGATTCTCCCAGTCGCCTGTTGACTGCCGATGGTAAAATCACTCAATGGGTATGGCCTTCAAGGCTGCCTCAGGGATACTCATGAATAACAATAATCAGTTTGCAGCTATGTAAACTGATGTATGAAACAACAACCTATGTATGAAACAACAATCATAACCTCACATTCTATATGTTTTTATTCTAGTAGAATAAATATTCAAACTAGGAAATGGTATTTCTTTCTTTATATCATTAGTTCCCCATCTCACATACATACGATCTTAATTTGGTACGGATATAAAGAATAACATGCACAATGATAATATAACAAACAGAGATGAAAAATTATGATTAGTGAAATATGATGACGAGGATTAGAATGCTGGTTATATTCATACCTTTTGTTATTATTTGTAACAGCCTGAGATGTTCACGTATCAATTTTTTCACTGCTGTTCCGACGTTATTTTTTGTCAGGCAGTATTTGAAGGTGTCTTTCTGCATTCTATTCAATTGATTTCTTCTCAAAGGTGTCACGACTTAAAAGCATATAATACTATAATTTGACGTCTTCTATAGCTAAGCAACGTTAAGGTTCTGATAATCAATACGTTATTTCCTTAAAATTGTTGGGTAAGGTTTCAGTAATATAAGGGCATAGGTTGGTCCTATTTTAAGAAAAAAGTGAGAAATTGAAGACAGTACTTGTCCCCCTATAGAAGATTGAAAACTACCGACATCGTAACTGTAAAACTCGATTAGTTCCGTCTCATAAACTTTGAGTTGTAATGGATCCTTTAAGGTTGGTTCACACCTTATGACTTTATCTGTTACGACAAGGGTTACGACAAATCGACAATGAAATGTGATGAAATCGGTATAGAAATCCTGGGAACATGTGTGAACATCATTATATAAATTTAGAAGGTTAGAAAGCTATCTCAAGTATTGGAACCAAAATCGTAACCAGAATTATTTTCAGATTCTTTCACGATGCTGTCGTAACCCTAGTCGTAACTGTAAGAATCGTGAAGTGTGAACGGCCCTTTAGTAAACCCATCAGGGTAAGGCTCTTATGGCCTCGTAAAGTCCACTAACGTTTCCCATGACAAATACCTTGACACGCATATGATCAAAAAGGATAAAAGTAAGAGAAGAAAACGAAGAATGTAGAGCAGTGTAAATTAATTAAATCTGGATGTGTCAATATGAGGTCACAAAAAGTGGTAGACTATGGTTGAAAGGCCGATGCAGCTGATAGATATGCCAGAATTTGCATTGCAACTGTAGTATGTTATTTCTTTAAAACTGTGGCATTAGGTTTCAGAAATAAAAAGAAATATGTTCACCTTATCATAAGAATAAAGTGAGAAACTGTAAACACAATACTCGTGTTAATACTGAGCCACAAATAGTATGAGACTATGGACATAAGATTTACACAGCTGAAAGTTCATTATGAAGAGAGGAGGTGTTTCAACGTTGGCACGTGGTCCAATTTTACCCCTGAACTGTAAACAAAGAAAAACTTTCAGAATGTCGACATATATCTGACTCTTTAACAGCATGACTCGACAGTGAGAACGCAATAACCGTACACTCTGGCTGGGGTTGCTATATAGATTGCAAGTGTGTTGATCCAGAGAATTAGGTATCACACTCAGAGCTCGGTTTATCCAAACAGAGACTTCCCCAAACGGACCTAGAGGTGAGTGGGGGAAAGGTACAGACACTTCTATAAAGTTACCGACGAAAACATGAAAAAAACAAAACAAAATGTAATATTGTAATTTTCCAACTGGAAACCCACAAATAAAGCCATGATTATTGAAATGTACGTGGGTAAGCCTTGTCAACCTATTTTCCAGCATGCATCTTGATCAAGGACATTCTGAGGTATAAAAAAGATAAGCTATCCCTTCAGGGTAGAATTACCTTAGTATTAGACACTATAGGCTATATCTTTAATTTCACCCGCCCTCTTTAAAACTGTAGATAAATAGTCCTCCCTCTCTTTGTATGACCCATATATGAATTTTCTATCGGAAATACATTTCTTTAATTTCATCCTGTCAAATTGCAGGACAGTAATGCCAAAATTCAGGGTAAAGAGAATCGCATGGTATATGAAATCAGCGATTCCAGAAGCTGGGTTTACCCAGACAGGGTCGTCATATAGATGTAGTATAGAGGTATGTCGGGAGAAAAACCGAAGCTGGCGTTTTTTTTTATTATCCTCGCACCTGCACCTCACCTTGACGTCCGGGGGGGGGGGGGGGTACTTAGATCTCTGTTGTAATTACCCACCAAACGACTATTACTTCGGTTTGATGCATATATATAAAGTCATAGTGCCTTCCAAATTTCACAGACTTTTTAAAAGAATGTATAAATGATCTTTTCTCTCTACCGATCCAAACATGGATTTTCTTTGATTTTATCTCTTCAAATTTAAAGACGGTAATATCAAAATTAGGGTTAAGAGAATTGCTATTCGAAATCAATAATTTTTCTTATGCTTAACTTTACTTGTACTTTTTAATGTCTCTCTATATATCCATAATAGACGTACTGTATTGGGTTGTTAGGTATTATCTACCATTTTCTTTTACTAAACCCAGGCAAGCCTTCAATGTTATGGTGGTGTTGCAGTACCATTCTGTTTAATTCTGTTTTGTACTTGTTACGTTATTTTGATGACACTAATAACATTTCGGAAAACCTACCATTGCCATGTTGGAGTGTGACATAATTGTAACATTATGGTTCTGTTCTTTCACTAAAAGATTAGAACATTCTGATTTGATGCCTCAACTTCACTCAAATGTGACATTATTATAACTTTCTATTTTTGTGAGTCTTAACCTAATGAAAAATAATGTAACTGTCCTGTGAAAATTTAGCAAGTAATAAAAAAAAAAAGGTTCCAGAACATGCCCGTCTCAAGCAAGAATGTGACATTATTATAACATTATCATAACATTCTGTTTAGTTCTGCTTTGGTTCTTGTTTTATTATTTTGATGGCTCCCAAAAACGTCTTTAGAACCTGACATTGCGACATCAGACTGTGAAGTACTTGTAACATTCTTTCACATAATAATAACATTATTATAAGGTTCTTTATTAATAAGGTCTCAACTTCACTAAAATATAATCTTATTAGTAAGCCTCAACTACCCAAAATAACATAATTGTTATGTGAAAATTTAGCAAGTAACAGACTGATTAAAAATGTATGGTTGCAGCGTGTGTTACATCTTGGCTTTCCTGGGAAGTGCCCCCCCCCTTTAGATTAAGCTTTTTTGCCCTCACAGTGCTTTCAAATCTCCACATCCCGCCGACACTGCTGAGTTTGGCTTCTGCTTTAAAGTACGTGCTCCTCGGCGAGTATGGTGTAGAAAAAACACACCTGTTGACAAAAAAGGAGGAAACCTAAGAAGGATATGGTATATCAGGAGAAAGGGGTTGTATTCCTCTCACTCAAAGGGTGATGGCGTGATGTGAAATCTTAGTTTTGTAAGACAACAGTGGACCTGCCGTCTGCATAGCAAAACTAGCTGCAGGGAAAATAAAACCCAAATTTAAAAAAAATTGTTTGAATCATAAGGAATTAACTTTTTGATAGTATTTTTTCTGGTAGCATTTCTTTGATTCAGCAAGTGAATGCTAGATCATGCCCTGCTTACAGATGAACTCAGCTGGGAATGGTTTAGCCCTAAACCAACGGTGAAAAAAACATGTTATGCATATTGAAATATGGCTTGCTGCATATCTTATTCATATTATTGTGATATAGAGTGGTTGAGGCATTAGAAATCCATGATTCGATCATAGCATTTTTTACAATTTCACTGAACTCCCTAGCAAAATCATACTATAAATCTAATGACAGGGTAAATGATTATTCACAATAGGGCCAATGCACGTATGCAGATCTCAAGGAAACTTAGCATGTGTCAGTTAGCAACCTGGTTATGTGAATTCTCCTTTGGACATAACTACAGAATTCGGTATCTGTGGGGAGAGGTGGCTGAGGTGCAGTTCCAGGAGTTGAAGAGTGGACTTCCTTTCTCAATGCTTGGATGTTGTAAAACCTACCAATAAAGAAAAAACCCAGATAAGATAATAAAAAAAAGATAAATTTATCATTATTCATGAAGCCCTATTAAAGCCTATCTATTCAGTTCACATAAAAAGTATTCAGTGTCCTCCTGAATAGAGTGAAGCAGTAGATTTCACCCACATTTTGAGTGAAATCTTGCACTAAAAATGACCCATCTCCTTCACTTTTCAACACCCATAAGGAGGCAGGTTTTACCAATGAAGCTTTGTTACACATATGTGAGACACTCTAAATTGCCAATTTTTAACAATTATATCACTCCTGTATGCGAATTGTTTGTAATATCATAATTATTGCAGCGATATCGCAACCCAAGTCATGTCGTGCAGGTGCAGGGTACATTGGTGGTCCCGACACATGTACAAAGCCCTGTAAAGTCTCCCCTGGCCCAGTGCATGTTATTCAAACAGCCCAGGAGCTGGTAGTGTTGTGCTACAGGCTGCTGAAGGAGCACACTGCGGGCATAACATTACCCGTCCCCGGTGGGCCGGTTTGTGGAGGGGGTGGGGAGTGCTGGGGGGACAAGTTGTGTGGGGCTAAGGTTTATTTGCCCCAGACCCCAAACCACTCAAGGCCTCCCCTCCCTTCCTCCTCACTTCAATACTGCATCCCTCCCTCAGCTCCCAAGGTACACTGGTCCCCACGGCTACAACTCCTGATCCGCTTCGCTCCTCTAGACATCATGTACAGCCACAGGTCCAGCCCACCCCCGAGTTTGTCAGAATTTGACGAATTTAGGGTCACATGACCACTTCTCGACCAATCATATGGCCAGAAAAAATGGGGTGAACCTGCATTCTCTCACACCGAGAATAGTGGGGAGATAGCGGTACCAGCAATATAATGCATACTCCCAGGGTGGAGAGGGGATTTTAAAAGGGAGTCTGCATCAGGGGCAGATCCACTGGGGCTCCAGGAGGTCCTAACCTCCCAACACCTTTTTTTTGGTTGGGATCTAAAGTATGCAAAGCAAAATAAGGATGCCATGTATATGGATGAATGCGCAACACTTATACTTTATAGGAACAAGCGACACATGTGTGCATTTGAATGTCTGCGATTTAAAGTACTTAGCCTGTATGTGGACCCCAACTTTCAGAATCCTGTATCTGCCCCTACCCATCCAAACCTGCCCCACCTCATCCCCCCTTAACAGTCTGGTCAGGTGTCCGCTTTGCCCAATCCGACTGACAAACAGGACAAAGAGGGGAGGCCCACCACAAAGCCAGCCCTGGTAAGGCTCCATAAGACCTGCCCCACCACCACCTGTATGAACCTGCTAAACCATGAGGCCGTTATTACACTGCGTGATAAATTGAGTGAAAGATGTTTTATGACGTACTGACAGCCAGGGTCATTTTCATGGCGAAATCAAGTTGGGACGAATTCTGTCTTTGGTGATCATATCCATGAGATGAAGGTGACAGGGCAGGCAAACAGCAGGGGATCAAAACCTGGAAATAATATTTGCTATATCTCATCCCTTAGTGAACCCAGACACCAACAGGGAATCGAACCCAATGAACCACCTGGTCACTTTCATAACACTCACTTCTAGTAAGTCTCAACCTAACCTAAAATAACATTATTGTTAAGTGAAAATTAAACAAGTAATAAACTGACCTAAGAAGAATGCCTCCAGAACATGCCCGTTATGTTGCTGCTTGCCTGGGTATTTTTATATTGCTGCCAAATTACAGATCATGTTGTGTAGTGTAATAGGGCCTTCCCTCTCCCCTCCTCCAGTCATCTCCCTACCACCCTCTCCTCACTTCTCTTAGGTCTCCCTGCACTAAATATCACCTGAAAAGTTCCTTTCTAACGTCTAAAAATTCCACCCATCCATCCAGAGAGTTGTAAAGATGTGGGATAAAATGATCCTCCCTCAGGCTAGTCCTTCTTTGACCTATATACCTCTTACATAACAGGTCCTTACAACCACAAGAGTTCATGGCTAGTAGTGGTTACAAAAAACTTGTAAGGAATTCTTTTATTGGCCCTCTATAAATAACATTGGCAACCGCTTTGATGGTTGTTTGGGTGCTGGCTGGTTTAGGGTCCTATTTGCCATAAACCAGCTGATGCAAAACATGCTGGGATTTAGGTGGGAATTCCCAGCTCAAATGGTTGCTGGTGTACAGACTCACTTTTAAAAACAGTGAGTCTGAACTTGACAGACTAGAAGCGTTCTGTTTGTCAGCATTCCTGTTGGGTAAAAAGTGGAAGAAATGTTTATTCCTCCCAATAGAGGAATATTCATGCCACAAGTGACATAGAAAGTCCCTGTGTAGGAGAGACATTAGCACCTTGGTTGGAGTACTATCCATCTTCTTTGATGTGAAGCCCCCATTACCTTAGAATTGTGTCTATATATCGACGTCAAATGACATCATTGTGATGCTCCTTTTCATATTTTTTCTGGTTCCGTTTTGACTACAGACGTTGTTTATTGAGCCAACTCCTCACTTTAAGTCCTTCCACTCACGATGAACTTTTCCTTTTTGACAGCCTAGCCCCATAACCATTTTGTCATATTTGGTTAGTTCAACCTGTGGCAGTAACAAAGGTATTTGCTTAGTTTTCCCATACTATTTTACCTTGTTTTTTATTTTAGAAGTTATCTATTCCATATTCATGTACATGTATACACGTTCTTCCAGTTGTGTAATATCTATATGTTTACTCTACTTCTTCTAAAATGATGTCCTTTCCCATGTTGCTGCCTACATACTGAACTTTCTTCAGGTCTTACCAAGAACCAGCAAAATAGGCCATAACCAACCTGTCCATTTGGTTGCTGTTTTGTTAAACTGCTTTCAATAGGACCTGTGGGAACCAGCAAATTGGGTCATGACCCCATTTCTTAGTTCCAGCCTCATCCTCCATGGTGTAGTGGTTAAGACCCTCACCTCCAAACCCAAAGGTTGTGGATTTGAATCCTGGCAAAGCCACTTGTTATATTTAATATGATCTAATTATATATATATATATATATATAATATGATCAGTGTGTGAGTGTGTGTGTGTGTGTGTGTGTGTGTGTGTGCGTGTGTGTGTGTGTGTGTGTGTGCGTGTGTGTGTGTGTGTGTGTGTGTGATGTGGATGAGTGATGGGGCATCAAACGCAGTGAGGATCTAACAATCTAATCATGACCAGCAGAATAATCAATTGACAATCAAGTGTTTCAGCTCGTTTCATAAAATCTTTTTGAAGTTAACTTTGGTGGCTGTCTTTTGTTAGTTCAACCAGTAGCAATGACTTTAAAGGCATTTATTCTACATCAGGATTCAAACCCCTATACCTTCAGTATTGTCCTGCCCTCTCAAAAACAGGTGAATAAAAAATCTCATATAGCCCCTCATGGCAATAATGCTCGTCAATGTTTGTGTTGTTAGCAAAACTTTGTAAATTGTCTGTGTAACTCATATAGAATAAATCAAGTACAGACTATGGGCACACTCAGCAATTGTTATTGCCCCAGTTTTCACACAACTATATCTTGGGCTAAAGACCTCGACAGTATGTACAAACCAGGGCAACAACAATAAGCCCATCCCAGTTTGCACCAATGTTAAAGTTTACCATGAAATATTTTCAAAATTGTCTCAATGCTTTTTCCATGAAGACAGTTACATAATACAAAACTAACGAAAGCAATTTGGTTGACAAATTGATTCTTAAATTTGTAAAATGCAGCTTCATATATTGGCTTTTTTCCCATAGGAATCAATGTTAAACCTTGTCAGCCCAACCTATAATGTCCAACCCTATTTTCCCTGATATACAGCATTTTGATTGGCTGGCAAACCTGCAAATCTGTCAATTGGTAAAATTTTAGAAATCATAATGTTTTATCAATACTTGGGGATATAGAAAAATATAATTCTTGCTTATTTCAGTAACCCTACCTCTAGGAGACAAGGATGCTTTATACATGAATTTTGTCCGACCCTTGTCCAACCCTGGAAATACCCTATGTGGGATGGGCTTATTGGTTTGTGCCCTGTTGGTCTGTACTACATATTTACCTATAAATGTCCCATTTGCTTCATGTATGTAGAGCTAATAGAGATTGATTAGTATGAATACTATGGGACGCATAGTCCCTCTGTATGTGACAGATCTTCAAAACATCCCTTATCAATGAATCACTGAATCTCCTATTTTATACAAACAAATCAAGTTTGCTAAGCCTGAAGCCCTGTCCAAGTCTTTCAATGGGTTAGGAAGAAGTAAATCAGATCAGAATACCCTTCACCCTTCAGTGGTCTTGACATTGATCGATAACATTTAGTTCTGCTATAAGTTAACCGGGAGGGGGTTGCATAACTTTCCAGTATATTTATCGGATGCTTAACAGATCCATACTGTTGCAAGACAAACAGTGGAAACCTGAGTGCTGTAGAATCTGTTACGAATTTTCCGTTAAAGGTGGAACTTAGCGGATCTTCCATTAACGATTTCTGATATGACTATAGAAAGAACAGAAAATACAATATAATGGAATCATTACTTAATGGATTAACAAGTAATGGAATGTGCAACACTATGTTGATCTGTTCGTTATGACATATAAACGGAAACATTTAGCGAAAAACTTTCGTGGATTGTTATGCAATTCCCTCCAGGCATGATTTACTAAACAAAACGTTTGTTAACCATAGAATGGACCGTCGAGATGTTTTACTAGTTTTCCAACTAAATATAACTGATTGAGAGTATTTGTATACGTTGAAGTCCATCAGAAGAATTAGTCATAATCTGTCCTCTTTACATGTCGGGAAAGATAGAGAGAGTTGGTTAAGAAGCATTTTAATCGACGACAATATCACGGTCTCCAAGTTATTATCTCACCCTTCGTCCACCAACCCTGTCCCAGTGATTTAAAGTGTAAAGATCTTAGGGAAAAAACAGGGAAAGTATTCCTTTATTAAAACAAATGTGTTATATGTTCCATCCAATTTAGTTGACTGCATGTGCTATAATTAGCTATAATTGTTATTGGGCGTATGTATTGTTTCTGCCCAAACCCCTAAATTAAAGCTATTTGGCATATTGAAAGGTAACATGTCGATATCTATCTAGAGATCTTTCTCTGTCTTTTGATATTTTTTTATTGTATCTTGACTTCACTTTATTACATGATCTTCCAGCCATACTATCCTACAGTATGAGAATCTAAAAGTTATTTAGGCCCTCTCTAAATCCATTAGCAGTGCTTTAAAAGACATAGCGCAAGAACAAATCCAATGACATCCTGTAGTATACCGCTGACGGGAGTGTGTCCCTGGGCGCGGCCATGTTGTTAAAAGGACGGTCCTGATAGGCTGAAAAGTCGCGCTTGTCCCCCGAAAACTAGTGGCGCTGTCACATCTGGAAAGTCGGCGAATGTGGAAAGACTGCGGTGGGTGATAATATGACTAAAATAGGCACTGCGCATGCGTGTAGAAAAAAGTTCCTACTCTCAAACCATGTTTTGTCAATCAATATTTTACGGTTGTAATGGGTAGCAAGCTAAATATATATCCCTCTCATCTTTTAAATATTCGAGATTCATACCTAAACGGCTAACTCGTCCCTATTCCACAGTTTGTGGAAAAAGAACATGTCGAGATTATACTGCAACTTCCTATTATAGCCTATTATCGCCCACCGCCGACTTTGCACATTCGCCGACTTTCCAAATGTGACAGCGCCAAGGGACCACGCATGCGCAGACCTAAACTCCCGACCTCAATATTCCACCCAGTGTGTCTTAGTGTCTGTGCCGAAGACAAACATGGATGTTGCTCCAATTTTACTAATCTTACAATCGTAGACTGTTATATGGTGCAGTCAGCCTAGTAAAGAAACGGATATCTATATTAAAATTGTGGTAGTTTCCCACCCATGTTCATACTATACATGTAAAACTACTGTACTTTGTATTGATTTTAGAGGTAAGCTGTGTTCTATGTAGACACTGTTAATATGATATTGTTGATGTAATCACTGTAAATATGTTGTCATATAACCTAGATGTAAACTGTACCAGGAGTATGTAAAATGACATGGAAGTCAAATCCGACTTCTTGACTGTCAATAAAAGGTTTCCTACTACTACTACTACTACTACTACTACTACTACTAAATACAAATCTAATTACACATAACCATAAATCATGCTACACAAACACACAGGTCTTCTGATAATTGTGGAGCAGATTGGAATAGAATAATTGCAGGAAATTTGAAACCCGAACAACTTAAAGAACCTATTTCTACCCATAATTTATTAGATACACATACCAGGTCAAAATATTTCATGTGGTAACAAATAAGTAGCTGTGTTTGTAGTGGTAATTGTAATTGAATCATTAAAGTCTTAAGCTATCAGTTCCACCAAGTTCAGTGCCAAGTTTTGCGTCGGAACTGCCACCTTCGTCCTCGCACATAAACAAAGAAATAAATCAGTATTTTTTTCTTTTCCATTGTGACTCAGTGAGCATGGATTCTTTTCATCCATTTATATACTGGAAATTGGCATGAATACTATATATATATATACATATATATATATATGTATATATGTATATATGTATGTATCGGGCCTTCAGTGAGCCCCCTGTGCCAATGACAGGGTTATCAAAGTCCTTGTGCCACCAGTCGTTGTGTGTAGGGCCACCTCTTTGGGACTCTGAATTGTCAAACCTTGTTCTTGAAGGGCGATCCGGGACGGATCCAGAGATTTCGAAGAAAAGAGGATGGGGGCGCTCTATTATAGGATTTGAGGCCCCCCGTCCGAGGGCTAGAAGTTTTATATTAAAAAGATCTATATTTGGCAAAATATAGGGGCGGGGGCGTGCCTCAGCACCCCCCCCCCAACTCCGTCCCTGGATATGACCGTAGATGTTGCTATGTTGTTTAACCCAATCAACCTACCTTCCTTTGGTTGTCTGGTGAGGAAATCACTCTACCGTGTTAAAAGAATGGAAAAAAAAGAAAAGAATTTCAAACACAATTTTAAAAAGTATAAATAAAAAGGACTTCAGACAGGTATGTCAGGAACTCCGACGAACCCCGGATATCCAGGGTCGTTGCAAAATGTACAACAACAATGGTGATAATATCTTAATCGCCTGTTTCAACTTGAAACTTTTGAATCCATTCTTTTCTGCCCATGAACTTGGCAACCTGTAATCATTGTATTTCATTGCGGCCCCCAGATCTGTGTGTCCTAACCTGAGAGATAATTTGGGGTAGTATTGTGGTTGTTGTTGTGGTTATCGGGTCGTGACACGTTTATTTTCTATTAGATAAGTCTTTTGTCATACGTACGTGGATGTCTGAAGACTGTTCCAATAACAGGAAGCTAGCACCGCACCAAATTACCTCCCACCTAGTGTTTGGTACAATTGTTGATGGAGGCCAATTGTTTAAAGGACATATACCACTATCCGATTTTACCCGCATTTTGAACATCGCGAGAAGGAATAAGCGCTTATCACAGGCACTACCCCCCCCCCCCTTTCTTTTCTCCTTCCCTTATTCAATTATCTGTTAATACTTACTTTTTGTTGATAATACTATAGAAATTATAGCCATGGTCCTATAATGTAAGATTAGACAATGTCAAACTGGCCATAACCTGAAGTTGCCATTTCAACTCTAATTGATTGTAACAGGATAGAAACAGTGTACACCCGGAAAAGCAGCACTTAGCGTTGAGGCATGTCAACTGTATAAATTGTTGAAATAATAATGATAGTAATATATATATATTGTACTGACGTGGGTGGCCAGTCCATGTTTGGGCAGCATAAAGCCAATGTTTCACTTTTGACAGTAGTGAAATGAGGGAGGAGTCACGGTGTGACGTACCGCCATATAATAATGTGTTCCGCTCTTAGCTAGCCAGAGTAGCTGCACGCACTGTGTGAGTAAACATCCTGTGAAGGTTGGACCTTTAATCTGCAGTTAGGTTCTAGAGAGAGGCATATACAAATTGTGTTAGAGCGCGGAGCGTTGACTGAGTGTGTTTGAGGGGACTCTAACCTTGGGACTGATCATGGTCAATCGAGTTCTTGTCACAGAACGACTATACATTGGATAATAAACAACAAATCCTTTCACAACGAGTGTTCACGTCTTACATGATGAGGGAACTATAATGATGTATTGGACGACCGCAGTCGACGAGGAGGGAGACTGCGAATGGAGCTAGCTATTATCTATACAACTAAATACCACTTACACGCACTAACTTTAAATGGATGATTAACCTCTCTATAGTTCAATATATATATATATATATATATATCATTAGAAAGGATTTCGAAGTACCTTTCAAATGATATGTAATTTCCAGGGTTCCTGTGATAATGTGCCCATCCCACATTGGGTTGGACAAGGGTTGGACAAAATAACCATTTCTGCCATCCTTGTCTCCCCGAGTTGGGATTACTGAAATAACCAAAACTTATGTTTTTCTATATTCCCAAGTACAGATAAAAGATTATGATTTCTTAAATTTTACCCATTGACATATTTGCAGGTTTGCCAGCCAATGAAAATGCTGCATTTTAGGTCAAAATAGGGTTGGACATCATAGGTTGGGCTGACAGGCTTTAACATTGGTTCCTATGGGAAAAAGGCAAATATATAAAGCTGCCTTTCAAAAATGTAAGGAACAATTTGTCAACCAAATCAGCATGATTCATTTTGTTTTACAATACTATATTTACGCATTAAAACAGGAAGGAATATCTATGTAATTACATGGTAAATTTTGATGTTGATGTATACTGGGATGGGCTTATTGTTCTAGCAGAAACTTCAAAATTAACACGTTTGTAATCATCAAAATTGCCTCATGGAAAACAGGCTTCACCAGAGATTGGAGCATTGAAGAGCTTGTTGGCCGATTTCTCACGTTCATCCAACAATAGGCATCGGAAAAGTTTGTGTAACCTGACAGATTACAGGCCATTATTCCAGTTATACGTCAGTAAAAGGCAATTGGTTAACAGAATAGACTATGGCTGTAAATTCCCTCCCTCGTGTTGAGTGTTGGTTATGATTATAGACGAAAGGCCAATTGTCTACAAGCCATATTCCACTATCTGATTTTACCAACAATTTTGAAAATTGCGAGAAGGAAGAGGCGCTTTTCATAGACATGTTACATTTCGTTGGAAAGGATTTGAATTACCTTTCAAATGGTATGTAGCATGCAGGGGTTCTTGTTATATTCCGTACAGAAACTTAAAAATTAGCAAGTTTATAGTAGTCAAAATCGCCTAATGTAATACAGGCTTCACCAGAGATTGGGGCATTAAAGAACTCATTGGCTGATTTCTCACGTTCATCCTACAATAGGCAATGTAAAGGTTATGACAGATTATAAGCCATTATTCCATGTATACATCATTAAAAGGCAATTGCACCAACGTACCTTTCCTTCTGCCCACTGCTTGGTACAATTGTCGTCGTGGGGTCAACTGTCTAATGAGAGATTCGAGCATTGAAGAGCTCATTACCCGATTTCTCATGTTTATCTGACAATAGGCATTGAAGAGGTATGTGTAACCTGACTGATTACATGCCATTATTCCAGTTACACGGCAGTAAAAGGCAATTGGTTCACACAATACACCATACCTGTGTTTAGGCTCCAGTCCCACACAATGTATTGCAGGTTAGACTGGGCTTATATTCAGATAAACAAATCATGGATAAGAGGCCAGAAGCTACACCAAACGCAACATCTGCTTGAATTCATCCTACAACAGATAGCTGATTTTTAGTATTTTAACCACCTGCAAGCTGGGTGAAAGATATTGCTTTATCAATAGACTATAAATATACATACCAACGGGGCAGGAATTCAAGATGGGTTATCAACCCAATTAAGGTATGACAGGGATATCAGCCTGAGAGCAGGGCCCGCAGGGCCACCCAAAGGCTGATTTCCCTGACACACTGGAGGTTGATGAACCCATCGAGGACCTTGCGGCTGGTTGGTTATAATATTTATCATACCATAGCACAATGTTGAAGTGAAATTTCAAAGCTTAGCTTAACAGAATTTCCAGAACTATTTCCTATTGCCGGAACTGCTTTCCATATCATCTTAGACACTTTGGTTATCACCCTGCCTCTCTCAGTGCTGCATCTAACTTTTAACTACTTAACCCATATCATCCCAGGGTGACAATTCAAGGAATTCATATGCTTCGTCATCATGATGCATATCGGAATTGTACTGGTTTCTTTCAACTAAACATGTGAAGATGCTCTACATCCTGAGGGTTCTGGGGGACGGGGGAAATCAATAAAGTTAGCCAGCCCCGCCTGTGGCTTACCGCTGAGTGCTTTTAAAACTGTCACACAAAGTGCTAAGGCCGTATTCCACTAGCCGATTTTACTCCGGAAATAAAAAATTGGCAGCGGGAATTTTGCCGAATCGTATAAATGTTACATACCATTAGAACGGTCTTCAAAATCTCTTTCAAATGATATGTAGCACGTGTGGTCTTTTGCAATATTACTGGTAAAAGATTATGAATTGTGAAATAACCGACGGTGAGAATCGCCTAGTTGAATACAGACTTTAGACGAATGCCAAGCCTAAACCACAAGTACCTTAATGGATCCATTTACGTCAGGTGACGAACAAAATGATTGATCCCTGCCTCCTATAGTATAACGCACCTGAGGGTACCTAAACCACAGCAATAGCACCTAAATCCCCATGGGAGGTGTCATTTAGGATCCCCACCTGGAACTGTCGCCGGTGTTTTGTCAAGTGGTGTCATTCCTCTCGTCGCTAAGACCTGCTCAGGGTCTATTTGTTGACGGGCTTTGATAAAACGGCCCCAGAGTGTGGAGACCTCCTCTGTTTGTGGGTGAGATCTGGGTTAAGGACCTTCCTGGCAGGCGCCGTGTAAAAGGGGGTTAGGGTGCTGGAGAATGGCCACCTCTGTGACCAGTGTCCGTGGCGGGAAGCATTACATGTGACTGAATGTTTCGGAGGATTCGACTTTGTGGGTTTTCTCTGATGTTCGACATTTGCTGAAAATATCTAAGACAAGGGCGTAGGCAGGCCCCAAAATTGAAGAAGATTCCAAGCAAATTTGAAGCCTGCCCAGCCAAAGGATGTGACGTTATTATAATGTTGCAGCAACGTTCTGGTTGATTCTGTATTTGGATCTTGTTACATTCTTTAGATGACTCCCAATTGTGTTGCTGCAACATACTTTTGTGATGTTGTACTGTGATGTTATGACAATGTTCTGGTTATGTTCTTTAACCCAAACAGAATGTTATTAGGCCTATAATGTTCTGTTTTGGTTTGTCCTGACCTGACCAAAAATAATGTTATGATAACATTCTGATTTGGTGAGGATTCAACCTCACAATCAATAATGTAATAGTTACGTGCCATCTTAGTAAGTAACAAACTAACTTTAAAAGTATGGTTGCAGAATGTTTCTGTTACATTGCAAGCTGGCAGGGTGTTATAAACATCTCGTTGATTATGAGTATACGAGATGGTTTCTCTGATATCAAACATCTACTGGAAATATAATTCATTAGACAGGGGTGTACCCAGCCCCAAACTCAAAGGGGAAATTGAACTGATTCTAGGTAAGTTTAAAGGGACTTCTAGCCCAAATAATTCACAAAATATCTTGTATTTCTTTCTATTTTTTGAGGAAACAAAGGAGTTTCTGGACCCCCTGGACTGCCCCCCCGGCTACGCCACTGTTAGAGCAGAATGTATACGTTCCAAAGTTCGATGAGGAACTTTGCTTTTCTCAGGATTCTGCACAATCTAGTATTCATCATGAAGTATTTTGAATTCCAAGTGGCCCTAAACCAATGATCAGTTAGGCCATCAAATGCTTTAAAAATGTTACAATTATACAATTATAATATGACATTTTTTCAGAAATCGATTAACCTCCTTTTCCTATGTGGGACAGCCTCATGTCACAAGTTACAGTTTTTGTGACGAGGAAGACAGGATCAAAGCACAATAAGACATACCTAATGCTGATGAATATCGCCTTACCCTGTAATAGTATATAAGTTTGGGTCTCGGGTTTCCAAGGCAACAAAAGGCTTCAGGAGAAACACCTCCCATTTACCCTGTAACCCCCCTGATCAGATAGGGAGTTGTGTAAGAAACATTACTCATCTCACGTTCAAAAAATAAAAAATGATCATTATATTTTTTTGAAGGAAAAGGAAGCAGACTGCCAGAGGGGCATACTGCACGCCTGTATTCACACAACAGATGGGATAATGTTATTTGAGATAGTTATAAGTAGAAGTGTCCTCTCATGTGGGAATTGTGTGTGAGTGATGGATGTTTTATGTTGTACCAACAGCCAGGGTCATTTTCACGGCGAAAACAAGTTGGGAAGAATTCTGTCTCTGGTGATCATATCTATGAGGTGAAGGTGACGGGGCGGGCAAACAGCAGGGGATCAAAACCTGGAAATCATAATTGCTGTACCTCATCACTTAGTGAACCCAGACACCAACCTGGAATCAAACCCAATGAACCGCTTGGTCAGTGCTGGGTCCCCCTATCGTCACCTTTTACAGTCAGCAGGGGGTACAGGGGGCCTTTATTCTTCCCAGGCGCAGAAGCCTCAACCCGGTACCCCACGGGGTCATGTGCAAATTAGACAGGTATAGAGCTACAGAGCAGCCAACTCATGCATAGGGACAAACAAGGTGATTTATGTTGATATCCTAGTTGCGGGGGCGTGAAGTGTGTAATTATATTGAGGGCTGTTGAAAGAAAAGTTGCACTAAAAAAAGCTGGCTAAAGAAACACTTTAAAATAAAATAAAGTAGGCCTATACATGCAACTCATAACCAGAAACGATATGTTTAAACAGAAGATACAATGATTAGATTGAAGAGCAAGATACAGGATTTGAGAAAGGGGGTCTGCGTATATAGGCTAAATGCTGAAAAAAACACCTGGATTCCTCTCTGGATGCGCCCCTGAAAAATATATCACCTCAGAACTAGAAAAGATGAAGTGAATTCGCGGATTCAATGGTTAGATCATTAGATATGACAATACACCATACGTGACCCATCGCATAATGAAAACCATCAGAACCTCGAGATTTTAACAATTGTTGTTCAAAATAGACAAAGCAACAATGACTTAAGGATAGACAACACCTCTCAACGGCGATTTTTCAAGGCATATAGATAACATTCATGCAGAGGGAAGCATGTCTCAGATTTTTTTTTAGGTCTTACTTTTTATTTTATAAAATCTAGAAAATAATGATGAAAAAAATAAAAAGAAGTTTCCCGTTTTTTGTAAAATAAAAACTAAGCTCTGAATAAGAAATCTGAAACACACTTACCTGCAAAAGGATGTTTATGACAAGTAACCAAAAATTTGTAAGAAAATATTTAACGATAGCTGAGAAATCCATGTTCAAAAAATAAAAGTGAAAAAATCTGTTTTTAATTAATAATTTCTTTAATTCTAGTAAAAAGTATATCCTTTATATCAAGAGATAGAGAAAAATACGCTCGATCTGTTGATATACAATGTGTAAATGTACCCCCACCAGATAGAACGCAATCTCAATTACTGTGAATTGCGAGCTGAGAGGTGTTGTCTATCCTTAACAGCACAAAAATTAGATCTATACATAACTTCAATTTGGAATTAACGGTATTAGAATCAAACAAGTAGAAAAGCTGCAATTCACACATCAATTTCTCTTGCAATAACGACATTGCAACAGCGATAACCATAACTGTAGATGTAAATTATCATAACACCAAGACCCATTTTGCGACACGCCAATCGGGCCCATTTTACGACACTCCGGTGAGTGATCGTCTTAAAGTCGTCTGTGCCGTGACGTCACGCTCCGTTGGCGGGAAGTCGTTACTGATGACGTCAGAGGTCACGTTTTGGGTGGATTGATGATCGCAGGTCATGTGACTGTCACATAGAGACACCCCCAATACATCTTACACCCACCCATCCCCTATTTACCAAACAACCTGCCTTCAGCCATGCCCCATACTTACCCGTATACCCTGAAGGCTGCACGGCCAGGGCTAAGGTTTTTGGGAAAGGTAGGACAAGCAGGAGCAGATACATATAGAAAATAAGCAAATAATTGGTATAAATCCATTTACAATGAATGAATTTTCAAAAGACTCAGGAAATATTAAGAGATATGAATACTAATTTAGAAAGTAATGATGGCTAGTTTTTCACAAAGTTAATCTACAAATAATGATGCATTTGATGAAAATTCCTATACTAAAACCTTGATTTTTGTCTACAAATTACCCAGCATGCATCCTGTTTCAGGCTAACCTACAGGTGAAACTCAAGAATCTGGCTATCCGTGGTTGGGAGAAATGAAACTCACTTTTCTATATAAATTAGAAACAATAATTGGTGCCTTAGGTTATCAGATTATGTCCTTTTGCGTTAGTACCCTCCCAAATTATTAATCCAATTTAGGGTGGCCTTCTGCCACCACACATGCACTATTTATTACCGTATCTGATGGGGCCTTCCAATAAGTACGTAAGCATCTAGGGGATGGAGGGGGTCTGCAATTTATGAAAAGGTGCTCTGTTAAGACGCTATCCTACAAACAGATGCTATCCCACAAATAGAACCTAATTGTTACTTAACATCCATGTCAGGATGCTATCATGCAAACATTCACTAAACCACAAAGCACTTTGTTGGTTAGCAGCACCCATATGCTGCTAAGCTACAATCAGATGCTATCCAACAAGATGCTATCCTACCAATGGATGCTATCCTACAGATTTATGCTGAAAAATAACAAACCAATTTTGAAGATTATTCCATTGGGGTTTGGAAGAGAGGTGTACTGCAAACTCTTAGAGGACATAGGACTAACCTTTTTGAATTTTCAAATATATAATTTATTTAGGAAAATTAAATCACACTTTCATTTTGCAATTTCTATTCCGTATCAAAAGAAATTTGAATATTAATAAACTATTAACAAAATAAATTCAAGAAGCAAAAATAAGACTTGAATTGTTCAGCCCCTTGTCACCTCATAGCAGTAAAGGATAATAGATAAAGATAAACAAACATTGGTTTATTTAGAATGATAACTCACTCATCTTAACTGATTCACCAATTTGCAGGACATAAAACCTATTTTTGTATACCTAGTTGTTAGTTGTTGCACACAACCATTTGTTCACAAATTCTGTCAATATTCTGTGAAGATCGTACTAAAAAGACCAAAGTTTCAGAAAAAGGTTAATGTTTATCACCTCTTATATAGTGATAACTAGAAATTGTCCTCTGAATCATCCCTACTCACTGAAAAATGCATTATTTTCCGTGATTTCTCATCTCACATTTCCCTGAATAGAAAGCTAAAAATGTTTAGACAAAAAAATACTATCTATTTTATTGGACATTTTATTAAAATAAAGATAAGGAACTTAACTTTTTGAGGCAAATTACATGACACCCCTTTCAATCCTACAGAAAAGGGGCCTTCCATTTAGTATGTACGCAAAAAATCACAAATTCTAGACCCCCCACCCCCCTTAGGCCAAAATATGCATTGAATATGTATAGGAACGTATGCAAAATTCCTAAAATTTCAGACCCCCCCATCCCCCCTTGGTGCGTACGTACTTAATGGAAGGCCCCAAAGGTAACTTTGCTGTATAATACTTTGATATAGTTTTGTGTCGAGATGCTATCCCGCAAATATTTGTGAATTAGCAGATCTGTTTGTAGCTTAGCATCTTGTGGTGATGCTAAGTCACAAAAGGATGCTAAGCTACAAATATTTATGACTTAGTGTCTATTTTTGGAAAGATGCTATCCAACAAATATTTGTGGTTTAGCATCTGTTTGTAGCTTAGCATCCTGTGGTGATGCTATCCTGCAAAAAGTCACTAAACCACAAACATTTGTTGGATAGCATCTGTTTGTAGGATAGCGTCCTAACAGCTGTTATTCTTGTACAAGTGATTAGTCTAATTCGCATTTCTGCCAAAGGAGGAGGGTCGGTGGTCTGATGTTTTTAAAAGTATATGCACATACTAAATGATATATACCTTTACATACTAAATGATATATACCTTTACATACTAAATGATATATACCTTTACATACTTAATGACGGGCCCGTATACCTTTACACTATAAAGGAAAGACCCATATACCTTTACATACTAAATGAAAGACCCATATACCTTCACATACTTAATGAAAGGCCCATATACCTTTACATACTAAATGAAAGGCCCATATACCTTTACATACTAAAGGAAATTAAAGGCCCTTATACCTTTACAAACTAAAGGAAAGGCCCATATACCTTTATATACTAAATAAAAGGCCCTTATACCTTTCAATTATTTTTCTTACATTCTTTTTAGTTTTCTTACATTCATTAGTGATGCACCTTAAGACCCCCTTACCTGCCCTGTAACAACGTTAACCATCTGCTCTCTACTCGTTAAACTATTAGTCACTCTCCAGTAGCTAGGTGTGTGACCACAGAAGTCCTTATTTGTGTAAAACTTTGTTTTGTTTTTGTTTTGTTTTACCAAAAAAGGCATTGTATGGGAGTCTTTGTTCTGGCGCCCTGCTCTAGTTATTGTGTGAGTGCGCGTCTCCCCAGTGTCTGTTAACAGCGTCTGCGTCCAGGCTATAGATCTGAGACACAAAAAACAACTGAAAAACCTGAACATTTTCTGTTACCTCCTGTTGGTTCATCCTTTCCTTTGTTCTTGTAAATCCACCTAAAACAACTCTAATGGCACATTCAAAGTGTTATGACAATATATGTCCTGTTAATGTACAACACTTCATATAAAATTTTTTTTTTTTTTTTTTTTTTTATTGAACTAAGCATCATCACAATCAAGTGCTTTTCATGATGTCATTACAATTGATATATGTATATATATATCACAAGTATCCAACTTTTGTACATGTCATAAATTTACATAACTGGCTAAGCAATAAATTGGAAAAAATTCCAGCCCTGATATTGACTAGGTTATTCCTATCTCGTGAGGTTTTTTGCATATACCTTCAATTAAATCTGTTGTCAAACTGTTCTTAAAGTCAGCTTTTGAATTTAAGCTTTGTATACATACTGGCAGTTTCATCCACAGATTGTATGCACGATACATCCAATTTTTCTTATATACATCAAGTATAGGCTTTGAGAGATATAACTTCTTTCCCATATCACTTCTTAATATACGTTCAGACCCTTGTGAATTATTGTCCTCACCTATATCATTTATAATATCATATATACATAACAATAATCTCCGAATTCGGCGAACAGACAGAAATTCTACTCTACAATCTTTATGTACAATCTTCTCATCCTCGCTCGTAATACATCTATTATTAATCTTATAATTCTTAACAATCTTCAAACCCCTCAATTGTAATGCTTGTAATCGATTCACACACATCTTTTTACCTCCATCTATCAATATATCCAAGTAATCAAAGAAAGGCATGATCATTTGTTTATATACAAGTAGCGCAGCATTTTCTGTCAATAAATATCTTATTCTGCTAAACATATATAATTTAAACGAAACCTTTTTTATCACGGAATTCAAGAAGTCGTCATAATCTAGGCAGCTGTCCAGAATAACACCTAAATAACAGTAAGTGCGTACCAGGTGGATGGCAACAGATTCTAAAGTGATGGAAGTACTGTTAGAATACAAATTTTCCAACTTTGGTTTTGTAGTAAAAAACATTTGTTTTGTTTTGTTAACATTTACATGCAGGTCATTTCTGTTGCACCAGAGGGCGTACTCATCTAAACCTTTTTGTAAAGTGCTATTCACCTGATTCACCTCTTCGCCACTGACAGTCAGCACCGTGTCATCAGCGTACATAACTATTGATAATTCATCACCAAATCGATCTCTTAAATATCTAAAACAATCATTTACATATATAATATATAAAGCTGGTCCTAGACTGCTACCCTGCGGGGCACCATTTGGTACCTGAGCCAATTGAGATAAATGATTATTAAATAAAGTTTGTTGTTTTTGGTTTTCTAAATAAGATTTAAACCAAGAAATGCATAATTCACTTAGCCCCATAGTTTGTAGTTTTAAAAGTAATTTATCATGTTGTATACAATTAAACGCCTTTGAAAGGTCGATATAGATACTGCCTATAATCTTTCTTTGGTTGAGGTTATCACTTATATAGTTCACAAAATTCTGCAAAGCATGTTCTGTACTACGACCTCTTCTAAAACCATACTGAAAAGTTGACAGAAGATCATTAGTTTCTATAAAATTCATAAGCTGTCTATGGACCAATTTTTCCAGAATTTTTTCAGGATATGGTAACAGATTAATTGGTCTCCAATTTTTTGCCATAGACAGATGCTTATTCTTTGGAAGTGGAACGACCTTGCCAACTTTCCATTTATCAGGGAATACTCCTGACCCTAACGAACAATTAAATAAATGTGTTACATATATCAACAGCTGGAGGAATGCATCCTTCATAACCCCGCTACTTATATTCTCAATTGCAGACGATTTATTTACATCTGTATCTATAATACATTTTCTTACATCAGCTTGGGTTAGTTCAATAAAATCAAAAGGTTCTATTTCACACTGCGTATCATTTTTGTAGAGTTCTCTATCAAATTCTAAATCTAAAAATGCTTGACCGTGTGTATCACCCATTCCCATGGTACTAAAATAGGTATTGAGATACTCCACTGATTCACCTTCACTGAACATATTGCCCAGTGATAATATCTAGCCAGAACTATTGTTATGTCATAATAAAAGGAACATAAAATGAGCTGTTTCTTGCCGACCAGATCTATAGCGTCTCCTGTCTGTTCTGTGTGTTTTGCATTCAGTTCTGGTTTCCAAGGTCTATAATATAGTGTATGCTTTACACAATAGAAGTAGCTCAATCGCACTTTCATGCCAGGAATTCGATGAGATCATTTACATGTGTTTTACATTGAATAACGGAAATTGGTATTGTACAGGTACACAAACATGATAGTTGCAAGAACCTCCTTTCTTACAAAACCTAAATTGTACATGCCAGGAATTTGATGAGATCATTTACACGTGTTTTACATTGAATAACGGAAATTGGTTTTGTACATGTACACAAACATGATAGTTGAAAGTACCTCCTTTCTTACAAAACCTAAATTGTTCTTGCCAGGGATTTGATGAGATCATTCACATGTGTTTTACATTGAATAACGGAAGTTGGTATTGTACAGGTACACAAACATGATAGTTGCAAGTACCTCCTTTCTTACAAAACCTAAATTGTTTTTGCCAGGAATTTGATGAGATCATTTACACATGTGTTTTACATTGAATAACGGAAATTGGTAGTGGACAGGTACACAGACACTGTAATGGCAGGTTCCTCCTTTGTGATAATACCTGAATTGTTCTTGACGTTTTTCTACATGATTTCAAAAATATAAGAACTACTGCAGAAGAGGTGAACTTTCCCGGATGGTATAAGTCAATTTGTATTTTCTTTTTCTCACTGCACATAGCATAGTGCTGTTTTGAGATACAGTCTACCAATGCATTTGGAAAAGTACTAGGAGAGCTAAGAAGAAATTTTCTTTCCGTTATTAGAATTTATAATTGTTGTGCACTGATGCAAGATATTGTGAAATGTTTCTTATCAACCTAACCGCTTCTACATAATGTATAACACCCCCCCCCCCCCCGTGGAATAATGATATAGGATTTCTCTCCAACAAATGATTTCCTGAAGAATAAAATGCACGCTCCGTGGATATCAAGGGCGTCCATGTTTAAGGTGCATGTGTGTGGAGGGGAGGGGAGGGGGGCTGTTTGTAAGTGTGCGTGTCCCAGTGAGGTGCTGCAGGTGGGTGACAGAGGCCCGTGGGGGGCGGGGGTACTTGGTCTAAAAGTGGGTACCAACTGTGGTCGGACCATCAAGGGGCTGTAGCTTTTGATCACCTCTTTTGCTAAAAAAAGGGGGGCTGTCAAATCATCAAACCACATTTTAGGATAGCTGTCAATAATATATTATATTTGATACCAGATTATAAGTAAATTACAAGGTATTAAATTCCTTTGTAATGGCTCTCAAATTGTCACCTTCTGGAACTGGATTGTGACTGGGAAAATTGTAGGTGAATGCTTATTTGCAGGGGCTGTCCATGATGGATGCTGAAAAAGGGGGGATGTCAGAGGATCCAAGTTTTTCTGGGAGCTGTAAAATTCCCAAAAAGGGGGGGGGGGCTGTAGTTTTGCAGTTGGTACCTACCCTCATGTCCTGAGTAGCCCCCCCCCCCCCCCGGGTGACAGAGGTACCTGGCCGTCGACGGGCGTGCACTCACCTGGAGACGCACAGACAGACACTCAGACACAGGGAGGGTAGCGGCCCGGGGGAGGTACTCAGATATAGTTTTGGTATCAAACATGGGCACGAACCTACGAAGCGGTGGTGGTGCACTGATGAAATTTGGGAGCGGTTCCCCCCCCTGAAAACGTAAAAGAAGGGGCAGTCATACATCCTTTTAAGATTTTCTCTCTGTTGATGCATTAACTAATGCATTCCGCAATGAAACTGAATAACATAGGTTCTAATTGGCCAGTTTGCACAGGTTTTTCTGGAGCATAAGCTCTGAGGGAGCAAAAACAATGGGCGGTGGATTCCAATAAGCTTGTTTTTGGAGTGGTCAGCTTTCTATAGAAACCCCAAAATATGGAGCGGGAAGTCCCACAGAGGTTACCTGCACCCAAAGACTGAGTAGCCCCTCAGACAGGGCAGCAGGTAGTCCGCTCCTGACCTACTTAGATATTGCATAATGGGTCCGTACACCCACAACAGCCCATGGCTTTTATTGGCCACTTCAAATCTGTTAAGAATTCTTTTATTGGCCCTCTATAATTGGCATGGGGAATCCCTTTGATGGTTCTTGGCCTGCTGGCTGGTTTATGGTCCTACCTGCCATAAACCAGCGGCTGCAAAGCATGCTGGGATACAGGGTGGAATTCCCACCTAAAATGGTTGCTGGTGTACAGACTCATTTTGGGAAACAGTGGGTCTGACTGTGACAGGCAGGGAAGCAGGCAGCGCGTCTGGGACCACCGCCCCCACCACCACCACCCCAACCAACACCAGCACCTCGTGAGACGTGCACCACTCCCCGGCCACCACTCAGATCAGGTGGGGCCCCCCTACAGGCCGGACAAGGTGTCTCTCTCCTCTCACCTCCACCTCCACCTCCTTCTGCTCCACCCCCTGCTCCACCCCCACAAGACACAGCCTCCAGGAGGGCATCTACACCTCCAAGGTCATTACACATACCTTCAAGGTCAAACCCTGGAGGGTCCAGGGGCTTCTCATCGGGATGGAAGGACGTATCAGTGATTGGCACCAGTGACCTGCGAACCCAGCCTGGATACCTGTGTGCACATACAACTTTCAAGGATCTAATCTTCAGAGGGTGTCCCAATAGGGTCTGAGACTATCCAGAAAGGGTAACCCGCTACTACGGGCAATAAAGGTCTCAACGCCACCAATCAAAAGGACCGGAACTACATTGATTATTACCGCAACTACATGGTGAAACCACTCTCAAAGTATTATAACCTGGTGAGTTATGCAGGACAACTATATGCAAAATAGTTCATTTTTTTGGCTTAAGCGATTTGTTTTTTGTCAAAATAAATCCCAGCTCTGCCTCGCAAAAAAGATTATATACAGTTAAGAAGGCGGAATCGGCCTGGTCGGTATACCTGTTGGTGGTTGTCTGAGATCTAGAGTGCCGACAACCGATCTACCTGTCTCATTCAGAGTGCAGAGGGAGGTTCTAGTAGAGCAGGAGGGGGGCAGGCATTGGACAGTGTTCTCACGACCCCACAATAGTACGGCAGGCCTTTCACTGACCACCCACTACCACCACCGACACCCCTGTCTAAGGCGCTATATTGGACGATCACTATAGCCAGGATCACCCCAGGGGTAAAGAGAGGGCTCAGTGATTGCGGAGACCACAAGGGGGTGAGTGGGGGCGCCCCACAACTCTCTGGGCTAAGCTACAACCCCTTAAGTCCCCAGTATTGCCCTCAGACGTCCCGGCCGCCGTTTGGTGGTTTCAGAGGCTGCCATTGTGTCTTTGAAGTTGGATTAAGTTATGGATTATCGGATTAACAGGTAGGAAGCCACAGGTACAGGTGTCACGTTAATCGCCTTAACTCTAGTGGGTGTCACTGTGGATGTCTGGTCACAAACACCCTACTTAACTTATAACCCAGATCGGAGAACCAGATAAAGCAAACTACAAGAAACCCACACTCTAAGAAGGAAGGGAAAGTCACCAGTAATCTTACTTCTGTGGAGCCGCCGTCTTAAACTTATAGACCCGATTGGAGATTAAGGAAACTACAAGAAAACCCATAATCTGAGAATAAGGATTAATTATTCAGAAGGACGAAGTCACCAATAATCTTACTTCTGTGGAGTCGCCTTCGTATCCGTGACAAAAACTTGTGAGTCGGCTTGACTTAATTGGCGACCTACCTTCGGATGTCTAGGACGAGATCCACATAGTTGCACCATAAAAAATATAAAGCTAAAAATATCATCGCTATTTCACTGGAAACCAAGTTGTTTACTTTCATCCTCACCTCACAAGAAATCAAATTGTTTACTTTCTTGATCTTGTAAAAAGGACATGAGGATTCTCCTGAAGCTAGGATTGGCGCAAACCTGTACATCAGTTGTAATGGAATGCCTTATGCTGTAAGGAGATCGTTTAGGGCTGCGTGGGAAGAGGTCCCATCCATAGACCTGCCAAACGTAATTAATATCGACCTAGTTGTGTCAGAGGCGCGCGGACACGCAGTGGTGACTGGGAGGCGCGCACAATAGATAGGAGAGAACTGGGTTAAAGGTTGTATCCACTTTCCACTTTTATCCCGATTTTGAAATCGCGAGAAGGAATCAGCGCCAAATATAGAAGTGCTACATATCATTAGAAGGGATTTTCAATTTGCTTTCCAACGGTATGTAGCATGCAGGGGTTCTTGTAATATTTCGAGCGAAAACTGAAAAGTTGCTAAACCACTAAGTTGTAAAAGTTGTGACAGTTTGGATGGGTATACCTGGGCGGGGAGCCTATAAAGGGGGTTAGTGTCCCACCCCCTGCCACTGGACGTCACCTGACATGCTGGGGGAGACATGCTGAGTGTCACCTGCCAATGGTATATACCTGTTTCACGAGTTTGCGCGGTGGACCCCCTGTACCAAACACCACAATTAGTTTGTGCCCTACACTTAGGACCTGTTCAATTGGAACTAATTGATTGATTCATTGTCTCGGGCATATTTGCTAACGGGGCGGAGCACTATTGAAAAAGCTCTATAGCCACCTGCATGCACACCTGCATGAGACACACCGACATACCTGAAAGACCTTGCACTCAGCTGCCTAGGGTGTTCCCCCTACAGCTACTGGAAGCTGTGTACGTCCTACAGGTCTTACCCCCACCACTGGAAACTTACCTGGATGGACACGCCTACATGTATTCTTGTGACTCCTGAATGACCTTGGTCTCAGCAGTACCCCAATAGCTACTGGAGGCTGTATATGACCTTGAGGCTCCCACCACATATTTACCAGTCAGTCTTGATTGACCTTGTACTTAGCGGCCTTCTTTGGACCCCACGAGCCTCTTGAAACTATATATATACTACCTGTGGAGCCTAATCTCATCACCTGAAATTCACCTGGATCAATACACATACACCAGTGAGTCATAAGTGACCTTGTGCTCAGCAGCCCTGAGTGACACCCAATGACACTGGAACCTGTGTACGACCTTGAGGCCTATCCCAAACACCTGAGTCTCACCTGGATGTTTACCTATGAGACCTGTGAGGCCTGAATGACCTTTCCCCCAATACCTACTGGAAGCTGAGTAGGCCTGTGAGCTCTTTACCCTTCACCTGTACACTTACCTGAGGTCACCATGGGCACGGAGCTGGAGGACGGGACGCAGGACCCCCTGGAGGGCGACCAGGAGGACCACACGCCCCCTGGGGACAGTCTGGAGAACCAGGCCCTACCGGTGCCCGGAGAGAAGAGGTCGGTCCGACGGATGAAACAGGTAAGGGGCACTTTTAATGGATCTCAAGGTCATATGTGTATTGATCTCAAGGTCACAGGTTATAGACCTGAAGGTCACAGGTTATAGACCTGAAGGTAACAGGTGTATAGATCTGAAGGTCACGGGTGTATTGATCTGAAGGTCACGGGTGTATAGATCTGAAGGTCACGGGTGTATAGATCTGAAGGTCACGGGTGTATTGATCTCAAGGTCACGGATGTATTGACCTGAAAGTCACAGGTTATAGACCTGAAGGTCACAGATTATAGATCTGAAGGTCACAGGTTATAGACCTGAAGGTCATAGATTATAGATCTGAAGGTCACAGGTTATAGACCTGAAGGTCACAGATTATAGACCTGAAGGTCACAGATTATAGACCTGAAAGTCACAGTTGTATAGACCTGAAGGTCACAGGTAAGGTCATAAGTGTATAGATCTGTAGGGTGAGATGGTCGATCAAACCACCTGCGTAGAATCATGATACCACAAACACTTTGATATGGGGTGAGGGGCCCTACATTTACTAAAAACGAATATTTAAAAAAAAAAAAAAAAGGAAAAAAGCAGATCCCCAACCCCCTTAGGTTAGAACTGGTTGGATGATCATCACTCCTGTGTATGATCACGCTAACACAAACACAATGAACACAAGGTTAGAATGAAACGTATATTCCACCATCCAAAAGGGGCCCTCCACTTTTCTACGGACAAATTTGTGTTTTTAATGGAAAAAAGTCGTCATCAATGTCATCAGGAAAAAAGTCTAATAGCCCACCCCTGTGATTCCTGAATCCTCTTCTGCGTTGTACAAAATTTAATTTATATGCATGTATCTAGACATATATAGGTTAAACTTAAAGAAACAATTTTGTAAAAAAACGTGAAAATAGTGTAACTTAAAAAATAAAGAAAATAACCTTTAAACTGATGGTTGTCTTGCAATCAGTATTTATGAAAGGTTCTCCACTGACTCTATAATGTATCACAGCTAGTCATGCATAACATCCACAATGGATGAAAGGAAACAAAAAAGGCATCATTTGCAAGAGCTAGACAATAAGAAATTGGTGATTGAAGACCAGTTGTGCTAGTGGTTTGTTTGATTGCAACATAATTGCCTCATCAAGAAAGTAACTGCATTGGCTCATCATCGTCCTTGATGAGAAAATTACAACTAATCGTTAAGAGGGGTTATAGGGGTGAGATGGGCTATTGTAGGGATTGTGTAGAGAGGGTTTAACACTAAAGAATACTGCCCGCCTTGCTTCACGGTGTAAAATGTTTTTCTCTTTATTTTCTGAATTCTGAATGGATCTGCATGTTTTACTTTAATGTCAGGTAAACTAATGCTGTCTTATTAAATGGAGACTGTGATAGAGTCCTATAATTAAGAGAAAATAGTGAATATTTGGATAAACTTGCTCATAACTTACAAAATATTGTATATAATATAAGGAAAACTGCCCTTGGTTGACAGTACAACCCTGTATACTAGGTGGGATGTCAGAAAAATTACAGCCCTCAGCCTAATGGCCTCGGACAGTAATTTCTCGACACCTACCTCGTATTCAGGGTTGTACCATCAATGTCTGTTTTCCTATAGTACTGAAGATGGCGGCCCCTGGGCCCAGGACAGTATCATGCTGTTATCAGAGCTTAAAAACTATATTCCACTTTGCGGTAGGTGGCATTTGCGGTCACTTCTTTTAGATACCGCAAGTAGTTTCAACTTGTGGTTCAGATACCAACATGTTGGTTTCTTGTGCCGCACATAATATATAGAAACTCTATATAAAATGCCAAGTGCCGCAAGCAAGTGCTGCAAATACCGATATTCCACCTTGCGGCGCCCTACCACAAACAAGTTTGCTTGCGTTTTTTCATGGTACCGCCGGCAAATACCACATAGTAGAATATGGCCTTTAGTCACATAGTGTTATACAGCCTTAAGGGAGGTGCACATTGGGGTTGTCAGCTGGGATCTGGGAGGGGCCTTTCACACCTGACACAAGCCTTCCCCTGGTGACGAGGGTTGCGTGGGTACACGGCATTATTAAAGGGCACGGCAGACAGGGACCATGGGCCTGGGGCCATCGGCACAACTAGAAGTGGGACCTTGGGGCCGTTTACACTATGCGACTTGAGCTGCGATATCAGTGTGATATGACTACATCACAGTCAATTTACACACAGGAGTGTTATAATTGATTAAAATTGGCACTGTGGAAGATAATATATATATATATATATATATATATATATATATATATATATATATATATATATATATGTATGTATTATGTGTGTGTGTGTGTGTGTGTTGACATGATATTATCTGTCAAGTGTTTGAAGTGCCTCTGACAGCTTCATTATGATGCTGTTCGAGGCAATTCGAACACGTGACAGATATGATTCCCATATCTCATAGTGTAATACCCCCTTAACCGGCCATTTCAATAAGTAGATATATTTATACTGCGTCCTAGGCCTGCTAAAACTAAACCAATGAGTTTGGGAATGGATTTTATTTATGGGCCCAGGCTTTATATTTTGTAAAATATATTGATATAGGCCTATGTCAAGGACTCACACTTAATTTTAAATGTATATATAAATTGTAAATATCTTGTTATGTCCGTCATAAACTTATTTGAATTAGATATAATTATTTGGACTATGTATATGAAGATCTTTGCATTGCTGGGGGGCAATGAATACTAGCGATATGCTAACCTGTACTCTTAGGATAACTAAACGCATCTAAAAAAAATACAGCGGGGGTAAATAGCACCTATGGGAGGGTTTACTGCGCAGACTCGTGAAAAAGGTATATACATATATGTGAGACACCAGACCTAGATATGCCTCTTAGCACGCCACCTCCTATATCTCC
The DNA here is from genome assembly GCA_936440205.1 of Lepidonotus clava. Classification (NCBI taxonomy): domain Eukaryota; kingdom Metazoa; phylum Annelida; class Polychaeta; order Phyllodocida; family Polynoidae; genus Lepidonotus; species Lepidonotus clava. The sequence goes on along the minus strand of OW387140.1, from coordinate 4,721,818 downwards.
CAAGTCCTACCCCTAGGGGGGGCATTGAGACCAGGGTCTCAAGTATCACTTTAACCCTCGCCCTCTGGCCAAAAGGGGGCATTTCCTAAACCACGCCTCCCTATATGAAGCCCTGCAGTACGGCTTCCGATTTAGGAACTTGTCCCTCTCTTGGGTGGTCAAAGGGAGGACCTTTTTGAGGACAATTCGGCTCTGGCGACCTCTGGCGGCCATTGTTGTCGTCAGATGAGTTGAAATGGAACACCTCCCTCCAGAGGGGGTTGTTTGGGAGGTGAGATGGCTTCATTATCGACATGAGACAGCAGTTTTACATACGGGCATCTCCCACTGGCCCCCCTCTCCACACGCACCTATTTGTTGGCAAATTAGCCGATAGAGGGCGCCCCATTCAGAAGGGCCCTTTAATGCCCTTTAATGCCCTTTAATGCCCTTATATGCCCTTTTTGGCCCACCTTACCCCTCTCCACAAAAGGTAATTACCTAGTCTGTCAAGCCGACCCACTGTTTCCCAAAGTGAGTCAACCTGTACTCAAGCGACTTGTACTCAAGCGGCCATTTTAGGTGAGAATTCCACCCTGTATCCCAACATGCTTTGGGGCTGCTGGTTTATGGCAGGTAGGATCGTAAACCAGCCAGCAGTCCAACAACCATCAAAGGGGTTACCCATGTTAATTATTCAGGGCTAATAAAAAATTTATAACAGATTTGAATCGCCCAGTAAGAGCAATGAAGTATGTGTGGGTGTACAGACCTATTATGTTAGGGTAAATCTGTGTCAGAACCGACGGGGTAATTGCCCTATCCACAGCAGGTTACCAGGATAGTAGACATTGGGTGAACCTGGCCATTGAATCTAAAATCTACAGTATCACTGTCAATATGAATCACTTATTTTATACCCAAGAATATCGGAGTGCATCCTCGGGCATATATATATATGGTTGATTCTCACGAAACGGGGCCACAGACCTGATTTTCATAATTTCATTCGTAAAATTGCATCAATAAGTAATAGCCATTCTATCAGAGCCTCAATGGATGTGTCTTTATCAAACCTTTAATGGGAACCCTACTTTTAAGTGAATTATATGAATATTTTAGAATTTATAGCTTAAAATGTACCATTTTTGACACATTTTTCAACCAAAATCATGTTTTTCATTTAAATCAAGTCATGTAACTTTTTTAAATTTGGGCCCTGCAAATATTCTTTTTTCAGGTATTATAAGCAACAAATTGATTCTTATCGATTGAATAAAATTGGTGTAAATTTTTAACAATTTCCATGTTTTTTCACCAAATTATCTGTTGTGTAGAAAATGCATCATAGTACATATACAAAAAAACTGCAGCCTAATCATATCAAGAAAATAAAACAAATGATCCATAAAATGCATAATAAAATGCAATAATGTATTGGCTTTGTTCATGGACGAAATCACATATATTTATGAAGAACTAATCATTGGGCAACAGAAAATGTAAATCCAGGTAGGGTTGGGGTAGCAAATGCATCATAGTACATATACAGATTAAACATCCCATAAAATTAAAACATGCAAACATTAATGGAAAATATTTGTGTCCAATATAGATTGACCTAATATTATCATATTAACATTAAAATTGGGAAAAAAATCTATTTGATTTTCAAATAGTATCAAATATAATTCCAAAAATAACAGAACGCATCATAGTACATATACGCATCATAGTACATATACAATCAATTAATTGTGTTATAATTCTTTAAAAAATACAAATGGTCAATAGCGAAAGTATGTGCACTAAACTCATGTTTAGATGCTACTTAATGAAACATTTTTGATATTCACAATTTTAAAGAAATTGTTTAAATATGTTAAATTATGGAAATAATAAATGCATCATAGTACATATACAGGTGTAACCATATGCAATTGCATCATAGTACATATACAAAATTGAAGTTATCTCTGAAACTAGTATGTTTGGGCTGCCCTAAAAAGCAAACCTAAAATGATTAAATCAAACACATGCAATGCTTGCAGGAGTAATTTTATGTTTATATCTCTGAAAAGATTAGGTAAAATTATGGAAGTTTTGTTTTATAAATGCATCATAGTACATATACTGCATCATAGTACATATACAAAACTAAAAACCTTAATAACTCAAAGAATTATGAAGATTAGTGTTCCCAACTTTGGGAACGCATTTCAACATAAGCAGTCCTTCAGTCCACAAAGTTTCATCGAGATATTTTCATTTTAAGTTTTTACTAAAAAAATTTCCCCTTGTGGCCCCCATTCGTGAGAATCAACCATTATATATATATATATATATATATATATATAATTATGTAATTTACATACAGACACGTTAAGGCAGCATTCTATATATATAAAAAAAAAAAAAAAAGTGGATCTATACTTGTGATGCCCAAATTCGAAAACACGGGGACAATATTTCTTCATGAATGACATGACATGAGGTAATTAGCGTTGGAAAGTATACTATAGTAACAGACGAGTCACAATTGCATGAGCCTGAACTTGGGGGCAATGCCCTTAAGGTTGAAAGTTGTAAACTTGGCAGGTGTGCTCCCACAGACTGTGAGAGGTGTGTGTGAGAGGTGGGGGGAGTTCCCAGGACCTTTATCAGCTCGGGGCACGGGGTGGTGAAGTGGTCAGAGCGTTCGCTTGGCATGTGGGAGAGCAAGGTTCGATTCTCGGCTGGGCCAAGGTGGCTGCTACACCTCTGTGTGTGTTCTCCCCAGTGGCAACAACTGGGTTATCAAAGGTCTCTAGTAGTCCACCGGCTGTTGTGTGTAGGGCCCTGCCTGTGGGACCATGCACATTAAAGTACACCTGCCTTGGTAAAAGTGTAGGGGTATGGTCTCTACCTTCTCATAGATACGATCATTTCATATATGCGATCATCAAACAGACAGAATTGCCAAGACCTTGTTCTCAACATGATATAACCATAGATGTCGATACGGTGTAAAACCCCAATAACCAACCAACCAGCCTTTATCTGCTAACCTTGGACGATCTCGTGCAGCAGGCACTACACAACCCACCGATCACTCTGCCGTTTCAATCTCCTAAATGTAAGTTTTTATTATATCTTTGTCCTAAACATAAATTAGATAAACTACAACGCATGCAAAACAGGGCTCTAAGAATATGCACTGATGTTTACAACCAACAAGACGTCAGTACCATAGACCTACACATTAACTGTAGAATTGAGACCTTAGAGGATAGGCGACAACGCCAATTGCTGGCCCAAATGTATAAAAACAAAGAGCGGCGAGAATGGCTTGTATTACATGAACGTATGACCAGAAGTTCTAGTAAAATTGTATTTTATCATGAACTATCTAGGATACATAAGTATCAGATGAGTCCTTATAATCAGGGAGTACTGTTATGGAATGGTCTGCCTGACTTTGCCCAGCGAGCAAACAATATTTTGAGTTTCAAAGAGTTTATAACCAAATTAAGGTTTTGATACGTGGCTTTCTTTCAATTATTCTATTGAGGTGTCTCATATTATGTTATATCCTTGCCTACAATTATAGTTACTGTGAGTGTAAAAAGTTGTAATCTAATTAAGTACAGCTGATAGATATCCTGCAGCGACTTGATTTATTACAATGAATCAATCAAATTATGGTAATATACCCCATGGCTGATTCTTAACTTAGACAGCCATTTTCATTTTCTTTATCATTTTGCTTACCAAACTAATTTGTAAATAATATTTGATTGGTTGAATCTTAAATTAGACAGCCATATCGTATCGTATATATCAGTTACCTACATGGAAGAACATTGTGATTTAAATGAATGTGGTTAAATGAATAAAAAAAAAAAAAAAAAAAAAAAAAAAGTTTGATCTCCTAAAAGTTTCCCTGTGCGATCACGTAGGAAGAATAAAGGCCGTATTCCACATACCGATTTTGCTGCCGATTTTGAAAATCGGCAGTTGAAATAAGGGTTGAATATAGTGGTATTATACATCAATAGAAAGATATTACAACACTCTTTTAAATGGTATATAGGATGGAAGGTGCCATGGGATATTCTCAGAGAAAATCAAATAAATATAAAATCGGCAGCATCAAAATCGGTATGTGGAATACGGCTTTAACCCCCCTTAGCCCGCCCCTGCTCTGAGTGACCTTACCTGCTCTTATGGACTCATTTTTCGGTGCGGAGGGAGATCTCGTTGCAGAATGCATTTTTTGGCGAGGAGGTAGCTCTCGTTGCAGAATGCACACCCACCACCCAGAACTAGAAAAGGGTCCAGTCACAAAGGGTGGGGGTAAACATGGGCCTGGGGTAGGAGCCCTAGACAAACATTGAACGGTTCGAGGGTGTCTTGGTTGTTGTGTCTGTGGGAGGATGTTCCTATACACCTTTTTCACGAGTTTGCGCAGTGGATGCTCCCATAGACACCTTGTGCCCAACACCACCTGCCTGGTTCCATAGGGAAACATACCCCAACACCTGAACTATGTTGGGTTTAATATCCAATAGAGTTAAGGTATTATTTACAAGTCGTTAGTTCATCTCTGGATATAGCTGCCATTTGCAGTCTTCCTCCGTCAGACTGTGTGACCAATACATAATCCATAATTGTTCTGGATTATGTAAAGAGATTACACTTGCATGAAAGGATGTTCTTTATTCATTCAATGCATGAGCATACTAATGATAAGATCTTGCGATGACAATGAACAAGGGGTCGGGGTCGGGGTGGCTAACGCCGTTAGGGGTTGGTACTACTCATTGACATTGGCAACACATGGGTTTGAGTCCCATGAGGTGCAGCATAGGACATTTGGATGACCTCTGCACGGAATTGTGGCCAAATGCTCCACACAGGACCACAATGGGAGACCAGACATACTGTTTGAATTGAATCCTGTATAAATAAAATCAAATCAAAAATCAAAAAAATCCATAAGGGTAGGATCTGCTCAACCACACTCAGCCAATGTTCCAGCCAACTACTCAGTCTATCAGCTTCAATATTAACTCCAGAACAAGCTTCCAGGACCAACCTTTCCAGGAAGTTTACTCTACACAGACTAAGAGTGCTCTGGCAAGTGCCACGCGGAACTGTGCTACATAATTAGTCCAGGTCCACTTTTTGAAAAAAAAGAAGAAAAAAGTTTAGTTTTCCCTCCTCCTCTCTTACCCTGGCACTCTGCTACCCCTGTAAAACCTCTCATAGCCCTGCTGGCCCTCTGCTATCCCTGTAAAGACTCCCTCTTATCCTTTATGGATGTCCAATGAGCATGCCAGATTCATGATCCGACCAATAACATCGATGGATTATCTTCGCAGAATACATCGCAGAATATATTGCCGGTTACAATGTTGCTACACCAAGGGGTGGAGCCCCAACCTTCACAACCCATGGACTATACCCTGGCTTTAAACTATTTTACCTCTAGAAAGTCCACTTTTTGGGAATAGAGACTTTTAGTTTTGGATGTTCCTGGATGGGCTAACATGAATCTCATAATATCTCTGTACAGACTGAGGTTAGAAGTGAGGAGACAATCCTGTTCATGGGTATGAATTGACGGGGAATGGTTTGGCAATAAGATGGAAATAGAAGTCACATTGCATTCATTTTTCGTTGCTCACGTTAGATAATTCTGGGGCTGCATCCACCTTTTTACCTATGGTTGTCCATCATTTCCTAATGAGATTGTAATTAACATATAAAGATGTCAAACATATAATTTACATAAGACGGATTTGGTCATTAAGGTCATTGGTTGGGTGATACATCATTTAGACAACGCCAGGCAAGATTTACCTAGACTTATAGAGGAAAGTGGTTCAATGCCTCCCCCCCCGGGTTCCGCCCCTGACATTGCACATGTTTGTAGAATGTGTGACTGCCATCTTTATGTCATTATAGTCATCAAGTTTCTATGGCCGAGAATCCTCAGTATCATGAAATAACATGGCATGCATCTAAAAGAATGAAAACCATCAATGTTCCGAGATTTCTGGAATCTATACTTTTCTTCCAGTATGTAGGATGGGTATTCTTTCTGTTCCCAAGGCTGAGAATGTTCAACGGATATTGACATAACATGGCATAAAACTGGGGGACTGGTTATAAATCCAAATTTTTACTCTAAGTAAGGGGTACATTACTCATTGCGTTGACAGACAAATTACCACTCAAACTACAGACATCTGCCGTAGGAAACATCCGGAGATGGCAGACAAGTCATGGCGCGCCGGAGCTGATGTCCTATCTCAGAAACCTCGACACCTTATCTGTAAAAGAAGGTAAATTAGGGGTAATTTGAAGAAGTACGAGTCACGGACGATACTCAGGTGCTACATAGAGGCACCGGGCATGCTTCAGTGACCAGCACATCCCTGCCTATACTCTTATCACAAACCGGTGGAATTTTCACACACTAAAATAAATTTCTATGATTTGTATATTGGACTCTGGATTGGACACGTGTTTGTTGGGGTCAAGGTGTCTGTCAGAGGGTCCACTGCGCAGACTCCTGGGAAAGGTGTATTGTTCAGGATACGTCTTGGCCGTAGACGTAGCGTCTCAGCGCGTCTCCCCGGCGTCTGCGTGGACGCTGGTGGTCTGTCAGGTTTGTCAGTTTGGGGACCTGTATGTGTGTACAAATCTCTCACCACATTTTTCATGGGTTGTTGATGTCCGGAAGGCGCAAAGTGTAAACTAATCAAATTGCCGGATATTTCTTTTTCAATTATTTCTAACCAAGTCAGATTCATGCAATGCGTAGATTTGTTATATATTCTTAGATAACTTCTGGAATAAGAAACTTTGTTTGTAAAGATGAGTTACGACGACGATGACTTTTTATGCAGACATCACCCTACTTGTCACAGGATTACATTTATCAGGCCGAAACAGCTATATTTTCCTCCCAATAATGCAGATTCTTTCTGAATTTCTATGGAAACAGCAAATAAAGAACCACAGTCAAAACAGTCTTTTACAGCAGGCGCCCTATAAGGAATAACTCAGATGTAAGATGACATATACACACTATTGTGACTGAAATATTAAGTAACACGGAATATTGACTCTTGTCCGTGGGGTCTATGGGTGGAATACGGGAATAGACATGACTGGTGGTCGGAGTGTGAAAGGCATGCAGATCTATTTCAAGTTCGGAGCATTTTATATGGAGTTCTAACGGGATGAGGCTAAAGAAACGCATCTGATCTGCGATTCTACTGCTTCCTTGTCAGACTATACTTATTACCTTGTAGACATTCACATGCAAGCAATACATACTATGCAAAATAGTTTTGGAGATATGTACATATAAGGTGGATGTAGGCTTGATCACACTCGAAGATGAGGACATTATATCGAGGACATTATATACTACCAACTAAATAGGGCTAAGTTACCCAAAGTTTGCAAAACGAGCATCGGAAGACAAAGAAGACTATTCGATGAATCTCCTAATTGGTAAGAGGTCCTTAATATTCCATCAACACTCATATCATGTCCAATGCGTTATTTCCCACAATTAAGGCGGGCAGTATCAACAAAAGAGGTCAATCTTACCATAACAAATAAAAGAAACAGAAGTATGACTAATGCTAGGAACTATCCTAATTTGTGAGAGCTACATGCAAAATGACTTACGTTAATTTTCTTCTTTTTTTTTTACTAATTCTAGGAACTATTCCCATCGGCGAGAGGTACATGTTATTTTCTCTACACACACGCACACACATATATAGTATACCATTCATGTCCAATGTGCCCTCTCCCACGGTGTTTATGAGTCCTGACAGGACACAGCATATAGCGTGTCACAGTGACACCAACTCTGACACCTAACAGAGGGTGTGCCCGCCCCTGTCACTCCCAGACCCGCCACACCCCCTAATGCCTATCATTAATGGTCACTCTAGGTGAAGCTAACACCCAGAGCGCTTCGGTTCACGCCTACAGGCCCGGGGTGAGCCCCGCCCCCAGTTGTCACTGAGTAGGGGGGACACGACACATAGAGGGCGCTTCTCAAGGACAAGATAGGGGGTGCTTCTCAAGGGCAAGATAGGGGGCGCTTCTCAAGGACAAGATATGGGGCACTTCTCAAGGACAAGATAGGGGGCACTTCTCAAGGACAAGATAGGGGGCGCTTCTCAAGGGCAAGATAGGGGGCGCTTCTCAAGGACAAGATAGGGGGCGCTTCTCAAGGACAAGATGGGGGGTGCTTATCAAGGACAAGATAGGGGGTGCTTCTCAATGACAAAGATAGGGGGCGCTTCTCAAGGACAAGATGTGGGGCGCTTCTCAAGGACAAGATGGGGGGTGCTTATCAAGGACAAGATAGGGGGTGCTTCTCAATGACAAAGATAGGGGGCGCTTCTCAAGGACAATATAGGGGGCGCTTCTCAAGGGCAAGATAGGGGGCGCTTCTCAAGGACAAGATAGGGGGCGCTTCTCAAGGACAAGATAGGGGTTGGGGGCTCCCAGAGGGGCACTGACTCTTTTGGTAGGTATCAAAACAAAAGCTGTGCCATTTTTTGTATGAACAATAGTCAGAAATTAGTTTCACGTCAGTCTTGCTAATCTAATAGTCACTTCCCATATAGTGCTTGTCAAATTAATGTACTTTCACTTTGTTTGGGAATTGCAAAGTAAGAGACACAGAAAAAATGCATTGTAAAAGGTCTGAATGATTGTGAGTCGCGCTGTGTGAGTAGGGTGGGCGAATTCCCAAGCAACGACCGACCTATATAAGGAAGCATCACATACAGGCACTTTACTAGCCCTCTGTAGTAATAGATTAGACAAAGTGCATTAAAATTTCAGATTAAAATTTATAAACCCCCCAACCTAGGGGACAAAATTTTGGCATCTTAAAATGAGACGATCTCTGTAAATCTGGTGATTTTATTTTCATTTTTATAAGGGGGTCAGTGTTTGCCACCCCCCCCACCCCCTAGGGCAGTGGCTCTGGATCCGCCCCTGTTATAAAGATTATTATAGGCCCCCCCTTATATAAGTATGCATCACTCTAGGTTCCTCTGTCCTCTAACTGTTGGTTACATCACACTGATTGAGGTCCCTCTAACCTATAATGAAGGCTAGTCAGTGGTTTGTAATTGTTTAGGGTGTACCTGGTATTTTACTCGGAGCTGCTGATTGGCTCTGATTGGTTGCAGATCTAGCAGAGGTGTGAGAGGGTGATCTAATACATCTGATGAGGACATAGAGCAGTGGGTTCACAAAGACGGCTGTTTTTTTTTTATAGTTCAGGGGTCAAAACAGTTAAGGCCCCAGGGCCCGAGGCCCTTTAACAGAGGGTCGGTCCACTGGATTCTCTCACAAAGGCAGGGATGTAAGTTTTCAGATTTTTTCACATCATCACCTTAAATAGAAATTTTCAAACTGAACTCCTTACATTTCGTTTTATGGCATTTTAAGATTATTCTAAATTTCCTCTCTTGGGTTTCAGATTTTTTCATTAACCCTGACTTACATCCCTACAAAGGGGCCCTACTGGCACCCTGGAAATATCTTGAGATATTTACGTTTTCTCTCTCTCCATTTCGGGGTAAAACGTATGGTTCTTGACATCTATGAAGTACAAATAGATAGGGACAAATCCATTTAGTTTTGGTTTTGATACAAATTTAGATATTTAGTATTAGTAACAGAATGGGGTCCCTAGGTTCCAGTAGGAGCCCCTAGATTTACAAATTGATAGGTGACAGGCACTACCCTATCTCCTCGGACAAGACATGCACTGGGTTACTATAGGGCGCCATGTGTAAAGAGCATGATTCTGTACCTAAAGAAAATGATTCTGTGTCTTAGTTCACTGGCATTCCTTATAAGGAAAAGGGGAGGGGCTGTCCCAGATCACTTCCTCCCCCTTCTTGTTTGGTCATCAGCGCCTCTCCTCATCTGTCAGGGGCTCCTCCTGGCTGTCAGGGTTCCCTGAAGGCCATCAGGGGCCCCTCCTGGCCATCATGGACCTCCAAGCAAGGCTCAAGCAGTAAACACTGACTCCCTGCTATACACAATGTGCTCTGACCAGGGAGGGCTGACCTAGCTAGGAAGTCGCCACTCTGTTAAAGAGGTCAGCGCTTCCCTTATATGGCATGGGGTGCATAGGTCTTTTGTCTTTTACACACAGAATAACCCCCTTTACACTTGGCTCCCTATAGGTTTCAGCCTACATCGCACTAGACCGTGATTTGATGTGTTGGGTAGTTTGCCTGCTGAGTTTGACACCAACGCAAGCAAAGTCAGATACCTCAAGGAGGAATGTAGGAAATTGCTCGCTTTGGCTCTTGCATTTGGGAAATGCCCTTTAAACATTAATTTTGTTTACATCAGATGCATAAAAAAATCGGATGGCTATCGATCATTTATGATTTAAACTTTCGACATGAAATAGAAATAAGTCATCTATGTAGTGATATTAACCCCAGATATACACCGTCTAGGCATAGGACTGCTCCCAGTAAATTGTCATTTCAGAAAGTAAACTTTGTACCTTCATTGGTGCGTCTATTTAAATCAGATAAACGTGTCACGACTGGGTAATTTCAAATAACCAGTTACAGACTTCTCTCCAAAGAAAACCAGGAATAAATCAAGGTTTTATGATTGTGTCTGTCGCACTCAATCCAGCTAAGGAGAGCGGAGCTTCCGTGTCAGTATATATATATATATATATATATATATATATATATATATAATATATATATAAGAATTGAAGGGATAAACTGGTGAAACACTTAGTCCTACAAGGACCCTTTAATTGAATTTGTTCGTCAGGGAAGTGTAATTTGAAATCGGTGATTATATTATAGAGAAGGACCGCGGGGGGTCGTCAGAGAGTGGCTGTACGACCCATGGGGATCGTACGCACCTCTGGCTTCGCCCTTGGTACGTGACGATCCCCTATTGGTCGTACAGCCACCCGAGGTCGACCCCCAAGGCTCTTCTATATGTTATCACCCAAACAAAATTTTAATTAACGTTGAGAAGTATGTATATGAGGAGCGGTATGTACGGCATGTGAATATGCACTACCCTTTATACGCACCGCTCGTCGGAAAAAAAAAGAACAAAAAAGCAGTTCACATACCAAGTCAGATGGTACCATATTTACCAGGCCATAAGTATAACCCAACTCGAGCGTACCTGTCAACACATTGAATAAATTGGTTAAATACCTCAGTTTCGTTTTACATAAACATCATTAAGCACCTCATGTCCATAAATCACAAATGATAATGTCGACACCTTATCTGAATGTCCTCCGTGTGATGAATGCTGACGACCTAAAATGGGGCCACACAGTACTAAAAATAGGAAGGTGAATTAACTATACGCTGTCTGTTTGAAGGGTAGGTTTTTCTAGTACTGTTACCTGGTGAATTACCCATGAGGCTGTCACCATGACAACTTACAGGTACCTGGCCTTAAGGCCTTATCCCCCTGGGCGTGGACTTACGGCCGTATTCCACTACACGATACTTGCCACAATATTTATGGAAATTCTGCTGATGTTTGGCAAAAAAATCCAAAGATCGAGAGTCACTCGATTTTTGGTAGAATCCCAAGTTTCCTAACTAAGGAAACTGAGGCTCACGATCTTTGTCATTCTTAAAGTTGTGAGCAAAAGATTGTGAGAATTCCTATCAAAATTTAGCAAAATGTTCCCAACTCTTCATGATCTTTCCTACCTGAAATGGACACACTCACGATATTTATCCCTAAAACCTCACGGTCTTAGGCAGTTTTGTCTGTCTCCCAGTGGAATGTCGCCTTTAATCAACCGAGGAGTCCCCCAGTTAGATCAATCTCTCACATAATTACCGCTCTCGTGTTTGCCAGGAGAGCAGGGGCAGGGGGAGAATTATGTTTTATTCTTTTCTCCAACCATAAAAGTGTCATCACTAGAGGTGTCGTAGCTTTAGGCGCAGCGGGCCTAGTTTAGGCCTAGTTTAGGCACGAGTCTATAAGGCTCAGCAGGTGGGGCCATTATGGTGAAATATGGTATACCGCACACGAGGGCCTCGAATATCAGCCAATCAAATGAAACCGGAACTACATGGATTTTGACCGGAACTAGTTTGTGAAACCATGCTAAAGAATTATATTTCTCATGTATATTAAATCTCTTAGGGATGCAATTTGATTACTTCAGTCTTTTTTAGTAAAATTAGGGCGAAAATAACACCTACCCAAATCAATACATTGTATTTGAAGGAAGCATGAAGAAAAACATGCATGTTCGTTATACACCTTTTTCATGAGTTTGCGCAGCAGACCCTCCCATAGACACTTTGTACCCAAAACCTCCGGCCCAGATCCAAAAGAAACTATACCCCAAGTCTTTGGTTCAGACAAAATTCGCTAGCCCTTGACACCTTGTATACCCAAAACCTCAGTCCCTGCTCCATAGGTAACCATACCCCAACTCTTTGGTTCAGACCAAATCCGCTAGCGGGGCGCCACACCAATGAAACGGTTTTATACTGAACTGTGAATACCATATGGCAGGCATTAAGCCTTTACACTTAAGGGACAGAGGTGTTCGATTCGCATTGGTCATAAAGCTGGTGGGACAGAGGTGTTCGATTCGCGCCGTTCGCCGTTTGCTGAAGTTGCCAATTCTCAGCGCGTCAGATGGACCGACGACGACGTCGGTGAGTTCTCATCAGCCTGTCCTAGTCGTCAGTAAAGGACGTGTCACCTGTCGGCCTATACCTGTGTCACCTGTAGGCCTACCTGGGGACCACTACTCCCCTACTACCAGCCAGGTACAGGTATATAGTACAGGTAGACCACCGTGACGGACGCTCAGGTAGATAGGGTTGTAGTCCGCCTCCTCCTCCTCCTCCTGCCCGTTCCGCCTGGCTGCACCTGCCGTGGACACCTATATACCTGCACCAGCTATACCGACCAGGTAGGCTGCAGAAGGAACACCTGTGTGTCTACCTCTAGATCTCAGGTGGGCCCAGGAAGCCTACAGAGGGATACTGAGACCAGCAGGAGTACATCTACCCTCCCAGGCAGGATCTCTCCCCTCTCTTAGGTGGGCGACAGAGAGATACTGAGACCAACAACAACACACCTACTTTGCCAGGCAAGAGACATAACACCAGGATCTCTACCTCTAGGTCTTAGGTGGGCCCAGGTAGCCCACAGAGGGATACTGAGACCAGCAACAGTACCTATACCTCTGTCAGGTGGCCAACGGAACACCTGTATCTCTACCCCTCTCTTGGGTAGGCTCAGGGAACCTACAGAAGTAATCGTAGACCAGCAACACCTGTATCTATACCTCTCTCAGGTGGGCAACGGAACACCTGTATCTCTACTCCTCTCTCAGGACGGCCCGGGTGACAACCTACCCTCCTCCTGTACCTATACTGCTATAGGCCTGGCGGGAGGGCACCCGCCCACCTGGATCTCCCGTCTCCCCCTGCAGAGCCCGTCTAGCCACCCTCAGATCTCATTCAGTCATTGTGGTACCCCCCTCTCATCTGTAGGGGTCGTGGGGAACGGAGGCCTTGCATCGGAGATACTGAAGGCTAGAGGTGTGTCACTGTGTGTGGGCAACGACCATCTCCTGACGGCCTGTGGTGTGGTGTACGTTAAGACAGGAGTGTCAGGGAGGACAGACACACTGCAGCAGCATCAGACTCCTATGTGATCATTGCATGAGAGGAGAGGAGCGGATGGACGTGGCCGCAGTGTGACAGGGTGTGAGGACAGTTACCTGGTTGTCCTGGGAGTTTGAGATCAGAGGTAACCGCCGTACGAGCCACACACAGACACACCTATCTCCTGTCACTCCAGGCTGGGCTGCTACTCCCCTCTGGACGTCTCCCTGTGCCAGCAACAGGGATATCAAAGGCTCCTAGTGGGCCACCTGCTGTTGTGTGTAGGGCCGTGCTTATGGGACTTTACACATCAAAGGAGCCCTACCTCGGTAAATGTGTAGGGGTATGGTCTTTACTTTCTCATAGATTCAACCATCACAGACAGAATTGTCAAAACCTTGTTCTTGCCATGATATGACCATAGATGTTGATACGGCGTTAAACCCCAATGACCAACCAACCAACCAGACAGACACACCTATCCCCTGTCACTCCAGGAGATTGACATACCTGTAATTAAGGACCACCCCTCCAGGTAATAACATGACGTCCACCACACTGGAGTGGCGCTATGGGCCGTAATGACCATACTATTCACAGAAGGAGTCACTCTGGCACCACTGACGATCTCACCGAGAACCTCATTACGACGCGCGGAAGTAGGGGGCGCGGTGGAGAATGACACAGGAGTAGCCAGTGGCCAAACTGCAGCAGCAGCAGATTCCTCCGTAGTGATTGCACGGTAGACACATATGGCCGAGGTGTGAAAGGGTGGCCCGTGGCGTATGGATAGCGCACCCATCCCCCTGGAGGTTTAAAACTTAAAGGGAGGGGGCGGGCGTCACATCAAAAGGGACCCCTCAGGTGAAAACTCCCTCCAGTCGTCGCCTTGGTAACCGATGTAGGCGTCCCCTACCTAGGAGTACCCTCAGGACAGCGTCCGTGCGGGATTTATTATACACGTTCCCGTTGTAGCTGCCCGTCCATTTGGGATTTATTATCCAGGTCCCCGTTGTTGCTGCCCTTAAGGTAGGTTCCCTTTGGGGATGGTTATGTCAGTTAACACATCTGTATACGTCCTTTTAATACTCTGTTAAGCCCCATACCCACTGGGCGATTCTGACATAGTCGGCCGATTAATTGGTCCTCTTCTGGTAGAATCGGCCGATTAAATACTGATTCATATCACACACATGTATTTCAATATTGCATACTAACTGCCAATCAGAACTGGCTGAGAAATCGGCTGAATCTATTGGTAATAGTTGGCTGATTTGTGCACCGATTCATCCTAGTTGGTATGGGGCTTTAACTCTCATTGTTTTAACACTACTGCCCCTAGAACACACGGCCTCTCGGCAGGCCAGTAAAGGTGTCCCCAAGACCCAGTGCACAACATTTATTTAAGTGGGACGACCATCCCTTTACTTTTTTTTTACAACAAGCCGTAAATCCTTACAGCTGTGTCACACGTTTTTATTTCTTATTTTCTTAGGTGTTTTCCTTCAGTACAACAAAGCAGGCCCTGTGTGTGATATAATATACTGTCATTTACCCACTGTTTACTCTAACCATCCAGGTATAATGTGAGTCTGAGTGAATGTCTGAGTTGGGGATTAAAGTCCTGTACCCACTAAGTGATTTTCACATAGTCGGCCGACCAATTGGCTCTAAAATCGGCCAATGCTATCACAATAATCAGCCGCTTTTTGCATATCACCAATCAGTATGCAGTATTGAAATGTTTATATATATGATACACTGAATTGGTGCTCAAATCAGCTGATTGTTTTGGTAAAATCAGCCGATTTTAGCAACGATTAGTTGGCCGACTTTGTCAAAATCACTTAGTGGGTATAGGACTTAAGGCCCCATACCCACTAGGCGATTTTGACCAATATCGGCCGATTCATCGTCACCAAAATTGGCCTACTCTTCCAGCAGAGTCGTCTGATTTTTGCACCAACTCATATCAAACATGTACATTTTAATATTGCATACTGATTGGTGATCTGAATCGGTGCAAAAATTAGACAATTCTACCCCTAGAATCGGCTGATTTTAGCACCAATCTGTCGGCCGATTGTGTGAAAATCGCCTATTGGGTATAGGGTTTAAGTCCCGCTTATATTCTCCCTCATCCAATAATGACGGGTGGTGGTCTCCGTCTATGTAGGTTAAGTCGGTAGGGTCGGGGGACCATGAAAGAACACATTATTGGGAGAGTGTTATATTTGGACCCTTCACGTTTGGAGCACATCTTGTCCTGTGTGCTCACGGATTAAGGACGGCCAAAATATTTGTTTGACCTGGAATAAAAATGTAACGTGGTGTACGGTGGCATGTACAGTTGTATGTATATCTCAACAGTTAAGGTTGTATTCCCCCGTCCGATTTTACTCCCCTTTTCGAAAGTCGCCCATAGGAATATGATCCAATTATAGCCAGGTTACATATCATTAGAAAGGATTTGAAATTGCCTTTCAAATGGTTTGTAACATGCTGTAATATTTCCGTGAAAATTCAGAATTTTCTAAATTTTCAGTTGTCAAAATCGCCTAGTGGTAGGCCTACACACACTTCAATATAAATCTTCCCACTCACACAGCCGTCTAGGTTCGTACTGCCTGGTACCAGGAAGATTAGATCCAAACCTTACGTCTGGCTTTGGAGTTCAAATACTTAACATTTCTGAGGTAGTCTTGACATTAGCTTTTCTTAGGATGTTTTGTTATGGACTTCGCTTACTTTCATAATATTATTATGACCAGTAAGGTTATATCTTGCTCTTATGTCTAGCTTTAGAGTTCAAATACTTAGCAATGCTGGCTTTTCTTGGGTGTTTTGTCATGGATTATATCTAGACTTTATTTCTGTCTTGGGAATTTAAATACTTTTTCACTATCTTTTGTTGGGAAGTTTTGTTATGGATTTCACTGACCATCATAATAATATGGATTTCACTGATCTTCATACTATGACGTTGGGTTTTCTTGCGTGTTTTTTTTCTAAAGATTTCACTGACCTTCATAATATTATGAATCAGAGTCTGTGGTCACAAAACGAGGACTTTTTCTCGTCGCCACCTCTCAGGTCCGATTTATGAAGCAGTCAGTAGAGGCTCGTATAAAAAGGTCCCTGTGACCGAGATTTTTGTTGGGAACACTATTCAGATATCATATTATTAGGTCAGGGAGACAGAACACGTGCTACCTTTATGGTGTCTATATGGTGTAGTCATATATGCAACACATTAAGATGTCCATACGTAAGTATCCTTGAGTAGTGTCCGCAATACAGAAGCAGGGTTATTTAGAAGCTTCTTCAGAAGTATATTTAATTCAAAATACTACAGGGGTGGGTCCATGGAGGTGGGGGGGGGGGGGGGTCCTAGGGGCCCTGGCGGTCTTGACCCCCCTTTTGGTAGAACCCTAAACTACAAAGAGGGGAAAATGTCACACATACATGAGATATACTGCAGTTTTAGAACTCAGAGTGGTCAGAAAGGGGCTGACAGATCTAGACTTATTGCTGATGAATGGGAAATATTCAAGTTATATATTATTTCAAATTTGTGTTTACATTCTTGATTTCTCCCTTGTTTCCTAAGTACCTTGTGCTTATGGATATTTACATGCTGATCACCAAAATGTGGTCACGTGACCCTGTTTACATAAGCTCTATACATATAAGCCTCCCAATTAGTAATTTATTTTCTAAAGGTTTTTATAAGTAATAATCATCACGTTTTCCCTTGCTTTTCAGAGTTATTACACTTATAAATATGAAAAATATATACAGGATCACATTAATTCATTACAATATGGCTCATTTCATACACATTTCAAGTACCGTTCAGCCTATGTCAATGATGGTATCTAAAATAGATCCTTGCCAATTTAATGTCTTACCAACTCTAGATCTGAACAGGGAATAACCAGCAGTAAAGATATGAACCTCCTAAACTGACGCTACAAATTGGAGTTTCTTCAGTACTCCCGCTGACGGTTAAAATTGAAATTATGGAACTTTAAACCAGGTTTAATGGATTTTAATGGTCGACTGTTGAAGGAGAGGTCGTGCGGTTATATTTGATTGTAAAAAGGGCCCTGAGACTGAGACAGTCTAAAAACTCTATAGGTCTGGTCAGTAAGCAGCAGCTTATTTTCTCGCGTCTTTGGTGAGGTCGCGGGTATAGATCGAGTTTAAGTTTTATTCTAATTGTTACATTTAGAGTCAGGTTATATACATTATAGATTTATATAATTTTCCTGATATGACATGTTTAGTTTGCTAAAAATGATATGAAACTGGAAAAGTTAAACAGTCTAGATATCGAGGGGTGGATGCTGGATTTCAGAAAGGAGGAGACCACATAATAGGCTAAGTACTAAAACATTGTGGATTCACGGGAATCAGGCAACATATTTTACTCTGTGTCAAGAGTAAGTCCCAACCAAAAGGGGGGGAGGGGGTCAGGACCCCCTGGTCCCGCCTGGACCCCCCTGGATCCGCCTCTGGATCATATGGCAGAAACCTCTTAAAGTTTTTGAGAAGTTTCTCACTCCACAGATCTATAGGCGCTATATTAAAGGTAGGTCATCCATCCTGAACACTCCCCATCCCATCATCCCACCTCCCTCCACTGCAGCTGATCAGACATTCTGGTCATGCGCAGAGACGACACTCAGCCCGGGACGCGCCACCTGGTGGTGATAAACGTCAGCTCCTCTCTGGGTGATAATAGAGGAAAATACCCCTCTGAGGGTCGTAAAGGGGAAGTTACGCACCGCTCACCTCTCTGGGTGCAGGCTGGGACGGTTTGACTGGTCCTACGGCCTTTGAGGGGTGTCTCTGATTGACAGACTCCTGATTCACTGTCTCCTCTCTTACTGCTATCTTTTAACACGTGTGACTTGTACGAGTGACTTGGGACCTGCTGCTTGCGACCAGGGTCTTTAATAGACCTGTCCCCTTTTGGATGTATTGCTGGCATGATACAGAGGTCGGACATAATTGCAGTTTTTGCAATGTCAGGCACTGATACAAATCTGAGTGCATGAGTTAGTACTTGTGTTTTCTAAGTCAATAAGGTGTTGATAAATGAGGATGAATTACTATTTTCTCTCAACTAGGTAATTACCTCCATTTTAGGTGAACCAAAATAAGGTATGTTTTTGTGTTTTTAGGGTTGGACATTGTTCGCAAGGCCGAAGGGCTTTAACCCTGTTCTGTTGTACTAATGGCTTAGTACTTTTAATATATTGTCATGATATATAATCCAACAAGGATCAGGCTTAGCAAGTCTACTTCTAGTCTACTTCTAGGAGAAATATCTTACGCTCCTAGCGCCACCTGTTAACCAGTATAAAAGGCGCTGCAAGGTAGGGAGCGAGGAGTTAGTTGGTTAGAAGTTAGTAGTCACTTAGTTTAGTGAGAACATCAGCTAAACATGTTTAGCCAAGGAGTTATACCTGGAGTAAGTACATCGGCTCCGTGTAACAGACTGGAGTTTACCAATACCCACTACCTCGGACATAGGATTGTGTTAGAGCTGAATACTAGAATGGTCTAGAAGGTGTTGGAGCAACTCGTGTTCTAAATGTGGTTGATTGCTGATAGGAGATGGGAGGTGGACTGATGAAGACTTATACATGGTGGCTTTGACTCGGGATGAGATGTTTACTGAATAAAACCCTTTCATATTAAGAAGCTCCCTCATCGTTCATTTCTTTTGAACTATTGGGAAGTGAATGGACAAACTTTAAACGCGGTCTGAATTACTCAGGCATTCTGGAAAGCAACTCATGAAGACTTGGATATACACGAATCTTACGCAGTCTTAAATAAACATTAACAATAGTTCATTTGGTGGAGATTACCCGAAACATGACTTGTGCCGTTTTGCTCATCCTTGATGTCAGCCACCGGTGATTTTGAGGCTTCCTCTAACCCCAAGCCTCAATCTTTGCGGCCCGCAGGACACGATGTGTCAACATCATATACAGGGAATGTGGAAAACCGCCACCTGGTAGGTAATTCCTTAGACGGGGATGCACAGAGACAGGAGGTCGCAGCCAGACCCAAGCAGCTCTGCCCCGAAGGTGCACAAAATTACCAAACCCGTGGCAAAGGTAAACCATTTCCCTGGCACCTAGGGTCCAAGGATAGGCCGGTTCTTGACGAAGGACTTGAAACCCTAACACACTCGGGACGAGTTGAAGGGAAGAACCGTCTCACGGAATATCAGCAATATTGGAACCCAGGGTACGTACCACCTACGGACCAAGAAACTGGTACTAGCTCTCGCTCCACCTGTGAATCTGATGTGAACAATCCGTGGTGTAACCAAAGTGTTCCTTATCGTTTACTACCCGCAGCGGGAGGTGAAGGCGAACAGGAAGTTTCCAATGGAGAAAACCTATTTTCTTCAGGAAACCTAAAACAACGACAAAACACCGCGGATAACTCCAGCCCATCAGGGGGAAAACGCCCCGAAAATCCGGTAATCCTACCTGATGGGAGCTCTCTCACCTATCCATTACCCCAACGACTTGAGTTTATCAGTCACCCACTGGTAACACCAACTCACCCCAACCCGGGGGCGTCCATTCCTTATTCCACTGTAGCTAAAGGAAAAACAGTGGGAGGGGATAGGGGAGTGGGAAGGGAAGCAGAGGGAAACAGCGAGAAAGTAGGCAATTTACAACCCTATCGATTAACTTACGGTGTAGAAACGAACTTAGACCAAGCTGGTAAAAGAGCGGAAGCTCAGGCCTTTGATCCAGCCGAAATATTAAAGCAGTGGGCAGACTCAAGCCCCGAAAAGCACATAGATTTAGAGAGGCTAAGCGATCAGGATAGTGAAGAAAATGTAACGCTTAAAGCACAAGATTTTAACACTCTAACTCATGAATTGTATGAAGAATACGAGGACGAGTACGAGGAAGAAAATAGCGAGACAGAACAAGCAGCCGCAAATGTCAGAGGGGGTAGTCCTGATAGAAAATTAGCTAGAGAAGATAAATCAACCTCGTCTTCATACGAACTTATTACCGAGGATGTTTTAGACACAGGTAAGAAAGCTAAACTAGAGAGTGAGGACGAAATTAGTGTAGAGGAAATACCTGTGAAAGAACAGTGGGACGATCACGATATACAAAACCTCCACGAAAATAATATGGCGGAAGGAGGCGTTCCTTTGATGGATCTAGTAGAAGAAAGAGAGGATAGAGATCAACGCCAGCAACCCGATGAAGGGGGAGCTGGGGGTGTAGATCTGGGGGCATGGCATCCTAACCATGGGATGGACCCTGGGGGACCTCAACAAAACAATGGGAATGGCCAGATCCTAATCCAGCAGCCGGACCGAGGCGTGCAGGCAGGACTTATTCCTCCTCTTAATCAACAGGCCCAAGGAGGCCAAGGTAATCAGGCCAATCCTCCCCTTAATCAACAAGTTCAAGGGGGCCAGAACGATCAGGCCAACCCTCAAGGACTTATTCCTCCTCTTAATCAGCAGGTCCAGGGAGGCCAGGATAATCAGGCCAACCCACAAGGGCCTAACCCTCCTCAAAACCTTCTCAACAACCCTCCTCAAAACCTTCTCAACAACCCTCCTCAAAACCTTCTCAACAACCCTCCTCAAAACCTTCTCAACAACCCTCCTCAAAACCTTCTCAACAACCCTCCTCAAAACCTTCTCAACAACCCTCCCCAAAACCTTATTAATAATCCCCCTCCGAATCAGCCCAATCTGGGGATAAACCCTGGGGGACTCCAGCAACCCGGTGCAGGGGGAAATGGTGGTGCGAATCCGGGAATACAGCAGCCTAATCCTGGGGTAAACCTTGGGGGACTGCAACAAAATGATGGGGGAGGCCAACCAGGCCAACAGCCCGGCCGGGCCGTGCCAGCAGGAGGTGGGGTCGATCAAAACCTGCTCCCTCACCTATTGCAGGCGATGGCACTCGCAGCCAATCTTAACGCAGGCCGAGGAAGAGCGGATAACCAGCAGGGTCAGCAAGCCCCAGCAGGCCAGAATAATCAAGCAAATCCACCAGGACCCAATAACCCTCCCCCGAACCAGAACAACAATCCTTTCCTTAACCAACTCAACAACCCCCCAAACCCACCGAATCCTCCACCGCCCGGACCACCAGGTCCGCCGGGCCCACCAGGTCAGAACAACCCTCCAAACCCACCGAATCAACCAAATATTTGGGAAATTCTACCACAGTTGGGTCTGGCACTGGGGCAAACACCAGCGCCAGTGCGTGAAACGACTCACAGTGGTCACCAAAGGGGACCAAACATTAGGTTACCGTGGTTTAGTGGAAAAGAAGACGAGCAAATAGAAAAGTATTTCAGGGAATTAAAACGACTGAAAGCTATCTATGACTGGTCGGACGCCCACCTCCTGAATATGGCGCTGTTAGGCCTAAAGGGAAGGGCCGACGACTGGGCAGGAGCGTTAGCTGAAAGTGAGAAAGACTCATTTGAGAAGCTAGAAGCCCAAATGACCAAGATCTTCGGTGATCGAAGAGCTAAGTGGCAGAAACACGCAGAGTTCTGTGGCCTTAAACAAGGAAAAGACCAGAGCGTGATCGAATTTGCAGGTGTTCTGAAACAAAAGCAAGTTAAAGCAGAGGCGAGTGAAAGCATGATGTTAGCTGTGTTTTTAGAGGGATTAAAACAGGGCGTAGCCAGGCAAGTAGCTATACTGGACCCTAAGTCGTTCACCGAAGCGGTGGATTGTGCAACGAGGCTAGAATCGTTGGACAAAGGCAAAGGGGGAACTAAAATATCTAATGCAGTGAGCGAACTGGCTGGAAGCCAAGAATCAGAGGAGACCGCGGCCCTAAACTCCATCTCCGAACGATTTGGAGTGGTGCTGGCCCGACTGGAGGCCGCTCCATGGTTCCAGAAACCAAAGCCAGGGCAAAGCGGGACTCCCCAGAGTGGTGGTAACTTTAAACAGCAAGGTTATGAGAGAAAAGATAGGTACGAAAACCAGAAAGGTGAAAGAAATTCAGATCAGAAGCCTAAATCCAATATCGCCCCGAACAGAGAGGCAGATAAGGGAAAGAATCTGCCAACTCAACAGAAAGTAGAGAGACCCAGGTTGCCTTTTGATGAAAGTAAGTTTTGTATCATTCACCAACAGCATGGTCACTCTACAGAAGCGTGCTTGTGGTTAAAGAATAGGTTGAGGGAAAAACCCCCGCGGATCTACAAAGATAGCAAAGCCAGTGGTACCGAACAAAAGAATCAGGGAAACTAGAGGAAGGGTCCGTTCATTCCACGATAGAATTAGGCGCAGTGGACGGACCGGCTAGGAGAGAGATAGGAGACGAAGCATTTTTCTTAACGTTAAGATTTGATGATCAGAAGTAGGTTAGATCTTTAGTAGACACAGGAGCGAGCGATTGCTTCATGTCCACCCATTGTAAACGACAGATCCCTAAACAATGCATTTTAGATGAATGGAAGGTATCGAAGGGAAACATCAGTTTGGCAGACAACTCGTCTCAAGTAATACTAGAACAAATTAGATGTAAGTTTTCAATCCAGGGATCGGTGGTCTGCTATGATTTCAACATAGTGGACGATCTATGCCACCTAATAGTAATCGGGAGAAACTTATTAACAGTGCTTCGGTCAGATTTATCTCTACCAGGCGCAAAGATAGAAGTGTTTTGTGGAAACCCTATAGTTAGCAAAGAAACAGTGAAAATTCCGCCGGGAAATGAATGCATCATACCGGTAACCACTCGAGAGCCGCTGGGATTAGACTCACCGGTAGCTTACTGCGCACCGGCGGTAACCGCACCAGTCCTAGTGGAGGGGTGCGTGAATACGGTGGGAAGCCAGTGGTGGATCAAAGTCATGAATCCGCTAGATGAAATGCAAGAAATCACTCCCCAGGAAGTATTAGCTTTTGCGGAAGAATGCGCAGTGCCTGAGGTAAACCAAAATCAGATAGAGGAGTTCCTAGACTTGTGTTATCTAACTAAAACAGAGACCCCAATGTCCATCTGTAGGATTTCTGTAGAAGTAATGAAAGACGCAGTGCAAATGGAAAGCCAAACCTCTGAGGAGAAATCCCGAGGTAAAATGGATGAAAATGTAAGTAAAATAGATCTGACCGAGTCGTGCTTAAACGAAGAACAACAGGTAAGGTTTAGGCAAATGCTTAATAACAATAGAAATGCACTAGCGTTCTCAATGGAAGAGTTAGGTCACTGTGAAATAGCGCCGATGAGAATCATTGTGGATGAGTCGCAGGGAGTCATAAGTTCTAGACCATACCGATACTCTCCACAGAAAATGGATATCATCGATGAACAGGTTAGGCAACTCATAGATATAGGTGTCATAGAACCCAGCGAATCGGCTTGGCGAAGCCCGCTGGTGGTAGTGCAGAAGAAAGATGGCAAACCTAGGCTCTGTACAGACTTTCGCATGCTTAATCAAGTCACTTTTAAGGATAAATTCCCCATGCCCACGGCTCGCTCGCTTTTCCTATATATGGCTTACAAGAAACCCACTATGTGGACAGCTTTAGATCTGTTGAGCGGCTATCATCAGTGTGTAATCGAAGAAGACAGTAGAAAATATACCGCTTTTGAAACCCCGATGGGTGTGTATCAGTATAAGCGTGTCCCATTTGGCTTAGTTGGCGCACCTTGGCAGTTTACCAAGGTAATGGCCATAGCGCTAAAGGGATTGATTCCTAGAACATGCTTAGCATATTTAGACGACGTAATTGTCTACGACACTACATTTG
The DNA here is from genome assembly GCA_936440205.1 of Lepidonotus clava. Lineage (NCBI taxonomy): Eukaryota > Metazoa > Annelida > Polychaeta > Phyllodocida > Polynoidae > Lepidonotus > Lepidonotus clava. The sequence continues at coordinate 4,697,368 of OW387140.1, read as the reverse complement.
AAGAACACCTGGCGAGCGTTGAGGTGGTTCTCCAAGCTTTGGCGAGAGCTAATCTTAAACTGAAACCGTCAAAGTGTGAGTGGTGCCGCAGTGAAATCAATTTCCTCGGCCACGTAGTAAACGCGGAAGGGGTAGCTACACAAAGGGTAACCACAGAAAAGATTACAGCCTTTAACCGTCCACATAATGTGAAAACTATTAAATCCTTTCTGGGACTGTGTAACTACTACCGATCGTTTGTCCCTAATTTCGCTGATCTAGCAAAGCCTTTAAACCGGCTGCTAAAGAAAGAAGTCTATTTTGAGTGGACAGAGGCCTGCGAGGAAGCGTTTCAACAGTTAAAGAAATTGCTGACCTCGCCACCCTTACTAATTCATCCAGATATAGGAGGGCATTTCTATCTACTAACTGATGCATCAGACGCCGCGTGCGGTGCAGCGGTTTGTCACAAACTAGATGAAATCTACCGTCCGGTTGCTTTCTGGGGATGTACTCTCCGGGACGCCGAATTAAATTACTCGGTAACAGAAAAGGAGGCTCTGGCAGTAATTAAAGGCATTAAGAACTATGAGGACATGTTGCAGGGAGCTAAAATCACAATAGTGACTGATCACAAACCGTTGATTCCCCTGCTACAGAGTGCCTACAAAGCCCCGTCAGCCCGGCTGAGACGGTGGGCTTTAGCGTTATCAGATTTTGATTTTGAAATCATATATGAGCCAGGAGCGACTCATTTTCTACCGGACTATTTGTCTAGAGTCTATCATGAGCATGTCCCAGGTGAGGAATATGAGCCCGCTGTGGGATGTGAGTTATTTGAGGCCGAAGTTCAGGATGAAGAGCTTTCTGTGGCTACGGTATTAAACGCGCAACTCCAAGATGCAGAGTGCGCGCAATTGATAGACTACCTGCAGGACGGAGACCTACCGACAGATCCCCTTGAAGCTAGGCGAATAATGGACCAAGCTGATTTTGTAGGAATGGTAGCACCGGGGGTACTATGTAGGTTCAACGTCAAAAGGTATAACAAACACCAAGACCAACTGGTCAGACTAAAACCTCGTATGATAGTTCCAGGAAAGTTAATTCCCAAAGTCCTGAGACTATTACATAATGACATCTTGGCTGGGGGACATGTAGGGATCAGTAACCTCACTACCAAAATCTCTGATAAATTCTACTGGCGGAACATGAACGCCGACATAGTAGACTATGTGAAAGCTTGTGAGACCTGCTCTCTGAGGAGACGGGTGATTTCATCGGGCCACTAAAGAGGGCTAGGGATGGGTCAAAATATATCATGACCTTCATAGACCTACTAACAGGTTGGCCGGAGGCTTTCACCACGAAAGACTCCACTGCGCAAACCGCGGCCAACTGTTTCCTAACCGGGATAGTGTGTCGGTATGGACGGGTAAACCGTCTGCACACAGACCGGGGAGCGGCCTTCCTCTCAGGGCTATTCAGGGAAATCACCACCCGACTAGCGTGCAAACAAACGTTCACTACCGGGCGAATGCCGACTGGCAACGCTCGAGTAGAAAGACTACATAAAACCATTGAAAACCTGATTGCTTATTATATCCCTGACGACCACTGTAATTGGATCGATCTACTTCCCATTGCATTATGGACAGTTAGATCCACAATCAGTGTACGGTCGGGATACAGCCCGCATACCTTGCTGTTTGGCAGAGATCCAATCAGTATGGGAATGCCTGAGCAGGGAACAATTCCTGAAACGCTGAATGACTGTGAATTCTTCATGCAAACAAAGGACAACATTGCTATGTTTAAGAATATGGCTGAAAGGGTAGTTCAAAACTACGAAAAAGATCTGAGGCTGCGAATTGATGAGCGGGCGCGGCCCACTCAGATGTACGAAGGTGATATGGTATACATGTACGACCCTTTAGCTAGTGAAAATAAAGCGTCTAAGTTCTCAAACAGGTATACTGGGCCATTCAGGGTAATTGAAACAAAAGGAGACCACCTTGTTAGACTAGTGTCTTTAAAAACTGGAAAACAGGTCCCACATCTAGTAAACATTTCAAAACTCAAACCTGCACATGGGCCTTGGTCTCCCGCCGTCCCTCATAACATTCCCAAACTGGTGAGAGAAGCGAAAATCACTAACTCAAAAGGGGCAGATCCTGACCGAAACCCTGAATTGCATCACACTCCGACGGGTGAAATCGCTGAGGAAGATGGCGAAATAAGGGGTGCTGAGACTGAAAACTCAACGGGAACGACCGGTCCCCGTGAGCATGATGCAGTTCCTATGACCAGGAAGGTACCTACACAAAAACCTGGTCCAAGTCCCACTGATTTAGCAGAAACAGATGGGCAAATCACTGATGGTCAGGGCACCAGCACGGACACCGCGCTGTCAACAAACTTATCCTTTGTTCCTAATAAAGCCGCCTGTGAACGGGGAACAGCTGGCGCTAATGGACAGAGGAAACGCAAACGAGCTAAACGAAGGGGCAAAAGCCAGCCGTTGGAGGGGAGATCCCCTCCAGGCAACAACAAGCCCATAAAACTACCCTGCGGTGATGTACCGACCTTGGATACATCGGAACAGAGCCCAGAAAAAACAGTAAAGGACCATGTCCCGACGAAAGGTGGCTATAACCTACGTCGGAACCGCCGCCCTAACTACGTCGCTCTGTCCAACGGTGGGGAAAGCGACGACATGGATGATTAATGCAGGAAATTTAGCCGCCCTGTGAAAATAAAGGTTCGGCGGAGCGGCACCGTTAGCATCAGCGCTAATGGAACAGGTGGTCTACCTCACGGCCACCTTGCCGCGCCCAGGGGCGTGGCAGAAAGGGAGGGTGCGCACGCCAAGAGAGATGCCAGTGGTTTGGCGTCATCTCTTGGGACCGGACGCAAGCGTTCCCCCCCCACCTGAAACAAGATACAGCTCCAAATATGGAGACGGCATGGACAAGCGGATCGGTTATAATTTCGTGGGATCCGCGCCGATCCACCAGTCGGTCCGCAACTCTGCTCCTAGACGGTCACCTCTGCTGCAGGTGATTGTGCGCGCAACCCAGCCCGGGAGGAAACGGAGATAGATATTGATTCTATCTCTGAACAGAAGTTGGAGATAGAAATTGTTCAACTTCCGACTTCTCCTGGAAGGAGCAGAAAGAGAACTTAGCTGGGACACTGATCCACCGACTCATGGGGAACTGTCTAGCCCTCCGGCCACATAGCAATCCAAAGGGAACCACTACTTTCCCTGCGGACACGGAGGGAAGGATCATCGTCCCCCTGAGAAGGAAACGGATTAGCCGGCCCCACCAGAGGGCGCTGCCTACCAAGGGAAGGTTCGTTGGGCCATTCTTTTAGGATTTTACCAAATGAAAGAAAAGGCAGTCGAGAAGGAGAGTACTAAGAAACAACCGGCTCAGACCCTTAGGCGGTGGAGTTGGCCGGGCCGGGGCGGTGTCCGTCCGGACTCGACCGACGCCGGGATTGCCCGGAAGAAGCCAAGGACACCAGCCCGGCGGCCCACCAGAACGACCACAGGCGGAGCCAAGAGGTCCGCCAAATCGGCTCCAGCCAAAAAGAAGACAGCAGATAAAGACTTCTACAATCTATCTGAGGTGAGTGACTCGGAGCCCGAGCCAAGGCTAACGGCGTTGGCCAAGCCGGTTCAGAAGGAGGAAGCGGCCAACCAACCGGTGCAGATTCAGGCCGGCTGGTTCTGGGACCTTACGCAACCACTGTTCCAACTATTTGAGACTGTTGACGAAATTAGAAGGACAGTAGGACTGGATGTACCAAAATCAAACAAACAGTTAGCTGAGATTAAAACTCAGGTAGCTCCTTTCATTCAAAGGACCACACAAAACTCTAAATGCGTCAAGGAAAGTACCAGCCTACAAACAACACGAGGCGGCCGACCTCTGCCCACTCTGGAAAGGCGATCGGGAGGGGAACAGCTAACCGTCGCCGCTCCAGGACTAAAAGTGGAGGTAGCACCCGTTCAACACGCGCCAACCCCACCGGTGGGGAACGGGCCAGCGGGAGCTCCCCTCCTCCACCACTTACAGCCTGCGGACCCCGCTTGTTTAGACTTGAGCAGCTTGACAACGAGCTGCAACGCCAATCCCTCACCACTGCTATGGAACCAGCAGCAGTGGACGCCAACCAGCCAGCCGGGGGGCCCACTGTGGCCGAGCCCACTCCCAGCGACAAACCAACCACAGGTACCGAACCCATACCCCTCGAGCCAACCGTCGTACGATCCAACGGGGGCCGTTTCGGACTGGAACCTACTAGGCCAAGACCCCTCAGAGCAATGCGCCCCTCGTCCTGCGAACGTATGAGAGGCTTGAGAATCACGGTCACCAAGGACGAGAGCGGGATCATCAGGCGAGTGGTAAATGACAACGGGCAAAACCTCTACGAGCATGTCCCAAACTAAAACGGACCAGAGGACCCGGGAGGAGAGCATATTTCAGCGCATGGATGATAGTAGTGCGCAGGAAAATAAGGTAACTTTGCTGTGAACATGTTTTAGATAAACTGCAAAATTAACTTTCTCAAGCTATCGCTAAGGCCAAAACAAAGACAATGAAGTGGCTAGTGCTGTTCGTATTAGCTATAATAGGGGGCATTAGGGGAGTGCATAATGACTCCAACCCACCTGAGGGGCTAGCCCCTAACGCTGAAGTGATAGCTTTAGAACAATATGGAGTAGTGTTAAAACCAGGGAAGTTAATGTCCACCGCGGATATAACACACGTCCGACAAGGCTTCCTAATCACTATTCCAAGGAGGCGCTCCTTCAACAAGGCTACCTTTGGCCAGGTCTGTCACCGATATCTACAGGGAGGAGACGCCCTCGATCGGGCCTGCTACCATATCAGGTCGCTGGTCAATTGGATGGATCAGACGTCGCAGGCGCTTAAGGGTCGGTACCGAGAAGTTCTTAATGAAACCTTAAGTTCCCTAATAAAGAACACTCAACAAGACCTTCAAAATCAAGAGTCGGAGTTAAAATCAGGTGGAAGGGTCAAAAGAATGAAGAAGTTGCCCACAATGCTGGACGATCCAGGATGGCCGACCTTTCCTCTTCCAACCTCTTGGAATCAAGGGCTGGCAGCTGATGTCAAATATAACAGAGAATTGATTAGAGTATTGCAAGAATCTTCGAACCAAATGATCGAAGACTTGGCTCTGATGAATGAAAAACATGACGAGGCTGTCGAAAAGATTAACCATGTCGTGATAGGCCTACTGGACAATCTAAGATCACTAAATAAGGCACACAACACGACTCGCCGGAGGATGAAACTCGTGCAACATAAGGTGGATTGGATGGAACTGTACCTGAATATGATACCGGTCGCTCTGGAAGACAAGTTAGGAGAGATGGTGTATCTTCAATTAATGGTAGAACAAACTCGCGTGTTCAGGAAAGGTGTACAACGCCTGACGCGGGGCCAGCTGACTATGGACTTGGTACCCCGCCAATATATGGTCGGAGCGGTCCAGGAAGTGAACAGATACCTGAAGGGGATCCACCCCAGGTTCCATGTCGCGTTCACAGATCCTTCCTTCTATTACGAGAACAGTCAACCTTCGTTCAAATTCAATGAAACCACTCAGGAATTAATAGTGTATGTAAGGGTGCCTGTGGTGGCTGATGAACATTTGTTCAGGGTCTACGAAGTACTAACCTTTCCTGTGCCAGTAACGGTTAGGGGGCGACTTAAGAAGGACGCTCTCCAAATTGTTAATCTACCCAAAAGTGTCGCCATGTCCATGTCCCGCCAGTATTACGTACCATTGGCTAGTGGCAGTTGGTCAGGTTGTTATGGACAGACCATCACGCTCTGTAAGGACCTACCCTATATGAAAAAGATTACAGACAACACCTGCACTGCTGCGCTACTGAGGCGCGACGACCTAGCGATCCAAGAAAAATGTGAGCTGGACTATCTACTGGAAGCAGACTTCGGAGAGATGGCAGTGTACCTAGACGACGGAGATATGCTAGTGGTCAGCGCCGACACCAGAGGCCAAATGATTTGCAGAAACCAGCCTGCGGTCGGAGTGAACATAGAAAATTACGCAAGGGTTCAGGTGGAATGCGACTGTGCATTCCAAACACAAGGAGCGTGGATACCGTATAGCCTGCGAAATTGTGACCGGCACACCAGGATCACCACGGTTGTGTACCCACATAATGACCTGTTGGAAGCAGCAAGTCGTGTGAAGGGGTGGGACATGAATTTCACAACGTCCAAAAACGAACCCACTATGTTGGAATCAGACCCTATCCCTGAAACAATTAGGAAAGACCTGCTGGAAATCGAGGAAAGCCTGAAGGCCAAAATACCTGTAACCTCCTTGGCCAAACGAATACAAAAACACCGTAAAGACTTGGCCAAGGGCATCAAGAAAGCGACTGACCGGTATGAGGTAGAGAAACACGCCCCGTGGTTCTCTATAGGTAACTTCGGAGGTGGGTTTGGTCTCCTCACCATCTTCTGCATAGTGGTGGCTGTGACAATTATTGGATGTGTCCTCTGGAAGTGCTGGCGGAACCATCAAGGTAAGGCTGCCCTAGCCGGACTAACCATGACCTTACCTCGGGCCATGGCCTTGGAGACGGCGGACCCGGAGAAACTGTTGCACCATGAAAAGGCACTAACTGGGTGTCCAGACACGACCGCCAACCCCACTGCAGTGGCAGTGCTGGCTATATTATTGGCAGTACTAGTCATCACTATAGTGGTCCTCGTGTGGCGAAAGTGGAGAAATATTAGAAGAAAGACTGTGGATGGGTTGTACGTACAGTTTGCCAATCCACATATGATAGAAACAATCTTCCTAGGCGAACTGGCTATGCCTTCAGACCACACTTATACGGAGGGCTATGTGCTCATTAGGGATCTACTGGTGACCCAGCTGTGTCTGAAATACACTCTGACAGTTACCTGGGGGGCGCAGCTGATGGGAGCAGCGACTAGACCTGGACAACACCCATCTAAGGTGCCACTACCCGACACCCTGAGGGTATCTAAAAAACTAGCCCGTCTGATGATGAGTAACTTAAAATACAATACCAGGGCCAGACTACTGAGATATTCCTCGGGGCTAGCCACTCCTGTACCCATGGGAGTACCTCGCCTCATCGACGCAGGGTGGTCCGATGTCGGAGCGGACTGGCCTCAACCGGTGTTGGGACATGGAACAATGCCTAACGCTCCTCCTAGATCGACCACGCCCACCTCAACAGCGACCGGAACAGGATCTGCCCGAAAGACAATAAGGCCAGGGACATCCGAAATAGATCCAGGAACGGTTTATGAAGTTATCATATGACAATGTAACGAGTGTTAAAACCTGATCTAGTGCTGTACAGGTAAAATTGGTGAATTAATAACACAAAGGTACGAATACTAAAACTAAAATGTTACAGGAAGTTCGCTGGGCAATACCTGTTTGGGTAGGTAGGGTTCTGTTGACTAGCCTGATCAATAAGGATTCACCAGTCAGGAAAACCTGGGTCGGGTAGGCTGGTCCAACCGTCTTTCTATGGACCCATGGGTTATCTAAATTTCTCTCGAGTCGAGTGTCCCATGCCCGGTAGCCTAGCTCAACACTCTCATTGTTAACGATTTGGCAACGCTTTTAAAGTAGGGAACCATTTGGAACCGATCCTAGTGTCGCAAAATTTTAGCATTTTAAAAGAAAAACTCAAAATTCTGTATAAAACCTAAGAGCGCTCAACGGGACCAATGCTCCCAACGAGCGAAGTGAACTTCCTCAAGCAAGTACCATCTACACCTGACCCCTGTGCTGTTGTTACCGCTAGGATCGGGCTGCAGTACAGGAGTCACTTGGGGAACACCACTGTCTATTCTTTAGCATGCTTACATATATAATCTTCTCAAAGATGAGGGGGCTGTACAGGCAGCAGGAGCCTGCCCACATGCCTGGTGTCAGTGGTGCCTGACAGGAGGCAGGACGTTGGGGTTACGCGTCACTGACGCTGCGAAGGGCACTGGGGTGGACGCCCGACCATGGCAGTCACTATGCCCCGGGTGGATTGGCTCCTGACAAGCGGTCTCCTCATCACAAAAAAAATCGACGAGTAGAAAGAAATTTACCTAAAAACTGAATAGATAAAACAACCCAATACTCATTTAACTAAGAGCCCTTCCTCAGGGAATTCTGGGCAAGTTGTGATAAGAACATATGAACGCAGAACAGCTAGTAACATTCTCGGGGGGAACGCTCTGTGACAGCACACGAGAGTACCTTAGACGTGGCTCGTTTGCTCCTGGTATAGACACGCTGCAGCGGCAAGGATATGTGCAAATCCTGACAAGGCGTGCTATATTTGGGAGCTATAGCGGAGGTCACAAGGAAATGTAGTTACGGGACAACAGCGAATTGGTGACATTCACGGGGTGCTCGGCTCTCTCTCACTATATCGCGACTCCCTCAGACGGGACAAGCCATCCCTGGGGGGGGAGAAGCTGTAGCGAAAACTCACAAGGCGGTGGAGCGAGGTGCTGTCCTTATTAATAGCCCCGTCGTCTTGGTTATGTGTAAATGACCACCGGATCACCGTATGTCTTAGGTCAAAGGATCCTGACTTTAACATAAAAAGTCAGGATCCAACGACAACTAGTATCAAGAAGAAAGAAAAAAATGAACAACTGCCCATAATTCAAGACTAAATTATTTAGACCACTTTTAGACCAGTTTTAATCGGGACAGAGACAAAACGGCAAGAAGTCAAGTTTCGACCCGGGTAAAAATTAGAAATAATTAAAATTAATAAAGAAAATGAGCGGCTTCAGAGCTGACCGCCGTCGAGGAAAAGAAAATAAATGAATGAAAATTAGTCTTGACCGCCGTCGTGGCGCTAAAAGTATCCAGGTCTCCGCTCAACAGTTGAGCTGAAGAGGGGGGACATGGACTACTGATTCCCTGATGAAAAAGCTACAATGAACTTGGTTGACACCCAGAGCTAATAAGTTTACCCGATCTATTAGAAAGGAGCTAAAAAAAATTCTAACTCTGTCTTTAGCACTACCTATCCCTGCCCTGCATGCGCATAGTTAGGATAAGCTGGGGGCGGAGTCTTTTCAGGAGTAGTCTTGACTCTCCACAAGAAAAACGGGCATAGACCTGAACAAGAAAACGGGTTTAACCTTGTACTGTACTTCGGTAAAGGCCCGACTTACTAGGTGCTGTCTGGAAGTAAGTGATCTAAGGAGATGCATTTACACATCTCTATAATTTAAAGGGGGTGTAGGCTGCATATTAAAAAAAAAAAAAAAAAATATATGCAGTCTGCTCCCAATTATAACAATGGAAACTCGGTGCTACCCATTCTAGTCCTATGAATGGGAGAGTACCGACAAACCACGTGTAACTAATGAGGACCGGGAATCAGATCAGAAATGAACCTGAATCTGAGACCCGATCCTCTGGTGATAACTAATGAGGAACGAATAATCTCAACCTCCCTTGTACAGTTAGTACTTAATGTCCTTTAATGACATTTATACCTCACGGAATGAAAACGCTACCCCCACCGCTTGTCATGTTGGTTTTTCCCATGTGATGTAGAGTATAGGGTAGACAGTGAGATGTTACTGTTAACATAGGTATAATATCTATTCAGTGAACCGTTTGGAGTTAGTGGCGCACCCGTTTGCATTATCAGAAGGGCGCCACTACCCAATATAAAGTGGAACTCGGTCTTCAAACCCCAGGCTGAATGTAGGGGGTGAACGCCGAGCTACCACCTGTAACTAGCAGAAAGAGAAGGAATCTTGTCGTAACATAATCATTCAATAAGAACAAACTGTGGTTTTAAAGCGGAGGCTTCACAAAATGGAGTCAAATATGTTAGAACAGTTGTCACCCTTGAAGGGGGTGTTAACTTGTTTACGTACAAATCCTTGAAGTGTATTGGGTAATTATTCTAACACGCTGTACAGAAAGAGTGTTATCAAGAGTATTGACTCTTGTAAAAAAAAAAAAGACCTCTTAAGGTAAAACACCAGGGATCCAATTCCTATCATTATTCTTATTTCCCCATGAGGTCGGTTAGGAAATCTGAGCGGGACCGTTTTGCATCACATCTCGGGCACTCATAAGGCCTTTGCAGATGGATGTTCTTGTGACGGCTCAGCCCCGACCTGTGGGCATAGGCTTCCACACATTCATCGCAAAGATATCACTGTCTGAAATGTTTGGCAATCTCGGGCACTGATAAGCGTGGCTTCTGCGTTCAATGGAGCGGCGCCTACTAAGGCCTGATCTATGAACGTACGAACTCCCGCAGTGTTCACACATGTATCTCTGCTTGGGACGCTTGATAATCTCTGTGGTGTTGGTGCCTTTCTAGCTCTTAATAAGGATACCATTCCTTCTTTCACAAGGACACATACAGAATCTTCATCTGGGAATTCATTCAGTGTCTTAGAGACTTCATCTCGGTCTCCTCACAGTAGTATTTTTTCCTCTTCGAGACGACTCTGAACATTAGTACTCACTCTAAAACTTATTCTAACACGATGACACTGACGAAGTCTTGCTGTTAGACTAAAACATGGGATGGGTATCTGTGGCCTTCGCCACTACATCTCAAACTTACCAGGAGTCGCCAACAACTCGTTGGACGGCTCCACCTATGGTGTCGCCTCACGTGACCGACACGTCAATATTTCTTGTACCCTGTAAGGGGAACTACTCATCAAAGAATTCTGTCACAGCCAATCTAATGCTGGGAAGTCTGGACCAAAATACTTGGTCACCTACTGTCACCTAAACTTACCAGGGTGAACACCCTAGGAAGCGCTTGTTACCTAGGGCACCCCATGTGAATTGTTTCCAATGTAGACATTTACATTAATGTCCTGCACGGGAACGATAAGACTAAGAATTCTGTTATGACAAAGATAACACTGTATGAATATAGACCAAAATGTCCGGTCATCTCTATAAATCTATTGGGGCAGTGCCATCAAATTAACAAGTAATCGTAATACAATAACATTTAAAGCCAACACGGCGCAAACTACCCACACACACTGAGAGCCTGCTTGAATCGGTAATGTCAACAAACCACTAGTTAGGAAAACCTCCTATTATCGCCCAACTACGCGCGAAGTAAAATGTTTGATCATGTTCGCCTAAGCAATCCCTCCCACTAAAATAGTAAGCCGAACGTTATTCAGTGTCCAGCCGTGTCACCTCATTTCATTTACATCGCCCTGACATACCACAGGACCTGGAAAAGATAATAAGTTTAGTACGCAAGATCCTAGTTCTCAGCCCGCGTCCACCATCTTGAAATCAAAAGTAAACACTAGGTGGCCACCCACGCTACCCGTTACTAAAATCACCAGCGAAACACAGTTTCTGGTTCCGGGAGTGACATCAGCTTCCGGAATACAACCACGTGAAGGCGAGCCGAGAACCACCAAGAAGAATTTGGCCAACAATCTCCTTAAACCCTACGGGTTAGTAGCCTGCCTAACATGCAAAGAACAATAGAAAGAAGGCTGTACTCACCAAGTCTTGGAGCGGGCTGGGCGAGGGGCCGTCTCTACGAGGAGGGCGGTGTCCGACGACAAGCCAGCAGGGCGGTGAAAGTGTCCGTTTCATCCCATAAGAACAGTCTGGAGCTCCATCAAAAGTGTGATCTGCTCCTCTTGGATATATGAACTTAAGTGGACTAGGTGCTGATCGGGAATTAAATCACCAGAATCACTCGGTGAAAACGACCCGGAATTAAGTGTACCAATCACAGGCCGGGAATTGGATCATAAAATCACTTGGGAAAATCAATATAAATCATTATGTACAAGGTAGTGCCGACGGTCTAACGGGGGGCTAAGGGCAGGCGGGCAATCACGCGACCTAGTGCCCTGGCCCACCGACGGAGGATACGGGCGGACGGCATATAGCCGTCCGCCAATCCCCTAAGATCATTAATGTTCATTAAACCGTCCGCTGCGGACCGAGTCATATGCAGGGCTTGTCCAGTGTGGATAGTCGGTACGCCGTACCAGTCGTTCGCGCGTTGTACTTCGCGACCAATCCTTGGGGCGAGCCGATTAACCCATTTTTGAAGCGACCCGTCGCTGTCGGTGAGGTTCCAGAGACGGGCGTCGAATCCGGAGGGTGTTGCCAAAATAAAGGTGGATGAAATTGGATGGGATCGTATATTCAGGAAGGCTCTGTTGAATAGTTCGGAATAAAATCTCACGGCTTCTTCGGGGCGGATAAACAGTGGAATGAACAGGTCCAGCTCCTGATCCCATGTAAGGATGTCCAGTAAGTTTGTCACTACAACTAAGATATCTTCTGGGTGAAGGACATGATGGGCGAAAGCAAAACCAGCCAACTCGGCGGTCGTTGCTTCGACGCAAGGATGAATCACACAGCTGTTGCCGGAATCCTTCAGGAGCAGATCAGGGTAATCCTGAAGACCGGCTTCCCGGTCGGAGCAGAATACTGCTACTCGGGCCATACTTCTTCGTAAAAAGATAAAAATGTTGCGAGACAAAAACAAAACCACGTCTGTCCTCTGAAAAACGACCGTCGGCACTGATTAAAATGACGTCAAAACGAGGCTAATTTGGGAAACCCCTTTTTGGATCCAAAAGATCCAAATTCTGAAATCGGCTAGCATGATCAAAACATCGTATAATTTCTTATAAAATCTGTGCTAAACTAAAGTTTAGGTCCCCAACCAACGTAATCAAGCGCCAGAATTAATTCATATCGGCCCAAAATATCAGGTCGAACCATCAAACTTGCAAATTTGTTCGAAACAGAAATTTGCCATCCGGGCGCTTCGCGCCTGAAGGATCCAAATCGAGGTCAAACCTTGGAAGGGAACTCCAGTCAAGCGTCCCGCTAAGTACACGTGTACTAAGTATAGCTGGCGGACGCGTGACAGGAATGGTGGTATTTTCTGGTTCCAACTGCTCGGTATTACTAAACCTGATACAGAGACCTTGTGTTTATTGTAAATAATGTTGTTATGATTGAAGTTTGGTTGAAATTTGACACGCATTGTATCATGAAAGTCGTTCGTTCAAAATGTCCGAATTCTCTGTATTGACTTATGTTGTGTTAATTTGTTCTGAAATTGGATTTGATGTACACTTGTTACTCTTAGAAGTTTAAGACAACCCTACACTGTATATATGTTGAGTTCTGTCGACTTGTGTTACAAATTACAAATGTCAGAATCTGTACATGTATGTACTAAGGAAAAACCCAACTCTATCACTTTAAGCACGAGTGTCATAAATCTTCATCCTCTAAAACTGAGTACGCCTGTTTATCAACATGATTATGTCATCATTTACTTATCATACAATGATCATGATTCACTAAAACTTACCTTGTTACCTTATGAACCAGTTCCGCTATTCTTAAGCCATAATATGGACTAACAATACTAGGAACTCTTCCTGAAAACTTCATGTTTATGAACCTTTTCAACGTGATCTCGAGTCTTAGCATGGACTACTGGAAATGTACTTGTGAATTAAGTAAAACTGGACATATGAATGTAACTTTGTTTACAGTTCTTGAAAGAACTTCTGAATTTATTGACACTGTGCTGAATGTACCACGAGAGTCAAGGCCACCCCACCATGGTTTAACAAATATATCCAATCATCAAAATTGGGAGTTCATTATATTCATTTGGTTTGAGCTATGTCGTCCACCTCCTTAAACTCAAACACCTGACCGCCGTCGAATGTACTAATGGCTTAGTACTTTTAATATATTGTCATGATATATAATCCAACAAGGATCAGGCTTAGCAAGTCTACTTCTAGTCTACTTCTAGGAGAAATATCTTACGCTCCTAGCGCCACCTGTTAACTAGTATAAAAGGCGCTGCAAGGTAGGGAGCGAGGAGTTAGTTGGTTAGAAGTTAGTAGTCACTTAGTTTAGTGAGAACATCAGCTAAACATGTTTAGCCAAGGAGTTATACCTGGAGTAAGTACATCGGCTCCGTGTAACAGACTGGAGTTTACCAATACCCACTACCTCGGACATAGGATTGTGTTAGAGCTGAATACTAGAATGGTCTAGAAGGTGTTGGAGCAACTCGTGTTCTAAATGTGGTTGATTGCTGATAGGAGATGGGAGGTGGACTGATGAAGACTTATACATGGTGGCTTTGACTCGGGATGAGATGTTTACTGAATAAAACCCTTTCATATTAAGAAGCTCCCTCATCGTTCATTTCTTTTGAACTATTGGGAAGTGAATGGACAAACTTTAAACGCGGTCTGAATTACTCAGGCATTCTGGAAAGCAACTCATGAAGACTTGGATATACACGAATCTTACGCAGTCTTAAATAAACATTAACAATAGTTCACTGTATGGGAAAATGCCATTTCTGCTTTCCAGTCCTACAGCTACATATTTAACATCATATTGAAAGTAAAAGCTTATAAAGTTTAGTTATTGGTAATATTACTAGGCAAATTACTGTGAATCAAGTATGATGCACATTTTTCTAAAAGTGTTGATATCATAGAAATAAGGGGTGGGCTAGCTGGAAAAGTGGACAAGTCTATTGAGAAGGAACCAACACCTATTTGCCTGTGATACCCTGCACATTAAAGAACACCTACCTTAGTAAATGTGCAAGAGTATAGTCCCCATCTTCTCATAGATCAATTTTGATCATCAAAAACAGAATATTGTCAAACCTTGTTCTTGCCATGACATGACCATAACTGTTGATATGGCGTTAGACCCTGATAACCAACAAACCTACTTACAGCTATAATATCTAAATAGTTATAAGCGTGTTTCTCCTGAGGCATGAAGCTACTGGCATACATTCACATGTAAGATGGGTACATTTTGGAAAACACAAACGATCTTTAGAGAATAAAAAATGGGGTCATAGGGAGTAACATTGAAACATATTCTTGTAAAATCCACCAGTATTTCCTAATAGGTCCATATCATACCAGTACATAACAATATAAGGGAGTCCAACATAAGCAAAAGATATCATGTGAATTGTAGAATTGTGGGAATTATAGATACATTCCACAATAACCATACATGTGTATAATTAGATTCATTATCTACTCAGTTCAGGCTGTTGCACAATATCATATTTGTTATGGAAGGGGGTCCTTTTGGTCTTTTTGTTGTCAATTATAGGGTCAAAAATAAATCATGTTTATCTTCTTTGTTTAAGTGTCCTGATCCCAGTATTGTGATAAGGAGATGATTTCACACCATTATCATAATAACACGAGTCAGTCCCTGTGAGAATCAGTGGGTAGACAGGATCTATGGCTCGTAATAATGGTACCAAGTTATTCCCATGTTATTTCAAAAAAGGAACACCTCAGACAGAAGCCTATAAGTAGTGCCGTCTTTGGAGAAGGGCGACTTTGTAGGATAAGTTACAAAAGGATATCGAAAAATCTGATTCCGTCATATGTTTCCCTTCAAGAGTCAATGGTTTATATGGAAACCTTCATGAGAGTGTTCTTTTAAAGAAATATTTTAAATACATTGTAATTAGACAATGCATTGGTATTTAATCCTATAGGCCGGATATTTTATCATATTCCTAATGCTAACATTGCAATTACTTATACCAAATGGCTTTTGTAAGTATCATAAGGTTTATTATCAATATTAACCATTTTGATCTATGATCATGAAATGTATTTGTTGTATAGCTACTTGAAGATCACATGGATGTGAAAGGAGGCTAAAGAAAAAGAAAAATGAGATATGTTACATGACCAACTTTACTGACGGTGATATAATTATCTGACCCATCTTCACATACAATATATCTCTCCTCTACTCTTCCCCCCCCCCCAAAAAAAAAAAAAGAAAAAAAGAAAGAAAAGGAAATCAGCTAGTGACACCGTTGTGTAATGCAGCGTAACATTTACATAGAAACTGCACAGCCGCTAGAACCAACTCAAACCATTGCCAGACTGTTAAAGATACCAACATTCAATGTTCTAGTAGCTCCCTGTGTGCTTTGCAGCTGTCAGGTCTTTGCGATACTAAAATACTTTCAAGGACAATTTCAAAGTCAATGCCCAATTTTTAGTGTACGCTTGTAGGTAGCTAGTTCCATCTTCGTTGTTTGAAAGAGTAAGAAAAAGTACATGGTTTCAAGTAATTTATTGTAGATATTTCTACTTTGAATCTGGGCATATTTCAGACAATCTATCCATTGTCTTGTGGAAAAGAGTAAGGATAGGAACGTCTGAATCCCTTTTGCTTTCCTAGATATATGTGTAATGCAAATCAGTCAATATAATGCTGATTATATAATATGTCCCTGTTTCTAAACCATGAAAACGCTTTTCTTGCCATGTCTGGCAGGAGTGGATACAATAAAACTGTCCATATCTGCGGGTATTGGAGCGCGTCCTCAAGAAATATAGGGGAAGACCTATCTTGAAATAGGACCATTTGATCAAGGGTAATGATGCCTCATTTCACGCAGCCTTAGTCAGGTTTGACTCGGGAACGAAAGTTCTTCGGCTGGAGTTATATGCGCGGGCATAGCATCAGAAGGCCGCACACACTGAATTTTTTGTATACCCGGGTGTAAGGTCCGCGCATACTGGTCGTCCTGCATGCGCAGGGGTATAAAGTCCGCGCATACAGGTAGGTGTGTATGCGCGGGGCTGTGTCCGCGTATATAGACAAGGCTACACACGTGGATTTAGCTCCTTTTTCCAACTCATATTTTCTCAATATATTATTTGTAAATCGGGGGCTGAGCCCCCGAACCCCCCTTTTCTTTTATCATTTCTAAGTTTCATGTATTTTTTTTGCATATTAAGATTTCAGAAATACAAAAGACGCTACCTTATCTTAAATCCGCGTATGCAAGCAGATCTGTATGCGCGGACTTTGTGTCCGCGTATGTAAGAAATTCTATATACGCGACGGCCGCGTACGCGACGGCCGCGCGTATAGCCACTCCCAAGTTCTTCGTCCATACCATTGGTTGGATATGGTTTGAATAATTATGGTAAATTAGAATATGCTTAATTTATTCACGTTTTTCTATGGTTCCTCTACAACTATCAGAGGTATCCTTTTCCAAATCAATTTATGAAGATGTTTTGTCAGTTTGTGCATTTTCTAAGGCTTCTCTGCAGCTATCAATCAAATGATTTTCAGAATTGTTAAAGAGCATTTTGGCTGAGATTTATCAAAGGCCCCATTTCATCGATACATCTGCGGAGATCACCGTGCAATACAACTGTAGACAGAATCACCACAAAAAGAGAGCCGTTTGGAGAAACGACCAAAGCGTTAAGAGTTTAGAATAGATTTATTTTTGTGTAAGACATCCAGGGTTGAGTTATAGCGTTCCTGGTACCAAGAAGACGAAAACAGCTATACAACATTGGGTTTGATTTCAGTTTTTACACAATTACAATAACCTGTGGCCTGTTTCATAAGAAACCTCCGTATGTTTTGCGTTGCATAAGTTATGATCACCTTTTTGGTTGCTGAAGCTACATGAGTCTTGTTTTTCCTTATGTGAGTTTGGGTGGGTTTACGGGAGTTTGGGGTTGATTTACATGAGTTTTGGGTTGATTTACGCAAGTTCGGTTAGGAAACGGCTGCATGTGAGAGTTTCATACTCACATACAGTTTCCGTAAACTCTTTGTAGCTACGGAGCTTTTTATGAAACAGCCCACCAATGTTTGAACTTGAACATGACCTTGGAAAGTCAAACGGACTTCTAAAAATCGACTGCGTAGCATTCATCACTACATTCCTTTCCTATTTCCCAGAGAAATAACCTTTCTTTCCTTACACAATAGTAATATCTTCTGACCTTGCCAGAATATTATCAAAAGAAAAAAAAAGAAAAAGAAAAAAAAGAAAGTCAAGTAAGAAGTCAACTACACCTCTCCTTTACAAGCACACACATTTTACCTGGACCTATCATTGGCGGGAGTTGTTGGCCAGGTTCCATTTATAGAATTTTGTCTGTTTGCCATGCCTGCCTCTTTTTTTCTAGCTGTTTGTGCATCTATGCATAAGTCAGGGAGAGTTGAATTACACAATGTCAACTCTGAAGATGCATCACATAGAAGGCCCAAAGAGGGCCATGTCTGAAGCCTGTATTCCACTAGGCGATTCTGACTATCAGTTAAATCATTTGGTAATTTGCAAGTTTTTACCAGCAATATTTCAAAAGACCACACATCCTACATATCATTTGAAAGAGAATTTGAAGACCTTTCTAATGGTATGTAACATGTATATGATTCACCGGAATTCTCACTGCCAATTTTTGATATCGGGAGTAAAATCAGCTAGTTGAATAATGTCTTTAGCCAGGTACTACCAAACAGCGTGGCGTCGGGGGACAGTGAATATGCACACGTGCTTTCACATACTTAAATAACTGGTCCTGCCGCTTCCTGAATTGTCCTGCATAAACCTATGCGCATTGATGACTTTTACACAGTCGGCAAACCAATCGGCACCAAAATCAGCTGATTCTTGCAATCGGTTATCATTATTCCATATTGAATCTGCATGCTTTATCGGAATTGGTTCTAAATTGGCTGACGATTTTTGCACATTTGGCCAATTTTAGCACTGATCACTCAGCCAACTTGGTGAAAATCCCCGGGTGTAAATCGCCTAGTGGGTATGGGTCCCAAATTCGTAGAGGTGACCTGAGTTCTCATTAAAACACATCACAGCCTGGATCTGCATATCTACAAAACAAGTAACAAGCAGCAAGCATCTTGAAGATAAATCAAAATCAAAACTTTGCTGCTGTAGCTCATAAGGTTAGGGCCCATCCATAAATGATGGGAATAATTTCTTTCCTTCTATGTTTTCAAGCCCTCTGAAGGTAGGGGCTCAAAATTGATTTTTGGACAGAAATCTTTTTTTCTTTTACATTGTAGGCCTTTTTACCCAAGCATAAAAACGTTTTCTTTCTTGATGTTGAGGGGCCATCCCTCAATCATGTCACACACAAGGAGGTGGATGGGTAGGCTAAATAGTGTGACACTGCCTGAAAGTAGCTCTTATTTTCATGTTTAAAACAGAAAACTTAGTGTGACGGGGGGTGGGTGGGTCCTCAAAGTATGCTGAAAAAGTGTCCCATCATTTATGGACGACCCTTTAACACCAAGAAATAAAACGTTCTAACGCTTGGGTAAATACAATGTAGAAACATCTATAAGTCCTATTGAGTGATTCTTGCGGTTTTATGGTCTGGCTGTTGATTCTTTTTTCTATGAAAAAGCTGATAACGGTCGTAAAGAGATTGTTTTATATACCAGGTGTTAAAAGGGGGTAAATGCTTCAGAAGGTTGGATCCTTGGCTGAATTCCTTTGTGAGAGATTTGTAATGCTACATAACAATTCAAGACCGGGGCTGTCAGGACACAGAAAGGGAGCTGTCAGGGGTAATATATGGAAGGCAGGCCCCATCTCTTCTCCTCCACCCCATGGCCTCAGCCTGTTCTTCCATTTATCACGAATAAGTCATCCACATGACTCCACTCTTCCCTCACTTTTCAGCTTTTCCTCATATTACCCATCCTTTAGAGTGATCGAGCTGGGGCATGGATATTAATCATACTGTCATAGGACGCATGCTAAGGGCCATGGTGTAATTCCCCCTACCACCGTACTGCCACGGATGGCAAACTTCTTGAGTTTTACCTTCAGGCTAGCCTTGATCAGGATGCATGCTGGAAATATGTTGACAAATAACAATGCTCAAGTATAGGAATTTTTGTTAAATATGGCATGATTAAATTTTGTAGTTTAACATCTCGAAAAAACACTTTTCAATATTTTCATTTTGTGTCTGTATGTGTGATTTATTTTAGAAGTTGGTTTGGGAATTCATTCATATAAGCTAGATATATTGCAAATATTTGTGTATTTCTCTGTGTTTTTGTCGACAAAATAGGGCCAAATTAACTTGCAGCCGCCTGAAATACTGAAAATCAGCTATCCATGGTAGGCTGTAATTTGGCTTGAGCCGGAGAAATGAGCATCTAATGGGAGGCGCTTTGCAAACAAGCCTTATGTAGCTGTCCATAAATCAAGGTAAATGCCCTTTGCTGTATGTAGCATGCCATTTCAGGGGCGACCAGTTGAAGCATGACCCTCCCCCAAGAGATCCTTAATGTCCTTTTGACCTTTTTCAGTGGGGACTTTGATAAGGGGGTGTTTTCTGGGTCAGTTGGTTTGTTTATTGAGGGTGCCTCCATGCGCCCACTCTGAGAGGTGTGGCCGGTCCTGGGGCCCGGGGACGTGCATGTTTGTCCACCAGGTGCGCTTTACCACACCTTGATTGCCTTTTACACCTGAGCACACCTGAGCGTCCCTATGGGGGCACCTGCCAGCAGGTAACCCACCTAACAGACCCAAAGCCCCCGGTCCATGGGCGGGAGGGGGGGGGGGGCTAAATCTTTAAAGGTAACTACCCACTGCGAAACGACCGCCTTCTTTCAGGAATGACCACCCCTGAATCTTAGTTGATCTCCCTTGTTTTTGGGATTCAGATAACTGCCACGCAAAAAAAACCCTCACAAAAAAACCAACATGCGATATGAATAGGCCTACTGAAGTACTTTAAGTTTTGTGTTTAATACTTTCTGATTATGGATGTTGTTCACTGGAGTAATAAGGTATGACTATACCATAATGTCAAAAATTAATTGCATTTTTTTATTACAATTTCAGATAATATTTTATTACGTATTCTGTGTAAACTAAAGTAACAACAAGGCTAAGTTCAGGTTATTGCATCTACTATATTTTCTTTTGTTAGAAAAATTTCGCTGCCCCTTTTTTTGACTAAAATAATCTGACCCTCCCTGGCCTCAATTTTGACATTCACTACCTCCACTTCATGGGCCCTTGTCTGTGTCTTCATTTTGTGTGAGAAATGTGTTCTTATTTCTGCTGCTGCTTCTCTTCTTTCAAAAAAGAGAGATTTGAATAAAGATCTACACACTCGCGGTGTTGGCAACCCTTCAAATTATCTGTGCATGTGCTGAACAAGATACAGTTTGGTCATATATCATACAAGAAAATAGGACCTGGAATAAACACAAAACGGGACCTGGGTACGAAGGGAAGTCTCGATCACCGCAGCCTATGGTGTTTTACTCTGTCCCTGACACTACCTTCAAAGGCCCTTCTCCCAGACAATTGCGCCTTGGACAATCATCCCTGGGACAATCATCCCTGGGACAACTAACTACCCTGGGGATAACTACCCCTTAAGACAACTACCCTTTAGGACAACTATAAGGATAATTACCCCTGGGACAACTTCCCCTAAGGACAACTACCCCCTTGCACAATTACCCCTGTAGGGTAACTACCCCTTGGGACAATTACCCCTATGGGAAAACTACCCCTCCAATAGGCGCCTTGTCCCCAAAACCTCAGGCCCAGTTCCATAGGAAGCCATACCCTAACTCTCTGGTTCAAACAGATCCGCTAGAGGGATGGCACACTAATGATAAAAGTCAATTATATTGGAAAAGAGACCGAGAACTTAACATGAAACAGTGCCTGGGAGCCAAGGGACAATTGTTTATCTGTGACCCAGTGCTTCATTTCCCATCCCCCGCAACAGTACCATCAAACGCCCATTACCCAGGTTGTATATAATATTAAAAGAGGAACCTAAAACTAGACACAAAATGGGGCCTGAAAACGAATGGAAGGCTGTTTAACTGTGGCCAGCGCATTATTTCCAATCCCCTAACACTCCCATCAAAGACCTTCCTCTCAGTAGGAGACCAACTCATACCTTTGTCCTTGGCCTCACCAGGTACCGCACGCTTCGTTTATCCCCACGCCCATACAACAACACACGGGCCTGGCCGCCCGCAGCCTTAAAGTTTTATTATTTTACTCTGATTTTTTTTTACTCAAAGGACTACCCTTTAAAAAGTGTAAGTGAAAGGACTACCCTTTAAAAAGTGTGAGTATATTTCCCCAGCTGCCCCCCGGGTCCTCCACCTGAAGCCCTTTAGCATGTTTACCGACAGGGTCAGGCTGGTCGCCCAACTGAAGGGGCCTTGTCTTGCCACCCCCCACCCTAAAGGTTGGATGACACTGGCCGATTTTACTCTCGATTTATAAAATCAGCATTGGGAATTTGAAATAATCATAGGCATGTTACATAGCATTAGAATGGTTTCAAATGATATGTAGGATGCATGGTCTTTTGCAAAATAACTGGTTCTCCTCAATAGGTGTGCTAGTCGATTTTACTCCTGATTTAAATAATCGGAAGTGGGAATTTGAAGTAATCATAGGCATGTTAGATATCATAAGAAAGGGTTTTAAATTCTCTTTCATTTGATATGTAGGATGCATGGTCTTTTGCCAAATAACTTGTAAGAAGTTATAAATTACCGAGCCAGAATTACCCAGTATAGAATACAGGATTTACACCTCTCTTCCACCCTAAGTTCTACTCTAAAGGGTGTATTTTCACTAGCAGATTTTACTGACGATTTTGGAAATCGCCAGACGGAACATAGGTTGATTATAGACATGCTATATACCATTAGAAAGGGAATTACATTTTCTGTCGAATGGTATACAGCACTCATTGGTTCCTGTCATATTGCTCATGCTAATTCAGAAATTACCAAATTTTCATCTGTCCAAATCGCCTAGTGATACAGGCCTTTAGTCTGACAACCCCCGTTTGCACCTCGCTTTATTTGCTTCTCCTGCTTTGGAGAGATGCTTTGAGGGGATGCACATATAGAGAGAGAGGAAGGGGTAAAAAAAAAAGGGGGGGGGCGCATATATAGCGAGGAAGGGGTAAAAATAGGGGGGCATACATAGAGAGAGAGGGACAGGGGGAAAAATGGGGTGGATCCGGATCTGAGCCTTGTAAAGCATAGCCGGGAGACGACAGGTAATCCCGTCACGTTGGTCTGAGAGTCGTGGATTCAGGACATATTATAAACCCACAGATTCGAGTGCAGGACTATTTCCATCTCTGTGGGGTGGAACAGGGAGCAGGGAAGAGGTGGCAAAACAACTTAAGGGTTGATAGAGCCTTTGTGTGTTATGTATTTATAGATGACTAGGCGCCGGTATACATAGTGTTGAGATCAAAGACTTGTTGCTTAAGTATAATATACTAAGATTTGTAGTGAATGAAATGCCCTCTCCCTCAAACGGCAACTGTGTATACCAAGATTTATGTGTATATTAGGTAAGTTTATGTATAGTGGCCTACTCCTATAACGTTATTTGTACCATTTCATTATAGATTATCTACCAGAAGTCTTTCTAAAATAAGGTACTACCCAGTTTTAGGGACATTATTCCTATTAAGGACTATGATGGTCAAAGATACACTAAGATTTATAAGTATATTAAGTGTATATGTACATTCAGCCTACTGCAATAGTTTGTTTGTGTCTATTTCGGTATAGACTATTATCAGACCTTTTTCTAAGATAAAATATTACTGGTTGAAGCAAGATTATTTAGGTGAAGAACTATGGTGTCTACCCGTCACACAGAAGGTAGTGGTTGTCAGGTATTTCAACTCTCCCCCAGCCACCAAAGCGGTCCTCTTTGTCCCTGTACTTTGTCAACACTTTTTAAATAACGGTCCTTATTGGATCACGGTCAGCAAAAACACCACGCATATGCTAATAAACTAGTACTATATCGGAGGGGATGGTTCTGATATACGGCATACCAAATATGGATCTATCTTTCTGGCAGGACAACTGGTTGGGGATTCCTTAAGGAGAAAATCAGTAAAAAGAAATGTATGGAAAACTTTGAAATTGAAATCATAAACAGGATGTCACTCTTTTATGATATTACGAAAGATATTAAGGAAATACTACTGTGACGCACCAGAAAGCATTTGTTTTTAACCTAACCAAAAAAGTGTAGAAATATTATATAAACTTATTACTTAAATATAAGCTTAAATAGACTTAAATATAAAATAAACTTATGACTTAAATATAATTGAATATAATTCTTACACCGAAGACTTGACATATATACCTAGACAGCAATTACATGTACATCTAGGTGTCTGTAGATCAAGCCAAGCTCATGACATGACTGCTTTCCCTAAGATCAAACAGCAGCAGCAAAGTTTACTTCAGGAGTGAGCTTACAAAGCATTTTTTAATCGGTGTTCTCTGAATCCTTTTCTGGCATTGTCAAGTGTAACGTGGGCGTACAAACAGATACCAGACTTTGTTGTCAGCCCGGATCAAGTACCTGGGTCCGTCCTATACCGGATTCTTCCCCTTCAAGCCCTATACCAACTAGGAGATTTTCACCAAGTTGGCTTACCGATCTATCAGCTGAAAATACTCAAAAGCCTGCTGGTGAGACGTTCAAACATGTGGAAAACGCTGACTCCAGATTTGCAGCGGCCGACCACCAAAGTAAAATTCAAAGGTGATCTGAAATTGATATACAGATGACTTGGTAATGACTCTGGCTTTGAACCCCAATTTCCAACTCGATGAATAGATCTGGTTGATTTGACCTTGCTATCCATTGCTCATCTTATCCCTCATTATCCATTATGATTATGTTATACTTTTCAATCACCAACTACTGGAAGAACATGTATTCTCATGAAGTAGTTAATAAGCTTTGTTTAAAAAAAACCAAAAAAACAATCAACCGATTTTAGCACCAACCCAGATCAGACTTGCACATTTAAACACAGACAATACACCATATACTGACATGTGATCATAAGAACCGGCCGATTTTAGTGCTGAACTTTGGTTGCTGGCCGCTGTAAATCTGGAGTCAGCATTTCCCACACGTTTGAACATCTCACCAGTGGACTTTTGAGTATTTTCGGCTGATAGATCAGCTAGCCAACTTGGTGAAAATCACCCTGTGGGTATGGGGCTATACCAATCCACCCTCTGTTGTCCCCCAGCCCTCAGACTTGTCAAGACGACCCAATATATGCGCATATTGTCAAGGGCACGTTGATAACAAGCTCAGGCATTATCAAATAACACTCACACGAGACACAGATAGGCCCTGAGGCCACCAAATCAATCATCTCAGGAAAAAAATTGGATTGAGAAACTGCTTGGTCCTGAGGATAGGGAGTGAGAAGTAAGTCTCTGGATGATAATGAAAGGAGGGAGCGGAGAGGGTTGGGGGGAGTTAGGGGGGTCGTCCTAGGGTCCTCCCATTAAGTATAGACGCACATTTTACCAGGGGCTCCTGTCCCTTTGGTTGATCCCCTAACTAAGTTATTCCTTTAATTACAAAAAGAGGTGAAAAGTGACGCACATATGCATACAAAGGCACGCTGTTTCAATACTTAAACTTAAACTAAATGCAGACACTAACCCCTTTCTGAAATCTTGCATCCAGCCTGTTCTTTTAACCCCCCCCCCCCCCTTTGTATGTACTCAATGTGCAGCCCCCTACCTGTTCTATAAGTCTAGCCTCACCTGAGGTGGCCTGGGCCTGGGGCAGGTGTAATTACCTACCTGAGGGACGCTCAGGTGTGTTATACCTCTAGGAGTACCCCAATTAACCCTCTCATCACGGGCCGGGGCGTTCATAGGCCGCCACTAGAGAGTTTTTTGCAAACCACACGGATCTCAGTGCCCCGATCCCGAAACGGATCTCAGGGCTCTAGATGAATGGTCCTGATGGGGAAAAGCTTGTTTACACTGTGATTATATGAATGCATATTTTGAAAAGTACCATTGTGTATGTGAAGGCCTACCTCACTGGCCCTGCGTCACGGTTCACTGCTCCTACCTGTAGGCCCTCTGATCAGGGACACACAGGCATACGGATCTCCTGCCAATTGTTTACATTTACTTTGTGTCCCAAATATGAAGAAAACTCTTCCCTTATTGGTATGTAATGGATGTGTGTACATACATTCATTATGGAAGAGGGAAGATTGACTGAGAAAAATGTAGGTTGCATTGGGAAAATACATGTATGTAATAGGGGAGACCTCGGAACAGGGCCTGCTGACCATACTGCCCTGACGGATCTACCTCTCTGCTTGCTAAAAATACCAAAGAATTCCTTATGTAACATAGTCTGAGGAGGCAGGTTCTTTTAGATTTCCCCAGCCAATGCCAAAGCAGTAATAACATACACTAGAATGATAGGGCCAAACTGTAGAGGGTAGCTGCCAACTATACCAGCCTGTCCAATCAAACTCATCGGGATACGGATCGGGGCACTGAGATCCGTGTGGGTTGCAAAAAGTCTCTACTATATCTTCATTTACCGCCACTCCAGGCCCCAAAGGGCTTTTGTGGCTATATGGGGAGGTTGGCCAATGAGCACATCCCAGTTTACACCAACATGAAAGTTTACCGGGAAATATTTTCTCAAAATTGCCTTGGTTCTGATTCCATGAAGATAGCCACATAATACCAAAATAACCAAAATAATTTGGTTGTCAAATTGCTCCTAAAATTTGTAAAATGCAGTTTTGTTTATTGGGCTTTTTCTCGTAGGAACCTATGTTAGCCTGCCAGGCCAGCCTATACGTCCTACCCTATTTTACCCTGAAATACTGCATTTTGATGGGCTGACAGACCTACAAATCTGTCAATTGATAAAATGAAATCATGACATTCAAGCAGGATTTAGACAAACATGATTCTTGCTTATTTCAGAGACCCCAACTCTTGGAAGCAAGGATGGCTTAAACAGTTATTTTGTCCAACCATAGGATATACCCAATTCGGGATGGGCTTATTGACCGTCTCATCATGGTCCGCCAATATCTTCATTTACCACCACTTTGGCCCCTCGATCACAAGGGTTTTTGTCACGGGCGCATCTACACATCTTCAAAAGGCAGTGGGGTTGGGGCGTCCCTCCAGGTCCAAGAATTTTACATTAAAAGAAGTTAATATTTATTCCCCCCCCCAAAAAAAAAAGGGGGGGGGGCGCCCCCTGCGGCCCCCTCTAAATCCGCCCCTGTTTGTGGCTATATCGGGAGGCCGGCCAATTGTGCAGGCCCAGACCCACCGATTAGCATCTTAAGGGGAAGCTCCCTTTAGGGTATTTCTGTGACTTACCGCTAGATCTGAGGCCTCCACTTAATTTGTTTTCTGTAGAACAATAGTACATGGCTAGAGTCGGAATATTTATAAGAACGTCTTTGTAAAACACAGGTTGCCTTGCCTGAGGGTTCTGTAGGGCATAGCAAGACAAAATATCTAGCATTGCGATGAAGACACCTACGTTTAGAATGGCATAATTAACTTAAATAATTACTTTATAATGGTCTATCAATTATTGCAGTAATAAGTGACATTTTTTTTTTATCAGTATTTGATATCTCTAAAATGGGACAGTTTATTAGAAAACCACTTTAAAATGGCCTATCAATTATGACAGTAATAAAGAAGATTTTATTTCATAAGCATTTGATATCAAATAACTTAGCACCAACCTATATCAATGGGTTGCATTGCCCGAAGGTTCTATAGGGCATACCTTGACAAAGTAACTAACATTGCGAGGAGGAGATTGAAATATTACGGTTAACTTTATAATGTTAACACTCGTTCAATTGTTTTACCCTCTATCTAAATGCTGGAAGAACATGTGTATGCGTGAAGCTTTATTGGAATAAAAAGAGAGAAAATTGCTCCATAAGGTCTATTAATAATGGCACTTAAAAGAGGGATTTCTTTTATAAGTATCTAATATCAAATGGCCTAATACCAACCTCCGTTAAGAATAGCACAGCTAACTAGATAATTACTTGATAATGGTCTACCAATTATGATAGTATTACGTGAGATTTATCTTTAGTGAGTTCTTATTAGTATCAAACATTAAATAAACTATTACCATCATATATACATTCTCTTTCATTCCGGGTTCATTCAGTATATTCATGAGTTTATCTAATTAAGTTCAGAATGAACTACAACAGCCAACATTATTAATGCGCTTTGACCTCCCTCGGTGACATGCAAAACTCACACGCAATCCTTGGTGCATGTGCACCCTCCAGAGGTGACAGAATCCATGGGAGCAGAACGAAAATGCGTTATTATTCTTTTTATTAAAGTCGAACATCACTTTTGGCGCGTAAATATGACCTGAAAGGCGGATGACTTTGGTAAACTTAGTGACCTCTCGTACTCTCACGCGATGTCGCGAGAGTTGGGGATCTTGACAGTGGTTCGTGACCTAAATTTGGTTTTCATAAACCTGTATTCCGCTAGGCGATTCTGACTTTCCGAATTTTGCTAATTAATTATTTTCCAGTGGTGGATCCACGAATTTATAAGGAAGGGGGGGGGGGGGGCGCTATTGGAAAAAATCTTCTTTGGTGACTTTTTTTTGCAGAATTTTACATTAAAAAAAGTCTAAAATTTGCCAAAAAAGGAGGGACGCGTGCCCCTGCCCCCCTCTAATCCTGCCATTGTTTTTCACCAGTAATATGACGAAAAATCAAACATCCTACATACCATTTGAAAGAGAACCAAAGCCTCGTTCTACTGTTATGGAATAAATCTATGGTTATGTAATATTCAAGCGGTCGATTTTTTAAATCGGGAGTAAAATCTCCTGGCGGAATACAGACTTTAGACTTCTGTGTGCACGTATCATTTGCACTTAATTTACATAAACAGTGGGATAGATGTTTGCCTGTTGAGTTTAATTTGGTATTCTGGAATGTGCGTCTATGAGATAATAATGAATGAATAATGAAAAATGTCAGTTATACACAGGTTTGATTAAGTTCTAGCTAGCCCGCAAAAAAGAAAGAAAGAAAGAAAGAAAGAATGAAAAACACGAGAGGGAACTTTCAAATAAATGTGAATGGTTTAGAATCATTAAAAGCATAGCATTAGGTGGGCTGTAAGTACCTAACAATGGCATCCAACGGCTTTGTGTTAAAAGTTGTCTCGATAGGACTGGCAGATAGTTCGAACGTTTTTTTATAACATTCATTTTGAACATTACTAATTTTTTGGCTAATAATTTCCGAGAGAACCATTATGCTTTTCAAACAATGTCAAATGCTCTTTCAAATAGATCATTAGAAAAAAAATCATTATAATCATTTCATGTATATATAAGACAATCATTACAGTATACCCATTTTTGTGAGCCCTTAATTATAGTTTTTAGTATTGTAGCTTATGGGAAGGGCTCACTCAATCAGTCATGTCTTTTGTAGGTATTTGGGCTTTGATCTGATTGCCCGGTTACACAATCTTACATACAAGTAGCTACAGGCCTTTGTCCACCGGCAGGCATTTGTAAGCAGGACAATTAGTGTGCATCAAGTGTAATTTAGTGGGCAGGCCTCTCCCTTGCACCCTCCCCCACCCCCACTCCTTGAACTCAGTTCAAGGAGTGGGGGTGGGGCAGGGTGCAGTTTGAGAAGCCAGAGGTGGGTTACATAACCAGTACTTGAGCCACAGTCACCTGCATGTGGGTGGGTGCAGGGGACCGGGGCATTGACAGTCCACTCAACATAGTGGGGGGGGGGGAGTGAGGCAGTCAGGGTCTAGGCAGTCAGTGTATGCAAGGCCTGGTAGGGGGAGGAGGAGGGGGGGGGGGTCATGGTTGCTTGGGCGCATGGACAGTGATATAGGAGGGAGTCCTATTGGTCAATCAGGTTGACCAATGAGTGTACAGCTGCCCGGGACAGCTGCACTGCCCAATGGACACTACTGGGACCCCCACCTCTATGATGAGATTTCTGTTTTTGTACGAGGCGTTGTGTCTGTCTCTGATGCTACCGCTTGAAAAGGTTTATAAAAAAAAAAAAAATAAATAAAATTTTCTATGATGAGATTTCCGATTTCTAGTTAAGGGCGAACATCGATCGTTCCAACGATCGGAACTTTGATAGTCATTTGCTTCTTGTTTGATAAACTCAGTGCTATTAAAGAGTATCTTTGATGTCATCTATATATGTCCCATTATTGGATGAGAGTTTATCTTTTCACTGGTCGTGGCTAGTATTGTCCAACTCCCACTGGTGTCATGACCTTCAGGATTGACGCTAGTTAAATTGCCTTATAAATACTTTAAATGTCCTTAGTATAAACTGCTATTTATAGGGGAGAAATTAATTACTATTCTATTTATGATAATTGTAATGCACATGCAACAAATCTCTTTGCGGTCAGCATAAATTATATCATTACTTTGACATAAACTGATTATATATAAGTTTATGAGTTTATTATTTTTGACGTCATATATATACAGATGTATATACATGCTATCAGAAACCAACCTTAACTGTATGGGAAGGGCTTTTGGCACCAACAAGGTGTTAACTCAAACTATAATTGTAATAATAATTAACTATCTTTATTCACGTATAAATATAGAGCAGCCTCTCCATATTCCCCTTCAGCTATACATTATATGGTTGGCTGGTTGTCTCTATAGTGTATAGGCATGGATGAAGACACCCCTTATTCCTTTGGGCAGCGGTTATTTCCATTAGAGACGTGTCGGGAAGTTTGGTTTGGGGGGCAGCCTGGAAGTATAGCATTGGGGAGGGTATGCGTCGACCCGTCTGCAACAAAGAACCGGTTTGTCTGAAAAAAAAACTCTACCGTCTAGGACTTCTACACCACAATATCTGTATTATAGTTAAGCTGGTTATGATTTGTTAACCATTCGTAGTTTTATTCTGGAAATATATTAAGACCTACGTAAAAAAAGAGGGAATTTAAAAAAAGTTTCACCTTTCCTTTCATAAATCATTGTAAAAACCCTAAAAATGTCGGAGAAAATATTGAAAAGTTCCAATTGGGGACCTCGCCACCCCCCTATTTTTAGGTTAAAATTTTTGATATTATAAGCAACAGTTCTACTTAGGGATTCTCGCCATCCCTTCCCCACCCCTACAGCAGCCACGGTGTACGGGCCTGCACACCTCTCACGCTATTCGTCAGCAATGCAATGATAAAGTAATCCGTAGCATTTTCCCAACATTAAATTGAAGCAACACCTGACCTAGATTAGATGACAAGGTTTAACACCTCCGATCTCTAACCTTTTCACATGTACAATTACCCTATCCAGAGTACCTGTCACACCGTCTGATTTAACGACCGTACACATACCACGCCTTGGCGTATGCACCATGCCATTCTTCTTCCCTTTAGAGTGAATATATATATATATATATATATATATATATTCCTGTATTTCACTAAGCGATTTTCTTCGGAGAATTTTAAAATTATTACAAGACCTTTTTCATCAAATTCATATGTAAATTCATTAAATTCATATGTAAATTCATCAAATTCATATGTAAATTCATCAAATTCATATGTAAATTCATCAAATTCATATGTAAATTCATCAAATTCATATGTAAATTGTTCACATCACTGTTTTGCTACGATGGAAGATGGAAGTGGACAAATAAAAAAAAGAAATAAAAATAAAAAAAAGGAATATAACAGGAACCCAGGCATGCTAAATACCATTCGAAAGAGAATTAAAAATCCTTTCTAATGATATGTAACATGACTATAATGATTGACCCTTATTCATGCTGGCAGTATCCAAAAAGGCGAGTAAGATCTGATAGTGGAATATAGGCTTTACAGGGCAATACGCACCCCCGTTTTATTAGTCCATTCCCCCTTCTCACCCTGTTGTCAACACCTTACACACCGTGTCATGACCTCTAGGGTACTAGTGGTGCCCCCTTTTGACAGGTACATGTTGGTGACCCCCCCAGCTGACCAGTCCAGGTGTGTGGCCCCAGCGGGGGTCCGTCAGGTGAGGCCCAGGTGAGAGAACTGATCCAGATTACCTGTGGAGGTGGAGGGGGGTGATTGCCCATGTAAGGGGTGTGGAGACAGGGTTAGGCCTATGCATACTCCAGGCCCTATTGCACTACAAGAATGTGAAGAAGGCGTGATATGATATTAGTTACAGACAAATCACACACAGGAGTGATATGATTGTTAAAATTGACGATTTGGAGTAGCTCACACAAGTGTAACATAGAATTGTATCTCTAATATGCGTCGTCAGATCGCATGTCAAGTCCTGTAGTGTAATACCTTTAAAGATGGCACTAAAGTGTTTCCTTATTTTCATATACTGGTATATACAATATATAGGTTTATACAACTACTACAATACCAGGATACGTTCCTGGAGCTAGATATAAACCAGCATTTATAAATGCTAACATTTTTGCCAATTGAAATAAGAGAATGAACGAAAATGTATAGTGGTTGGAAAACATTTTACCCTGAAATCCTTTCAATAATTGTGCGGAAGCTGTACTTGAATATTACATTAGAAAGTAGAAATGTAAGTAGAGACCGTTTAAATGCATCTATAGACTTCATTCAGATGTACATAACTTGTTCATAGCCATAGTATTATTTGACATAATTTAGATTCGTCAATTGCATTTCTCGTGAGGCAGTGCAAAAACACGTTACAGTCTTTTGACAGACTTCTTTGGAAATAAAAAAAGGATCCCCTTTGTACTGTAGAATCATTGGATAATTTGAACTCTATTGAATCTATTTTTCTTGTATCTTACCTTGACGTAATAACCGTCTTAGGCCAAGAGGTGCAATGCTCGTAAATGCGGTGGTAATACGTAAGGCTGTATTCCACTAGCCAATTTTATTTCCAATTTCCGAAAGTGCCCGTGCGAATAAGGACACCTCGTGGACATGTTACATATCATTAGAAAGGACGTGAAATTCCCTTTCAAATGATATGTAACATGCATGGGTTACTGTAATATCAGTTATGAAATTTCAGAAGTTATCATATTCTTGATGGTTAAAATCACCAAGTAGACTACTGACTTCAGGTCAGGAGACGAGGGGTAGGTTTTGGTGAATGTGGCAGGAAAAGTGGGTAATTCTCCTGGTTTAACATACCGATCGTCAGAACATTGTCACTGCTGACAGGTTACTACAAGATGAGTTTGTCAAACCACAATTACCACTGCTACCATCAAAATGTCAGTCAGTATGATAATTCTTGGTCTATCCTTGCTGCACACGGTGATCCCATTCAATAGTATTTGTAACTATGATATTATATGCATTTATTTCTCAAGGAATACACAGTGTTGTAATCAGACCCGTTTTATAACCATCTTCATAGTATTCACACCTTTTTATGTCATATAAATGGTTCTGGTGTGCCGCAATATAACTTTTTAAGCTGGTTAACTCTTTTCATATTCTGTATGATATTATGGAACTTGTGAAGTGTGGGGATCAGATAGTTTTATTCATGATGATCATGATGTATTGCCAATGCATAACTCCTATTTTGATCAAATGGACTTGACAATATATGCATTACTATGGCAGTGACCCCAATGGATTGTAATTCAAGCACGCTCACTTTTCCGTAGGGCAAATGAGGTTGTACAGAAATAGTGCCTGCGCAGTGTTGTTCTAGTATAGTCCAGGGGCCTATGTCAAAAAAAGAGCAAATGCATGTTTTTGTTCAAACTGATCTTAATTGTTCCTAGATATATACCTTTGACCATCTAGTATTAGGAAAGTTTTGGTGGCATTTTTTCTTTTGATTATAAGTGTCAGATATTGACCTCTCAAGGTCACAAGGTTAGAAATCCTCTATTTTCATCTATGTGTTGACCATGTCCGTGATATAGATTCAATCTTCAAGAAAACATACACAAAGCAATATCTGAGGCCTACGTTATTTTCTAGATACCTTTGATTAATGAAAGTCAAGGTCAAGGTCATTTGAAGAAGCTGTAAAGGGTGAAATATGTTACAAAAATGAACCTCATGTTACACTGTTCTCGTTTATTTGATATCTTTAAATGAATCATAGTGAATGAAGAAGGAAAGTGATAGTCAACAATGTTTACACCATAAAAGAACACCAATTTCAGATTAAAAGTGAACAGTTTTCTATTTATTGACAATTTAAGAAAAAAAGAAGAAATTATGGAAAATATCAGAAAATTCTTCAAGCTTTAAAATGTTGCTGTAATCTTACATAGGCATATTATTTCTTGATGTAATGCCCTCCAAAAGGTCAAGGCCATTCATTTATATAAAAAATGTGAAACATTTTCAAGAATACAAGTCACAAGAACTAAGATATATATTAAATAGTCAACCTACCAAGTCCCAAAAAGTGAACTACTAAGCAACTCAAAGTTACTTTTGTTCATGCCAATATATTTTGAAAAAAAGAGGGTAGTTATCACCAAAATTAGTATTCTGATGGTCATACCTTATAATTTGACCTTCAAGGTCACCTACAAGGTCATCAAGGTCAAATTTATAAAAATGTAGTGTCTATTTCTAGCTTTTAGGAAAAGTAAAGATAATTGAGTTGTGATGTTCCAATTAAGTTCTACAAGCACTTTGGTCTTCAATTTAAACATGGACATAGAAGAAAACTGACTACGAATGTCTCTTTTTTCTAAAATCTCATGAATTGTTTTTCTAATATACATATTGACCTTATAGATACTATTTTTATGTTTAAAAGTATTAAAACATGATGAATTGAGACAAAAGTATAAGTTATTTTATCCTTTGACCTTGGAGATGACCTTCAAGGTCACAAAAGCCAAATAAAGGTCCTGTTATATTCTAGATACAAAACAAAGCTGTGCTCTGTGAAGTATGTGGTAGAGTAGGCCATACAAAATGTGCTTTAAGTTACATGATACCTTATTTTATCATGTAGAGTAAGAGAAATAATGTTTATTTACTAAGGTCTTATGCTTATGATTCTTAAAAAGTAAAATGTCTTTTGATCTTCTAAAAATGCAGATCAAAGCTAGCGTTTGCTCAATGTCAACACATAATTGTTGTAGTCCAAACTTATCTACGATAAAACTGAACTTCTCAGCTTTTCATGACTATGAAATGACCCATTAGGTTAATTATACAGTGGCATATTGCTATACTGGCTTGTAAACCAATTACCTATTACCCAAATACATAAGGTTCATAGTTAAAGTATACTCTGAAGAAACAACCCTACTCTACTTTAGACTCTACTTTATAATAATGTTTAAATCACAATTTACAATGCATTAAGATAGACCTAAAGTCACCAGGAATGAATGGACTTTGATATTTCTTAGAGCTAATACATAGGTGAGTTCAAATCTTAAAAAAATAAATTTGTCCTTGGTGACCTTGAAAGTCACTTTCAAGGACACAGCTCAGTGTGGTATCCACAAAGGTCTTGTTCTATACTCATTGCTTTGCTAATCCAATGAAAAAGGTATGAATTGGCCTAAAATGTATGATTGTATGAACCAATTTTGTATTGGCCTATGTATTTTAAGGTTTGCTGAGAAAAGAGCAAAAACACTCTAGAGAGGCTGTACATTCATGTTTGAATTTAAAGTTACAGTGGCTCCTGAAGAAAAACTATCAATCATAATATCACATAATTTAGATTTCTTGAAAGGTATTTGATTATAGATTTGAAATATGGGATAAAATAATTTTGATCTTTGTGACCTTGAAAGTGACCTTCAAGGTCAAATGTTTGTGTGGCTTTCACCCCTATCTTTTTACCTAGAATATTCTTGAAACCACTAGCTAGAATGATTGCCATTATCTAAAAATGCCTATAAATATTTCATTTATGGTTTTGGAGGGTTGACTACAAGGCAAAAAAAGAGTTAACTTCTAAAGTGGCCTTTAGATGACCTTTTGCTTTTAATAAATGACCTTTGCATTACTGAATTAAAAAAAGTATGTATCCTTTTACATTTAGCTGATTTCATTTTGTACCCTTTACCAGTAATTTATGTTTTATGATTTTTTACATTATTTTCATACTTTTTTTCTTTGATGACCTTGAAATGTACTTCAAGGTCAAAAGAAAAAATGCCACCAAAACTTTTTGTGATCAGAACGATCCATATATAAAAGATTATCTTGGTAGAAAGACCTTCTAAACGAAACATAAAACTTTACATAGGCCCCTGGACTAAGTATGTTCATAGATGTGTTTCCTAAATACCATAACCCTTTTTCTCGTTTGCTGTGTCATTAGCAAAGTAGAGATAAATACTTAGTTTATAAAGGACAGTACGCCTCTAACTAAAATAGATGCTTTGATCAGGCATTTAGATTATTAAAGGACTATCTAACTCAAAATAACTCTTTCGATCACGCATTTAGATAGAAACCATGAAAGTATTATCCAGCATAGGGTAGGGGGCTAGGGAATCTAAATCAGATGCAGAATAATTGTCTGGCTAACTTGCACAGAGGAATGCAGTTGTCTTATCATTAACTTCGAATTCCAAAGAATGGTCTTTATATATACTCTTTCTATACCTATTAAGCCGAGTGTTTTTTTCGGTGGTTGCATTGTTCTAATTGTCTGGAGTCGACATTGAGGTTCCGTACACTATAGTCTAGACCAATTCTCTCCAATTAACGTGTCGGTGTCTAAGACAATTAACCCATTAGGTAATGCGCCAGGTACCTGGATAATCCCTGCAACAAGTATTGTGTGAGGGTCTTTCAGATAAGTACTTAATTACAAAGGGGTAGTCGAGGGTAGCACTTAAAAAAGCTCTATAGTTTCCAGAGTTGCATGCGCTGTGCCAGTTTAATCTCATAAGTATTTCTGTCCAAGTGAAAGTCTGGTTCAGAAGGGTAAATGTTTCAGTCCTTAGAGATACATAACATATCTGTCTATGTTCTGTCGCAGCAATTCTCCCTACCACGGATTGCTCGTTATCTTAATTTTTTTTTACACCAGTGCCTTTAGTACCTAGGCACAAATTATTTTGGCAAAATTTTCGACAAAAACACTAGGAAATCAAAAGAAAATTTACAAATATTTAAGATAATGTATATGTTATTTACAAATTGAAAAATACTCATTGCTAGATTAATGGAATGTCGTATATGCTTAAGGCCTGTAATTTGTCAACATATTTCCCAGCATGCATCTTGATCTAGGTTAGTCTGCAGGTACAATGCTGTATATATAAGGTATCCGTGGTGGGGAGAATTGCACGGCTTGATCCCGATTTAAATCAATCTTAATTCAAGCCTCGGATAACAATTCTCCTAACCACGGATAGCTAGTTTTGTAACTTTTACCTGCAGGTTAGCCTCAAACAGGATGCATGCTGGGTAATATGTTGACAAGGTTAATATTGTGAGAAACTAGCCATCATTATTTTCTAAATTGGTGTCCATATACATAAATATTTCCTGAGCTGTTTGAAAATTCATGCATTGTCTGTGGATATATAACAATTATTTGTTTGTTTTCTATAGGTTTTCCAGAGATTTTGTCGACAAAATCAGTCAAAATTAGCCTGCAGGTCATTAAAATACTAGAAACCAGCTATCCGTGGTAGGGAGCATTGGTTTACATAGGAACAAAATACCAATAACTCTTCCGACACAGATGGTTTAGATAAGATCAAGATTTCATTAGGTGTGATAAAATATTTACTTTATATTAACTAAATAACAACGGTCAACCCTTAATCTTCATTCCCACCAGGGTGATTTGGACACACCCGATCCTGCCTCTGAGAGATTGCCTCTCAGTATGGGGTATTAAAATTGAAATATGATCTGAATCAGTGCAAAAGCCTGTCAATTAAGCCCCATACCACTAGGCGATTTGGACCTCAGCGATCATATTTTACGCTGGTTGTCCGTCAGTATGCCATATTGAAATGAACATGTTTGATAAAATCGCGGGGTCAATCGTCCGGTGATTTTTCCGATGATTCAGATCAAACAAGTTCATTTCAATATACCATACTGATGGGCGATCAGGGGAAAAGAGGCCCAAATCGCCTAGTGGGTATGGGGCTTAACCCACTAGGCAATTCGGGCCTCAGCGATCGTATTTTACTCTGGTTGCCTGTCAGTATGTCATATTGTAATGAACATGTTAAAATCGTGGGGTGAATCGTCGGGCGATTCTCCCGGTGATTCAGATCAAACAAGTTCATTACAATACACCGTTCTCACAAGCGATCAGAGGAAAATAATCGCCGAGGCCCAAATCGTCTATTGGGTATGGGGCTTTATTTTGAAAGAATCAGATAGAATTCAACTGTTGATCAATTGGCTTAATTATTAAGAATTGCCTACTGGGTATGCTGCTTTAGTATAACCCTAGGAAGACCATTGTGATCGCAGCTGCTGTTCTAAGTTTAGGTTTCAGTTACTTTAAAGGGACCACTCTTCGCATTTGTTGGCAAACAGAACACCTTAACGGCTCCAAGTATTTCCTGTACACAATACGAAATGGGTCAACGACGTGAAGGTGGTGGTGGGGTGGTGGACGGGTAGGGATAGGGGTAGGTTTCCTAGAGATACCCAGTTACAAAGAGGGGTAATTTGTCAACTTGTACTCCCTTCTCCACCTACATAGATGTCTTAGAATAGCTCTGTGTATAGGTGATACAATAAGGGCTGAATAGAGGCCTCATCACCCCTGTGTTATCATCTGATATGTAGAGTTCTAGGTTAAATGTCTGTTATTGTAATCTGTAGAAGTCAGTTTAGTATGGTCAGTGGACCACTATATTTTCTTATACAAATGTTCCTCCTTTGGTCCTGAAACCAAAACACGACAAGGCAATTACCCGTCTGCATTCAACAACTGTATGTTCATGAGTCAATGTGTTTGTGATCTGAAACAGTTCAGAAATAACTTGTTTCTGTATATATATATATATATATATATATATATATATATATATATATATATATATATATATATATATATACAACAGGAACAATTTTAGTAATGTGCAGACAAAACCTTTGTTTTTGAAGAGGACATTGCTTACTATGACTATAAAATTAACATCTTTGCCTTGCAGGTATGCAAAGGGATTATATCTCTAACAATTTGAGTGAAAGAGTCTCCTTGAAAGTGTTGGTTTGCTACTTTTCAAAGGAAAATTAAGAGAGGATCTATAATAGTTTGGCAAAAAGTGACATTCTTTATTGCATCAAGGATATATATGATAAAAGTCCTCAAGTTTGGGTTTTTAATAAATGAAACATTAAGCCATCCCACATTGGCTATATCCTAGGATTGGACAAGGGTTGGACGGAATGACTGTTTAAGCCATCCTTATTTCCAAAGGTTGGGGTTACTGAAATAAGCAAGAATTATGTTTTTCCTTATCCTCAAGTACTGTTTGATCATTATGATTTCTCAAATGTTATCAATTGACAGATTTGCAGGTTTGCCAGCCAATCAAAATGATGTATTTCAGGGTAAAAAAAGGTTGGACACTGGGCTGTCCAGCTTTAACATTTCCTATGGGGAAAAGGCCAAAATATGAATAGCTATTTTACAAATTTATTAGCAATCTGTCAAACAAAATTGCTTTGGTTAATATTGACCATATTGTCACATGACCACATCTGCACATCGTCTATAGAGTCAGACAGTTGTCGGTCAGGTGGAGGGGGGGGGGGGCAGTAACTCTGGTCATGGCTACTCACCCGACACGGGGAATTACACACCATGGCCAGCCTCTTAGAAGGCAACGTTAGTGAATGGGGCCTTACCCACAACCCCTGTAGGATGAGACCACCCGCACGGATACTGAAACCCAGCTAAAGAGGGTATTCCAAACAAATTTGCATACAGGCATAATGAAATGGTTAAAAATTGGCAATTTAGAGCATGTAATTTATCTTGAATATAGAATTGTATCTGTAATATATGCAATTTCCTTGCGACATTGTCATATCGCAGCTCATGTCGTGTAGTGTAATACCCCCTTAAAGACCCTATTACACTTCACGAATTGAGCTTTGATAATGACAATGTCGTAGAGAAATCACACATGTTTGAGACAATATCTTTGTTTCACATATGTAAAATCCTCCGAAATGCCAATTTCAAATAATTATATCGTTCCTGCATGCTAACTGTCTGTAATAATCATTACAACATGCCAATATCGCAGCTCAAGTTGTGTAGTGTAATAGGGCCTTTAGAACTCTCTAATCCCTGAAATAATGTTATAGGCAATGAAGGCATTTAGGGACTGACCAGGTTGACCTTCGGGTTGACCTATAGAGCCAATGGTGCTTTATGGGTGTTATGGGACAAGTTTTCAGATCACTGACCTGAATCAAGGTGGTATTACACTACACAACTTAGGCTGCGATCGGTGCGATATGATGATATTACAGACAATTCTTATACAGGAGTGATACAATTGTTAACAAGTTTGCAATTTGGGTTAACTTACATATATAATGGACCTCTGGAGTTATGCACACATTTTTTGTGCTGCGTACAGTACGTATATTTTTTCTGGAATGAAATACAAATTTTAAATGTTCATAACTTTTTATGAAATGGCCCCCTGTACAATGTGTGACTTCTCTGCGACATCGTTATATCACAGCTTACGTCGTGTAGTGTAATGCCACCTTTACAGCTTAAGTCGTGTAGTGTGCGTACGTAATACTAGCTTTGCTGGTGGTATGGAGCAGGCTTTCAGGTCAGTGACAACGCGAATAAGGTTACTTCTCACCCTGGTGTGGTTGAATGACAGGTGTCAGTATTCACCCCACCACGGATAGCTGGCTTATAGTATTTTCTGCACCTGCAGGCTAATTTCCACAGATTTTTTTTTGACCAACCCACTGGGAAAACTATAGGAAATATTGAAATACATGCTGTGTATCCATCTGTAATGAATATAATTCTGATAACTTAGAAAATGTTAGATTTATATAGGAACAAACTGAATAATATTGAATTTTGATTTTCTATTGAATTCAGTTGCAAATAATGCCATGATATATGTAATTTCCTTTACTTCAGCCTTGTGGCTTGTCGACATATTACCCAGCATGCATCTTGATCTAGGCTAACCTGCAGGTAGAATATACTAAATTGGCATCGAAAGGCTTCTTTGATAAATACAAATGTAGGCTTTAATCGTTGATATATTCATGCATATCATCATGTAACCCTTACTTGATCTCCACCAAATTAAAACCACTGTCCATCAAAAGTTTGGGGGTTGAGTTTGATACAATTTCAATCACTTTTATTCTTGTATAATCCTATGTATCATTTCTACATTTATAATGAATCGCATGAGGATATGCAAAATGTCATTTGAAATGAAAATATTTCCCAATTTTGTTTTACCCACAATTACCGTCATATGTTCCTTACTCTCTAAGTTTTTATTACAATTAGATTATCCACGATACCATTTCCAACTCATCCAGGCTATTTCACCTAGTCAGGTACATCAATTCAACTACACATTATAAGGTTAATAATACGTACATTCACGAAATAGCTGTAAGACTGATCATCAATAGTACGTTTTCGTGACATTGGGAATATTCTCTCATAGTTGTCATGGTTCCCGCGAGGCTTTTGCGCAGCGGATGTCCTACCAATAATACGTTGGTTTGCGGGAGGTCGGGTCTTTACAAAGCGGTTAGCATGCAACAGGAGTATGGGCCTCTGGTGAGCTCAGCCCCCTCGTCAGTAGACTGTAGTTACGTCCAAGTCCGCTAGGCGCTCAATCTAGGACTGTTTACCAGCAACCATTTTAGGTGGGAATTCCACCACCCCTTATCCCAGCATGCTTTGGGGCTGCTGGTTTATGGCAAGTAGGACCATACAAAAAAATAATATTTTTGATATAGGTGCCCCCCTTTCTTGAATTCCTGGATCTGCCCCTGGTTCCCCATGCCATTTATAGAGGGCCATTAAAAGAATTCCCTGCAGATTTTAGGTGGCCACTACTAGGTCATGGAAGGACTAACTATTCAGTGGCCGTGGGGCTTGAGGTGTTCCCACTCCCTGACATAAGGACCCTCTCACATCCCAACTGTGAGATCCAAGGCTGGCTGGGTGAAGGAACAGACAGTTTGGGAACAAGTTAGGAGACAAGTTTGGTTCAGAAACAGGAAAACAAGTATTACACTATATATATACGGAGAGATATGACAATAGGAAACAGTACTTTAAAGTGGGGATTCCGTGGGAAACAAATTGCACGAACTTGGCAGTTGGGGAACAGGTTTTAAGACAGGTTTGGGACAGAAACAGAGGAAAACATGGATTACTTTATAAAGAGGGGAGGCAATATTTAGGACTTAATGATATAAGATTTTGGGAACCACAGGAGTCAGAATCTTGAGGTGTCCTTTTCACAGCTGGAGAAAAGTTTGGGATAGGAACAGAGAGAAACAAGTATTACATCATAGGGACAGACATAATAGGACTCAATACCCTAGATCTTTGGGAGCCACCGGACTCAGGAGCCATCCTCTTCTCAGTTGGAAAATGTTGAAGAAAAACTTGAAATAGGAACGTAGGGAAATAGGGGCCTAGGTATTGCATTATATTTAATGAGATAATAGGATGCAATGCAAAAGGTTCTGCGGAAACCTTTTGAGTCAGGAATTATCAGGTGGACATCATATTTAGAGCTTTAGTTTGAAAATCCATCTCAGGATGTATCTAAAAGGATACCACCCTTGGACACTTTCTAAGTGATAATCCTATGGAGGTAAGGTGCTTTGCAGGCAAAGCCTCCTAACGGCTCATGTACAACCCTTCTTGACTAGCACTTCCAGTTTACAGATCTAGGACGCGGCATTTTAACGTTAATCCTATGGCGACACCGCGTCCAAATTTGAAACCCCACACTGTTTCATTCAGTATATTTTGACATGATTTTAGAGTATTCACCCAACTTTGGAATTACATTGTAGAAAGAGTTAACATTTTCAGTGTATACAAACACAGATCTGCACCTGAAGACATACCTGCCATTTGTCCTGATTTGCTCGGGACAGTCACGATTTAGCATCTTGTCCCGGTTACCAAGTTAGGACAGTGTTTGTCTTAATTCTAGGCTTCTGTCCCGATTTTATGGAGATATTTTATAGGTCTGAGGTGTTATTATTATGTTAGAATCAATATACTCTAATGGTAAATGAAACATCGCTCTATTTTTGACTAGAAATGTCCCGATTTCGGCCATCCATGGTGGGCAAATGATTTATAAAAGGTTGATAAATATGAGTGATGTTTTTCACAATTTCGTCCAAAATCACACATTTAAAATAGTAAAAATTTGAAGTCCCGACTTTTGGTGAGTTTGAAATGGCAAGTATCTGAAAAGGAAGATCCACAGCACAGTCTAGGCGGGGGGACAATTAAGGCCGTTCCTGACACCTATGAATAATTACTTTTAATCAAGATAGTGTTACTGCGGATCGTAAATTGCCACTGTTTGAGTCAAGCTCTTGGCCTTAATAGAGGGGCTGACCGCATTCTTCGGTATGATTTGTAGATGACTAAATACCCCTACAGCTTATATATAGACCGTAACTGCCGGCTTACCTTACGTGCTCTTAGAGGAATAGACCTCAACTGATGTATCACTGATTACTTATTAGGTTTAGTTATTCAACTTTCCCAAAAACCTACATCTTGACTTCATTGGAAAACTTCCAAGTTATTCCTGTATAATTTGTGGGAGACGTGGGGAATGTGTGCTGAAAATATTCCTGTATATTCTTCCCAAAATATCATTTACTATTAAAGACATACCACACATTTTCTTCCGTCTTAGTAGGATGGGAATATAATTAATTATAAGTACGGCAACAGTTCTATAAATCCAAAGGAATTTTACACATACATTATAATACTATATATCATAAATTGTATATATAATATAATATATATATAATAGAAATGTATTTTTATATAAGTGCTACTACAGTTCCTCAAATCCATTGGGTGTATATATATTAGTCACCCTGGATTTGTAACTATAGATACGACGTAACCCTGGCAGCCGCTCTATGGCAACACCTTACCGACGGCCAACCGACTTGGCCATGGGATCAAAGAAGACGGCAGAGTTTCCATGACAGATTCCCTCTCTACACACGCCACACGACATAGTTCACGTAAGCCTTAAGACATTCACCCCTCAGTTTACATAGGGAACTCGTCTGTGCAGCATTAGGAAGTACGACAGTTCTACATGTGAGACCAACAGGGAAAACACTCTGAGCTGTATACTTGATTGACAAAACAATTAAGGACAAAGGCCTTTGTGAGAAATAATGTGAAATGATCAGGAGCGAGTCTGTGCAGTATATGGAAGTACAGCAGTTCTACCGATGAGGGGTACAGGGAAAACACTCTGAGCCGTGTAGTTCTATCATTGACAGAACGATTGAAGATAGAGGTTTGTGCGTGAAAGAAATTGAAATGATTATTATAGTTTGCCCATATTTAACATTTTGAG
This sequence comes from Lepidonotus clava, assembly GCA_936440205.1. NCBI lineage: Eukaryota > Metazoa > Annelida > Polychaeta > Phyllodocida > Polynoidae > Lepidonotus > Lepidonotus clava. The sequence goes on along the minus strand of OW387140.1, from coordinate 4,653,014 downwards.
TTCTGATCATTGCTATTAGGCTAGGATTACCATTGGGGAGCGAGTCTGTATGGTAGATCTATATGGAATTACAACAGTTCTACATGTAATACATACAGGGAAAACGCTCTGAGCCGTATAGTTCATTGACTGAACGACTGAGGATGGAGGTTTATGTGTGAAATAATTTAACATGATTATGATGATTTGAACAGGAATCGAGGCTTTCTCCCCTCATACCTTTTACATCAGGAGAGAGTATCTGCAGTATACGGAAATACCACAGTTCGACATGGGAATCAGCATACACCGCTTTCAATAGTGTGCCCCCCTCCTAGCGTCACAGGCGCGAACCTGTGTCATGGGATATGGAACTCAATGGGCCAATGTGTAGAATAATTGGTATTATTCTGATTACATGTATACCATTTCAATATATCCCACCTTGGCCCTGTCCCCCTACTTAATCGGTGTTATAGTTTATTAACAGGAGGATTGAGTGTGCAAGAAATTTCCACAGATTTGACATTTTGAGATTCGGATTATTGCAACAAGGTAAGGGTTACCCATCTTCATTAGCATGATTGGACGTTTTATTTCACACTTCCTGACATATGACTCGTAATTATAACCTCTTAAGTGTCATTTTCCGGTTGAAAGATCACCTGAAACAAGCTTTACAAGAATACTGAGTGGCGGTCACCTTTTCCTGGTTACACAGAGATGTGCTTCGTGATACCACGATCTGGATATATAGTAAGACTCATCCACATGTTAGTTCGCGCACACTGACTATAACATGTTATTCTAAGCATTTAAAGACAAACACGCTTACGACAGAGCTGGATAGGACTACACCTTTGACAGCCTAACGACGCGAGGACAAACTCTGCATTGGAGCACCTCTTTTGTTTACCAGGAACGTTACCAAAAACATTGTGAAAGCATCTGGCCGAATTCTTTTTTTTCCCCATTTTTTTTTAATCAATCAGCTTCACATAAGTATGCATGTTCTCCCGGTCGCATCAATGAGTATAGGTTTAACAATAGAAAAAAGAACAATAACAGAATCCAGATGATACTGATATTAATCTGACATCAAAGAGCCTATGGATCCATTCTCGACCGCGCATACATCTAGCCTACTGTTGTCATCGACCACAGACATATATATCATCTGTAAATTACCCGAGCATGGCCACCACAGTCTGAGCTCCCCCGCTGCTGGTCAATAGACAAAGAAAAAAAGAAAAAAAGAAGACAAAAACCCCACCAAGCTGCCTACTTCCCTTTCTGTGGTTGTCTATTGTGTTTCACCAAAGACAGACCGCCTGCCTACCTGAACACCCACCGTGCACGCAGTTTTTGTTCTCCAAACGCCCACTCTCTTCTGTGTCTGCCTGTTCAGACTTATCATTCTGGGACACAAGAAACACCTCAAAAACCTGAACATTTTCTGCCTCCTCCTGTAGCTGGTTTCCACAGGGTGTTCATGTCCCATGGAATTGGCAGCGACTAAAGTGCAGCGACTAAATGCAGAGTGGTGCCCTGATAGCAGGCGACTAGATACACTACATGTATTTGCTCTGTTTTCGAGCTGAAGAATTAGACATGTCCAATGTTTTCGCACTATTCGCTGACGAGGAGAGCAGTCGGTCACTCCAACAAGTCATCCCATAATTTGTCTCACATTTCGTCCCACAATTCGTCATCTTGGTCGGCTGTCTAAACCACTATTCGCTGGAGTTATTTTGGGCCATAGTAAGTAACTTGGGTTGATTCTCAGAGCCCCTGCAGGAGCATTACCTGGAGAAATAGCAGGTGGAATAGCGGGAGGTATAGCAGAAGTAGAAGTAGGAGGAGCCGCAAGAGGCAGTAGGAGTACTTGTACCAGTAGGACGGACGCTCTCTTACCCAGGATGGCATTCAGTGCGTCAGGTATCCAGGAAAAGGTTAATGACCTTCCGCTCCAGGTAGGCATAGGATAACCTTCAGGTGGGCAGAGAGGGGGGTGTGGGGGGGGGCGCAGGTTTCCCAACTGGGTGAGGTACTGAATTCTTATAGGGATAAGGGTGGGAGTGAACATATCCATATTCATTTTTCATTTTCATCTACAACTATTTGAAAGGCACGATGTATAGTTATTGTGAAATAGTTTTGAATAGATCAATAAAAGAAAGAGTACTGAAACAGCACCGCAGGGGCGGGTGCAGGTTTCCCAAAGGGTTGAGGAGGTGGGGTAACATATATAGGCTAAGTACTGAAATGGCACAACTTTGCATACATGCACACGGCATTAATTGCTTTTTTTTGTATTTTACTGGGAGTCCACCAAAGGGGGGCGGGTACAGGATTTATATTCCAAGGGGGAAGGGAGGGGGCGGTTTGTATATAGGTTGAGGACTAAAACGGCGTGCATTTCCACGCACAGGCACAACATATTCCCCTCTTTCTGTAGTTTAGGGGTCTTCCAAAAAGAGGGAGGGTTGTTCCCTAGAACCGCCCTTACAAACAACAAAGGGGCAGTGAAGTCTCATAGGCAGCATAAGTGTGCAGTGCTATTCAAATAGATTTGAATCATACGGTAGAAAAATATTTTGCCATAGAAGGATGTCAGCACATGGGAACTTAATTATTTGCAAAAGGTATAGCTTAAGCATTTTAGCGTCCAATAGGTCATAATTGTGTTTATTCTTGGTTTAACCATGGCTGGTTGTGCATCCTTATAGAAGTTTCACTTTACCTACACCTACAGAGTTATTGCAAACAACATATGCTTCTTAACACACGTTGAGAGAAATATAAGAAAAGGTAGTACAGGTGAAGGGAAGATTACAGAAGGAATTACTGGGAAGAAAAGGGAGAGACAGGTAGACAGTGAAATAGATTACCTGAGGGAGAATAATGTGTGCACCTCTTTATAGGAGAAGTGAAGCATGAACCATCAGATTAGTTGTCAGCTGCCGGAGGTTAGTCTGCCACCAACAATATTCTAGTTTTACAAAGAAATGTAATTTGTCCCATTTCACAATGCTAGCGCCCCCTATGAGAGTCTGCGCAAACCATCTCTCCATCTCGTTTGACATATTCGTGACATGATCGCTGTTTGTTTACATTTTGAAAAAGATAAAAAAAAAAAGATGCACTGTTGTTTTATTTGTACCTAATTGCACGGACGCTCATAGGGGGCGCCTGCATCGTTGATGTTAAAAAAAAGCCTGTAGGCGATGGTCCAAGTTGTATATCTTTGCTTGCCTACAGAATCGTCGCTGCCACCAGAGTCAGGTCTGAGGAGAAATCTCTAACCTCTGAGTTCTGTTTCAGTTTTTCATAAATGATTAATGAGGAAATAGACAAAAAGGAAAGAGCAGTAGTCCTGAAGATGTGATCATTGTGTTTTGGGGATTTGTTTTTTCCATATGCAATCCTAAAGAGTGGTTAGTGAGGGCATTATTTAACGTATGGTTAAATATTACCAAGAAACTGCCTTGTACTTTCATCTTAAACCTACCATATATCTAATGAGAACCTAGAATCGGTAAAATTACAAATACACAGACACAAACAGCCACAGACCTGACAGAAACACATGCAAACAAGGACACAGACATACACAGATGTACACACACACACACACACACACACACACACACACACACACACACACACACACACACACACATATATATACAGGCACACACAAACACATACAGATACACATATAAACACACACAAAAACACATACAAACACACAAACACACACATACACACAAACACACAGACACACAATCACACACAGACACATACAATCACACACAGACGCAGACACACAGACACAGACATACAGACATACAGACACATGTATACACATACAGATGCACATACACACATACAGGCATGCATGCACTTACACACATACATAGATACACACAGACACATAGAGACACAGACAGAGACATAGACAGATGCAAACAAACACACATACACAGGCACAAACAAACACATACAAACACACACACAGACACATACAAAGACACATACAGATGTGCATATAAACACTCAGATACACACAAACACACACACATACAAACACACGCAGACACACAGACACAGACACACAGACACAGACACACAGACACAGACACAGACACAGACACAGACACACAGACACACACACACACACTTCCAAACGCAGAAAAGTACCAATACACACCCCATCGAAAAGCAGTGGGAGAAACACATTTATAAACTGAGTCCATTCTTTGCATTCCATTGTAAAAGGGACACTTGGCGGAGGGGGATCCAATAGTATTCTAAGCATGAAAATTGGCTTTCCAACAGTGGGAATGGCGAATGTTTGGCTGTCATGATTAAAGTCGAAGGAGGCGGTCGACTGGTTTCTTCTTTTGGCCTTTCCCTCCTTTTTACCTCCCCTTTAGCACCATCAAGCTTTTGGGGATATTATTACGACCGTCCCATTTAGAAATAGGACGACCCAGAAAGGCCGCCAAGTAGAAACGTAGCACCTTAGTGAAGATTCCCCGGCTTTGTCGGCGTACATTGTAGGGGGTTTAGGCTGTGTTTTTACTGGCCGATTTTCCTCCCGATATCAAAATCAGCATATGAAATAATTGTTAATCATTGTCATGTCAGTGGTGGATTTAGAGGGGGCGCAGGGAGCGCGCCCCTTATTTTGGGCCAAATATTAACATTTTTAATGTAAAATTCTCGGACCTGGGGGGTCCAGCAGAAACTCTTTCAATATGTAGGGCGCCCCCCCTCCCCCCCCGTTTTTGAAAATCTCTGGATCCGCCCAGGCATGTTATACATCATTAAAAAGGGATTGTAATTCTTTTTCAAATCATATGTAGGATATATGTAGTCTTTTGCAATATTATTCATGAAAGGTTATAAATAACTGAATTACCAGTGGTCAAAATCGGCTGGTGGAAACAGCCTTAAGGGGCCGTGTACCTAAATGGACCCCTAGTCTGACTGCACACCCAAAATGGGAGGTTACAAACGTCGCTCTTACGATAATTTAGGAATTTTCCTTTCAGAGTATGCATAGAGTTGTCAAATAACGTCTCTGCCTTTGGATGGTGGGTGTTGGGATCCACCAGCTTCTTATGGTTACAATTGGACCCTTCAAGGTTAGAGTGGAAACATAATGACATGCTTCTACGCCACGAAACTGGGATAAGCGATGACCCCTCGTCTGTTGTAATCCACTAGGCGATGTTGACTACTGAGAATTTGCAAATAGACCATTTGCCAGTTGGTGTGTGGGGTAAATTATGGCATGAGACACCTGTCCATAAACGAACTTCCTGTAAGTGTCCATAGACTCAATGCTTAAGAAATAGATTTTGCCTCCCTAAATCTCTTATAATTACTTCACAGAGACATAGTAGAAAATCAAAATTAAGTTATGAGAAATAGCTAAGAAAACCAATGTTTTCTGCCACCTCCAATGCTGTAGCATAGGCAGAAAGTCAGGAATATCTGCAGCAAGAGCGAACTGGCAATCGGTCTATGTTTAGTTTTTCATCAGAAATATTAAAAGAACCCCAGAGTGTTACGTACCATTTGAAAGATAATTCAAAATCCTTTCTAATGATATGTAACATGCCTATGAATAACGCTTATTCCTTCTCACGATCTCCGAAATCGGGAGTAGAATCGGACAGTAGAAAACAGCCCTACGAGTTAAAATATCTGAAAGGGCCACTCGTTTTGCCCAGGTCTAAAGCCCATAATTATTCCACTGCGCGATTTTGGTTATCGTGAATTCGGCAATTTCTAAGTTTTTGTCAGGAATATGAAGGGAACCCATGCATGTTGCACACCATTGGAAAGATAATTCAAAATCCTTTCTAATGATATATAACATGTCTATGATCAGAGATAATTCCTTCTTGTGGTTTTTGAAATCGCCGGAGTCAAATCGGACAGTGGAAAACAGCCCTATCTTAAAGGGCCAGGTTTTTCCCAGGTCTAAATACAGCCATTCAGGTGGGATACCCGGGCATACGGAGGTTACATCGCCGACTGGTTGACAAGTAGGCCTATTGTCGTGTAGAGCAGGCTGGGAAGTGTTTGCCCCAGGGGTGTGTAGATAGTTAGGTTAGGCCTATCTCCATCTACAAATCAGAGATAGGGAGGGCCGATCACTGATGCCTTCTTTCCACCTTTCTGGGGCCGTCATGTTCTCCGTCGGACGTAAACAGGGTATTTTTCCCCCTTAGAGATAAACAAGTAGATCAGGTTACACATGTTCATCTGTACCTCTTGGACAAACTGCCGGCATCCGCGGCCTGTCTTGTGTACATTGGTTCAGGTTGGGACATTTACATCAGAGAGCTTATATATGTATATCGAGACTGGAAAGCCAGGGGACAACCTGTTATGTACTACAGGTCTGCCACTAGGCATGTGGGGTGGTGAAGTGGTTAGCGCGTCTGTCTGCTGTGCGGGCGGCCGGGGTTCAATTCTGAGCTGAGTTGGCCACTACTCCCCTCTGCAGGTCTCCCAGTGGCAACAACTGGGATATCAAAGACTCCTAGAGAGTCACCGGCTGTTGTGTGTGTGGCCCTGTCTATGGGACCATGCACATTAAAAGAACACCTGCCTCGGTAAAAGTGTAGGGGTATGGTCTCTACCTTCTCATAGATTCGATCACCATCACCACCCTTGATATGACCCTGGCTGTTAATTAGGGCGTAAAGCAACCAATAACCAACCAACCAGGTCTGCCACCTGGTGTGTGGTTAGAGTAAATCTAGATTGACCATTATGCCTATGGTTAAAATGACCTGTGTGGTGCCACTTGCTGTTCTCAAAATACATTGGTAATGGCCAGACCATGGTCATGGTTGACTGGGTTGGGTCCAACCAGCCACTAGGAGAATGAGCACATAGGCCCATAACATGGGACAGAAAAGACTCTCACCCTGATACCCTTCCTAATCTTCGGTTAATTCTCCCTATCAGGGATAACTGATTTAAAGTATTTGAAGTACCTGCAGGTTAATATTGGCAAATGGAAGGCTATAATGTACAAATATTTGCCATATTCCTATCTGTAATGGATACATTTTCAAACCAAACTAGCTAGAACATATAGAGTATATAGATGCAAATTAGAACCCCCCCCCCCACACACATTACCATGATTATTGAAAAATAATATGCTTGGGACTTGTCGACATGTTTCCCAGCATGTATCTCGATCTAGTCTAATCTGTAGGTATAATGCAGTAAATAAGCTATCTGTGGTGGGATGAATTCTTTACTCGTCAAACATAATTCATGGGTACAAATACAATTAGGAGTGACATAATGTGACACAGAGCCTGGGAACAAATGCAGGTTGAAAACAGTTTAAAGAATTGTCATGTTTAGTTATGGGTTTATAATTCAACATCATAACACCTTTGACAGAAGAGACCATTAACACAGGAAAGTAAACCATAGTAAAAACGGTATGTTCCCGCCCTAGTTTTATGATGATGGTATGGGAAAATACAGTGTTGACTATTAGATTTTATGAGAAAGCTTAATTTCATCTCCTGTGTCAAAAGTATGATCATAATATTTATATCAAACACGGTGACTGTTTATCTTGGATCTACACGATAATATAAAGTGGGGGTCACTGACGAAGACATTGGTTAATGTTTAAGGGAAACTGAGGCAGTTACGATTGTGGTATGATTCTATATTTGATCGAATTAGTATTGTTGGACCCAAACTGCCTAAGATCGTGAGGTTTTAGGGCTAAAGATCGCAAGTGTGTCCATTTTAGGTACGAAAGATCGTGAGTACTTGCTCCTGATAGTAAGGAACATGTTGGTAAATTTTGATAGGAATTCTCACAATCTTTGGCTCACGATTTCTAGGTTGCAAAAGATCATCTCTGAGTCTTTGAAGGTATATTCCATCTCAGGATAATTGTGAGTTCACCAAAAATTGTGAGTGACTGCTGATCTTTGGATTGTTTGCCAAACATCTGCAGAATTTCCATGAATATTCTGCCAAACATTGTGTAGTGGAATATGGCCTTTAGTCTAATCTATATAAAACTACACATGGGGAAAGCAGATACATACAACGTGTACCTTAAGAGGGGCATGACGAACGCCATTCACAAATTAGCGTGACAAGGATGGCGGCGTCCCGGTGACCCCTGCGGTGACCCCTGACTAAAGCCTCTCTCCGCCAGGTGGGGCGGCGGGCTCCCTTCACTCTCCAAGCAGGTGCTTTGTGACGAAGGCCAGGGTCCACTCCCCGCGCCTAGAAGGTCGCCAGCATCTCTGTACCAGATCTAGGAATGTAGGTTGGCTCCAACACTCAGTGGTGGTGAGTGAGACACTGTTTGTCTCATTTTCCGTGTACTATATCATTGGAATACTATGATACAATTTTAACCATTATGGGGGCCCTTGATGGGGGGTCCTTTTTATCGAATGTCGATTTTAAGAAATGGCAATGTCTAAATGTCGATTTTAAGAATGGCCCATGTCACATATCACTAAGGCCTATGTCAAATGTCGAATCAAAGAAATGATCCTGTTGCCGTGTCGAATGTAGGGGTCTAGGGCCATAGTATGAGCCTTCTGTTGAGTACAAACGTTCACTCAAAAAATTCAGACCCCCTCGGGCTAAATTGGACTGTACGCATAGTTGAATAAATGTTAGAACCCCAATGATCTTGTGTTATCCCTCGTCAAGACAAATATATGTTTGTCATAATATCTGTTATCTCTAGGTGTAGATAATGTCAATGTTGTACATTCTATATCCCATAGACAAAGTAATATTATTTACATTTCCATAACTACGCCCTTTTGCATTAGCAGCGCCATTTGCTCAGACATATCGTGGTTGGCCAACTGTGCCAACATGTTCTTTGTTGGTACCTTTCCCCACCTATACTCACACCCCATTTATACCCTTTACCTTCAGTACGTCATGCATGGACCATGGCCTTTGTGGAATTGCACGTGTGATGGCTCCCTATTCTAAAGACTGGGTGAAGATATAATATAGAGTCAACATTTTGCAAATTCTGTTAATTATTGAAATGTATTCTATGGCCATAGCCTAGGCCTACTATAGACTGTGAATACAGACTCATACTACATTAAAATACTTGAAAACTAGTCCCCAGTCAATTTTGGTGACCCACCAAAATTGGTTTGTTTACAAACATTGCTGTCTACAGACATCCATTAGGGGAGTATTATGGGATTTAAGTGAACTTAAAGCTAGTTATCATGATTTATACTGTACCAATGGCTAAGGATGCACTCTTAGAATGTATTTTCATAGTTATTCGAGTTTGCAAAATTTTGTCATATTTTGACACAACTTTGGTTTTGGACCCCTTTAACAATTAATTCAATCCATTGGCTATACCGCAGGAGAGCAGGGTTTCAGCTAACAAAGGCTGCAATGCATGGCAAACAATGAGCCTAGGGATACATGTATTGGGCACTTAGGCTGGATTACATATCATTTCTACCTCGTTGACTTAGATTTGAAACAGTGAAATGTCCAATTTGATAATATCTAGTTTTGAAAGTTGATAATCACCTCATTTAATTGGTTGATTGATAAGGAAAGCTAACCCATACAACCATAACTCTCAGGTCAAAAGGGCCATGTTTCTAAGCTGTGAATACTTGAATAGGATAGAATCAAATGCATGGAAAGAACATTATGAAGTTGCATTCAATAATTGCTTTATTCTAACTTGGTGGCCGAACTGAATGTTCTCGTTTTGCACAGAATCATTTTTACTGTTTTCTGTTGCATGGGGTATCTGTATAAAGGGAATCAAACCGAACATACACATAGAATGGTCATATTTGAATAAAGAACGTTATTTTTCTTCGGCCTTTTCCATATTTCGCGTATCAATGGCCATAATGCCCCATACCCACTAGGCGATTTTTACGCAGTCGGCCGACTAACTGGCAATAAAATCGGCCGATTTTAAGGCTAGAATCGGCCGACTCCAAATCAAAAACACATATTTCAATATAGTATACTTACAGGCGATCATAGGGATCAGCCAATTCTCCCAGTCGCCCGCCAGCAATCGCCGGTAAAGTGTCCTAGTGGGTATGGGGCTTCAGTGTCTCAAGGAGGGATTTTTTACATCCATACTTCCCCTGACAGTTCTTCTCCTAACCCCCACTTATCTTGGGCACAAACCCTTATACAAACCTCAACTAGCCATTATACAATCTAAGGATGCTTCAAGGGGGAGCCGTACCCTAAACAACAGCCTACTTGGATCTAATAGTGTACTTAGTATATATCCTTTCTAAACACCCTTTCCTAGGTGTGAAACATTATGTTGAGTCTAACAACAAGAGAGCCTTTAAGGGTGTTCTGTTAATATAGTGGTAGGGTGTTGGTTTCATCATACAAAGGTTGGCAGTTGAAGTCTCTGTCCTGCAGCTGTGGTATTAGATGTTCTCCCTGTGGTCAACGACAGGTTATCAAAGGCCTAGTGCCACCAGCCCTTGTATGTGGTGCCCTGCCTATGGGACACTGCATATAAAAGAACACCTGCCTCAGTAAAAGTATAAGGGTATGCATGGTCTCTACCTCCTCATAGATTCGATCATTGGTGAGCAAGGGTGAAATGTCCAAGTGCTCCAGAACCACTGAGTCTAGTTCTTCAAACTAACAAACAAACAACAACAACCTTTATATGTGAACATAAACTGCACTCTTTGAGGCAATATTAGTGTAAAAGTTTCTCCGTTCGTATGGTAACAATGATGAAAAATACCTTTGTTATCATACAACTTATAAAGGAAAAAAAAATTGAGGCAATATTATACAGAAATACACGTAGTGGGTTTCTAGCTGGTAAATTGTTGCACTCAATTTTCAATATAAAATTCTGTAGGTGAATGACATAGCGCAATTCTTAATACTCAAACCAAGTGCCAAGGTTGACAAAAGCCAATTGAACTGTTCCCACCATTTCCCCTTATTTATTTACTATGACCCATATGGTTTGACATGCCAGCTTCTAGGCCTATATTGACAAAACCTACTGGCTCTTGCTCACTAAAGCCCCATACTCACTATGCGATTTTACCGGTGATGGGCAAGGGGCAATTGGGAGAATCAGCCGATTCTTATTATCGCCAGTTAGTATGGTATATTGAAATGAGTTTGATATGAGTCGGCGCTAAAATCGGCCAATTCTAGGAGTAGAACCAGCTGATTTTAGTGCCGATCAGTCAGCCGATTGTGTAAAAGTTACCTAGTGGGTATGGGGCTTTAGATCTATTGTGTACATAGCTAGAATGAAACAAGTGGAAGTTCGTAAAGATTGGTCTTCATCATAAAACCCATTGTTTTCGCTAATTTTAAGGCTCACTCATAGCTTCAGATTCAACTTAACTGCCTTGAGTCTATTAATCAATGAGATTTAGGCATATGACAATCCTATATTGTTGTCTTTCCATGCAGGGCCAGGAAGCCTTAAGACTTTCCGGTCTTGATATGTGACAACTAATTTTTCTTTGGGACTGGTTAGTTTGCAACGATCTAATCACAAGCTCTTAATATTGTTGAGTTGAATCTATAAAGATTCAACTCAACAATATTGGGGGAATAAGACTAATATAGGAAGGTAAAGGTAGACAGAGGAGGGACAACAGTGTCTGCATACGTAAAGCCCCTTATACCCACTAGGCGATTTTGTTGAAGACGGCCGACTGATCGGCAGTAAAATCAGCTTGTGATTAGATCATTAGATCATACAATGGATCATATATATGTTAGTGACCGTGCAATTAATCTCCAATAACCACCAACATTATTGTTCTCTCCCACAGATGGACGTTTTACGTCGACAGAAGGACCGTTCCTACAAGAACGTGTTCAAGGGGTCTGTGCTGGTGGGCACCTTGATGGACCATGACGAGAACAAGTTCGCCACCCGGGCCTCCGCCATCAAGTTCGCCCAGAAGCTCCTTGACGCCGGCCACATCGAATCTATTGTCGGCTCCAGCGTCTTCGAGGACTCGGTACACCTATACCGGTGAGCTATAGACCATTTGCAGATAATGTCACAGTTCCCAGAAAAGGTCATATTGGTGATCATTTGGAAAGTGATGGATTTTTATCTGATATAGTCACATACAGTCAAAGTAAGCCATTATTTGTATCATTCAATTTCCCTGAAAAGGTCGTATCTGTGATCATTTTGAAAGTGCTGGATTTATCTGATATACTCACATAAGGTCAAGATAAGCCATTTGTATTATTCAATTTACAATACGTAGAATATTGTCAATGTGGAGGACACTAGTAGTAACCAGGGGCTCTATACGTGTCGGACTATGAATATTGATTACAATAGTTTCGATAATGCGGATACAATACACTTTCTTCTCAACCCAGGGCCAATAGAAACCCATATCCCAATTGCTTAGTTCAGGTCTATTGTACAAGCAGGTGCCACACTATTGAAAAAGGCGTATAAGCCCAATAGCTATAAACCCAGTACCCGTCTTCACAGGTGGGCTGATGAGACAGTGGTAAGAGTGGCCAAGACGATGGTGTCGACCACGTCCCACATCCCCCGTAAGAAGCCGATCTAACCCTATTTATCGCTGTTTATTACAGGTGGGCTGACGAGACAGTGGTACGAGAGGCCAAATTTTTAAGATGGTGTCAAACACATCCCATATTCCCCGTAAGAATCCAATCTAACCCTATTTATCGCTGTTTATTACAGGCGGGCTGACGAGACGGTGGTGTGGGAGGCCAAAAAGATGGTGTCAAACACGTCCCATATTCCCCATAAGAAGACGATCTAACCCTATTTATCGCTGTTTATTACAGGTGGGCTGACGAGACGGTGGTGCGAGAAGCCAAAAAGATGGTGTCAAACACCTCCCATATTCCCCATAAGAAGCTGATCTAACCCTATTTATTGCTGTTTATTACAGGTGGGCTGATGCGACGGTGGTTTGGGAGGCCAAAAAGATGGTGTCAAACACGTCCCATATTCCCCATAAGAAGCCGATCTAACCCTATTTATCGCTGTTTATCACAGGTGGGCTGACGAGACAGTGGTATGAGAGGCCAAGACGATGGTGTCGACCATGTCCCACATCCCCCAAAAGAATCCAATCTAACCCTATATCGCTGTTTCTTACAGGTGGGCAGATGAGACAGTGGTGCGCGAGGCCAAGAAGATGGTGTCAACCATGTTACACATTCCCCGTAAGAAGCCGATCTAACCCTTTTTATCGCTGTTTATTACAGGTGGGCTGATGAGACAGTGGTGCGAGAGGCCAAGAAGATGGTGTCAACCACGTCCCACATCCCCCGTAAGAAGCTGATCGAGCTGGTCGACATGAACCAGGGCGACATCACCGACGACACCTACGACATGAAGGACGTCAAGGACAAGCTCATCGCCAAGTTCCAGGTCAGTGTCCTCATCTTTTAAAAAAATGATTATTATTGAAAAAAAACCCACCAAATAACACTTCTTACAAGTCAGATCTTCTGGTAGTTGATGAAATTGTTAGTAATAATTTTCATTCATGAAAATTTTGATATTTCAGACTGGCAGAGTTAGTTCTGATTTAAAACACTGTAGTTCCGGTTTCTCTGATCGGCCGCCTTTGGACCCTCATGGGTTGTATATGCACCCTATAATATAACTAATTATTAACTGTGTCCCCCCACAGGCCGAGCCCCAGCCAGCCCCCTATGACCTGCAAGAGTTCAAGTGCATTTGTTATGAAATCTCCATAAGCCAAACTCAAATGTTATTTTCTGCGATATATATTAAATGTCTATAAGAATTACAGCTACAGGCCGACTTTTGTGTGTATCAAGCAACTCAGATTTGTTTGTTAGTGGTAGAAAATGTATTAATCTTCAGGTCTCCCCACCTGTTCTGTCACTGTTTTTTGCTCTTGAATACCTTATACATGTAGTAAATTATGATTGTACTCATGGAAGTTTATTGTAATTATTTGGGAGAGTAGTTATGTTAAACTGATGGAATGCTGTTAATGTTTTCATATGTACCCCTTTAGAGAGTAGCGCTTCCTTATATCCTTATTCATGTCAGTCTGTGTTGCTGGAATTAGATGTAAACTAGCACTTATGCTAATCTTTTCCCGTTGAAATAATCAAACAACAAAAAATTCCATAAGCCATGAGTGGTGCAATGACTTGTGAATTATATTTCCTATACTCCATATGACCTTCAGGCCGAACGCCAGCCTCAGATGACCTTCGCCTCTAAGGAGGAACGCCGGGCGTCCCGGAAGGAACGCGCCCTCAGACGGCGGACGCTGGGGGCCGTTCAGATCGGGGAGGCCATGGACCAGCTCAACAACGACGGCACGGCCATCGTCGCCCCCGGCAGACGCAGGTAGGGAGATTATTGCCCGTAACTAGGGGGGGGGGGGGGGGGGGAAACCCCCCATAAAGGAAATTTTTCCAAACGTTCCACCTTTCCTTGCAAAATTTAATGTAAAAGACCCTAAAAATAGTAGGGAAATATTTTAAAAATCCCACTTTTTACTGCTCGCCGAACCTCTTTTCAAGTTCAAATTATTCAAAATATAGGCAGAAGTTCCACTTGTGGAACCTCGCCACCCCCCCCCCCCCCCTACAGGAGACCCTGGGTACGGGATGAGATTACAGTCAACCCCCGGTCTCCCCACTCCCTGGCCTCTCTGATATGCATCAGCGTTCTAAAAACGTGGAGAAAGGGGTAGTTCTAAAGAAAGTTCGCATGTCTGCGGAAATTGAAAAAAGGGGTCCTTTTTATAAATAAATTTTGCAAAAATTTAAAATTGAAAAAAGGGGTATTTTTCCTCATAAAATTCGCAAAAATTTGATAGAGGGTACTGATGAAGGTAATAACTGTACGAAGAGGATACTCTGCATATTTTTAGTTCGCGTTTTCTGGAAAAAAAGGGGTGTAATTGGGGACCTACATATTCATGTTTCCATGAAAAAAAGGGATTTTTTTTAGGTCTAAATATTCATGAAAAGGAGGTATTTTAGTAGACTGGAGAACGCTGATGGATTCCAAATCATGTGGTCGAGTGGGGTACCGGGATTCCATCAGTTTTCCCATCAAAAAGTGTCCCCTATTTTTGAGGTAAAAGTTGTGACTGAGTTTTTCACTTATAAAATAAATATACTCAAGATAATATTTGATGAACCTGCAAGAATATTTATCTACATTGTTTCCCTTCAAAATGACATATAGATTTGCTTTGTACATTGCTCTAGAGCTGCACTGTGAGCCTCCTAAATACACGTGTCATTTTGACAGGGCAAAACCAGAGTACCATGTATAACTGGCTGTAACTCTGATACCAATGCTGATAGAGATAAAATTCAAAAAGCATATTGAACTAAAGGTCCGCTGGTTAGGAAAGGCCTGATTTTGCATGTGTGACCTTATTTTATAAATAATCAACTGGATCTGATTATAAAACTATGAGAGCTTAGATATACCACCAGAACAAAATGTCATGAGGAAAATATGTTTGAAAATTCTCAGATATAGGTTAGACATTCACAGAAACGTATTATGACATTGCAATAAGCTTTTGTCATAGGGCATAACACATTAAGTTTTAGGTTTTTCAGTCCTTTCTTGGTCAACAGATCCTATAGACACTGAATCTGGCTTATGATATGTTCAATTTGATATGATTTACAATTTAATATAATATACCTATTAACCCAGGAGGACGCGTGGCGGTGACGACGATGACCACGTGACCTCCAACAACTCGACCAACCTGAGCCGCCTCTCCAGCATGTCCCATGAGGCCTTGCACACCAACGGAACCGGAAGTGGGGTCGAGGAGACGCCGAGGAGACGCCGCAGGAGGAACTCGTCCCCCCCTGCGTCCCCTCCCCCTCCCCCTGTACCCTCCACCCCTCCCCCGGGAGAGGGGTCATCGCTGGAGAACGGAGGAGACCCCTCCCCCTCCTCTTCTCTAAATAACAGAAGGGGGACTTCAGGGTTACATATAGACACTTCCACTCCGAACGGGGAGGGTACTATAGCCCCGACGCCCTCAGTTAATGGCATTAGTGAGAAGGGCAACGTGTCCACAAGTAGAAGTAAACCTGAAGGAGAGTCGACCGACCCCCCAGCCCCCTCCCCATGTCCCGACCCCACATGTAGTAGCGACAATAACCCAGCGCAAAATAACAGGACAGCAAGTGATAGCAACAATAACGCCAGTAAAACCAGCAACAATTTAACCACAAAAGACGACAAGCAAAGCCAGGATTCCGCCTCCCCTGACCCTAAGGATGGTACCAGTACTAAGGACGAGGAGGGGACCGTGTCGACGTGTGTGTATGACGGGGTAGAGATGAAGGCCCTGGACATCGAACACCTGGACTTTGAGCTCATCAGACCCGCCCCCAGCGAGGAGCTCGCCGAGATCAACAGGAAGCTGGACAGCCTCACAGAACAGAGCTTCAGGTAAGGAGAAAAAAAATCAATATATTTTTATCTTTTCAATTCAGGCAGACGCAATTCCAAGTTTTCTTGTATTTTATGCATCTGCAGGCTAATTTTGGCATATTTTGAAGACAAAAACTAGGTAAAACCAATAGAAATTATGATTCTTATGGCAATATGAAAATATGTTATGAAAATATTTTTAAATCAACTTCACAAATTGAAGTATATACATTAAAAAAAGAACCTAATTTTACCTGTTTATAATCTTAAACAAAGTAAAATGTCATAGATGACTAATTATGATATGTTGAAAGAGTTATAACATGAAATGGACTTGTCAACATATTTCCCATAATCGAACCTGATTTAGCCTGCAGGTAAGCTAAAATACTACTAGGCAAAGAACCGCATCTGGGAGAATTGTTTATAAATTCCGCAGGGGAGTATGGGGAATGGTATTCACTCCTTGATGTAAACCCTGAAAAACTACAGCCCCCTCCCCCTGCCTAGATTTTTCAATAAAACAACTCTGTGCCATTCTTGTTTGTGTCTACAAACCCCTGTTTTATGATAGGCTAAGGGACAACCCATTGTTTTTACTGCATTCTCTGTATATGCCTCCAAAACCAAACTAATAAGTATTAGTCTACAAACATTCTCATACAATTGACCCGATAAAAGAATCTAATGAGCCTACTACTGGCCCTTGGTGATTTACTTTAACCACAGCCCTAACATCCTCCTTGTTTTAATGTAGTGCAGTAAGTTACAGCCCCTCCCCCTTTTCTGTCTTGGCCATTATTACAGCCATAGACCTCCGGCCAGACGCGTGACCATCCCAATCATATGTGCCGAATAGGTTGCGGATTGCAGACTTACAGCCTGTAGGCGCAATGCAAAACAATCAGATTTTTGTTTCCTTTATCTTTAAACTCATCCCCCAGCAAAAATATGCACATATATACACTTAGCCAGAACCAAAAGCAACAATACATGCAACAATACATGGAAGATCGCGCTATTGTGAATGTGGTTCAATAAATAAAAAAAAAAAAAAAAAAAAAAATATATTACAAAATAATTTCATAATTATGGGAGAAAGATGGGATAGTCCTATTTGTTTGGGCCTTACAATGCTAACGCATCAGGTGGAAGTTAACAATTTCCCGGCCATTCGTGACAATTGGCAATCAGACTATAGCTCTCGAGATCAGTCTTTCTACCTTGTTCTTTGTATAAAACAAAAATAAATACAGAACCACCGTGACAGTTATTCAACCATATGACAAGGTATTCTTCTCATGGTGACAGTTTCTTTTCTCCGGAATCATATCCCGGAAATTATTTCCTAGCAAATTAGAATACAAATTATGGCCCCATAACAGCAGCTACAATGAAAATATGACACATATTTTCTGCTGGGATGACATGTGCACGCTGGTGGAATGGCACCCTAGTTCCTTCCGGAGCAGTAGAATTCTCCCATTATGGTACTAATTCCCCTCTCATCTACCTGCTCCTGGAAGAGGGCCCCACCTGCCAAAGGGGACACAAAAGTTTGCTGTGTTTTACCTCCAAACTTCATCTAGTACTTGGCACGGTGGTCTTGTTACTTCCTGTGTGTCAGTCACCTTTGCCTGCAGGCACCAACGATGTAATAGCTTCACTAAGATATGTAACTCTCAAGCCTCTCACCCACTAAGTAATTTTGACCAAGTCAGCAGACTGATCAGCCCAAAAAACGGCCGATTTTACCAAGATGATCGGCTGATTTTCACACTGATTCAGATCACCCGTTAGTGTGCAATATTGAAATGAATGTGTTTGATATGAATCAGTAAAGTCAGGCGATTCTTCTTGTAGAATCGGCCATCTTTAGTGCCAATCAGTTGGTCGACTTTGTCAGAATTACCTAGTGGGTATGGGGCTTCACTGTTGCCTATGCATATGTTATTTTTGTTACGTCGTCTATGGTGGCGCCCCCTATGAGAGTCTGTGCAACGTGTTGGAATATTATCGTTAATAAACGAATTTCATAGAATTAGTACAACTATATTGTGTTAACTGATTTATACTTCTGGTTGCGTATCCTTATGTGATACTGCGCAGCAGTTACCAAGACAGTTATCTTCGTTGAACAATCCTCAATGACTATCATTTTATAGTGTGACGTTCTCTGGTAAGTCGGGGTTGCCGATTCTTACAACAGAGGAACGTGGGGGTTGTTCGGGTCTCGGGGCGGACGGGGAATCCGGGCCAAGAACCGAGATGTGTTTCTAGAGTCGTGCCTCGCGCACGAGGGGGGGCTGAGCGAATCGATCGGGAATCGGCACTCGATATCAACGGAGGACTGCGGGGGAGGGAAATTATGGTAGGGGTACGGGTCGGCCGGGGTTCGTCTCGCTCTATCTCCCAGACCAGCATTCACCCCGACCGGGCGGTCCACCCCTGAGTTCCGGTCCGCGGGGGCGACGGGCCGACGGTCGCCTATTGTTTGGTAGCGTGGGGCCGAGCATGCCGCGCCCTCGTCCCCGCGGACTTCGTTCCTTCGTTCCGTTCCCCATGTCTTCGTGCCATACTACGCCTCGGTTTCCGGGACTACTTCGGGCCTTCGTGCCTTACTCCGTTCCCTCGTTCCTCGTTCTTCGGGCCGTCGGGCCCCTTACCCTGTGTTTCTACTACCTATCTCGAGCCTCGACTGTTTTGTCCTAACTTCTGCTTAATTACTCTAATCGGCTCATCTTTAGCGGTTGTTTCAGGAAAGAGGACACGTCTGGACACCAGGAGAACTGTTAAAGAACTCTGTTTATTCGGGCCTCACCGCCCCTTTATATACCATAGAGGCCAGCCCTGATTGGCTGCTTTCGGTCACGTGACCTACAACTGACGTCACTTCCGGTTTATATTTTCCGTTTCCGGTTTACATTTCACTTCCGGTTTACATATTTCCGGGTTTCGTTCCTTTACATTTTCGTGCCTCTTTTTCAGGCTTTCTATACTTTCGTTCATTATTACATATTCGTTCCTTTACATCTATTTCGTTCTCTTACATATATTTCGTTCTCTTACATATATTTCGTTCTCTTACATATATTTCGTTCTCTTACATATATTTCTACTATTACCTTATTTCTATTATTTTGACCTCTATGTATTTTGGATGAATAGCCGTTCATCACACCCTCCCGCACCTTCTTGAAAGGTGGGAAAACACGTTTTACAAAATTTCAAAACAGTTCATACAGCAACGACAACAGAACATACTCTAGAACCAGAAACATTTCAATCCTACGCTCCTTATCGGTAGAGGAGGAGGTGTCACCCTCTGTCCTCCCCGGTCTACTTCGGAGGGCCCCCGGGGCCTATCCGGCTAATTATTATTTCTCTTCTTTCTTCGTTTTTCGTTCTTCGTTTTTCTCTCTTCTTAGTGAAAGTTCATATAATTCGTTTTTATAATTTCTCTTTTTATCTTCGTCAGAGTTCTTATCCTGGATCTATTAGGACCCGTTCTACACCTCCTCTTCTTTTCTCGTCTTTAGGATGAGCGAGCCGGTCGTGGCTCTCCCACCCGGGACTGGGGGTCGGTCGTGACCCCGTCGCCCCCGCTCCTCTCCTCTGGGCTCTATTTACTTAGCCCCTCGGCGCGTTTTTCCTCGCCTTTTACCCTCATTAGGACAGAGGGACCGGTCGTGGTCCTCCTGCCCGGGGCCATGGGTCGGTCGTGACCCGCAGTGCCCCCGTTCCCTTCGTTTTTCGTCGTCCAGACGCTCTCCCCTAGTTCGGGTGGAGAATCGGTCGCGACTCTCCCACCCAGAGGCCAGGGCCGGTCGTGACCCTTAGTCCTCTCGACCCTCGGTCCGTTCTTCCGTCGTCCAGACGTTCTCCGTTGTTTTTGGGTAGAGAATCGGTCGTGATTCTCCCACTCGGTCGGTCGTGACCCCTCGTTCTTCCGTAACTATTACTCTTCTCTGCGTTCTCTTAGGTGATGATGATGATTTTAAGGATGAGTTGAAGAAGAAAGACTGAAGTTTTTGTAGATAGAATGTTCTTTTTGGACTTCGCACCCTCGGTCGCCTCGGCATTCAGAGCCCTCCAGTGACTTTTTCACGTTTGGCAAGGACAACATGTTCGAGCCAGAGGCCAAGGTACCCAAAGAAGAAAATGGCGTTGTATGTGGAAAGGAACTTAACTTCATGCATCAAAGCCTAGAGTGGAAGCTTCAGCAGACGACGTCGCGGGTTTCGTGCTATTCGTCACAGTGAAACTTTGAGATGGAGTCCGGGTGAAGGTAAGACTGAGAAGATTAGAATCATTAATTATCGATGAGGTGTCCGTTTTCCGTACAGGAACTGAAGTTTGACTTTTACGGCACATGTCCTCGTGGTTAACCCAGCACCAAGACGTTCAGTCTTCGACCACGTCGACACACTCGAAGATTTCAGAAAGAGATGTCGGAGAGAGTCCACCATAGTAAAGTATTTCCGTCACCGTTCCGGGCCCAAGTGGCATGACAACAACCGGAACGGAGACCCGATTAAGAAGATAATTTTGATGAAGTTTCTTTTGATGACAGGAGCCGGTGCCTCTCATCCCTCCCCCCCTCCGTAAGCAACGGCAGGAAGACAATCCTCTTTGGGGCGAGAGGGAGGCTCCTTCGTTCCACTGATGAGATGATTTTCCTAAGAAGAGGATTCCTGGTCCGGGCACTCGGGCCCTCGTTCGTCTCCTAGGCTCTCGGGCCTCGCTCTGCTTACTAAGTTTTTCTCTTCGTCCTCCCGGAGGACCATGCTTTTAGACGATTTTCGTGAGACTGTAATACCAACAAATAGTTCGTTAATAGAGGTAAGTTTAAGATCTGGTCTGGTTTGATTCTGGAGTAAGGCCACAGTCGTCCACGGTGCCATGTCACCTTGCATGAAGCCACTATGCCTATGACGAACGCCGAGACAACAGCTCCGAGCCGTTCCGGGCTGCTCCTAGGTACGGCGGTTCGAAGTTGGTAAGTTGAAGATATTAGTGAGAAGGAGAGGAAGAAGCCGTAGAAAGTGAAGATGGACGACATCAACTGGGATCTGCACCCAACGTCAACCTCTGAGATCCGGAACGAGCCCATCTCAAAAATAGCATATATAAAGAAGAACTCATCCGATGTCGAACTCCAAGAAGGATCGCTCCTTGTCGCTCTTTGCAGACCTCTTGAGGCGTCTATCGAGGCATCTGCGGCCGACGTTCCAAGCACCACCTCCCTGTATATTTCAAAGACTACTTCCCTATATGTTTCAAAGACTATTTTGTTCCGTTCCTCGAGAAGAAGATACCAGGAAGTACGACATGGAAGCAGTTACTGCCGTTACTGGAGGTAAGTTATTAATATAAGTTTTTAGTAAGTCTATTAATTTTTCGTTCTTGTTCATGTATCGCTTCAGTCAGTCACGAGCCAGGGCCCCTAAGTTATCGTCCCTGCTCGTGCCTTGGTCCTCCGGGAGACATCTACGACTCGCCGTAATCCTTTCACGACTCGCTGCATCAACTCTGGCACGATAAAACCAGCATTCAGGTTGAAAAGTTCCATTTTGCCGCTCTTCGTATGCGGTAAGAGGCTGAAGACAAGGAAACTCAGAAGATGATGGTACATGAATCCGGGCTCATCCACATTCTGATCGATCCATCCAAGATCAAGAAGACTAAGTTGCAGGGAGTAGAAGTGCCGCTAGAGGACAGAGGTCGTCTCCTCCTCGCCCCCAGATCCCTCAAGGCAGCACGGGAGAAGGGTTTTCAGTCTTGGCCCGCGCCAGCCTTTCCTCCAGCGGCGAGTCGCCGGCCCACCGGTACCTTATTTACCCCGGCACGACCGTCGACTCAAAGACTACAATGACAACACTATCTGTCCATTCTGATCTCCTTTCTTCGATTCCGCCTCCCAACTTTCACTCTCGCTCCTGGGCCGCCCGGCCCGCTATCCATTTGATTTCCGCGACCGGACGATCCCGTTCCACCTGCTCGGTCCCAACCAACGCAGCGGGCTCCAGGGAAGAAGAGGAACAGCTACAAACTTGTTTTTCCTCCTAGCGCCTCCTCCCGTTCCGTATTCGCCCCGCAGGCTTGGTAAGTTCGTTCCAGTCATGGACCCTCCAGCTCGCTGATTACACTCAACACCTCCTAACACATGTGGTTTCGTTCACTTCCGCAAGAAGATTCTCATAAAGAAACTAGTAGGAATAAATTAAGATAAGAATGTTCGAGCCCGCCAGTCCGTTCCCGATGAATTAAGTAAAGTTTCGGGCCCGTCCAGCGGTCTCCAGGAGAGTTTTTTATCCAGGCTTCGGCCTCCTGTGCGGCTCAGGTACCTCCGCCTCGGCCCGGTTTTCTCCCTGGGGGTTTGACACTATGGGTGAGGAGCCAACGCCCCGTAATCCCTCCCCACCCGACTCGCGACGCGCCATATTCCGCCTCTGGTTCCGTCGCGCTTTCTCTCTTCCGTGCAAGACCTCGAGCAGCATCTACTTCACCCTTCTTCTTGGCGTCGGATCGGTAGCAACAGCCTCTCCTCCCTAGCGGGGAGCCCGAGAAGCTGATCCACCATTCCGCTCTGTTTTTCCGCCTCTCTTGTCGCCTTCAACAAGTCATCCAGTTGATCTTCGTTTTTGTACATCACTAGGGTCTGAGCCAATTGGACGGTCCGGTTGTGTTCGTTAACCAGCCGGTCGACTCCCGGGAACTCCCTGGTCAACGGCCCCAGTGCCGCCGTCGGGAACTGCGCCATCGCTTCTTCAAATGTCTCTGGCTTGCGGCCCGTTTCTAGTGCCATCAGGAACGCCATAGACGCCGAAGCCATTGCTCTTGTCTTAGCCGTCATTCCTCGCACCTCCCTCGGGGGCCACACCAGTTGCACCCGAATGGCCTCTTCCGCGTCCCAGTCTCGTACTGCTCGCGCCGTCACCGGAAAGTGTCCCTGTAAGACCTGGTGAATGGCCTGTGTCCGTAATAACTTGAGTCTCGGTGTTTCTTTAGATGGTCCTGCCGTCGGTATCTCCGTTCCTATGGACCCGAACACTGAATCCGCTCCCGACTCGTCCAATTCTTGCTTCTCCGGCTCGTATCCTCTGGTCTCGGCCTGCCCCAACTCCATGTCCTCTGAGTCTTCCACCTCCGCGTCCATGGACTGGGCAGCCGGTATTTGTAGTCTGTGTATCACAACCCGTGGTGGTAGCGCTCGCCCGTGTTTATCCTCGTCCTTGAGTGGGGTATCCGGTCCTGGCGGCGATCCCATTCGTTCGGGCGACGGCGGTCCCGGGGTCTCCTCCGATCCTTGCGACCCGAAGAACGAGCTCCCCAAACTGGCTCGAGTCAGGTTGTCAACCGCCGCCCGTGTCTCTGGCGTGTCTGGTGCTACCGTAATGTCTCTCATTCGTTTCAGTCCCGGGGGCGGCACTACCGGCTGCTTACATACCATCTTCTCCAGGGGTGAATCCGCTCTCGTCGGGGTAGGGGTAGAGAACAGCGGCTGCGTCGACGCCATCGACGCCATCGACGCCGTGTCCTCGGGCCTGGCCGCATGCCGAACATACTTTACTTTCTCCACTCGCCCCGACGGTTTGAGTCCCTGCCTTTCTGCCATCTCGCGTAGAAACCTCCCCAGGTACAGTGCTTCTCTTTCTACCAGCCGGCCTCCCTGCGCTTCCCGAATGCTGTCCTCCAGCTCCCGGTCGGATCTTGCCTCGTGGTAACCCCTGAACGATCCCTCCCGGTTCATTGTTCCTTTTAAATATCCGGGGTACCTCGGGTGTCGCGATTCGTATATCACCGATTTCTTATGAACTGTCATCATAGTAAATTGTGCGTCGCTACAAGGTGGTTCTAGTCCCGTGGTCCGTTTGACTCCTGTCGAGGTCTCAGGCTGTGATGGTCCCAGCTCTCCCGTGCTACTAGACTCGGCAATAATCAAGGACCGATCGCTTCGGACCGACATACTCCTGCCCGACTCCGACTGGTCCGAACTCGTTCCCTCCTCCAATTCCCTCGGGACTTTCTTGACCTTTTTCCACTTCTTCTTTCGCGACGGCTCCTCCGCCGGGCATCCCTGCGTCGGGGGCCTCTTGAAAGCGAGCGGCTCCTCTTCCTCTTTTACTTTCAGACGTTGGTCGTCGGACGAGCTCACCAATTCCACCACCTCAGCCCCCGGTGGTATTCCTGAGCAACCCGGCTTCGGGGCGGGTGTGGATCTCCCTCCTTTTCCTCTGCCCGGGAGTCCTCGTCCTCTCGGTTCCCGTGGTTCTCCCTGGGCGTTTAACTTCTTAATTCGGCTCTGTACCAACCCTGTTATTTGGTCTGCTGTCAGAAGTGGTTTCGGGTTGACCACGGCTCGGCTCGCGCTTCGCGGCGACTCGGTGGCTTCCTTCCGCACTCCTTTCGCGGCCCTCCGAGGGGAACGACGCGTGGGCGTCGATCGTTCCGCTACCTCGGCCAGGGGTCCCTTCCCTGCTGCTTTGGCTGCTTGGGCTCCCTCGCCGGCCTCGTCGGCCTCTGATCCTTCTTCGGTTGCTACCTGCTCCGGCTGCTCGGCGTCGCTGTCATCGGACCCTCTCGACGCCCTCGGGTAGTAAGGTACGCGGATATGCCGTCGCGGCCTCTCCGGTGCCTCCTTATCCACCGCCCTCTCAGGGGGTTGAAACCCCTCCGGATGGCGCACCGCGTAGTCCCGTTCCAAGTTGGCTACCCGGGCCGCCGTTTCATCCCCAGTAGCGAAACTGGTGTACGGCGGTCGTCCTTTCGGGTCCAAGGCGAACGCCGCAGCATACTCCAGCCTCAGAAGGGGGTCTTGCTTCGGCATCCCCCTCTGCAGGTTCCCTTCGTGTGAGTCCGTCATGTGCTTCTTCCAGTCCTGGTGTGTCGAATAGGCTCGATTCGAACACACCGGGCACATGTAGTACTGCTTCCGTAATCCATCGTGCTGGCCTTTAATATGCTTGACCAAGTGCTTAAACTCCTTTCCGCGGCAATGTCCTTCCCAGCACTGTCCGCTCATCGTGTCCGTTTTCCGGGCTTTCGGGGCTCGTTCCAATCCTGAAGCTCGTCCCGTCAGCC
Source organism: Lepidonotus clava (assembly GCA_936440205.1). Classification (NCBI taxonomy): domain Eukaryota; kingdom Metazoa; phylum Annelida; class Polychaeta; order Phyllodocida; family Polynoidae; genus Lepidonotus; species Lepidonotus clava. The sequence continues at coordinate 4,627,450 of OW387140.1, read as the reverse complement.
TTTTCCGTTTTTGTCTCGTGGTGATGCTGCTCGTCTCGCTTCTCTGCTTTTTCTCTTGTTTTCTTCTCCTTAGCTCAGTCTGCTCGTCTGCGATTTGATGAATCCTGATCGGCTGACCAGAATGACCTGCTCCGGCGAGCGCTCTGCCTTTTATAGCCGCCGCAGGCGGAAGTGGGCGTGGCCTGCGCTAGCGACCCCTAGCGTCAGACTCACCATCCACTTCTACGGTGGCGCCCCCTACTATTTTCCGGTCCCCGGGGCCCGCCGCTGGTCACCGCCTCGCCTGCTTTTTTACCTCGCGGCCCTTCGCCCGTCCACGCGTTTTTTTCCTAGGCCTTTTATTGCCCCACCGGACGTCCTCGGTCTTTTCATCCTCCGTCGCCTTCTCTTGCCTTTTTCATCTTGGCCTCACAGTGCTTCCGCACACTTCCCGGAGAACACAGGGGCTCGACGTTATCATCTCCTCGCCGCCGCCCCGTTCTCTTTGTCCTCTTTTACTCCTTTTACGACCTACTTTAAAGCCCGTCCTCGTTTCAGGCCTCGCCTTTTACAACCGTCCGTTCGTTCCTCCGGCGTTCCCGAGAGTGCCGCATCTACTCTCCTCCGGCTCCTGGACGCTGTAAAGCGGTATTACCAAGTCGGCATTACTTCAAAAGTCTTCACCAGCTTGCCACCGGGTCTGTCTTCTGTTGTAATCCAACCATCTTTTCCACGCTGTGGTTCCTCCGAACTGACCGGAAAGCGGCTCCGTGGGACTACTTTAGACATTCGGGCCGTCGTGGCTCCCGAACGCCGTCTTTCGTTCCAACCCCGCATTTCCCACCTATATTACATCCGCAAGCGAACCAATCTTCAGCTAGGTAGCAAATCTCTACAGCCTAACGACCTGCACTCCTACTGTAGTGGTCAACGCACCGCCCCGACTCAATGGCCCCAGGTTGATCAGTCCTTTTTGGCCAAAGCCTTTTTGTGTAGCGCCGATTTGGTCGTTCCCTTGGTCCTCTTCCACCTGCGGAATCGAGACACGAAAACGACTTCATCACAAAAAGGGGTGCCCCGTTTCCTTACGTGCCCTAGCGCGCCCCACCCCAAGCATTTACTGTGCAGCCTCGTATCCTTGCTGGTCAGCTACCATCCAGGCTGGCGCAGCGTGTCCTCGGTAGGGTTCCAGGCGGTCCACATGGACTACCCCTCCCGGTTTCCCTCGTTTCTTCCGTACTACCACCCGTCCTCGGTCAAGCACCTTGACGATCAGTGCAGGGCCCATCCATGGAAATCGCAACTTCGTTCCTTTGTCCCTATCCACTACCGTATCGTGCACCCAGACCAGTTCTCCGGCGTGGTATTCCCGCCGAGTCACCTTCCCATCGTACTCATGTTTCTGATGGATGGCGGCTCGTTTCAGCCCCGTCCGGGCCTCCCGATAGGCCGCGACTAGCCCTTCCTCCAGGCTTTCCACATAGTCGCCTACCCGTCGGGGTTCCTCCTCTGGTCCTAGAGGTCTCCCATAAATCGCCTGTCGCGGCATCATGGTCTGTCGGCCCAGCATCATCATATTCGGTGTCACTCCCGTGCTGGCTTGCGGCGTTGCTCTATAACTCATCATCACGAGCGGGACCATCTCGTCCCATTCCCGGCCTGTTGCTCGGCAGCTGGCTTTCAAACAACACCCCAAAGTACGGAAACTTCGTTCTATGTACCCGTCACTCCTGGGGTGGTACGGCGTCGTTCTTGTTTTGTGTATTCCAAATAGTGCACAGACCTGAGCCACCACCTCAGATTCGAAATTCGTGCCTTGATCCGAGTGTAGTTCCCGAAACGCGCCGTACCGTGCTACTACTTCTTCAACCAATTTGTCCGCCACTGTCGTTGCCTTTTGATCCGGGATCGGGAAACACTCCAACCATTTGGTGAAATAGCATCCCACCATCAGGCAATACTTATTTCCTCGTTTGGTGACTGGGTACGGGCCCGAAACATCCATGGCCAGCCGTTCCATCGGCTCCCCCACTATGTACTGATGTAGCGGCTCCCGTCTCCCTCGTCCTTTTTTCAGCAACGCGCAATCACATTCTCGACATTCCGTCCGCACGTCTTCCCGGAGTCCCGGCCAGTAAAACCCTTGCTCCAACAGGGCCGTCGTTCTGGCGACTCCCAAATGCGCTCCTGCCGCGCCTCCATGGTATTCCCTTACCAACTTGGCCCGTTCCCCTCGGGGAACGACCAACTGGTTCCTCCAACCATGTCCTTCTAGTTCCCAGTACTTCCGATGCAGCATGCCATCCCTGAGGCTTAATCGTTCCCATTGCCTCCATAGGATCTTTGTTTCCCGGGATTCCGGAGATATGGCCTCCCACCCTGGCCGGTCCGCATTCTCTTCCATCCGTGCGACAATCGGCCCTATATCTCGATCCCTCCTCTGCGCTGCTCTCATCTACTGCGGGGACCATCCGGGCTCGTACCCCCGGGCCCGCGTCACTACTCTCACTTTTTCGGTATTCTCGTGCTCCTCTCCACATTGTTTGCACGGATACCGGGACAACGCGTCAGCGTTCCCATGCTTCCTGCCCGGTCGGTGTTGGAACGACACATCATGCGAGTCGATAATCTCAATCCACCGAGCAGCCTGCCCCATCGGTTCCTTACTTCTCTGTAGCCAACTGACCGCGCTATTATCCGTCCGGACTATCACGCGTTGACCATAGATGTAGCACCGAAAATGCTTCAAAGCTCGCACCACCGCCAACAGTTCTTTCCGCGTGGTGCAATACTTTCGTTCGTTTGACTCCAGGGTTTTGCTCGTGTAAGCTATCACCCGTTCCTCCCCTCTCTGCTCCTGTGATAGCATGGCTCCTGTCCCCACGTCACTGGCGTCCGTGTCAAGCCACCATTGTCCATCTTCCTCCGGGAATCCCAACACCGGGGCCTCTGTTAGCGCCTTCTTCATCGCATCAAATGCCTCTTGTCGTCTCGCGCTCCACACGAACGGTTCCTCCTTCGTTGCCAATTCATACAAGGGGGCAGCCAATTCCGTGAAGCCGTTTATATGCCTTCTATAATACGAACATAATCCCACGAAGGCTCGTACCTCGTGGAGATCCCGAGGGACCGGCCACTCGGTTACTTGCCGACACTTTTCGGGGTCGGGTTCGATCCCGTTGAATGAGACAACGTGCCCCAAGAACGGAATCTTCTTCTGGAACAGCTTGCATTTTCGCGCCTTTAACTTCAGTCCTGCAGCGTTCAATCGGTCCAGAACCCGTACCAATCTTTCCAGAGTCACTTTAAACGTTGGTCCAAAGACCAGTATGTCATCCAAGTATACCAGACACTCCTCCCACACGATTCCTCTGAGGATTCTTTCCATCAGTCTCTCGAAGGTGGCTGGGGCGTTCACTAGCCCGAATGGCATCACTTTGAACTCATACAATCCTCCTTGAGTCACGAAGGCCGTCTTTTCTTGGTCCTCCGGTGCCATCTCCACCTGCCAATATCCGCTTGCGAGATCCAGACTGCAAAAGAATAGGCTTCCTCCCAAGGTGTTGAGGCTGTCCTCTATCCGTGGGAGCGGATAGGCGTCCACTTTCGTAGCCTGGTTCAGTTTTCGGTAGTCGATACAGAACCTCGTTCCTCCGTCCTTCTTTTTGACTAGAACGGTCGGGCTACTCCACGCACTCCCGCTCTCCTGGATAATCCCTAGATTTAACATATCCTCCACATATCCTGGTGGCCGGATACCGTCTGACCCTCTGCTTGATCGGCATCTGATCCCCCGTTTTAATTCGATGTTGTACTAAATCTGTCCGTCCTAACTCATGTTTCGAGGTCGCAAACATTTGTTCCCGGGCCATGATGGCTTTCTCCAGCTCTCCGCCTTCCTCCGTGGTCAGGTCTTTCTTAGCCTCCTCTATCATTTCAACGAGCGCTCCAGGGGGTTCTTTTACTTCACTTCCTATTCCTCGTACCTCTTGTACGAAGGTGGCTTCTCCGAGTACCCCGCCGGTTTCCAATTTCGCGCTCTCGGTCCCTCGGTTGGCCACCCAAACTCTATTTTCTTCTCCCAATGTCACCGTTCCTGGGATCACCTCCAGTCCCATAGGTAATCCAGCGCCGGTGATGACAGCCAGCTGTCCACTCTGTCCTATGTCTACTCTCGTTACTACTGTTACTCGGGTCACTTGGAGTGGGGGTATTTCCGTCGTTCCCTCGATTCGCACGACCTGTCCTCCGACGGTAACTGCCCGAATCCCATCCGTTCTTTGTTCTGCTCCCGGGATTCGTTCCCCCTCTCCCTCCCCCTCGGCGGGCAGGAAGATAGCACTCGCGTGGGGCTTAACTGTTAGCCGGTATTTCACCGCGAAGTCGTTTCCCAGGATCCCTTCATCTCTACCGATGTCTGCCACCATGAATGTCCACTGCAACACGCGCGTTCCCAATTTTACTGGCAAGTTCGTGCATCCATAGCACCGCAACGGACTACCATCCACCGAGCAGAGACGTCCTTCATATCCATCCAGTTCTTCCCATTTTCGTCCCCACTCTCTCCAGAGGCGTTCCGACAGCAGACTGATCATAGATCCGGTATCAACCAAAAAACGGATGACACTCTCTCCCACCGTCCCGGCCACATAAAGTCCACATTCTCCCATGCCTACTACTTCTCTCGCCGCGCCCGAAGGGGGCCCCGCGCTTACTGCGACGGCGACTGTCCGTTTCCCTGACGCTGAGAACACTCTCTCGCGAAATGGCCCTTCTGGTGACATTGATGACACTCTAAATCTTCTTTTCGCTTCTTAAACGCCTCCCTCCGGGCCGTTGCTTGTCTTCTAGCTTCCCGTTCTTCTGCCAATTCTTTCATCATCTCCTCCAACTTACCGTTTAAGGCCATGATCTGTGTATTGGCGTCCTCCTCGGGCTTCACTGCCCGCAGGAGGCGGCGTGAGTATCGTTCCTGTATTTCTACCACCTCTACCGCCTCCTCTAGTGTCTTGCATCCTTTCTCTGCACACTTCAGCTGAAGGTCTTCCCCAACTGCAGCCTGGAACGCATGTAATGCTGCTTTTTCCTGGCTAGCGTAGTCGTTGGAGAAGTAGGCTCTCGATGCCAGTCGCCGGGCATTATCAGCCAACTCCTTCGCTGTCTGGTTCTTTACACGTTTCAATCCTGCCAATTCTTGCAGAGCATTGCACGTGTCCTTCTCCTGACCGAACCTCCGGCGCAACGCATCCACCCTCGCCGAGTAACGGAGTCGTTCCCTGTCCGGGAGTCCGACAAAGTACATTCGTGCCGTTCCCGTCAGCGAGAGAAAGAGCATCGCCGCTTTTTCCTCGGCCGTCCAACGTCCCAATGTTGCGTACTCCTCAAACTGGTTGATCCATCCCTCGAAATCCGGTTTACCGTCATACTTCTCCGGTCGTAAACTAAACTTCTTCAAACTCGCTCCTACCTGGCCGGTCTGTTGTTGTTGAGCCCGCGCATTCTGCTCATCCGTCGGGGTGGACGTTCCCATAAAATTAAACTGCCTACCCATGATGGTCGTGTCCTCCCCTTTGGTCTCGGTTTTCGCACCTCCTTTCTCCTCCCCACCTTCCTTGAAGGCGACGTCAGAATCCATCTGCTCGAAGACTGCCGCGGTCGCCATGAGTATCCAATACCGACGAAACACCCAAGATCCACAAGTCCGTATGTGCTTATTTCAGCACCACCGCTGCCACCAGTGTGACGTTCTCTGGTAAGTCGGGGTTGCCGATTCTTACGACAGAGGAACGTGGGGGTTGTTCGGGTCTCGGGGCGGACGGGGAATCCGGGCCAAGAACCGAGATGTGTTTCTAGAGTCGTGCCTCGCGCACGAGGGGGGGCTGAGCGAATCGATCGGGAATCGGCACTCGATGTCAACGGAGGACTGCGGGGGAGGGAAATTATGGTAGGGGTACGGGTCGGCCGGGGTTCGTCTCGCTCTATCTCCCAGACCAGCATTCACCCCGACCGGGCGGTCCACCCCTGAGTTCCGGTCCGCGGGGGCGACGGGCCGACGGTCGCCTATTGTTTGGTAGCGTGGGGCCGAGCATGCCGCGCCCTCGTCCCCGCGGACTTCGTTCCTTCGCTCCGTTCCCCATGTCTTCGTGCCATACTACGCCTCGGTTTCCGGGACTACTTCGGGCCTTCGTGCCTTACTCCGTTCCCTCGTTCCTCGTTCTTCGGGCCGTCGGGCCCCTTATCCTGTGTTTCTACTACCTATCTCGAGCCTCGACTGTTTTGTCCTAACTTCTGCTTAATTACTCTAATCGGCTCATCTTTAGCGGTTGTTTCAGGAAAGAGGACACGTCTGGACACCAGGAGAACTGTTAAAGAACTCTGTTTATTCGGGCCTCACCGCCCCTTTATATACCATAGAGGCCAGCCCTGATTGGCTGCTTTCGGTCACGTGACCTACAACTGACGTCACTTCCGGTTTATATTTTCCGTTTCCGGTTTACATTTCACTTCCGGTTTACATATTTCCGGGTTTCGTTCCTTTACATTTTCGTGCCTCTTTTTCAGGCTTTCTATACTTTCGTTCATTATTACATATTCGTTCCTTTACATCTATTTCGTTCTCTTACATATATTTCGTTCTCTTACATATATTTCGTTCTCTTACATATATTTCGTTCTCTTACATATATTTCTACTATTACCTTATTTCTATTATTTTGACCTCTATGTATTTTGGATGAATAGCCGTTCATCACAATAGCAAATTAATTATAATGTAGAAAATAACTCAATCAAGAGAAATGTAATAGTTATGCCGGCCATCACTTGCTTTTGAAGTAGCATAGCCATTTAAACCCTTAAACACAACCTGTCCGAAAGTCATGCCATCCTGTCACTGGGTTTGAGTAAATAATTATACACTCTTAGTAAAAGTCACTAAAACACCCACTAATATCAAGATGGGTATCACAAGATAATTCTTATGATTGTTACCGGTATCCATAATTATGATTAGATAAATACCAAGAGGGTATCTTTAAGTTTTAATCACTTCCTTCATATCTGTGTATGGTTTAATAACTTCATTTCCATTCCTGAGTACGCTTGACTAGCCTTGGCATCAGTCCTACCCTTACAACCATGACCCCTTTCCCATACCTTTCACTGGTTTGAATACGTGCCGGTAAGTAATTCTAGCCCTGTCTGTCACTCAGGGGCATAATAGAGGACATTATATACTCACCTTTTGGTTGCTGCCATCCTCAGGTGGAATGCACCTAATTCAATTCATATGGCGCCACCTGGTGAGAGAAATGTGGGGGTGAATATCAGATGTTTTACTACTGTAGGGGTGTGGTGTCAGTGACACACGTGAAGGGTATGGGCCACCAAGCCATCCTGTGACATAACACAGACGTTCTGCAACCATACTTTTAGAGTCAGTCTGTTACTTACTAAGACGGCACATAACATTTACATTATTGATGGTGAGGTTGAAACCTCAGCAAATCAGAGTGTTATCACATTGTTTTTTGGTGAGGTTAGGACATAACCATAACAGAATGTTATAAGAACATTCTGTTTGGATTGAAGAATGTAACCAGAATGTTGTAATAATGTCACATTGCAACGTCACAGCTATATGTTGCAGCGATGTGATTGGGAGTCATCAAAAGAACATAACAACAACCAATACAGAACCAAACAGGACATCGCTGCAATGTTATGATAAAGTTGCATCCTTGGCTGGGCAAATTCTAAGTTATATAGATGTCTATGGACAGTAGCGCAGCCTGGGCATGGCATATCTGGTTCTATGAAACCCCATTTTAATCAAAACAAGATGTGAGTTAATTGTGATACATTTAGGTAAAATTATGCCATGGAACCCATTTTCATTTCGATGAAAACCCCTCAATTTCAGTTGGAGCCCCCTTTGACTTCAGGGCTGGTTGCGTCCTTACAGGACACAGAGAACAGCAGTATGAGAAACGTAGAGAGTATGGACCAAAGTCTTTTTTTTTAATTTCTGTATTTCCGTAAAGCTTTCAAGGTGTCTTGATCTTCCAAGCAATTTATATGGACTTCCTAATTTCAGGACTCTTTTAGAGATAGTAAAGAAAACATTAGAAAAATTATATAAAACGTCTTAGCAATAGCTGTCCAAAGACACAGGGAGCTCTATATGTCCGTAAAATAATTTCATGTATGTATCGCTCATGGGAAGAAGCATGTCATGTAAGCTGATCGCGGCCAAGTACACGCTGATCTCATTGTTTTACAATCCTTTAAATTTTTCATTCTGAGTTTCATTCTCTCACTATTGTCTTGTCCATCTTTCCCACAACCTCCGTTAAAAACAACAACAAAAAAGCAAAATAGATGTGTAAGTTATCACTTGAACCAGTGTTTTACAGCATAACCATTATGGTTCATTGAAAGTTTGACAAATATAAAACATCCCTCCTGGGCATTTGTTTTGAAGGAATTAGTAAAAACAAATATTTGTGCCTGGATCATTGCCCCCCCCCCCCGCCGGTAGGTACCCAGGCAAGGATGTAATGTTATTATAATGTTGCAGTAACATTCTATTTGGTTCTGTTTTGGTTCTTGTTACATTATTTTGATAGCACCCAATAATGCCTTTAGAACCTAACATTGCGATGTTGCACTGTGAAGGGGGGGGGGGGGGTGCAAGGTTCGGGGGCAAATACCCTGTCACCTGTAAGGGTATTAGATGATTTTCTTCTTTTTACTTAACATCTTTATTAAATATCTTCAGACGAGTGATTTTCACATTGCAAATTTGATAATTCCTTGTACCTTAATGATTGGCATTGGTAAATGTAAATTCTGTAAAAGAGGAGGAAAGACTTTATCATCAAGACATCTTAACAACTATCCACGTTATTCTTTCACCTCACCCACAGCTACTCGGACAACGAGAAGCAGCTCTTGGAGCAGATGTGGCGGATGCAGGCAGAACATGAGAAGATGGTGAAGGGCTATGAGGACCGCCTCACCGAACTGCTCGCCAACATGGCCGACCTCAGACATTATTATATATATATATCATTATTATAACTTGACTATTTCTCTTACCCACGGCAGTTACTCTGACAACGAGAAGCAGCTCTTGGAGCAGATGCGGCGGATGCAGGCGGAACACGAGAAGGTGGTGAAGGGGTACGAAGACCGGCTCACCGAGCTGCTAGCCAACATGGCCGACCTCAGACACCTGGTGGCCAAAATAGACACTAGGAACGGCCTTAACCAACACCCAGACAAGATGCTGGCTGGGGTCAATGGTATGGATTTAGGATAAAATCAGTTTGCTGCCCTTAGATTTAAACCAAAAACATTTTAACAATAAATTGATAATTTTGAGACGGATTTAAGGAATAGATTTCTTTTATTCAATCTGATTCCTGTATTTAACAAGTTTACTGATCAATTTGCTATCAAAAAGATTGGATATTCTGGTTGTCTGGCCTATATGCAATGTTACTATGGTTTATTCACAAAACTATATACAAGAGTAATGGTACAGATCAACTTTCATTTGTCACTTGTTTACCACTTGAATTAGGCTGATATCATCATTAAGTGATACAAGATTGTGAACTTAGCATTCAAATTACCTTTACAAACATATCTTCAATCCTAATTAAGTCAATGTGCACTTCGCCACACACACACACACACACACACACACACACACAGACACAGACACACACACACACACACACACACACACACACACACATATATATATAGACGAGAGCTAAAGTTGGCAAAGGCTACTCTATCCAAACTGTAATGCCATCTAGAATTCCCATCATTTGATAATACAATTTTTATTTCATACAAACAGGCAGCCTAGACGACAGCAGCATTTCGTCCGAGTCGGACCTTCTATCTCCCAGTACCCCTGGGGGCCCCGCCCCCATCCCCCCTCCGCCCCCGCCCCTCCCCCCTCCTGGCATGTTAACCTCTATGTCCAAGGTCGTCAAACCCTCCAAGTCCCCGATCAAAACGAGGCTCAAGATGAGGCCCCTCTTCTGGGCCCGGATCATTCTGGAGAAGGAGGACTCCAGCCAGAAAGGTGAGGACACGGCAGGAATTACTCTTTTTTTTCTTATCTTTTGAAATAAATAAATTTTATTGTATTTTATCTGCAACTTTAAGAACGCCTACTGCTGGCTGGAAGATCACAAAATAAGTCACAAAAAAGCTAAAGGTATGCATTCCTTAACGTAGTATATTTTTTCCAATGTTTATAACTTGTTAAATATCCAAAAGGGTGTCTCTACATGTATGGCGCTCCTACTAGAGTTTGCGTTAGATCAGCTAAGCTTCAATAAAAATAATGCTTTAAAATAAGATCTGCTTTGATATTGGATATTTGACTATCATAGATAGTCAGTTCAGGGAACCATAGACAATATATAGAATTAGTCTCAGGTTATATTTGCATAGTAAAACACCCTACATAAGAGCTAGGTATTACAGCCACATGCAAACTGAATCTTACTACGCATTTTGAGTTCTTGAAAATAAAAGACAGATGAATGTTCTCAGCAAGCAATTTGTTAATCTAAAGATTTAAATGTAAAATGTGTTTTGTAACTTCCCTTTTCTAGACAAGGAGCTTACCCTTTGGCACGTGGCTAAGGAGAGGAAGCTGGAGGTCGACGCATTTGAAAGGTACGTCCTTGATTCGACCTACTGCCATTGTTGTTCCAGTTCGATCAACAGTCAATCTCAAAGATATTGTTTCAAGAATTATGGACTACAGATTATTTGAAGTCAATTAATACTTTTACCATTTCCAATGTTGATAACTGTATGAATATGGTTATAATTATATCGTGTCTGTTATAGTACTTTTCCGTTTAGTGTGACAACCTGCAGTGGCGGATCCAGGGGGGGGGGGGGGGGCAAAAGGGGCAATTGTCCCCCTAGACCAAAAACGAACTCTCGTAGTTTTGACAAATCTGTGGAGAAATTTTTCAAGGTAAATCATGGGGGGTGGGGGCAGATATCTTGCCCTGCTAGAGATATAGGCCTGAACCAATATATTGCACAATATGTGGCTGTATGCGACGGACCGCTGGCCATTTGACAGCCTTCTTCAGAGCTGAAAAACACGTAGATTATTGGGTATGAGGTACAGGTCTCAAGAGTTGATATAAGTGTATAGTAAGTTTTTCCTCATTGTTTCAGGTTATTTGGGAAAGCGGACGATGAGAAGACATTGAGGGCGAAGTCCCTTCATGATGCGATGAGCTCTGGTAAAGGAAAAGGCAAATCGCAGGTAAATACATGCCTTATATCAGTTTCTTACCTGCCTAATCCATTTTCAGATGTAAATGAAGCATGTTCCAATGCTGCTGGGTTAAGTCTTTGTAGAGATTTCTAATGCAAGTTTTAGTCTTCTGCCATTTCATTAAATGTATCTTGTAGCTTTATCATTAGTACTCTCAATTAAGACTCACAATACTCTTGTCTACTTAATAAGCTACATAATCTGTTTCTTTGGATTCTTTGGACCCCATCTTTTCTATACCCATATGCTTTGATATCTGTATAGCATTTGACCTGCCTGTTAAATTTCCAAGTAAAGATTTCAATTTGATCGTTTCAAAAAAGGACAACATATCGGAACCTTACCTTTCTAGAGTCCCTCTGGAAAGTTTTTTGAAATTGAAGACTGGAAAAAAATCATAACAAACAAATTTCACTTTCCAAAAGAACTTTAGGCAACTCTGACCTCTGCTGGCAGAGGATCTCATGATCTTGACTGATATAATAGCTGCAACTGTAAAGGTCAAATGTTGTGCCGCTTGTTTGACTTCCCTTTTGGCTAATACTGTACCTATGTGGTTAATAATACACCTATGTGGACGCCTCTAACTTGTAGAACCAGGGGGGTCCATCTCAGGTAAGTCTGTGTGTATAGTGCATGAGACTGTGACAAGGTCATTCCTTGTGGCAAGGTCATTCCTTGTGGCAAGGTCATTCCTTGTGGCAAGGTCATTCCTTGTGGCAAGGTCATTTCTTGTGGCAAGGTCATTCCTTGTGGCAAGGTCATTCCTTGTGACAAGGTCATTTCTTGTGGCAAGGTCATTCCTTGTGACAAAGTCATTCCTTGTAGCAAGGTCATTTCTTGTCACAAGGTCATTCCTTGTGGCAAGGTCATTCCTTGTCACAGGGTCTTTCCTTGTGACAAGGTCATACATTGTGTCAAAGGTCGTCACAAGAAATACACCCTCTTCTTCCAGCACTCTTTCTGTCAAATCTGCCACCACCACCAAGACACATCAAAATAAGCGTATCTTACACCCAAACGCTTTTGTGTACTTCCAATGTCATGGAAAAAACTCTAACATCCGTGTGACCTGAACTAACAATCCATATGAATATACATGAGTACATATAAATAAATAAATAAATATATATATAGTTATACATAATATATACATGAATATGTATTATGCCTATTAATTATGTGACGATGTTTAGAAGAACTAGTGTAGTAGATTAAGGTTAAAACCAATATTGAACGTCATGTAGAATTATTGTATGTATTTTGATTTGCAAATTGGTGTTTGTGCTGGTGGTCGTATTTGTTGATAATTTTCGTTGGTTGTAGGTCGAGATGTGGGTATATGGCCAATGGTCTATTGCTATTACAAATCATTCAAAGTTTTATTAATGAAAAAATCTTTGAATGTTATATTTAATTATGTAACTACGAATTATTAAAACAAGGGATTTTTGAAACTTTAGCCGGGCAATTCTTTTACATAATATGTAAATTTATGACGATGGATATATCCATCGTCATCATTTATTGAATCTAACAGCAAATTTAGTCTTCTAAAGCCACGTTGGGGAAATCCTGGTGTCCTGTTCACTTCCTTCCACGTCTCCATGAACATCAATTATTTCTCATTTGGGTCTCTGTTTTTCTATTGTTTGTTCTCTACTTGTTCACAAGCTTGTTTGGCTGTTTCACTCTGTCCTTCGTTACAGTTGTTTTTATCTGTTTGTGAAACGTCTTTCTATCACTGATTATTGATTGTGAACATTGGTGTATAAAGGCAATACATCATTACACCCATGCTTTCACTTAGACTTTACATATCAGATATTGCTTTACCTCCAATCATTTTGGTTTTGATGTTGTTTCATTTCGTTTCTCAAAAATATTTCTAAGCGGATTGGTATTTCGTATGATTGCTAGAACACATGACTGAAATTGTCGATATAATAATAAAGACATTGTGAGTATTGATCCTGCCACAACATGATTCAACACGGCATAAATAAACTAGCAAATGATTTTCCATATATACGTTTTTCCTTGGTATTCGATGATAACATTAAAAAAAACTGAACATAAATATTTGATAATGCGACTGCTCAATTTTCGTTTTAAAATTGCTCTTATGATAAAGACTTTATCTTTATGAGGAACACGGTGACTTATAATTTACCGATAAACCTTTTCTCCATTTCAGACGGCCAAGATCCTGGAGCAGAACCGGTCTCGGGCAGTGGCCATCAAGCTGCGCAGTATGCACTGTCAGATGAGTGACATTAAACAAGCTGTCTACAACATGGACTTTACCAAGATCGATCTCGAAAGGTACATTAGACGAACATCTAACAGGTCTTTTTCAAAAGGAAATAACATTTAAAAGGTCCTTTACTAATGGGGAAACAACATATGATAGGTCCTCTTTAAAGGGGAACAACATTTAGAATGTCACTTTCTAGGGGGAACAACATTTCAAAGGTTCTTTCCAAAGAGAAAGAACATTCTAAAGGTCTTTTTCAAAAGGAACCAACTTTCAATATGTCCTTTCCAAGGGGAAACAACATTTTAAATGAGCCTCTTCAAAGGGAGACAACATTTAAAAGGTCTTTTTGTTCCAGTTTAACGGTCCTTTTCAAAGCACCACACCATGCAATAGATCTTTTCAAAGGGAAACCACATTTATAAGGCTTTTTTCAAACGGAAACAACAATTAATAAGTCTCTTTCAAAGGGAGACAATAGTTAGAAGGTCCTTTTTAAAGAGAAACAAATAAACATGGCGCATGGATATTCATCTAATCGTTTTTGCTTTTTACAGTTTGCAATCTTATTAAATATTGATTTGAAGCCCTATTGCTACGTGATAAATATTAATTTTGTTATTTATCCCTTTGTGTTTTCTGTTCCAGTATCTACAGTCTGTATCTAATCAAAGGAACCAAATCAGAACTTGACAGGATATCGGTACACCTCCAGTGCCACGAGGACGGTAAGGAACCTTAGTTTAGCTGCTAACATTATTAGTTGATAATCAATCTGGTTAAAGGCAGACCACACAATCCACATACTTTATCCCTACTGCATTGCACTCGTGAACATGAGATTTGGGTAATGGCTAGACCGGCTATGTTGATGCTACTAGCTTCTGACCTAAACGACACACACGAAACAACACATACAAAAATATTCTTCTATCCTAAAAAAGATTCTAATGAATTGCCGCTACTCTGCGCTGTAACAGACCACACTAGAATAAATTAATAAATGGCCATATACGGAAAGTGCGGGCTGCCGATATTGACTCTTTCTATGGTAACATTCTACACTGGCAGCCACTGGCAGCTACTTTCGGCACAATTTCGGCGTAACCGGCAGCCAAAAGTCTGTTATTGGCAGCCGAAATTGCGGTAACTGCAACTAGTAGAAATTCGGCTAGAAATATTTACCAACAAATTCTATCGGCAGTACTGCCAATTATATATAGGCAGTAGCAAAAGTGTATTTGCCTCAAATCAGCGATGCCCTTTCGGTATGTGGAATAGGGACTTAATCTCAGAGACACCTGCATTTTTATTGTTTCAGGAAGGGTACTCGCATGAGCTGATTTCTATATAATTATGAACAGAGAATAATGGAAGCAATAACAAATGTATACGTGTCTGAAAACCAGTTCTATGGGTAAATTAAAAGGAGGTCATACACCTGTTTTATCGAGATTTTCTTTTTTTCAATCTGATTCATTCCCTAGGGACAAAGGCATTTCGTGTGTAATAACCAAGTCTAAAAAATAAACTAATAATAACCTAGCCTTTGGTGTAATCACTTAGTTTTATGGAATATATCTCTACTTTTTCTTCTTGACCTAAGGCGATACATTCTTGCATGTTTGGAGCAAATCATTGCATTCGGTTACACTCGAAAGATTATGCGGTCAGAGCAGAGCAAGGCCCACGTAGGGAACATATATATATATATATATATATATATATATATATATATATATATATATTATAGACAATAACTTCTACTGTAATGTATTGCTGAACTTGTACCACAATTCCTTTGTTTTGGATTTGAAACACCGGGGGTAGAACAACATATTTCAGGCGAATAATGGGAAAATCACCTGTTCTAGTTACATAATTGGTTTGCATACAACGGCCCCCTGAGGCCAAAAAAAATAATGTTGTGTTCAGGTTTCCCGACCGACCCTATTATTTTGCCCCGACCCTAAAGTTTTAAGAAGAACATTTCGGGTAAAATTAATTAAAATATAGCTAAAATGAGCCCCGAGCCTATCATTGCAGTTAAAAAAAAAAAAAAAATAAATGCCGACCTACCAACCCTTTTTTATTTCAAGCATGAAACCTGAACTCAACTATTTTTTTTTGGCCTAATGAGTGTTATATCGTGCCCCCAACTTATGTTAAGCCCCATACCCACTAGCCGATTTTGACCAACTCGACTGACTGATCGGTACTAAAATTGGTCGATTCTACCAGGAAATTTGGTCAATTCTAGCACCGATTCACATTGAACATGTACATTTCAATATGGCATGCTGATTTGTGATTTGATTCTGTGCAGAAATCGATTGGTTATCCTGGTGTCATCAACAGATTTTAGTACCAATCAGTCGGCCGACTTGGTGAAAATCACCATGTGGTTATGGGGCTTAAGATCCCAAGCCTCCTGCCAAGACATTGCATGATAACAGGAGGATATATCCGTTACGGACCTTTGATGTCTTTGTAAAGTGGTCATTGTGGTCACATAGAAAAGCATCCTGGTCATGCGAGTACACTCTATGATAGCGTTATGTGTGTCAATCGACCTACAGGTATTTATCTACAAGAACTCACTTAATGTCTTATTTCTATAAAGTTGGTGGTAAAGTCAGACCCAGTGGCGCACCCAGCGGTGGATTCCGAGGTGTCTGGAACACCTCATATCTCTTAGAGTTTATATAATGAAACTGCAATATATGAAATTTCAAAAATAACTAGCTGGAATCCCCGCAGTTTTGCACGGAACCCCCTCAGATATTAGGGCTGGGTACGCCCCTGAGTCCCCATCCTATTTGTTACCTTTTATGCGTATGAAAGGGAAATTCCAAAAGATGAGAAGAGATGAGATGGATTATCCTGTATCTTAACAATCAGCATTATGGCAGTCAAATAATCCTCCCAACCTCTACCTTCCCATTGTCTCAATCATCAAAGACATAATTTCCAACTCTAGTTCTTACTGTGATATGACCACATATGTTGCTGCAATGTTAAACTCCCAATGACCAACCAACCAACCAACCACTCACTGTGTACTTCACTGACGGTCAGTTCTGTATGATAATGTTTCCGCCTTGTGCTTGCAGTGGCCCTGGACCAGCCGGAGCAGTTTCTCTGGGAGCTGTCCCAGATGTCTCACTTCCCCGAGCGGATAGAGTGCATGATGCTGCAGAAACGGTTCAACGAAACGCTATTCAATATAGGTAAAGCTATATTTTCAAGCCATTCAATGGGGGAATTATATCTTAAGAATCAGAAATACACAAGTTTTTATGTTGTATCGATACTTGTAATTGTAGAATATATTAGGTGTAGGTCGAGGCTTGCTCGGTGAGGTGGCGATCACAATTTTTTTCCACTCATTCTTTTAGGGCCTTTTTGCCAGATGAAAATATAGACCCCATTCAAAAGGGAAAAAAAGAGAATATATTGGTTAGTAAATGAAATCGTCAGTCAATGCTGCCAAACTCCAAGTAGTATTAATCAAATCATGGAATAACATTAGGAAAAAATAATAAGGACTTTGTAAAACATTTCATTTTGCTGATCAGGTTGTTTGTATGGGACATAAACTCGGGCGACATTTTACCATGTGAATATGTAAACATGATAGATTCCACAGCCCTAGTGGTATCTTTTAACCGCATTCTCAAAAGATAAAGAGAACTATGATTTTCTTTATATTGACCCATGTATACCGTCTGTGTATACGTACAATCTGTCATAGGCAAATCTCATTTCTTTTGACAATCACGGGAAGAATTTGAACTCATACATTCGACAGGCTCGGGCTTGTCTGAAACCACTTCCTCTAAAACGTGTCAAGGAGTGTAAGTCTTACTCCACGATTATCCCTGAAAAATCATAGTATCATTATACCACCCATAGCAGTGGGCGTGTTAGGTAATACTTTTGCGCCCACCTCAAAGTTTCCCTTGCCCTTCTGGCGTGTATATAAGTGTAAGTCAGGGGGTGTTAACTATATTGTGTCACAATAGTCCCATCCGCTCATAGTTCTCTTCACACGCCCAACCTTCTCGGCGTCTTAACGTACCCACACTCCATTCAGGCACCAATATAATTGCCAGCAGTGGCGTATCCAGTTCCCCCCCGCCCCCCCCCCCCCCCACAGGGCGGGAGTGGGGGGGGGGGTCCCCATGTTCGGTTGACCCCCCTCCGATTTCTCAAATTTTACGCAATTAAACTACCAATAAAGGGAATTATCCAAATTAGGGGGTCTCTGGAACCCCTCAGATTTAGCAAAGTTTCTATGCCTATAGACCTATACGGGGAATGTGGGTTGTATTTGATGGCCGCGCTTTACCAGTGTTCTACTCTCACTGTACTTAGAAGTTAGTAGGCATTAAAAGACTGTGTTTCACTCTGATCTAGTATATTTGTAAATTTAGATGAAACATATATTATGACTCACATTATCTGTTCAATATACTCTGTACGATCGGCCGTAGACTGCCAGGTACACACAAAAGGTACACATATAAGATTCTATGCCCTCGTTATTTTTTGCCTAGTAGCATCATCGAAAATCTATTCCATTGCAGTAGTTGCAGCTTTAACAAAACAATCCCCCCTTTCCAGCTTCAACGTGTTAATTCCATTAATGCGCTTTCCTCTCACAGTTAATCTGACAACCTGTATCCAAAGGTATTCTGTAGGCCTAAGTGTAATTAATGGAGGAAAGCGGGGGGGTGGGATATTGACATGTTTTGAATCGTACAGATTTATGTCTCAAACTTATCAACGTATATATATATCTGGTTTCAATACATATTATAGTAAAAACTCACAAAAGTGGCGAGTGTCATGTTGACGCTGGGGAAACGACAATCGTTTTGTTAGGCCGGGCCTAACGAATCTAGTGGGGGTCGAACCCACGAGGGGCTCGAATAATTCATTAGTGGCCCAGCGTCACGGCTCGCCGGACGGTTGTGGCCGATAGAGGCCTTTTATATCCGAACCACAGGACTGATGCAATACACCGCATCCTACTTCTAGTATAGTGTAGACAATCTGCGGCGAATGACCCCTCCGCGCCAGAATCGTCATCCATGATTCGCAGTTAGCGAGCGTCGAGGTGGCAGAGTGATAGTGTAGACTGATCTTTCCTCCAGCGACACCTGGTGGATTAAATTGAAACCAGGACGACCATGAACGAAAAAAATGTATTCAAATGGGGATTCGAACACGGGCAGGCCACCATCCAAGTAACAACCGGTCTCAATGTTGCTTAACTTACCCGGGCTAGGGACCATCCAAATACCCACCGGTATGAACAGATCGTAGCTTAGTGAAATTGACTGTATGGATCTAAACATATCAACCAGGAGCCATCAAGAGATAAAGTCTAGTATTGATAGACTTGGATACCTGCCAAACTGAATTAAACCTTCTGCATACCCAGTATTATTAGATTAAGCAGTTTGGGGTATTTAAGCATATTTCCTGGTACTGACATGTACAGAACCAGAATTTTGGGGGCGGTGATGTGAGTCTTCCCTGACAAACAAGGGGCCCTTGATGGGGGGGGTCCCAATGTCGCATGTCAATTTTAAGAAACATCCATGTCGCCCTGTCGAATTTAAGAATTAGCCCTGTCCCATGTCACTAAGCCCAAAAAGGGCCATGTCGCCGTCTCGAATTTAAGGGTCTAGGGCCATAAACAAGAGGTGCACGTGGTCAACTAGAATTTAGGAGGGATCGGTGAGAAAAAGAAGGGGCGGGCGGTAGTTTGGCAGTGGGTAGTATCCTTGAAAGGGCCCCCTTCCCAGTATGAAGTGGAAAAGGAGAAAGTGGAGGATCGGATTCATATGGGGAGTCCCATTGGAATTGCAAATATAAATTTATGCAACATTTTGTTCACACTTTAATTTCAGAAACTAATTTCACATCAGAATGTACTGAGCATTTGTATATATTGTTCTTTCTTAGTCCTAACACCAAGGAAAATGTACGTATTTTGTTTTTTTTTCCATATGAAATATTTATAGTTTTATATTCTGAATTTGTAGTCTTATCCCCGTCATGGGTAGCCCTGTGGTCAGGGGTGTCTGGTGACCAGCTGCAGATGGTTATGTGATGTGGGGGAAGAACGGGGGTTGGGCGATAGACACAGCATGTGGTCTCTGTCCTGTGGAGCATTAAATTATTCCGACAGTGATGATAGAAAAGTCTGAAATCATAAATCAAAGTAGGATTTTTTCTACGGAAAACATTCTTTAACATAATTGTGAACAAATTGATATGTTTAAAGTCAAAAATGAGCAATAATTAAGATAAATACAAAATTCGGAGAATTAAACAAATAATAATATGTTAATACTCGACCCTCCCGTAAATGCATGCAATTCTTCGAGGATGAATTTACACTTTTTTTTTCTCATGGACCACTTTCATCTCTGGAAATCCCCTTAGCTTATTACAGGGGTGCTAAACACTGGTTTTCCCTACCAAGACATATTCGTGAATTAGATAATATTGATATAAAATAGTACAATAATAATGACACTTTAAAATTATGAACAGAAAAAAGGCGTATTGCCGTATGACGGACGATACGTCAAGTTTACCCAGGCATTTACAGGATTCGAACCCGTGCAGAGAAAACACATCAGGTCGCCGGTGAAATGACTTATCCATTTTACCGCCGACTTGATGCTGCAGGTGATTGATTTTCCGACGGGTAGGTTCCTCCACGGGCCTTACGATGGGGTCAAACATTGCCATTTCTCCACGTCTTCACAAATCAAGGCTCCTGCCCCGCTAAAACTAGTAATCTGTCGGGATAGACTGGGAGGGAGTGAGGGAGAGAGCCCTGCGTGATGGAGGATTAATCTCCAGGGTCCGACCCGGGTGCCCGACCCAGAGACCGCCTGACGGTGTAACCCTTACCGGGCCACGCCCCACCACGCCCCGTTGCACTGCGTAAGTAAACCCCGGTCTCAACCGATGATTGGGACGGATTCTGAGCTGTGTCGCAGTTTGCCCCATGAGTTTAATTTGCCCCAGTCTGAGAGGAGCTCTCTGTTGGTCGTTACAGGGGTGTGCACCTGCCATCCGGCTTAAAGCCTGCAGTCTGTAGCAGAATGTATTGAAGGGGGGGGGGGGGGGGGGGGTCCCCATGTTCGGTTGACCCCCCTCCGATTTCTCAAATTTTACGCAATTAAAACTACCAATAAAGGGAATTATCCAAATTAGGGGGTCTCTGGAACCCCTCAGATTTAGCAAAGTTTCTATGCCTCTAGACCTATACGGGGAATGTGGGTTGTATTTGATGGCCGCGCTTTACCAGTGTTCTACTCTCACTGTACTTAGAAGTTAGTAGGCATTAAAAGACTGTGTTTCACTCTGATCTAGTATATTTGTAAATTTAGATGAAACATATATTATGACTCACATTATCTGTTCAATATACTCTGTACGATCGGCCGTAGACTGCCAGGTACACACAAAAAACATAGTTTAGCGTGAAGCTGTGATTTAAGGTAAATTCTAACCTATAGCTAGTGTTACTGTATAAAAACAAAAATAAAAGGACATTTGACACAAAGTGTAGTTAAAATCTAGTGTACTATTTTATTGCTGAATCGATTCTATTAATCTTTATCCTCGGCGCACCACTCGCACAACACCTCGGAGCACATGATGCTGGCAGGCTCGCCCCCCTCACAGTCGGCGTGGTAGCACCGGCCGCAGTAGTTGCAGACCAAGTACATTCTGAAATATTACGGAGGCATGTTTAAATACACATTTTTTTAAATTGTGTGCACGAACTAATCGGACCATCATCAATCACAATTTTTAGTAACCGTACGAAATTCGGCGTTCACTCCAACGTCAACATCAAGATTCTATGCCCTCGTTATTTTTTGCCTAGTAGCATCATCGAAAATCATTGTCGCTATATAATATTATTTATTATGAAAAAAAAACCCGGCGTACCTGTAGTTGCCATCCAAGAATATGGCCTGCGGTTGTGTGGCGTGTTGGTCTTCGGCAAACGTTTCCATCGCCTTCCACCTTTGGTCCGTTAAGTACTCCTCCTGCTCCTGAAAAAAATTGTGTGGTTATAGTTAAATGTGCAAAAGTCAATTTTGCACTTACTACATACCAGCGTGTCCCTCGTAATATTGGCAAATTTCAGAACAATTGTACTCGTGAAATCGCCCCACTCATCATTTTGTTTTGTTTATACATATTTCCCTTCATACGCTTACATGTTTTATTTCCCACTTAGCTTCATCGTGTAAATACAAATGTACCAACCTGGGTCGGATCCTCCGAACAGTAGACGCACGTCCACTCTGATGGGCCGTCCGGGAGCTGTTGTTGGTCGTGCGTCCTGGAAAAAATTTCAAAAATCATCACACCGTCCATCATTTCAACATAGGTGGTCGAAACTACCAAATCATCGGCATCTCAATTTTTCTCATCCAATCTCTATTTCATGTTATTGTGCCAGTCTGACAAATTTGCAATTTTTAAAATGTCCAAAAAAGAGCCTGTTGTTTCAGCATGTTACATGAATTCGAGCGACCACAACTATGTCCGACCGCGAGTCCGTCGTCGGGTTTTAGACAGTGTGCATTATTTGGCATGACGATACTCATCCTACCAGATAGTAAGTTAATAATTTTCTTTCCATGCTTCTCTTCCATCCCTGTCCATCAATTGCAACAGTGTTGAACAATTTAAACCTACTTAGGGGTGAACAGGGGCGCGCACTCGGTCCATTCGGGTTCCGTCCAGATCGTTTCCTCCTCTTCAATATTTTTCTCCTCACGCGGTGTCCATGCCTGGGATTCCTCTTCCTCCTCCGACCGCACATGGTTGCTTGAATGAGCCAAAAAAAACAACCTTTAAGTGTCTGGAATTGGTTATCTACGTGTATGGGGAGAAAACGAAAAAAAATGGAAAATATCTACCAAACGTAACAGCTATTATCCACACAATTATACATTTGTTAACAAACACTCTATAATTATATGGAAGTGTAACCCCCAAGTCATTCTCCCGCAAAGCCTGAAAAAACACTACTTCTCTATATAGGCATGTTATCTTATCAAATTATAGGCAAGTTATCTGATTCACCTACCGGGTTTTCTGCGCGGTCGCCATTGTTCACAATGTGGTGCTTGTGTTTAATATCAGCAAACTTCTGCGTACGTACGGCTTTTATGGTCGTGAGGCTGGCGCGGGACTGTGTGTGTGCACGTGGTGGGCACCTCCTTATAAAGCTGGTGCCCCCCCCCCCCCCCCCCCCCCGACCCCCCCGGGGGGGCAGGGTAATGAGGGGCCATCTAGGTCAGCCGAGCAGCCTGAGCGACCGGTGTCAGGTGTTACATAAGGTGTCGCTCGCGCAGCGCAGCCCTGGCAGCTGGATGTGCACGTCCTGACACCTGACTCAAGAAACCACCCGTAAATGCACACGGCCCCACACCCCCAGCCTGTGAAATAACTTCAGAAAACGTACCTCAAAGTCGCACATCCTGGCACCGTAACCTTGCGAAGTAATTTCCTACCTTTTATTTTAAATTTGAAAGTAGTCACATTATAAGGTTTAGGGCGTAATATAATTATTCCTAATAAAAAAATGTTGCTTTTGTTGGCAAAAGCGTCTAAATCACATAATCCTAACAATGCATATAAAACACCGGACATTGTCCGAAATTAAGCTGCTGCACCCTATAGGCCGGGCCTATAGGCCTTCACCCGGGGATCACACTCACACTCGTGAGTCTAGATCTGCACACTCACACTCGTGATTCTGCACACTCACTGCCAGGTGCGTTATTTTTAAGGTTTGCACATTTTTTTATACATGTGCACACTTCTCATGGAATTTTTTCATTCCCATATATCGGGGGGTGCATATCCAATATTTGTGGTGCACAATCTCATTAATGATGCATACGTTTTCAGCTTAATTTCGGACACTACGTGCACGAGTTCGTTATATATATCTATAGGTCCTCTAGATCTACAAGAAGTCGTGGCGCCGAAGGGGACATACGATCATATTTTCTTGTTCAACCACATATCCAAAATGTCCACTTATCCGCATAACAGGCAGGAAAGATGCCCATGAAGGTTGCTCGAACTTTTCCTTGTGCCACATTGTATAAGGACTTATGTATCTGGAATCGACGGTGCTGGGTCGGTACCACTTCACAGCTGCAAACACATGTTGCCTCTTCTGCCCGGTTGCATTACATTGTATGTAATGTTTCATGTAGTGGGTGGCGATGCACGGTCGCTCCCGGGGGTCAGTCTGTCCGTCGTCGTACCAATTTGCCATTAGTCTAGACAACTTTTTACCACTGCTGGAATTTGTGCTGGAATAAGTCATGGGGCCATATTTTGCGACTTTAGACTTCACGTAAACTGAAGGCAGAAATGACTTCTCTAGGATCTCCGGTTCTGTGGGGTACATCTTTTTGTATGTTTTTTTGAGCAGCTCAAGATCGTCCGAGTCGATCCACACATTTTCTCCTCTAAATGTCTCGAAGCCGTCGGGGAGACTCCATAGGCTCTCGCACTGCGCGAAATCTCGCTCATTGGGTACATCGAGTGTTTCCAGGACCGTTCTTGCTTTCTTCTCTCCTTCTCCCAGCTGGCAGTGTTTGCCAAATTTCCCCTCGTGTTTGGACGGCATTTCGGCGCGCGCCTGACTGACACGACTCATCCTGTGAAACCTCTCAAACAATTGTTTCTCTATCTGGCGATTGTTAGTCGGCACATCCCCCAAGTAACCATTATACCGCTCAAAACTGAACAGCCAAGTACTGGGAGCTGGACCATACTCCCGGAGACACTCCTTTAAATGGAGATGTAGATGCATGTTTGGGGTAATGAAATCAGAACCGAACTGGAGCTCTGTGCTCTTACAAAAGTGCAATAGTTTCCTGTGTGCCTGTTCTATCTCGTGGTGTGTAATACAAGGCTTGCACAGAAGTCGAGTGGCTTCTACGAAACGCTGCCAGCTATGAAGCATATTCTCCGGCAAAAGGCCCTGGAGGCAGTATCCAGACGAGACTGTAACCCAATTCTTCCACTCCTTTGCCGTCCACATCCCAGCGTTCGATTTGATGTTAGTTACCACGCAGTCATCCGGTAGTCCCTCTTTAAACTGATTCAGACGAGTATCAATAGTCAACACCTGATTAGCGCTTAGTACAACGTCATCTGTTGAATTCTTCTTCTTCTTTGACAACTCTTTGTCGGTCCACCTCTTCCACATTCGCTTGGCAGTCCCTGAATCCCAATAATAAAAGCACATATGTGAAATCGGTATTGAAACCCCAATGAACTAATAGTCCAAATTAAAGGCAAATGCAATTTCCATTTCAAACACATTATCAGTGCTAAACATTAATTAACGTTAGGTCAAGCTTCAACACTTACCCAACAGTACATTATGCATCACATCGATCGAGAGGAACCTGAAGAAATGAATGTCATATAATACAGTTACTGCTAATGGAAACATTTGTATTAATGTTTATTCAAATGTCAAATTAAAATTGTTAATATTTTGGTATAATTCTGTGTAAGATTGGCCTTTAAATTTGTTCGGCCTGGAGATTGAACTTACCTGATGGGATTGAAGTAGGGCAATTCCAGGAGGACACAGGAACGAGCTCCATACTGTTTCTCAAGTTTACTTTTCTCTCTCGGGGTGGATGCAGCTGTAATCTCACTCACTCTCTCCTTGTGTTGGTCCAGAGTACGAGGAGTCCAATTCGCCATGTTGAATCCTCCACGGTTTGAATTCTTGAATTCCTTCAGACATTTTGAACAACCCATGATAGCATTAGGTAGCAGGAAACCGCAGGTCTTCCTCCCTGCAGGCAGGTCGGCAGCAACGTTCAAAAGCGCCAACTTAACGGTCTTGCCATTTGGGCAAACGTTGGTTATAAGCCTTTTTCCCTGATGCCAGAATTCCTTGAGTTCGTTGACTAGGGGCCTCAGAAAACTGGTAAGGTCGGCAGGTTCTTTACTTAAGTTTGGAATGATACCGTATAGTATGACGTTCTCAAGTCTGTACCGCTCATTTCTGGGTAGGTTAAGTATTGTTAGGTAAATGCCCCCTACTGACATCGAAGCTTTCCGAGAGAATGGTTGAAACCAATCGATATTCATCTGAAGAGCCAAGTTGTCTTCATTATCAAGAAAGCCGTCGTTGTTCGCGTTAAATTCTTTCCATACCGAACCGTCGTAAATGTCAGCAAACACTCCTTTGGGTATCCTCCTGCCCTTCCACTCTCTACATTTCAGCTCAAAACCTGGACGTTTCATCATAACCTGCAAACTCTTCTCGAGCGACTGGTAACAGAATGTCCTGACTGGAAGGAAGGCAATTTCCCCCACAATCTTGGTCTCATAAAACAATTTCCTGTTGCAGCGTTTTAAATCATCACCGATGGTAGTACACCTAATGGGTTGCTGATTACCATTATGATCCGTGTAAAAGCCTCGAGCTCGCACACGCTCAGTGGTGGACAACACAGAATGCGACAACGTATAACAGGCCGGGCAGCATACACTGATAGAGTAATTAGTCATCGTTAGGTCTGTACCCAACCATTTGTACATCATCCGCATCGTTTTGGGGAATACTGCCTCCGCTGCTTGTGAAACCCGGTCATTACCTGCTACCGTCAATAATTCACAAATGAAGCACATAACTTTAGCCATTTGCGTATCACTGGTGAAGGTGTGGATCTGCCACTGCAAAAGAAAGAACAGAACCCATGAAAATAGGCTTTGGATATTCTTATTAGGGGTACCACTAACAAGCCTTGCCAATGGGCTAGGACGACCCGTCCCGTCACCGAAAACCACTTTTAAGTGACGGATGGCCCTGTTGCGAATGTTGACTGCCTCTGGATCAAGCTTATCATTTTCTTCCGTTTCTTGGGAATCTTCCATGGTACCGTAATAGTCTTCCATATCATCACGTGACTCCTCATCGGCTTCCATGGGTACCGCCTCTTCAACAGGCTGATTGCGACCCACAGGCTGACTGTCTGCTTCTCCCGGATTGCCGACTTCAGCCTGCCGCTGATTAGCAGCTGCAGCTTCTTCCCGAATACCAGCTCCAACCTGGATACCACCTTCAGCCCGAATTCCCGCCTCAACCTGCATACCACCTTCAGCCTCAATACCCGCTTCAGCCTGGTTACCTGCCTCAGCCTCAACACCCGCTTCAGCCTTGTTACCTGCCTCAGCCTGAAAACCTGCTTCAGCCTGGTTACCTGCCTCAGCCTGAAAACCTGCTTCCGCCTGGTTACCTGCCTCAGCCTGAAAACCTGCTTCAGCCTGGTTAACTGCCTCAGCCTGAAAACCTGCTTCAGCCTGGTTACCTGCCTGAGCCTGAATATCTACTTCCGCCTGGTTACCTGCCTCAGCCTGAAAACCTGCTTCAGCCTGGTTAACTGCCTCAGCCTGAAAACCTGCTTCAGCCTGGTTACCTGCCTGAGCCTGAATATCTGCAGCTTCGGCCTCAAGACCCACTTCTGCCTGATTGCCAGCGCGTTGAGGTAAACCAAATGGGATTGGTTCTGCAAGACACATGTATAATAATAAATCAAATGTACAGTCGGGTTTCAGAGTACAGACTTTCCCACCCAATGTTGTTTCTCTGACTCAAAAGCTATGATAGAAAGATGCATGGAGGGATACATATATATAACGTCCATTGTTCAAGTCATTCATTATTTGAACAATTGTTTAATTGTCAAGAAAAGATTTAGGCTGGCGATAATTTTCCAAACACTAACTGATCATTAAGAGTATAGTAGGTATTTGAAAATAATATCTATGCGCGCAAGCTAGCTATGAAGGTTTTGAAGGATATCGATTTCAGGTGAAAGTGACTTTATCCTAGTTATACTATTTATCTGGTACTCACCATGCTCCTTAAGATGCTTCCTGTTATATGTACTTTTTGAAACTGCACGTTTACATGTGTCGCACCATCGGTTTCGGCTAGTGTCCATATTTCTTCTGGTTTCTGCCTGGTCACTGGTCAGACCCTTGAAACACCACGATCGCGAGGCCATGGCGAACTTGAGTTAGACAGCAGCACTTCAGGGCTATGAACCTTCCCCATTTGCGACCGCGACACAAGTATTTATATATGGTACAGACCGACGCCTATGGTCCCACCAGCTGAAAGCCGCGAATTGCCGCGACATGCCACAGCCCCGACCCAGGGGTAGTTGCACTCGAGCTCCTAACCTCAGACACCCGTGTGAAATTAAAGCCGAGAACAGCCTGCCACAGTATTACCAGGAGATTAATGTCGCCTCCAGCCTGGCCGTCACGGTAGCGCGTTGTCGTGATTTGTCGGGCGCGTGAAGTTTCTCCAGCTTTCGAAACGCATCGTCCGCCGTCTGGACTGGTGAGGGCATGACACCTGCCATTAAAACCTAGGGTCTATCCATTAAAGGGCGGTGAAGTTTCCTCAGCTTCCGAAACGCATCGGCTGCCGTCAGGTCGACTGGTCATAGGATTTCATCTGCCTTGAAAACTGAGCTCGAAGTTTAGCTCGAAGGTCAAACCTTAAGCTTTCTGCTACTACTTAGGGTCAGCTTATTTCGTTATATAGTGCGTTTGGTGTACGGCTACGTGAATATCATGAGTGTCAAAATCCTGAGTGCCACCCTTGGTGAGAATCTTCTTAATTACTTTTGTTGTACAAGTGATACGAGTCGATGGCCGACTTTCCAAATTATTCAAAATAGGTAAAACATATGTATTCATTCTGGGGGTCGCCCTTCCTAATTAAATAATATGGCCAGTTTTCTGAATTCTAGGGTGTGGCCATATGGCAGTTATAGTTTATTCTGTCTGTTTGAATAGCCTGGCCATGGTAATTTGGAACGAAGGTGTTTGTTTAAAGTTGAGATGACAACCTTCATGTTCTCTTCTTTCTTTTTTTTTCAATATATAGCTGCCGCGTACTTGGTTCTTGTATCATGCGTGGAATTTGTTCGAGCTGCCAGTGGCGGACACTGGCCTAGGGTCGTTCACAATAAGCCTGGAGTAACCCGTACCCGGTTGGTCAACCTCACTGCTCCATTTACCGGTCACCCTCCACCAAAACACGATGCGATGACCGGCCTCACCTTTCATGACACCCTGCAAGCCTTGTTGGACCAGGACCATACCGTAACTGACACTGGATCTGAAGCCAACCCAGGAGACGGAAACATTAAAGAATTCCCAACTGTGGTACTTCTCTCTTCGTACACTCTTCTTCTTATCCTCGCCGTAGCCATAATTATTAGCATATTCTTTGTTTGCTCCGGAATTAATCGCATCTTCGCAGATGCTCGTTTTCGTGTATACTTGCTTGTCTCGGGCAATCACAGTGTATGGCTTAAAATAGGCACGTTCCCTGGACATTTTGGAGATTATATCTTTCAAACAGACGATCCTATCACACTGACTAAAGCCGAAAATATATGCCTAGGCGCACGATACACATTGAACTGTGTCATCCAAATGACCGACTGCTATACCGGCACATCGACACGACTGCCCACACATTTAAAGGTTAATAAACTGAAGGACATCATGTTGACAAGATTGATGACTAAGGACATTATACGCTACCAGTTGGTTACCATGGGTATAGGCATAGGAGAGCCTGTTCTTTTGGGGAAATACCGGCCCGGTGAGCTTGCAATTAGTACTAATACTTCAGTGGACTTAAGCCGTGTTGACCTTGATTAAGTCTTGTGTGAAAAATGTTGTATTTTTGTGTGTTTACTACCAATATGCTGCCGAACGTGCGTCAATCGATACAAGTGTTATGGTTATAAATTGAATTTGTAGCTAAATAAAATTTCGGTTTTGGAAAGAGCAGTATGACGCTGACAAGAGCGCTTTTACTCTGGCTCGGGCT
The DNA here is from genome assembly GCA_936440205.1 of Lepidonotus clava. NCBI lineage: Eukaryota > Metazoa > Annelida > Polychaeta > Phyllodocida > Polynoidae > Lepidonotus > Lepidonotus clava. The sequence continues at coordinate 4,597,930 of OW387140.1, read as the reverse complement.
AGGGTCGACCCCTTAGGTAATCTGCGAGACAGGCCCCTAATTTAGGGGCCTGAGGCTAAACTAGGTCTGCAACCAAAACTAGTAGTGGAATTAAATGTGGTTAACGCCACAATCTGGCGATGGGGCTCCAACCGAAATTATGGCTATAGCTAATTAAGCTATTGTCCCTTAATAAATCTCGACACCTAAATTGACTTGTTTGTTTTTTAAATTATTAATTTTGCAATGTCACAGAAGCTCCAAGTTACCTATACATAACTCCCGGAGAACTCCCACTTTAAAGGGTTACACTATATGCAAGAGGTTTTTTTATTCTCTCACAGAAAGAATATAGGTCACCGTGCCATACAAATCCTAGAAAGTATTTCGGGTTCATCAGGAGACTACATGGTCACTTGTAAATTTTGATAGGTCCTACTGGCAGCGATGTATTTGATCATAATAAAATTTCTGAAAAATTACTTTTGCACCTTACTGCATGGAATCGAACTAAAAAGGATCCACTTGAAAAGAAGTAACAGTTCTTAATTAAAACCGGCTTCATGCAACATTATTTTTTCATGACTGCGAAATAAGTACCATAACACTCATCAAAAAAGTGTTGTATTGTAATCGATTTCAAGTTCGTGGTCTATCTTCAAGAAATAGCACATTCGGGTTTTCAACAAAATGACAGGTCATTATAGTTAAATGCGTTTCGTATCGTAAATAAAAAGTATTCATGAATTTAAGATTCACTTATGAGAAGGACCTGTATAACGCGTACGGTTTTAGACTAATATAAGGCGAGTCTTACCAACATATCTATAGAAATACTTCCCTGCTCATCGAGCATGCCACAATCAAAACAAGAAGCGCAAAGTTCTTTGATAAAAGTTTATAAAACGACTATACAATTGAAGAAAGTACAAAGACCTAACATACAGCGTGACACAGACCATACAATTAAACGTAGTGTAATTATAAAGAAAACATAAAGATGATAAACATAAACATCACATAAAATAGAGCTTTAAACAGACCCTTTAGAAATAAGTTAAATTGGCTGTGCATCGGCGATACCCGACCGATACCCGGGCTGCACCGCCCAGTCTGGGGTGTTGGGAGGAGGCTGTTGGCGTTTTGGGTTATCGTCGGGGACATTGTTCCGCTTCTTTTCCATTCTAACGCCCCGCTGACGGCCGCTAATTTCGTCATACTCAACTTCGTCCAGGTGGGCTTTGTAGGCCCTCAGCTCATCGCTCTCCCACACGAGCGGTTTGACGCGGCGGTGATATCGCTCTTTCGTCTTCCCGTCTTTGTCGACCTTGGCCGGATAATAAAGTCCGCGCTCCTCGTCGCTCGTGTAGTCGGGGGTGAGGAGGCGCCTCACGGAATTCTTTCGAGCTTCGTCCCACGTTTTGACGAAATTTTCCAACCCCACTATCCGTCTTCTGAGCTTCTGCAAAGTTAAAAAGACACTTTTTTATTTTAATACAGTTACGACATACTTGGTCAAGAACATCCAATAAACACAAACAAGTTTTTCAATATTTCAGTTGCCTTAATTTAAAAGCTGGTCACTGCAGTTAATTTCAAAAGCGTTGCTTTATCCTTGGTCTCTATAACATACAGGCACTTTTTATTAATTGTGTCATATCCATTCTAATTGTATGTCAAGATTATTGTCCAAGGAAGCAAGTAAGGTTACAGTGCTCTATAAAAATTCATAATGTAAAAAAATTATAATTGTTTCCCAAGTTTCAGTGTTACAACCATAAGATCATTTCACAGCCGGGCCCCCTGTTTTAAGCCAAATTGCCGATTCACAGCTACAGCCCCCGGTATAGTTCCGACCGCAGTTTGTACGTATACCCCTTTTTGAACTGAGTGGGTCCCCGGGAAGTCACACCCCCTACACCATAGACCCCCAGTCTGTCTACTCAGATATCAAAGTAGGACATTATCGTTCTTCAAAATAGAAAACAACCCCTTTCCACTGACATTTATACCAAAAAATCGACCCCTTATTCTTCAAAACGCAGACATTTAGTGGCCAAGAAATACCCTTTTTCGTGAAATTTCATATTTCCCAGGAAAAAAAAGACCCTTATTTTCATATCATGGATATTTGGGATGAAAAAGTAACCTTTTTTCTAGAAACAAGGACATGTGAATGTTGTCAAACTAGACCCTTTCTTCGCGTTTTTTAGAACAATGATGCGTATCCTTCCACCCAAGGAGTGGACAGACTGGGCATAGACCATAGACATTACTCTTTCTCCTCGGCTTTGCACTTGAAAGGTGTAAAATTTCGGCCTGCCCGAATCGAACTACGTCAAACAATGTTGAGAACAATAGTCCGCAAAAGCCATGACGTCGGGCGGGCCCCTAACGGTCACTGCACGCTGCTCCCGTGCCTAAACATGGGCAGGGCTGGGCCGGGGGTCCCCTCTATGAACTTTAGTAGGACCCAGCTGTCAGATTTGCTATTTCCACTAATAATGCTCGCAAACTTATGAAAACATGTATTTTCATAGGGGAATTATCAGTGTGCATTATGATATACTTGAAAAGAAAAAGAGTTAATAAATAGCAAAGTTATAGGCAATGTTATTGTCTGTGTGTACGGGTGACCGTGGTCCAGCCGGGTGTTATCTGTGCCCCCTCCAGGGCGGGCCGGGCCGGTGACCGGGGGTGTAGGGTTACCGGGGCCGGTCGTAAAAGGTTTAGGCCCAACACAGGGCCCAACACGTGTTGCGGGAGGGGTCCGTGACGTCAGACTTTTGTGGTCTATAGAGGAAGTCTGTAACAAAAATTTATTTACCTCGTTCACGTGGTGACGGATGATAGCCGCTTCATTGTCAGCCTTAATTCGGTTCTTCCGGATTCTGTTGGCCCTATTTTGGAGGGTCTTGAAGTAGGTGTTGGCAGAAGCTAGAAAAAGAGGAAGGACATGAAGTGTGCTTAAAACTGGAGCCATTAAGTAGACAAAGGCACTATAAAGGCAATAAATCAAGGGAATACATGTTAAAAATGCAAAGTGAGGGTCAACATATTATTCACGAATTAAAACCATCATTACACTGGTATTATATTTCTTTGTCCAGATAATAGAACTTACGTTTTTTTCAGATGACTGGGAGGATAACTTAAATTATAAAAGTAACAATTTCCAATGTAAGTGGAGCCTATTTAGACACTAAAAACAGATTTCCAGCATTTCAAGCATGTTAAAATTTGTGTTAATTGAAGGACCAATACTTTGGAATCATGGACATTAGATGCATGAAATGTACAGCTGCAGGTTAGTTAACAAAGAAACTTGCTACCTATGGGACTTACCTAACACCTCTTCTCTGGGGGTATCTGGCCCGAGGCACACGTTGTCAACAACGGCCTTGATGATCGGCGCGTTATCCGGGTGTTTGATCCCCGCCCTGAATGTTGGAATATATTTATATTGTTCAATTCATCGGCATCACGTCAAGTGCTCTATGACTCTATTAACATGAAAAAAAAACAGCAAAACTTATTCAGCTGCAGCTTCTGGTGTTCAGGAACACATTACCCATTGCTTACTTAAAAACAATATTATTTTCTGTACTATTCATGTTGTTATGACGTAATCAACTTACCCAGGGTTCAGGTTGAATCCCCAACCAGGCTCACCTCTCTTGGCCTTGTAGGCCGAACGAACGAGTTCCTACAAACAATATAATAAGCCAATAATTAATAGTGGACTTCTAACTATATGTCAGTGTACGAAATCATTACGGATTTTCGTTGTTTTCCGGGATGTTCCCTGGCGGCGCGGCAAAGGAGAAGAACATCAGGGCTATACTAGGAATGAGATCATTTCTAAACAAACCGAGAACTATATCAAACGGTAACGTTTTCAAGGTGAGATTATTAGTTAATTATAAGCTGTAAAAACAAACTTTAGAACTTACACATATTTCATTGCGTGGTTTGGGTGGTTTGGCAGCTGCAGCTGGCTTCGCTTGGTTCACGAGCACCTCCACCTGGGCCTTTGCCGCAGCCGCTTCAGCCTCCGCCCTTCGGCACTTCTTCTCCAGCTCCTCCATCCTGGCCAGCAAATGGGCCATGGACAGTTCAGCTGTAGACGTGGAGGGGCCGGACGAGGACGAGTATTCGGGCGTGAACGACCTTTGGGACGTCGTCGACGAGAACGACCCTTGCGATGTCAAGGGCCCGGGCGTGAACGACCTTTGGGACGTCGTCGACGAGAACGACCCTTGCGATGTCAAGGGTCCGGGCGTGGACGACGTTCTGGACGTGGAGCTGGGGAACCATGGATGGGATTGCGACGTGGAGGGCGTCATCCCCCAGGGCGTGGATCCGGAGGGCGTGGAGGGCGTGGAGGGCGTGGAGGGCGTGGACGACGATGCGGATGCAGGACCGCCTTGGGAAGCACCAAGGCTAAGGTCCACGTCGTTGAGGGTGGATCCCTCTTCCGCGTACAGGGAGTCGTGAAGAGACTGATCCGCAGAGAGATCCGGAAACCCATTCTTAGACCCATACTGACGCGCATCCCCAGACATATCCAACAGCAGAGTACCTACGCCTGCTGATGAATCATGATCGGTTATTTTCTCGCCACCCGGTTTGGGGCTGCTGGTCAAGATCCTGCATGAGCTGGTAGACGGGTTTGACAGAACAGCGTCACTATAATCAGTTGACCCGTTCATGGTGGCAGCAAGTTTTCAAGTGATCTATATAGCCATATGCCACGCCGTATTTATACATGCCGGGCAGGCCCCCCTGTGGATACATGATCTGGTGAAAGCGATCTTTTATCGATGAGGCAAGACTTTGAACATAAGTTACGTGGTAGACGTGACGGGGTGTGGACGGGGTAAGAGAGACTTTTACCATAAGTTACGTGCTAGCCGTGACGGGGAGTACATGGGGTATCAGCGACACCCTCACCGCCGCCCCTTGTGAGGCCTGTTACGTGTCAAGAAGTGTTAAGACTACCCCGCGGGCCGCGTGCCGCGGTACTCCTGTGAGGGAGCTGACACAGAAGCTAGTTGACATGCGCCGCCTCAGATGGCCAACAGGTGGACGCGGTCATCACAGACGCGTGTCCCGGTGTCAAACGCGACAGAAGTCATTTCAGATGAACCCCCTGTCGATCGGCTCTCTGAAGAAAATAGCGGCCTATTAGACGTGCTTCGCACTACCCAGTGTAAAAACTTGTGAAGCCCCCGGCTAGAAGAAGTCGTTTTAGTTGTACCTTACCTAGCGTTTAAGTTGTCGACCGAGGGTTAACTTTTCGCTAAAGACTAGACGAAGCCCTTACAGTACCTGGGGGGGTTGTGATGTCATGTGGGGTGGGGGGTATAAGTATGTGCCTGTACTATACACTGGTTCAGAACAGCCACTTGATGGCCATGGACATCGAGCGACTGTTAAACGCAAGTCTGCGTCTGCGTCTTGTTCGGGAGGAAAGGCCAGTGGTGAGACCTAGTCACCTCCAACCCGCGGACCAATCCGACCATCAGTGGCTGCTTCTCTTGTTAGTGATATACCTGGGGTGGAAATTTATCGGTATCTTCTGGAAATTGGCAGCAGGCTGTCGCTCGTTGGCTCAGGGTCAACGTCGGAGGGCTACAGTGCAGTGCTGTCTGAGAATCTACTGCCGATGGGAAACGCTCCTATTTCCACTGGCTCCCATTCCCGCCGAAATGGAAGCCGTAGGAAGTGCTGCCTGCCCACGAATGATCATCCAAAGACCGAGCATCCTGTCCAAGGCCCTGACCGTCGCCTGGTCGGGCCCACTCACGGTCCATCTGAATGGCAGTGACGAACCCTTGACGTTGGAACTCCCGCAAGAAGTCAAGATTCCTCGTACGGAGCGCGTGCGCCTGAACAAATTTTTCAGGCACAGACTTTGTAGAGCGAGCGTTTGCCTGATAAACAACAGGAACAACATGGCCCAAGAACTACTCCCAGCCGAAAAACTGGGCTGCATGCCTGACGTAGACTCTTGGGTGTGATGAACAGTTATATAAAAGTGTACGATATGTTTGAAGTAGATATGGGAAAATTTTAATTGTGAAATGCATATGTTCACGAAGCTTTCGAGTTACATATGTACATTAGTGTATGGTCAGTAAATACAATTATGGGAAAATAGGCGAAACGTTGACACGTGGACATCATAAAACCTTTTCCGCATGCATAACAATAAAACATTTTGATATCATGAACGTGTGTAGTCTTATGTGGCTGTGACTAATTATAAATGGGAATTCATGAGGATAATGTGAATGAATTGCAGCTGTACATGTGTGACGAAATTATGAGGGCGAGTATATATTCTAAACAACAAAAATCGAACATGAATGAGAACTGATAACTTTTGAGCTGCAATAAAAGGAAGAGTTATTAGCTAATGTATATATAACCAACTCAATTTAAAGTCAAGCGTCTGCATGCGCTTTGAATCCTACGTTGTCTGAAATACAGAATTGAGATGAAAACAAAAAGTGCTGGTACCATTATAAAAGTAAGTCCAATGTTCAACAGGTAAACAGTACCGTGCACACTGGGGGGGAGGAATGGTACGTGGGGAAGATGCAAGTCACCACGAAGTTTCTTGTATTCGACCTCATTCAGTCGAATCTCTTTCATGTATGTACGGAGGGAAAGGAAATTGTCTTTTGCTCGCTTAAAAATATCCTCTTGGCGGACTCGCATTTGCGGGCTAAGAGGTAAAATTGGGAATGGTTTATCGTACGAAAAATCCGGGTTCACAAGTCGGCTAAGTGACAGGTTGAGGTGTTGAAGACTAGCAAGGTTGACGGGAAAAACTGTTCTTAAGGGGCCTGCTGTAGAAGGCAAACAGTTAACACTTGAGACTGGAATTTCCCATTCTTTGGCGGACACAGAACAACCACATTCAAAGGCACGAACGCACGATTCACATCCAGGATGGGTTGTTGTTCGGTTGGGGCAGCGCACAACGACCTCGTCTATGTGAGAGAACAAATAGGTCCCTGTTGCAATGACTTGGATGTTCGACCTTCTGAAATTAGACTGAATGAGTATTTTGAAATCACAATAAAGTTTGACAGACTCATGATCACGTAGATAGATAGAAATGAGGCACGACGAGGGAGAAACCCTGCGAAGTGGTAGGTCATAATGACAAAACGGAGAATGGCAATTATCCAGATCTGGGTTGGAGGATACTGTGTATTGGGTTGCGGACACCAATAAATAAGCCGGTGTGTTGGAGAGGCGAGTATAATGCCCATGGAAGGCTAGAGGGAAGGTGTTCACTTTTAGAACCTTGAATATTTTGTCGAAGGAAATAACGGGAATCTTCAAAATAGTTTTCAGAACATTTCGCTGTAAAACCGGGGGGACTAAAACAGTTACACTTCTATACATGTCGCGAGTGTTTGGAATATAAATATTTGAACGATTTGACTTGGAAAGGAAAAGGTACCGAATCTTCCTCATATCAGTCTCCGATATCAAAGAGTTACTCAGCCTGTTCTCCGTTAGGTCGCGAATAGCCTGTAGCAAGACATCAAGGGAATAGTCCAGTTTAAAATCCAGTAGACGCAATTCTTGCAAATCTTGCATCAACCTGACCATCAATTCCCGGTTACTAATGTAAGCCTGGAGTCCTCTGGACAAATTGTATATGGAATGAGTGTTCTCTATGATGGCCTGGAGTTGGATTTCCAAAGTGGAGTCAACTACCTTTAGGACTGCATTTATTTTGCCATCGAGGAAGCCAATTTCATCGGCATTTACCTGGTCAGCACGAGTCTGTTGCTTCAAGTCATCGAGTGTGGCCGTTCCAAATAAAGTCTCGGAGAACTTGCCGATTTCTGGAATCAGAGCCCGCTGCTTCCTGGATTTGGCTGATGGAGGTGTTGGCTGGGCCGTCGATTCCAAAATTGATTGCACTTCCCGGAGTCCGTTGGTGACCTTCGCTGCTATAGTCTTCCCAATAGATGTTATGTTATTCAACATAAGTTGGATTTTTCGACACTGTTCCATTGAACCGGCTGCCAGGGTAGCGCCGTGTCTACAATTTAGTGCGGCTGCCTGTTTGGGAGAAGGAGGAAGTGGTAAAATGATATCGACTTGGGTAGTGAAGTACTCATTACCTATGTGGATGGACGGTTTACTCTCGAATACTACACCATAGTTGGTACGAAAACGGTTTACCGTACTGGTGCATAGGCATGGCTTAGCTGAGACAGTGCCCAGGATAAAGAGTCCACGAAGGAGGAGTATGAATACTGTTGGAGCCATGTCTGATGCAGGCTAGAGACCGCTCTAGTCTTTTATTACTTTTTCCCAGTCACAGGAAGGAGTAGACAGACAGTCGCCACATGCACCTGGGATCTAAAGGTTTTGACCTCCGTGCAGAAACCTTAAGCTTACGTTAATGCCAAAAGAAAAGCCGTGCGAAGAGTATAAGCTTACGCGTATGCTTGCTTGTAAGCTTTCGTTGGTTAGGGTGTCGGCTTGTTCTAATTGAATTGGAAGGCAGACTTCAAAATGAATTGTTGGCATGGGGTTCCTTAACTTGTGGATGAGAAGTGAGAAAGCCTGTAAATGCCATTACTGCCTGATATTTATAGGTTTTATTTGCAGGTGGTTTATATGGAGTTCAGGCCGATTTAAGTCTGGACTGGCTGAAATTAGTCTCAAACCTTAAGGTCGGCTTTATATCTAACCAGCTTAGACCCAGTTTAAGGTGAATTATTTAGGGTAGTTATATAGGCCGGGAGGTACCTTTTATCCATACAGAAAATGTTTAATTAATTTTTAATGAATCTCATCTCTCACGGATGACTTCAAAAGAAGTTAATTTCAAACACTTTTAATACTCCATCTATGGATGGTAAGGGTAAATGGTTTTCCGGGTGGGAGGGGCGATGGATGGTAGGGTGAAATAGGCCTGTCAAAGATTTAGCTACATGTGCTTTGCAGGCGAACGTAGGTTGGGTATGGAAGTGCCCGACCCAGCAGGTTCCCTGCATGGGGCAACTCTGGCCCGTGTTAACTCGATAACTAACCCCTGATTAATGGCGGGGAGTCCGTCAGATGACACCCAGCATGATACCTGTGTCGCTCTTGAGTGGGTTTGGTGTGAGTTATGTGATTACCAAGACTGTGCCCCTGCCCTTGTCAGATGTCAGAGGGGGGTACAGATTAGATGGGGTGCTTCCGGGTACTTATGGGTGTTAATGGATTAAGGCCGGCCATGATGGACGCTTCCAAACTTTGCCGCCGTTAGGAATGGACCTGGTTTATTAGGAAATGTTATGCACAAGGGAAGAGGGGAGCGAGGGATAGCTGCAGAATAGCGAAAATGCTTTCTGTCATGTTACTTAAAAAGTACATGGAACTTGTTAACTAATGGTCGTATTTAACTGAGACAATTAATTTAAATGAAGTGTGATGCCCAGTGTCTCCTGTTTATTCAGATGCTAAGATCGGGAAAGAAGGTTATTTAGAATGTTTGCAAGAAGTATATATATTAATATTATAATATTAGGAATTTAAGCCGGATCAGTCTCATTACCATTAGGACTATCATGTTTAAAATTAGTAGTTGAGGAGAGGGCGGGTTCGAGCAGGTTTTTTTTTTTTTTTTTATAATTTTCCTTTTTTTTTAAGGGTCTTTTTGATTTAACAACTTTTCGATTACAAATGGAGAGTTATCCTTTAAAAAGCGTAACGTCCCGATCCTGTTTAAAATAAGTTAACAATCAACCTCCTCTCTTGACATGACGATTAGGGTTCAGAGTAGTCCTATCCTTATCATTAATTTGATAATACAAGTCTGATGGATGAACGAAAAACGTAAGGCATGAAGGGGATTCGAACCCGGGGCCGGGAGAGATAGCTGGTAGCCAAAAATCCACCGGGTTCAATAATACGATGACGTCGGAAACCAGCGAAAAGCCGTCTAGAGGTCCTTCCGGTCGCAGGACCAAATACGTCGAAACTACGTTGGGGAAAACGATGACGGGCAATGTAAATTGAAGTTGATAGAGACACATCAGTGACAATTGAGGGCGATCAAAATTAATAACTTGTGGTATTGCTTGTTTTCCAAATCGGAAAACCCACTGAAACACAAGGACCGAAACTACAAAGTGTCTCTTTTTGGTAAACACCTTTCTCGTTGCCCCGATTACACCTACGGTATATATATGTCGCAAACTCTATACGTAATTGGGTCTGGTTGTGCAAACTAATGAAATGAAATGAACTGAATAATGGCACGGATGAATTCGCCAGACCTGGGTGGTAGGAGCTAATCGAACCTCATGCACTCGATTACCACCTGCCACTCCAAATTTTTTTTTGGGAAGTTATATTTGTAATAATGGTATTGAAATGAAAAGATGGCCCACGGGCCGGTCCGGAGGGATGCAGGGGCGGACCCAGGCATTTCTAGGGGGGAGGGGGGGGGGGAGGGGCTAATGCATTAATCTACGTGGGAGGGGCCCCTTTTTAAACAACATTATTTAACAGGGGAGGGGGGGGGGAGGGGGGGCATGGCCCGTCAGGCTAATATAGCGCATTTATCATTTCTTATGTCGAGAGTTAAATAAGGGTAAAAACTTGAAATCACACAAAATAATAGTTTTATGTGTAGTCAAGGTTATTTAATATTATCATTTTCAGTGAAAACCATTTGCGCTTTCAGCCCTTTCACCCTGTATTTCCAAGAAGTTTAAGAATCTGGTTTAGGCAGCCTGGTTTAACTCCCAAATAATGTGTTTCAAGAAAATCTGTTTTAAAAATGCTATATTTCTACCTGTTTTAGTTAAACTAGTACTGTATCTAAGGGACAGGGGTGGACGGTCCCAGGAATTTGTGGAGGGGGGGGGGTTGAACTAACCCTATTTTTTTTTTAGAAATAGGCCTATTGGACGTCACTTTCATGGGATGGAAAACCATTATTGATATGCTATATTTGATAAGTTTTCTCAAAAATATTACTTTCATTTCATGATAAGGGTTGTACCCAACATCATGGGAGACAATTGTTTCATTATTGATTATTCATAGAGGTTATAAAGTTAAATCACGCTTTATCGCTGTTTTTACGCATTTGATTAATTATTATGAATTATTTTGATTTTATATAACTTTTGTTTCTATATGTAAGGGTTTAAAAAACTAAATGCGCTAATGATATAGGCCTACCAATGTGAGCGATACAACCCTGTTTTACCCTAGTTGTGTGCACACTATAGGCTACTCCTTCTGCGCTTCAGCCTCATCTATTCTTATTAGGTCAGGAAACTGAGTATTATTTTTGTTGAGCTTGGAAACCAATATCAACCGGCGTTTATAGATATATGCACAAATGTGGGAAGTGGGGGGACTGGGTACGCCACTGCTGGCAATTATATTGGTGCCTGAATGGAGGGTAGGTACGTTAAGATGCCGAGAAGGTTGGGCGTGTGAAGAGAACTATGAGCGGACGGGACTATTGTGACACAATATAGTTAACACCCCCTGACTTACACTTATATACACGCCAGAAGGGCAAGGGAAACTTTGAGGTGAGCGCAAAAGTATTACCTAACACGCCCACTGCTATGGGTAGTATAATGATACTATGATTTTTCAGGGATAATCGTGGAGTAAGACTTACACTCCTTGACACGTTTTAGAGGAAGTGGTTTCAGACAAGCCCGAGCCTGTCGAATGTATGAGTTCAAATTCTTCCCGTGAATGTTTTTGTGAATAGCATTGATTAGTTACCAGATAAAACGAAAGCTCATTTTCATTTTTATAGATCAACAATTGAGCACCGTCCAGACTGGCTGTGAGGAAATCAGGCATAAGTAAGTTGGACTCAATTTCACCCTTCAGTAACTCTGAATGAAAACAGATGGCATATTACAACCATAAGTAAAACACAAAATTGGATTTCAAAATACATTTCAATCTTTATAATTTCTGCTGCTTTTCTCGTCAGATCTTTTTAAGCAAAAGTAAATCATTCACTTTTTCACATGTACATTTTTTCCAGGTCACATTTGATTAAAGAATGATATACCTCAATACTTAAAGAAAATCCGCTCTTTTATTTTATGAACAATGCATTATGGAACATCATTCACAAAACTATTGCGATTTTACTGAAGAACCCACTGATAACCCTTGCTTAACAGCTGACATTGAATGAAGAAAAAAGAGGCTTTTCACCAACTTAATCCTAAATGTGTAGACTGGTACCTGTCAGACTTACAAACCCCTCTTTCTTTGTCAGTTCGGCGTTACGGACAGTCCTGGAGTCTATATTAACCTATGGTAACTACATGAATGGTGGGACACAGCGTGGGCAGGCCGATGGGTTTGAATACACCATACTGGCCAAGATCAAGGATGTCAGGTCCATGGTAAGTTAATATGTTAACTAAGGTACTTATATTATTCTAATAATTTTATTCTCATACACTCACAGAGTGTATTTGAAAATTTTTTTTTTTTTTTTTGCCTTTGCCACGCACACCACAAATCTACTTTCTACCAAAGATACACAAAAATCAAACACCGCCTCCAGGCAGACCGATCGTATCGGCGAATGGATGCCCATCTGAAAATATTTCAGCATTCATTGACATTTTTCTGAACCCACTAGTATCAGACTCACCACACCATGTGAAAGACACGACGGATTTTCTTAACAAAATTCAATCCCTACCAAAGCTGAACAAAAACGCAATTATCGGTACAATGGATGTCACCTCACTATATACAAATATACCAAATACAGAGGGACTAAAATCAATTGCAGAAATATTAGATCTGAAACGTTCTCCGACTGAGAATCCAAAGAATGAGTCGCTGGTAAGACTTCTAAAAGAAGTCCTCACGAAAAACAATTTCCAATTCAATGGAACCAATTACTTACAGATTGGGGGCACAGCGATGGGCACCCGTGTTGCACCATCATATGCCAACTTATTCATGCAGACACTAGAAAGCAAACTATTAAATGGCCACCAATTAAAACCAAAAATCTGGCTCAGATATATAGATGACATCTTCTTTGTATGGGAACATGGAGATGAATCATTACAAAAATGGACTAGCTATCTGAATAGCTCACATCCAACAATAAAATTCACTATCGAACACTCGAAAGAGCATATAAACTTCTTGGATGTCGCTGTACGCTTGGGCCCAAACATGAAGGTATACACTGACCTGTACACGAAACCAACCGATTCCCATAACTACTTAAGATATGACTCGGCCCACCCACCTCACTGCAAACAGAGTCTCCCCTACAGTCAATTACTACGACTAAAAAGAATCTGCACCAAAGAGAATGACTATGAAAAACACGCACACAATATGAAACAACATTTCATTGCCCGAGGGTATCCCAAACAGAAGTTAAACGAACAATTAACAAAATGCAGGGACATCAAACGAGAAACACTGTTGAACCCCACCAATAAAAATAAACCAAATAATAAAGATGTAGACAATATCTACATGACACAAACTTTCCGCCCTTGCAAAAATAGTCTAACAGACACAATAAAAAACAACTGGGAAATATTAGGTAGGTCGAAAACCACGAAAACCATTTATCGTAGTAACTTGGTAACCAGTTTCAAGAGACCGAAGAATATTAGAGACTACTTGGTACGAGCAAAGGTAGACTACCACCCAGAAAGGGAGAACAAAGAGAAAAACTTGAACACTAACAAAAATGAGTGCAACAAGAGGAATTGCCAATATTGCAAAATGCTCAACACAGGCAACACTATAACCAGCTTCTACACGAGAACTCAATACACGTGCAAAGAAAATGTAACTTGCGACAGCTCAAATGTGATCTATTGCATTGAATGCAAAAAATGCAACATACAATATATAGGTCAGACAAAACGAAAAATAAAAGAACGGATACGGGAACATATCTATAACACGAAAAAGAAAATATTCAACTCTGACGTATCATATCACTTCAATTTGGACACCCACTGTGGCCAAGAAGACATGAAAATATACATAGTAGACTTCATCTACGAACACCCAGACTCAAAGAGGGCCCAGTCCCTTAGAAACTTGATAGAATTCAATTGGATTCACAAATTGAGAACAATGGCCCCAATTGGCCTGAATACTCTAGATAACAGGTATGGTTGAAACCCAATAAAAATGCCACGTCAAAAATTGTTTTTCAAATACACTCTGTGAGTGTATGAGAATAAAATTATCAGAATGAATTCTATTCTGGGAATCAACTTACCGACCATCAACTGACCATCCTATAGAGCTGCAGTCTACACAGACTCCCCCTACAGGATTGACCACAAACCAGACCCAATGTCTGACCATACACTGACACCACGCCCACCTAGGGGAGAATTTGAGAATCGGACCACCTTTCTGATTCAGCAAACATTTTTCAGTAGCAAACCAAAGCAAGGCCCACATTACTCCTGAAGAGAATCTTTATTCGAAACCACAATTTCAGTAACCTAACAGGCACAAAAAATGACAGCAATGACAATTCTCATTGCATTGAGAACTTGGCCAACAGCCTTGACCTCCCCAGTGGTTGCCACCCACAGTGACAGCCAATGAAAATGCCTCCACCTTGGTTACAAACAACAAACCTGGTTACCTGACAATGCCAGCTCACAAAGAGTGGGAAAATCAAAAACCCACTGGTCAGTTGTGGTTGAGTAGCCTTTGCCTTGTCAGCGGTCCTGCACCGCTCCACACAAGGTACTTATATTATTACAAAGTTCTGGAGTCTATATTAACCTACGGTAACTACACGAATGGTACACAGCGTGGGCAGGCCGACTGGTTTGAGTATACCATCCTGGCCAAGATCAAGGATGTCAGGTCTATGGTAAGTGAATATATGTTAACTAAGGTACTTATATTATTACAAAGTTCTGGAGTCTATATTAACCTATTTTAACTACATGAATTGTGGGACACAGCGTTGGCAGGCCAACTGGTTTGAGTATACCATCCTGGCCAAGATCAAGGATGTCAGGTCTATGGTAAGTGAATATATGTTAACTAAGGTACTTATATTATTACAAGGGCATGGCTTCCAATGCTTTCCCAAGCCCCACCTGTTTAGTTCCCAATATTTGTGATACTATGCTGTTATCATTATGCTGAAGTTATTGCGCAGGGGTGGATACAGGATTTTCAAAAAAAAGTTTAGTTTCTGTAGGTTTGATCATAGTACTTACACAAGTCAAAAACGTGAGCTGGTCCTGATAGAGCTGAAAAACTGCTGAGTGGACCTTCAACTCCAAGAATCACCATCATAAAACTTAGTGTTGTTATCCTGCAGAATTCTATGATACAAATGTACAGTCATGCATTAGTCTATGGTCATTGAACCGAATAACTTTGACTAAGTGCAGCAGTGCTCTACAGGCTCAGATATCCTAATTTTCTAAACCCCTGAATAAGAATAAATCATTCAAAGTAAATATGAAGGACAACAAAGGGTTCTCCCAAGAAGATAATAGTTGCTTAAAATGGCGAAAATATAAAAGACTATGCCAAAGTATGGTGTATGCTTTATGATTTCAATTGGCAACAGGCCTAAATGGACTTTGAACATACTACAGTTGTGTTTCTTTGTCCTGGTTTAATGTGGCAGCACGTAGACATCTTTTGATCAACCAAGTTTTAATTTTTGTCTCTAAACTGGCTGGGCCTGTCTAGTTAGGGATGGGATCACAGGGGCGGAGACAGGGTTTCGAAAAGGTGTGTAGGGAGTGGGGGTCCACATATAGGCTAAGTATTAAAATGGTGTGCATGAAGGGGGGGTCAGGACCCCCTGGAGCCCCCCTGAATCCACCTCTGGCACTTTCTCCCTGGGAGTGCATCGTTAGGTGTTTTGGGAGCGTCACGGTACTGTTTTTCCATTACTACCTACCTGTCGGACATCATATTTCAATTAACCACAACTACTGCCTCAAGGGGGACTTTGAGATAAAGGTACATAATGAACATCCTGGTGTCAGTTTACCCAGAAAGTTGGCAAGTTTCACTCTCAATTTACTGAGAAAGTTGGAAAGTTTCTCTCTCCTCGCTACGACGCAACGACACCCCCAGTTATAAATCTCATAATACCTGCTAACTTTTAGCAGTTTTCTTCTGCGGTCATTTCCTTACCAAACTGGAATTTCCCGGTTTAATATAGAACCCAGAAAGTTTACCTTTTAATGGAATTCAAAATGAAAAACTATATAGTCATGACCGAAAATAGTTTGTGAAACCATTGTAGAATGTTTGTATAATTTTGACTTGAAGCTTATTATTTATTGTTCTTACGGATTTCTTAACGCATAAGCAGTGAGAAAGACATGGAAATATTAACACAGACTCTCTCCAAAGCCTCTGCTTCCCCCCTAAATTAATTAATATAACCAGTCCTACTCCCTTTCACCTTTTCAGGACATCAGCACAAATCTGTTGCAGTACATCGTACAAATGTACACCAAGGACTACGAGAAGGCCGTGGGGAAGGAGGAGGCGGTGTTCCGACTCCCTGACTCCTCCATTATTAATTGATATAATCAGTCCTACTCCCTTTTACCTTTTCAGGACAACAGCACGACATGCAGCAGTATAGGAACATGCAGTCGTGAGGACATATACCATGGATTATGAGAAGGAAGTGGGGAAGGTGGAGGTGACATTCTCTCTCCCCGACTCCTCCATTATTAATCAATATATCCAGTCCTACTCCCTTTATCCTTTGCAGGACAACAGCACAAACCTGCTACAGTACATTGTGTGGACATACATCCTCAATTATTTATCATTATAACCAGTCTTACTACCTTTAACCTGCTGCAGTACATTGTGCAGACTAAGAGAAGGATGTGGGGATGGAGGAGGCTACCTACATTCCATCTCCCCTGCTCCTCCATTATTAGTTAATATAACCAGTCCTACTCCCTTTCACCTTTTCAGGACAACAGCACAAACCTGCTGCAGTACATTGTGCGAATGTACACCAAGGACTACGAGAAGGACGCGGGGAAGGAGGAGGCGGTGTTCCGACTCCCCGACCCTTCCATGATGAGTCAGGCTGCCCAGGTCTCCTTCTCTGAGCTGGATGTTGACCTCAACAGGCTGCACCACCAGCTCCACAGCCACAAGAAAAAGGTAAATACATAATATTATTGCCCGCATGGCCGACAAGCGGTGCATATTGGGTGCAGGTTGTATTTCCAGGCCGTACGTACCGCTCACTGTGGACTCCTTGTTTTCAGTAATTTTCACATATTTGGAATAATGCTTGGTTGATAAAATAAAGAAGTACCTTTGGGGTCATCCTCATGTGGCTGTACGACCCATGGGAATTGTACAAACCTCATACTCGCCCTCGGTTTGTGACGATCCCCTATGGGTCGTATGGTCACCCACGGACTCCTCTTGTGTTCTTTTTATTATAGTACAGACCAGGGGGGCACATAGCATTCGTTATTGCCTTGGTTTGTACATATATGGTTGAGGGCTTTAGGCTAAAACATAAGTGTGTGCAAACTGGAGCAATAACAATTGCTGAGTGCAACAGCGATCTGTACTTGATTAATTCTTTGTAAATTACACAGAAAATTTCTCAACTTTTTACTGACAACACAAAAATTGGCATTGGCATTCCCAGATTAAAATTGAAATTGAGGGCAAAACAGGGTCGGACATAATAGGTTGAGCTGACAGGCTTTAACATGAGAAAATAGCCAATATATAAAGCTGCATTTTACAAATTTAAGAAGAAATTTGTCAACCATATTGCTTTGGTTAATTTGTATTATACAATTGTCTTCATGGAAAAGTCACAGAGGGAATTCTGAAAATATTTCATGGTAAATTTTATCTTTGGGGTAACCTGGGATGGGCTCTAACAGGTACACACCAAGCAGCTGTTTCTGTAGATGATGACTTCAACATTTTCACCGATCCTAGTCTTTAAAAAAGTCAAAGGTTCAGGTTAAGTCACTAGTCATGAAACTCCCTTAAGAGGTGGGACGGCGAAAACAAAGAAAACACAAAAAAGACACGTTTTTGATGTTTGTCAAAAAGAGAAGCCCTCGAGAAAGTGTGACTCACAACTGATTAAAAGGTCCCATATACGCATGTCCTTAGTGGATGCGCACTTCCCTCTCTTTTTACCATTGGTACTTTGGGCCCAGTATTGGACATACCAACGGGAGCGCCTACTGACCCTAAGGCCGTATTCCACTACGTGATGTTTGGCACAATATTTGTGGAAATTCTACCGATGTTTGGCAAAAAATCCAAGGATTGGCGGTCACTCACAATTTTTGGTGAACTCCCAAACATCTTGAGGTGGAATATACCAGCAAAGGCTCACAATATTATGCATCATAAAAATCGTGAGCAAAAGATTGTGAGATCTTCTATCAATATTTACCAACATTTTTTTTTAACTATTTGGGGTACCTACTCATGCTTTTTCCTACCTGAAATTGACACACTTGCGATCTTTAGCCTTAAAACTTCATGCTCTAAAATCTGTATGAAAGGAAAATAATGACCAAAGATCGTGACTAAACATCGCGAGGGTATCAATTTCACCTATCAAATACCACAAGAAGAGCTCCCGGTAGTTACGAATATGTTGAAAACTAACGGTAGGCCTACTCCCGATGTTTGGTTCCCGATATTGGAGATGCTAAAAATTACAATCATTTCCAGGTATATTCCACCTCAGGATGTATGGCATGAACCCAGAAAAATGGGAATACCTCCCGATTTTTTTTTTTTTTGCCAAACATCGGCAGAATTCCAAGGGATCGGGAGCCAAAGTTCATGTAGTGGAATACGGCCTAGCTTTAGGCAGTTTTTGTCTGTCTCCTAGTGGAATACTGGCCTCATAATCCTGCCATATGATCAGAAGAATGTGGCGTGGACAAATATTGTACTAGGAACTGTGGGAGGGAAAAACGACTGGTCAAACATAACAGGCACTCTAGGGGGCAACTTGAAATTACGTCGGCCAATATAAGTGATAAACATTGATAAAAGAGTGAAAAAAGAGTGAAAGTCTTAAGGATTGATAAGGGGTCTTGAGGCCATGCAATGTATTCATCCACATACATTTATAACTAATTACTTATAACATACTATGCACCATTCGAAAGACTATCTTTTTCTGTACATGATATCAAATTTTTCTAAATGAACGATGAACTTTAAATTGATTATTTTACTTTATGTTTTTGAAGAACAATCCTTGAAAATCCATTGAACTGAAATTTTGGATACATACCTTTTCCTCAGGGAAAGCGTGTCTAAGACTTTTCATTCAAGGCCTAGTTTTGATTTGATCTCAAAAAAGGTAACTTTTGTATTCGTTCTCTTTAACGTTTCAATCCAGATAACTCTACTTCATGTCATAAGACAGTTCTAATTCTTAACTGTTTTCATACTTTATCTGACATGTGAGTTAGAATACAGTAGATTTAGCAACCATTCAAAATTCAGTGTATAACGCAATGTCCTCCCTTTTCAATATAGATTCCTCTTGGTTATGTTATCCTTCAGTGGCTACTGCAAACATTATTCACTTTTCTGCCTGTGTTAGTGAGCTTTGCTTATTATTTTTTTCTGACGGTTTTTGTTGTTGTTTCAGGCTCAGCTGGTATGCCAGGACACCGAACCAAAACTCGTTCAACCTTTCAAAGACAAAATGGACGACTTTTTCGATACAGGTACGTAGAAAACACGCAGTCTGTTATAGATTAATAAACCGTAATGGAATACTGATTGAATCTTATTCCATGACACGGTCAGTACAATACTTTCATATATCTTACAATCATAAGTTCTTCCATGGCATTTTATTACTGATAGACGAAAGAGGTTATGGTAATGCCATGATATTACGGCAATTTACAGCATTTTCAAAAGAATTCTTTCTTCTTACAACAGTATATCTTCAAGCAGAGTATTCCATAAGCATATACCCTTAAATAACTACTTTTTGATCCAACTTTTTATTGTGTTAATTTCGCCTAACTACTATATCGAGTAGAAACAGTTCTATTCTCACCTTCCTTCTTCAAATAGTTGAAAATACCGTTACAGCATTTATGATAAAACACTATTGCACTGCAGCATTTATAATAATCATTTATTTATCTAGCCGAGGCTATGATAAAGGACCAGCAGGAGAAGCTGGCCGACACCCAGGCCCAGTTTCAGTACCTCCTCCGGTACCTGGCGGTCAAGGACTCCACAGAACAGGTAGGGCACTGTATGAACTATAACCAAAAATATTATAGCTACACTAAGATATGTAACATCCGTCACCTACATAATTTCCATGATTTCTACGATACTGGTGCCCTCTATGAATGTCCGTGCAATCCATTACGACGTGATGTCTTTTTTGTGGTTTTCGTCATGTCACCTCCTCTTTGTTTATGGATGACATCACGAAAACGGCAAAACAGACGTCACGTCGTAACGGGTTGCATGGACATTCATAGGGGGTGCCGTTGTTGGTACTTTCATGGCCAAACATCGGGAAACACTAATCCTTGCTTCCTATACCATGGTTGCTACAACTCAAAGCTATTTTCAAAGTCCTATTATGGACTGTATTACCACAATACTATATTGGTTTGTAAGACGTATTACAAAGAAAAGTAAATTTAAGAGTTGACACCTAAACACAATTGGGCAAATAAAGGACCGCATAGAACTGAAATTTACTACATGTAATTAATGTATTCTAAAGGAGATGAGAAATCCATGATAAAGTTTTACATAATCAAACTAATTCTTCATCATTTTCTGACCCCAGACGACCCCAGAGACGATGTTCTGGGTGTGGGCCCAGTTCTGTGAGAGCTTCAAGACATGTTACGTGATCTAACTAATTCTTCCTTTTCTCCCCCCCCCCAGACGACCCCAGAGACGATGTTCTCTGTGTGGGCCCAGTTCTGTGAGAGCGTCCAGATGTGTTACGTGATCTAACTAATTATCCCCTTTCTCCCCCCCCCCCCCCCAGACGACCCCGGAGACGATGTTTTCGGTGTGGGCCCAGTTCTGTGAGAGCTTCAAGATGTGTTACATGATCTAACAAATTCTTCCCTTTCTCCTCCCCCCCCAGACGACCCCAGAGACGATGTTCTCTGTGTGGGCCCAGTTCTGTGAGAGCTTCAAGATGTGTTACATGATCTAACTAATTCTTCCCTTCCCCCCCCCAGACGACCCCAGAGATGATGTTCTTGGTGTGGGCCCAGTTCTGTGAGAGCTTCAAGACGTGTTACATGATCTAACTAATTCTTCCCTTCCCCCCCCCCCCCCCCCGACGACCCTGGAGACGATGTTCTCTGTGTGGGCCCAGTTCTGTGAGAGCGTCCAGATGTGTTACGTGATCTAACTAATTATCCCCTTTCTCCCCTCCCCCCCAGACGACCCCGGAGACGATGTTTTCGGTGTGGGCCCAGTTCTGTGAGAGCTTCAAGACATGTTCCGTGATCTAACTAATTCTTCCCTTTCTCCCCCCCCCCCCAGACAACCCCGGAGACGATGTTCTCTGTGTGGGCCCAGTTCTGTGAGAGCTTCAAGATGTGTTACATGATCTAACTAACTCTTCCCTTTCTCCTCCCCCTCCCAGACGACCCCGGAGACGATGTTCTCTGTGTGGGCCCAGTTCTGTGAGAGCTTCAAGATGTGTTACATGATCTAACTAATTCTTCCCTTTCTCCTCCGCCCCCCCCCCCCAGACGACCCCGGAGACGATGTTTTCGGTGTGGGCCCAGTTCTGTGAGAGCTTCAAGACCTACTGGAAACTGGAACACAAGCGGATCGCCCGCATGATGTTTGAGAAGGTCGAGCAGAGCAAACGGGTAAGACCTCTTTGTTATACATTTGGGACCGAAACAGGTTCGTTCAAGCGATATATCGTTCCAGTACAAATGTCCTTCACCAAAAGATTCATGTAGACTGCATTTGAGTGTATTGTTTTCCAATTTTCAAACTCTCAATTAGTATTGCAGAAACATTTCGTTAAATATGTTTCTGATTGCGTCATTTATTAACCCTACCTACCCTAAATTTTTGGCCCTACCCTAACTTTTTTTGGGGAAATTTTTAATATATATTTTTTCAAAATCCAAAAGAAGTGACCTAAAATAGCATGGAAAACCATAAAACAGCACATAAATACTCAGGGCATGTATTTTAGATGCTAAAAGTGTTTTTAGAGGATATTTGGAATGTATATTTTATTTCCAATACTGCCCGGGTCTCTTTGGTAAGTAAAAAAAAAAGCAAAAAAATGAAAATAAAATAAAAAAAAGACCTACCTTCCCTGTTTTTTTCAACCTATGTTACCTGAACACAACAATTTTTGGCCTAAGATTAAGCATAAATGAAAATACCCGATATTGTTATTATGTGAGGTGAAACAAAGTGTAACTTCTCGAGTTGTATGGAAAATGTCTCAATTACTCTTACAATAATTATAGGAACAAGAAACTTGAGTAAATATAATTTGGAAATCACTAATGTATTCAATTTATATTTCAAAAAAAGAGTGATTTGAATTATTTTCCCTACTTCAGTAATCGGTGAGTGCAGAATCAAACACATTACGATGGGTCAACAATAATAGGCCTACATACATCCACTTTGCAACGCTATTAATTATTAAATAAAACTGACCAATTGTAATTATGTTTCCGCAGAAACGGATGAGCGCGGCCCGTCGGCGGAAGTCGACGGCGGAGGACGGCAAGTCGAACCTGAAGCAGCGGTTCGCGCGTCTCCGGCGCCAGTCGGAGGTCAACCCGACGGTGAAGATGTTACGGAGCCAGTCATTGGTGGAGAGTTCGCCGCACGCCGAGTCGGACAGTGACATCAGCTGCCCGCCGAAGAGCGCGCCCCCTGACGGCACACGGCGACGACGGCGCCCCCACTCGGACGTCTACGAAACTGAACAGCTGAGTTACCATAGCGACGCGTCAGTGACGTCGACGCGGTCGGAGACGATGGCGGAGCGGATGCAGAGGCGGAGACGGTCGAGGATTAATTCAGAGGAAGTGCAGAACAACATACAGAACGCGCGGCAGGAGAGCATGTCGGGATCCCCACGCGCCCGGCCCCGCAGTATGGGGGACGCTGGGGACGGACGCCGCGTCCCGATGACGGCGTCTGAGCAGCAGGGGACGCTGACCCCAGCGTCTAACGGCCTCACCAAACCCGGCCGGATGTACGGGGCAATGACTACCGGAAGTAGCGATCCGCCGCACGGGTACTCGTCGGACAGCGACAAGATGACGCGACGCGCATGGCGTCTGCGACAGGCCGCCACTTCCGCTTCCGCCGCTACCGACGACGACCAGAAAGCGGAAGTGGCCAACGGCATGATGAGCCGACGCCGGCGTCGCCCTGGAGTGGTGGCGCGGGAGGACGCGGTCAGCGACGCCGGGGACGAACCCATCCTGTCGTCGTCGTCACCGCGGCAGCGGTACCGGATGCGGAACTCGGACAGCCTGACGTCGCTAACTGACGTGGCGCGCTACAAGCCGGCCGGCGACCGCTCCCCGATCATACCCCCCACTTCCGGTTTGGACGGGGGCGGGTCCCACCAGGGGGCGTTCACCTCCATGGGGTACAAGAAGAGGTCGCGCTACGGCCAGCAGTACGACCAGAGCGCCCCCTACGACCCCCCCAACCTGCGGGCCCCCTCCCCGGCCGGCTCCCACACCTCCCACACCTCCGACTACTCCGCCCACGACCCCGGCGCGCCGCCGCGGCCCGCGCTTCCGGCGGGGTACAACTTCCGGTCCCAGGGGTCGAGCGACACGGACATCATGGACACGGACCAGGAGAAGATCAATTACCGGGAGGCCATCCGGAAGATGAGTGGCACCACCCGGCGGCGATCGGGGGAACCAAGCCCCAACCGGCGGGGGGCCCAGGACCTGGCGCCCATGGGGCGGTTACGATAAGGGCTGGGCCCTCCAGGGGAATAGGAACAGGAGCTATTAATGTAATAACACCCAGGGGCCGATACAGGCCGGCAGTGGCGTAGCCAGCGGGGGTTCCTGGGTGTCTGGAACCCCCTTAAATGTTCCAAAATATAAGCAAAAATGAGAAATCTCACCAAAAATGTGAGTGGGAACCTCCTTAGATTTACCTGGAACCCCCTTTGACTCTAGGGCTGGCCACCCCCTGAATGTAGGGGGGGGAGGAGGGGGGTTCTGGCCCTTTTGGTGGTCAACTTAAACATGACAAAGAAGAACAAGATTTGTATGCACAGATCTACAACAATTTAATACTTTGCCCATATACGGACTCCCCCCCCCCTTTCAGAATCCTGTATCCGGACCTGCATTTGCAATACTTTTAGGTTATAATTATTAGAAACTAATTATACATATTATGTGTACAGAAGAAGAAAAAAAGCGCATGTTACTAGCCTATAGCCGCATCAACTGCCATTTTAACTTATGTAATGTGATCATTCTGAGTTTGTGATATATGATACTGGATACTATCCTCCACCAATCGTCATTGACTGAACCCACAGAGATACATGAGATATTCTGTATGTCTATGATAAACCTAGATAGCTCTGACCACGTGCAATGTTGGCCGCCTAGGGTTGCCATGATACTGAACGTATAGACAAACCACAAGTGCAACTTACTTTAGATAATAACTGTATGCTATCACAGATGTATACTATATAATGAGATATTATATTTTTTAATTGCTACTGCTGCAGCATTTATTTTATAGACGCAACGTTTTATACAATTGTATTGTAGATACTATTTATCAGGAATATGCCTAGGTATTCTCTGAGCAAAGAAGACATGAGGTATACGTACACTATCTGCAGATAGAACTCTGGCAAAGGTTATATCATATAATCAAAATGAATGTTTGGTATAAATAACTTTTAAATAAACAGCTACATAATAATGTTAATCTTAACCGATCGCGATAACTATGTTTTGTGATTTCACCAATAATAATGACAATAAAACTAAAAGTTTACATATCAATCAACTATCAATGATAGTCCCCAAAAGGGATGTCTGGAAAGCATAAGTTGCTTCCAGATGTGTTTAATCACTTTGAAAACTGAGTTTTCTTTAGCGACCATTCCACTGATCGCACGGTGTGATTCTTTGGAGCTTGAGTGTAGATGGCCATTGTGGCAAATACAAATATCAATAGCAGGGGTAGAGGAGACTCTCCCCTCATCTTTAACATTATCAGAAGGCGAGATGAATGATTATTGGAATGGTGCTTACTATTTTTGTATCTTTAATTCAACATGTGAATAAATGACACTGATCGAACGATGTTGCATTGTCTTGTATCTTGTTTTATATAGTCACAGACCCTATACAGATATTTATCACCCGCACGGCCGGCGAGCAGTGCATACAGAGGCCAGTGGGTATAAACAGACTGTATATACCGCTCCTCATTGTCGCTATTTTCAGACAGTATAGAGCTTTAATTGGGTGATAAAATATAGAAGACCCTTAGGGGTCATCCTCGGGTCTACAGACGACCCTCTGGTCAGCGTACGACCCGCGGCCTTCAGATTTTGGTCGTATGCTGATCGGCAGGTCGTCCTTCGACCCTTGGACGCCCCAGCAGGCCTTCTTATATTAGTACAGACCGGACAGCTCCTCTTTGGGTCTATGTGATCACTTCCCTAGTGGCAGGGATGAAGAATTATTCCCAGGGACAGGTCATTAAGTCCTATGGGTGCCGTTACTTTAAATAGTTTTCAGCTAAAAATATCTCCCCTCTATTAAAGCTGTAATGATCAAACTGAAATGCCTCATACCCACTACCAGGTGGAAGATAAAGAATAACAGGAAACCCCTCTGCTGTCTGCATTGTGTGTGTATCTGTATCAGATATAGATATACACACACATTTATATATAGATATATAGATAGATTCTATCTATTCTATCTATATATACACCTTTTCCACGAACCTGCGAAGTACCCCAGTCTGCCAATTGTTGATGCTTTTGGTAAATGAAATGTTTCAAATTTAATACACCAGGGGTCGCGACCTTAATGAAAAAAATACATAGGGTCTGTGATGTAGACTCAGTAGAGTGGCAACCTGCTAGCGGAATATGCCTGAACAACTGATTGGGGTATGGCTTTCAATGGGAATCATTGGGAACAAGGCTTTTATGGGAGGTTTCTCTGCTCGGGTTCGTGGGAAAGGTGTCTAGCAAAAGGTTGATATTAGTATAAATGAATACCACTAGGGGACGCCACCTCCAACAGGTGAACTCATGCAAGGACTAAGGTCTCATCAAGAATCTTTTATGGATACGTGGTAGATATAGCACGAGTCTGTGGCTGTACGCGATATATTCACGAGGCCCCTCAATTTTGATGTTAACCGTCCCAGCTTTGTGAGTCCGTTTGGCACTGGTTACCCTTTTGAGACCCAAGTGCCCCTCCCTGGGGTCAAAGGTCAATGTATTACATCTTAATTAACCAATTAATATGTGTTGTGTAAGGCAGAAGATGACAAAGTTTGATTTCATTTAAACTTTATTTCTGTGGTCAGAATATAATATCATGTACAGATCCACCGGTTCCGGGTATGAGCATTGCCAGTAATGCTTATGTACAATAGTGGTTATTGAACAGACATAGACTCATACAGGTGTGTTATTACCCTACAATACGCACAACCCACATTGGGTATATCCCAGGGTTGGACAAGGGTTGGACAAAATAACTGTATAAGCCATCTTTGTCTTCTACAGCTGGGTTTACTGAAATAACTAAGAATTATGTTTTTCTATATCACCAATTACTGATAAGATGCTATGATTTCTTAGATTTTACCAATTGACAGATTTGCAGGTTTGCCAGCCAATCAAAATGCTGCATTTTAGAGAAAATAGGGTTGGACATTACCGGTTGAGCTGACAGGCTATAACATTGGTTCTTATGGGAAAAAGGCCAATATATAAAACTACATTCTACAAATTTTAGGAACAATGTGTCAACCAAACCACCAAGGTTCATTTTGTTTTGCACTTTTTTCTTTTGGGATTAAATCAGAAATAAATTGCTGTGTAATTTAATGGTAAAATGTGATGTTCATGTATACTGGGATGGGCTTATTTCACACGGGGGATCTGTCCCTCAGGTAGTACCCATAATACTGACCATCATTCATACACTGACCAGTTATCAGTATACCATTCCCATCCCAAAGTGAACTAAACCTTAACTGACCAGTTATCAGTATTACATTGCCATCCCAAAGTGAACTCAACCTTAGTATAAAGGAAGAACCAGAAAGAATATTCAACTGCGGACAGCTTTGTATATTTGACCAACATACCAGCGATATTAAAGCAACCCAAAACCAATGTTTCCTGTTAGTGCGATACAATATTGCAAGTTCCATTAGCTGTTGAAATACATTTTATTGGTATAGTTGAAGCCTTTGGAAAAGTAAAAAGTGTGGAATCTAGCTCAAACTTCATCCAAAAATCTAATGTTATTGTCTTCCTTCTATAAGTGTCGGTCCACACAACGTCTCAGTTGTTTACAACAAAAAGTGATGACATCACTATGATAGGATTTCCCCCGACCACATTAACCCAGTTCACACTATGCATACAGTGTATTTATTTCAAACAGGATTCTCTCTAAGTTTTCTAGTAGATTGATACTATAGGATTACTAATTAATGTATTCAAAAAATATTCAAACTAATTGTTTTCTATCCACGAATTACAGGCAATTTGTATCCAGGGAGCATCGGTTGTTTCAAAATAATTCTGGAATAATGGTCAACATTTTTAACAAATTTGTGCAATAAGAAAATTATGGGTCATTAAAATTCATATCACAAGGCTGTATTGCAGCATTTCGAAATGTCTCCTATCTAGCAACGAATGGCCCTTCAGATAAATGTCGACCGTCAACCTTCTACAATTTCGAACAGAAAAAACGTTTTATAAGATCAAGTGTATCATAAGAAACTTTAAATATAAACATTCCTATTGTACAAAAACCTTTTCATTTGGTACCATTTCTCTTAAGGCTAGACTACTGTGAATGTTTGGCCCATTTAGTAAATTTGCAATAATAGATGAGATTAAAGCAAGTGATATAACAAATGAAAGAGACTTTCTCGATCTTAAATGGTTTAATTAATATATAAAACATTTTTTAAAAAATAAATCCTAAATGCATGTCCACCAAATTTTGAGTTTACATCATCCATTTAAAATAACCCCTTTATCACCTTAACTAAGGAAACACCTCTAGTTCAAAAAAAAGTTCTTGCTGTTGATTTTTTGCCATTATTTTGTTCCTATTTTGATAACTGGTAATGATAGGATATTCTACCGCATTAAAGCCTATGGCACGACTGTAGCCTTCCAACAACAACCACATTCCTCAAATAAGTTCACGGTACATGTTTGAATATATACATGACTATACATTCATACCTATATATCTGTCCATTCTAAAGGCTATAGATCTGACTCCATTTTCTATAGCCATTAACAGAATAACAAGCACCATCAGTATCTTCCCACCCCATAGTTTGCTCATAAACTGAACCACCCCAACTAGATCTATTTGATAAATACTTACAAATGTACATTTTTTCTATAAAGGAAACATGTTATAACCAGCAATTGAATTGGAGATACACTCTACTAATAAGAATAGTAAATCTATAATGTTAAATATCTAAACAAAACTAAAACATAAGGTATAATACTACACTGACCTTATAGGTTATTATATTTTTGTTTTATATCACGATGTTTGCACAGTTTTCTTTTCTATAAGGAGTATTTGGAAGTCAGTATATACACACACTCTTTGATAACTGCTGTATTCCCTTCTATGTCACTTCAGACACTTAGCATAACACAAAACAGCTTCCTTAGTTAAATAAACATTCATATTTACAGAATTAATTGCATATCTAATTACCTTTTACACACATCAATACAAGTCTCATTCCCCTGTTAAAGACTGGCTACCGGGGGAAACATTTTGGATGAATTATAATATCATAGCAAAAATTATTAGTGAAAGACTTAAGGGCCATACCAACTTGGCAATTATACAGTCACCGGTCGCCAAGCAACTGGGAGAATTGCCGGTAAAGTTGCTGGGCAACTCAAGCCCCATACCCACTAAGCGATTTTACCGGCAACTGGCAACTGGCGATTGACTAGAATCGGCTGATGCTTGTGGTTGCCTGTTAGTAGAGCTCATTGAAATGGGCATGTTTGATCTGAATTGGTGCTAAAATCGGCTGATTCTTAGAATAGAGTCTGCCGATATTAGCACCAATAATCGGCCAAATCTTGACAAAATCGCTTAGTGGGTATGGGGCTTCAGGATTGGCGGGCAACAGGCGAATGGGAGAATCATCGGTGAAGTCATTAGGGAACTCAGGTTGGCCAGGTGACTCCCTGTGGGTACGTGCTAATTATGGGCGAGAGGTGATGGGTGACAGGACCGGCGGCCAAATCGGCCACCAAATCAGCCGCAAAATATCAAGTTTGCTTGATATGACAGTTACCCGGCAATGGCGACGGCCATTCTCCTAGTAGCCTGGCGCCCAGCGGTGGTAAAATCGCCTAGTGGTATGGGGCTTTAGAGAAAAACAGACCATTTACCCACCCTGAGTGACTTCTGCTTACACTGCTCTCACTGGCAGCCTTTGCACTGCGCACAATGTACTTCTTAAAGCGATATATATCAAGCGAAG
Source organism: Lepidonotus clava (assembly GCA_936440205.1). Classification (NCBI taxonomy): domain Eukaryota; kingdom Metazoa; phylum Annelida; class Polychaeta; order Phyllodocida; family Polynoidae; genus Lepidonotus; species Lepidonotus clava. The sequence continues at coordinate 4,568,128 of OW387140.1, read as the reverse complement.
TTACTCAAAATATAAATACCAAGGCTCTATATATATATAAATAAAGGCCTGGAGGCAGGGCTCACATAGCGACAAAAAGTGTATAACAAATTTGGTGAAATTTGGTGACAAGATGGCGACACAACCTTGTTTAGAGATATTTATGAATCCTTACACTGCTACCAGGTGATTTTCAGTGGATCGCTCAATATGCAATTTACATACTGCAAAGGAGACAGTTTGTCGATTTTACTGGAGTCTAGGTGCTATGGGAGGTCTAAAGGTTTTATTCAAGACTAAAGGTTTGTATCAATTTTCAATCCTTGTTGTCTAGGAATTTTGGGATCAGAAAGGTTTGACATTTCTCATAGAAAGCCATGGTAAAGGTGTCTAATACAAATTCTCCAGGTGAAAAACCTGAAGGTAAATTTCAATTTTGATTTGACTATTTATTATTGGAACATTAAGGAGAATTAAGAGAGGATATGAATAATATCAATGGAATTGCAAACTATACTAGTGAGGTACAAATGCCCCCAAGTTGTTGCTGCCCTGTCTCCTGCCAGTCACTGAAGACAAGCAGCCACCAATGGCAAACAATATCAAACATGTTCAGTTTCATAGGCCAGGTTTCACACAGCAATTCGAACTGTCACTTTTGTCAATTGACTTTCCTAAAGCCTGTTACCATGTGGAATGCCCACTTTTAAGTCCGAGCAATTCATATGATTCAAGACTAACTTTCACGAACACATGGTATCAAACACAAATTGTTGCAATCCTACCTAAGGGTCATCACATTTATGATTTCAACACAATTAGCCTTTAAAAATAATTCCAGTTATCCAAGAGTAATTGCTTAATGATATATACCTCTAGTTGTTTTTAGTATCAAAGTAATTCATGGTAAATCCTACCCAGTACCTTTATACACCAATTAATAGTACATGTATTTACAATAATAAAAACACAAGTACTGTGTTATCCCTCTAGTACAATACACTTATAGTCAGTATATTCAAGCCCCAAGAACATAGGTTTCCTACACTCCTAGAAAAACTGCTGTTGGTTCTAAAAGAAAATGGTATTATATTTCATTACAGGCATTATTACATGGAAACACATACCTACTCTTGAGTGTGGATTCAAAACCCAACGATGCTGCTGGGAATGACAACCAAGCCTATCCCTCCACCCCAGGGCCTTGCAAACAAGGATAGAAATTATTTTTTATAAAATATAACTACTGTTGAGCTTAAGTTTGCTTGTATTACAAACTGGTTACAGTTTAAGCCCCAGCCACACTGCACGACTCAACTCAACTCGACTGTCGAGTTGAGTTGGGATCAGTCGTAGAGTGTGGCATAGGTTAAGAGTACAGTCTTAGCATATTTATAAGACTATCCAGTCGGGTCTTACATCTTAAGATGTCAAAGATGTACAACTGGATCGTCGGGTCATAGGGGGGAGTGTAGTAGATACATTTATATATTATATAGCCTTTAACCTACGACAGTCAGGTCGTAGTCTATGGCATAGTAGAGTTATTTTGCTACGACCAGACAGTCGTAGGCCCTGGCGCCGCAAAAAGCTACGACCGTCGAATTGAATTCAGTTGGTCAGTGTGGCCGGGGCTTTAGTGATAATATCTGAACAGTCTCTGAGTATGTAATGGACGATGGACTATGCTTCTTGTCCTCATTGGCGTTCATGTAGCATGAAATATCTCTGTACAAAAAAATACCAGAAATAAATCTACATAACCTTATTAAAATGACTTTAATGTGATTATCTATAGCAAGGGTCTGAAATAGGATGTGATTCTAGTGGTAATTTAATAAATCAGGAAAACGATACAACCACAAAGCAGTAAACAATAAAATAGAATTGTAAATATAATTATATTTATAGAATCTACAAAGATATTATGATATTTTTGATCAGGTCCGGCTATCTTAAGTACATGCATATATTTTTTACATTCAAAAACATATTTCATCATTTTCCCCTTCTTTTCATGGTTATCAACATGGATATTTTGGTTTATGCTCATTGACGGATCATATCAAGTCTATAGTACTTTGATTTCTACATACAAGTTTATGAGCAATACAGGAAAAATGAATATAACTTGTGTTAGTCAAGTGGATATTGTGACTTTTTTCTCACATACATAACAAAGCCAACACCAAAAACATGCAGGTTTTTGGTAGTAACCAAATGAAGGAGTATTTTTTCCCCTAAAAGGCCTAGACATCACATAGGCAGTGGGTTGAAGATTAACTTTTGAATAAAATCAATTTCATAACATTTTCAAAACATGCTGACAGTTTGGAAAGTTAAAGTTATGCAAAGTAAAACATTGCAGATTTGGAAAACTTTCCCATTTTTATCTCAAGTTTTTACTGGAACTCCTCCAGAGTCACAAAAAACTCCCTTTGATCTACCAGGAACACTCACATTTTTCTGTCAATCCCTTAAATTCTCTCCCAAACAGATTCTAGGGTTGGATATGGACCATAATATGACAATACAATATGTTATATATCACCCTAAGTTCACCAGTCCTATTGTAAGCTTTGGTCACCATTCACATTGTTTGCAATGTAACCAAACAGAATCATTGTTTCCTGATTGTCTGGAACCTTCTTTTTGTAAAATATAAGTAAAATATAAGAAGATCTGTAAGAAAACTAAGATGGAACCTTATTTACTTTACCTGTAACCCCTTCAACCTTACTTGGAAACCTCTCCAAGGGGCTAGCTTTGCGCCTAGAATTGAACATTGAACTACGTATAATATGAACAGAAAAGACTCAGATAAACATTCTGTCTCTCCTCTTTTTATGGATGATCCTATGATACTGTGCCTGCCCCTAGATGACACGAGGTTTGGTCTGTGATATTAAGTAAGTCGTTACCGGTGCATCCTTTCCCTTGATCTTGCTCTGACCACGACACTCACAGTCATAACCGGCACCAATGAGGGTGTCCGACAGGCATTCAGGGAATTGTGGGGTCAAAGAAAACCAGAATATGATACTATGCATCCTGACCAATGTGGACTATGTCGTTACTTTCCTTAGATGACACGAGGTTTGGTCTGTGATATTAAGTAAGTCGTTACCGGTGCATCCTTTCCCTTGATCTTGGTCTGACCACGACACTCACAGTCATAACCAGCACCAATGAGGGTGTCCGACAGGCATTCAGGGAATTGTGGGGTCAAAGAAAACCAGAATGTGATACTATGCATCCTGACCAATGTGGACCATGTCGTTACTTTCCTTAGATGACACGAGGTTTGGTCTGTGATATGAAGTAAGTCGTTATTGGCGCATCCTTTCCCTTGATCTTGGTCTGACCACGACACTCGCAGTTGTACCCAGCGCCGATGAGGGTATCAGACAGGCATTCGGGGAACTGGGGGTCAAAGAAAAATGGAATATGAGTATTATATAGTCAATCACAAGGGAAGATAGGCGACATCATGACCATTGAAGTTCAAAGATCATACTTTACGATTATCAGAAGTGTGGACATGATGAGTATTTTTCACAGGTCACACATAGTATTTAGCTTAACATAGATTAACATAAACACTCTGTCTCTCCTCTTTTGGCTGATGATCCCACGATACTGTGTCTGTCACTAGGTGGCACGAGGTTTGGTTTGTGATATGAAGTAGGTTGTAATATGCGCATCTTTTCCCTTGATCTTGGTCTCACTGTGACACTCACATGTTTTTCGTGATAAGTACCATGTTATATCTAATACAAATTCCCTCCACTGATCGACTGAGGGGCATAAAGCAAATGATATTGCCCCGGTTTGCACACACCATTGAGAGCTTTAGCCTGAGACAGAGGTTTTTGCAGACTGGGGGAATAACAATTGCCGAGTGTGCCCACAGTCTTTACCTGATTTATATTATCAATTACATAGAAAATGTTGACATTTTATCCGATTACAAAAACAATTCACCCTACCATGGATAGCAGGTTTCTTGAATTCTACCTGCAGGTTAGCCTAAAACAGAATGCATTCTGGGTAATATGTCGACAACGTTCAAGGTTTTAGCATAGAAATTTTCATTAATTGTGCTATTATTTGGAGATTAATAATGAATATAGCTAGTCATAATTATCTTTTAAATAAGTAGCCATATACTATTATATTTCCTGAGTTGTTTATTTTCTATAGCTTTTTTAAGGCTTTTGTCGACAAAAATAGCCCAAATTAGCCTGCAGGTACCTAAAATACTGTTAATTAGCTATCCGTGGTAGGGGGAATTGGCATTAGCATTCACAGACAGGCATTATTGCTTTCGTTGTAAATACAGCTATGTTCATTCACCCACTTTTAAGAGGGCGACACAATGGCGAAGGTATAGGGATTAGGATTGGTATAATGCACTTACATGGATGTTCCCCATGAGCCCCGAGCTCTCCATCCTGCTGGCCACATTGACCGTGTCCCCCCAGATGTCATACTGTGGCTTCTGGGCCCCGATTACCCCCGCGATCACCGGCCCCTGGTTTATACCTGAAACAATGAGGGGGTTTTACATTGGTGGTATCATGTGGCTTCTAGTTTATAACTGAAACAACGAGGTGGTTTTACATTGGTAGTATCACACAGAGATCAGTTTATATAGGTGGTAACACACTGTTTAGCTTCTGGGCCCTGATCGTCCCTGCGATCACCGGCCCCTGGTTTATACCTGAAACAACGACATAGTTTTACATTGGTGGTATCACACAGAGAACAGTTTATGTAGGTGGTATCACCCTGTTTGGCTTCTGGGCCTACAATCTATGGCCCCTGGTTTATACCTAAAACAACGAGGTGGTTTAACATTGGTGGTATCACACAGAGGTCAATATATATTGGCGGTATCACACTGTTTAGCTTCTGGGCCCCGATTGTCCCTGCGATCACCGGCCCCTGGTTTATACCTGAATCAATGAAGTGGTTTTATAATGGTGGTATCATGTGACTTCTGAGCCCCAATCATTCCCATGATCACTGGCCCCTAGTTTATACCTGAAACAACAAGGTAGTTTTACATTGGTGGTATCACACAGAGATCAGTTTATATAGGTGGTATCACCTTGTTTTGCTTCTGGGCCTACAATCTATGGCCCCTGGTTTATACCTGAAACAACGAGGTGGTTTTATATTGGTGGTATCAAGCGGAGGTCGGTTTATATAGGTGGTAACACACTGCTTGGCTTCTGGGCTCATATGACCCCTGATCACTGGGCTCTGGTTTATACCTGAAACAACGAGGTGGTTTTATATTAGTGGTATCACATGGTTTGGCCTTTAGGATGTGATCACCCTTGGTTTATATCTGAAACAACAAGGTGGTTTTACATTGGTGGATCAAGTGGCTTCTGGTTTATAGCTGAAACAACGGGGCCGTATTCAGTGGTGGTATCACATACTGCAGCTTCTAGGCCCCAATGCCCCTGGTTTATACCTGAAACAACAATGTGGTTTTACATTGGTGATATCATGCAGAAATCAGTTTAAATTGGTGGTATCATGCTCTTTCGCTTCTGGGCCCCAATCACACATGCAATCACCGGCCACTAGTTCATACCTGAAACAATCAGATGGTTTTACATCGGTAGTATCACACAGAGTTCAATTCGATTGGTGGTATCACACTGTTTGGCCTCTGGGCCTAAAATCACTTGCCCCTGATTTATACCTGAAACAACGCGGTTATTTTCAATGGTGATATCACATACTGTGGCTTCTGGGTCACCCCAGCTATCACTGGCCCCTGGTTTATACCTGAAACAACAAGACGGTTTTATGTTGGTGGTATCACACTGTTTGGCTTCTGGGTCCCAATCATCTATGTTTTTATCCACAAAATTATGATTATATAAAAATATATCAAGTCTAGTATAAAAGTATATCAAGAATAATTGACAAAGTTGTTTCATTTTGTCTTATTTCTAAAGTAGCTGTAGCCATTCACGACAAAAGAAGCCTACTTGATTGTACCAGAAGGAAATTTCTGACCTATGAACAAAATATTCACCATGTGAACTTACCAATCCGTAGCTGGAACTGGTTGAAGGAGTCCTTATTGATGGTTTCCACCACGTTCATCATGTTGAGGGCAAAGTCGGTCATCACCATGCAGTAATAGTCCATCTTCTGCTGGCCCTGAAAAGAAGTGACATGTTCTTTGTAGGTTTTTTTTAAAGGGATGTGTATTTTAGAAGTACAACAGCCTCCCCCTATGATATTCTAGGCAAACAATTAGGAGAAAAACTTTTCTGGGCAGCTGGTTACCAGCCATAAGATATTAGTGCACCAGCCATAAGATATTAGTGCACCAGCTGCCAAGAAGGTTCTCGGCACGCTACACTGATAACCTACTGCTGGTACCCAGCAGCCCAGAAAAGTAGTCTCCTCCAGATTGTTGGCTTATACCTCTAACGGGAGTTGCACTTGAGGGGCCCCTTTACCTTACCCTCGTTCAACAAGACAAGAAAGGTTAAACAATTAGCAGAAAGATGTTTCCCTTGTTCTTGAGCAGTTCAATGATTATCTGGTGAACTTACAGAATAGCTTCCACCTGCAGATTCCAGGCTCCATAGCCTTAACATTAGTGCCAAATGCTGATGTCTCCAGCATCATGCATATCTTTGCATGAGTTACTTTGATCCCCTAAACGCAATAATCTCCAAGCAGGCTATAGACCAGTTTGCTTGGAGAGTGGAGTGCAGTGGTGTATTTTAACAGCTGTTTAAGAACGATGGGATTGTCCTGTATTCACCTATAGCAGAGTGTTTCATAGTGTCTAGCAGGAATTTCTTTACAATAATTTCTCATTAACTATACATGTACTTTTTGAAAACCTTTGTGATTTCATCATACATTACCTCAAAATGTTCCTGAATTCAATATAATATACGACCATGATTTTTAAAACCAATAGCAAGGAAAAATATGTAGTATCTAGAGATATAAGATTCAATAACATGGGGTAAGAATAACAATTTGTCATTCAAAACCCATGCAGAGGACTGGTATTTTTCAAGTTTTGAATTTGTTTCTTGCCTAGTAGGTCTATAAATACACATTAAGATGAGATTGCGGCTTTGTGCAAGGTGAGTCCATTTCTTTGATGCAGCTAGAATATTGTCCTTCCCCCAAGAGGAAAAACAACATACGAATTATTATTCCTACCTCCGTCTTGCTTGGTTAGTGACCCTCTAAAATAGTAATCCCCATTGCTTTACACTTGACTTCTATTTAATCTGCTACTTACCCTCTTTTTGTTCTTGCCCGGTGATAGTCCGCTCGCTGCCATGTAGGTGGCGCCTATAGTCTTGATCTTCTCCACAGCGCTGTACTTTGGCTTTGACAAAAGCTGAAGCAAAATTAACATCTTAAGAATCAATCTGAAGTACACAAATATAGTGTATCAAAACATCACATTTTGATTGTAAGCTACTAGTGGGGAGGCATTCTTCTTGCAGTGCGTCGGTTTTGTTTTGGGGCAAAGAGTTCCTGAATCAATGAGTGGTACCATCTCCCTTGTCGAAAAGTAACACTATTTAGTTAATACGCGATCAGGGAATTAATCACATGTTCTTAAAAAAAACGTTTCCTATCCTTTGTACCCGCTTTTGCAGGATGTAACTGTGGCCCAACCCCTGGGATTTTTATGCCTAGCTGATACCTTTCCAAGTTGTCGTTATTTGTGATGCTCCAAGCAACATGTTAGTAGTACATGGAAATGGGAATTTATAGATGGTCGCGCCGTTTTCATATAATCCACTGAAACTGATGAATGTCGCATATATTCTACACCAGGTCCACACACCATCGATGTCGCTCATATTTTATTAATCATGGAGATATTGTGTATAATGCTCAGCCATTTACTCACTATCGTCCAGATATGAATAATCATAATATGTAATAATAACAAGTTCTTTCATGTACAACCTGCATATCTTTTCATACATAATACTTGCAGGATATATGCAGGATGAACATTATGCGTCATTATATTTGATTTTAAATATGCCATTATAAGCACATTTTCAGCCTTATGTGTAAGGATTTAAGGGGCTGTTAATAAATGAGGTCACGCACAAAGGGGTGGGTGGGTATATATGTGTGACATTGTCTAAAAACGGGCCTTAATTTCATGTTTACATTAGAGAGTTTAGTGAGACAGGGAGGTGGGCGGGTCCTGAAAATATCCTGAAAAAGTGTGACATCATTTATGGACAGTCCCTAAAGTAAAAGTCGTGCATTGCCCCCCTACACTCACCTGGTCGATCTCTCCGATGATCTCGTTGAGCAGTTTGAGACACTCGAGCCCGTGCTTGCTGATGGTGGTTTGCCTGTAGAAGTCCCAGAAGTTGGCGATGGACGCGAACATGACACACACAGACGCGTACGCCTCGTGGTATAAGTCCTGAAATATAAAACACCTTAACGTGAGTCCCAGAAGTTAGCGATGGACGCGAACATGACACACACAGACCCGTACGCCTCGTGGTATAAGTCCTGAAATGTAATACACCTGAACGTGAGTCCCAGAAGTTGGCGATGGACGCGAACATGACACACACAGATGCGTATGCCTCGTGGTATAAGTCCTGAAAGATAATACACCTGAACGTGAGTCTGCGCAGTGGACCTCGGGGATATGATGCATACAGAGGGATACGCCTTGTGGTATAGATCCTGAAATACAATACACCTTTTCCTGAGTCTGCACAGTGGAGCACCCATGGAGATGACACATAAAGAGGCATACAACTCATAGTATAGATCCTGAAATATAATACATGTACACCTTAACGTGAGTCTGCGCAGTGGATCATACAGGGAGATGATGCGCACAGACGTGTACACCTCGTGGTATAAGTCCTGAAATACAATACACCTCATCATGGATTAGGTATACATACGGGTTGTGTTGTGGGGTTGTGATGAAGTTCTCTGAGTGGATTATTATTAAAATTTAAAAACGGGGTGGCTAGCAGCATCAAGTGGAACGTTTTAATATTTTCTTACCAATGCTAGTGGTTTACAATGTATTTGGAAGGAAAGAAGGAAATTGGAGGGGTGGGGGTGGCCAAATCTACAGTGATGGAAATGATATATGAAAGCAATTATGTTTGAAAGTTTTTATCGGAGTTGGTGAAGTGGAAAAATATAAAATTAGAAAAATCTGAAAACTGACATCCCTATTTATCAAAAATTCAAAAAAGGTTTATTTCTTAAATGTCGCATACCTCATTCCTGTGTGGTGCATGCAGGAAGTGCTCGGCGACATGGGCAGGCAGGATATTCTCTAGGAGGACCTTGTTGAGGGACCCCATTGTCTCCACCTCCTCCCGCTCCACCGTGAACCGGGTACGCCACAGGAAGCCCAGCCGGGACGTCGTCTCCACCTGGTGAGAGAACAGGGAACTACAGGGTCACAGCGGCACCTGGTGAAGGAACAGGGAACTACAGAGTCACAGCGACACCTAGTGGGAGAACAGGGAACTACAGAGTCACAGCGACACCTAGTGAAGGAAAAGGGAACTACAGAGTCACAGCGACACCTAGTGGGGGAACAGGGAACTACAGCGTCACAGCGACACCTAGTGGGGGAACAGGGAACTACAGAGTCACAGCATCACCTAGTGAGAGAACAGGGAACTACAGAGTCACAGCAGCACCTAGTGGGCTTTTAAGGAACTGTATGTCTGGGTGTCCTTTGGATTTCTACCTATTGCTAATTACACTATGATGGTACAGATTGTTTAAAGACATGGCTTTGCCAGGATTCAAATCCACGACCTTTGGGTTTGGAGGTGATGGTCGTAACCACTACACCATGGAGGATGAGGTTGGAACTAAGAAATGGGGTCATGACCTAATTCGCTGGTTCCCACAGGTCCTTTTGAAAGCAGTTTAACAAAACAGCAACCAGATGGACAGGTTGGTTATGGCATGTTTAGGGGCCATCCATAAATGACGTCATGCTATTTTTGACCATTTTTGACCCCCCCGTCCCCCCCCCCCCCTTTGTCATGCTTTTAATATAGAAATGTATAGGAGCCTGGACCCCCCACCCCCACCCCCCATGGGTGCATGACGTCATTTATGGACGGCCCCTTAGCTGGTTCTTGGTAAGACCTGAAGAAAGTTCAGTATGTAGGCAGCAACATGCAAACGGACATCATTTTAGAAGAAGTAGGTAACAAGGGGCACTGATCCTCACTCCCTGTGTTCTGCGTTGTGTGCTCAGGCCAGAAATGATACCTGTGAGAGGCTATGTAGGCAGAAAACTCACCACAAATAGCATATATCGCTATGCCACCTGTGCTAAAAGTAGTCCTGCTGTCTTCACTGGTGCGCAGCGACTGCCTGGGCCGGACCCAGTGACAGCCACTGTGCAGAGTTAACCTTCGGTAAAAGGTGTCGATGCGGCAGATGTGAGACTATTTTGATGGGTACCCCTATAGCTAGTTCTTGTTTGAATATGATTATTTGTGCGTATCGATCATGGGCATTATCTATGTGTTGGCAACATCTCATGTCATAGCCTGACGAGTCAATAAAAGCCTTTGTCACGTCTGTGAGATGGACAAACATACAGAGTGTATGGGGCCCAACCCCTTTATGGTGCAGCTGTACGCTGGTCTGCTGAGAGCTATCAATGACAGCAGACTGACAGCACTCCCAAGTAAGAATATGATGTTATTATAACGTTACAGGAACGTTCTGTTTTGTTCTGGCTTGGTTCTTATTCGTTACTTAGATGGCACCCAATAACGTCTTTGGGGCCTAACATTGCACTGTTGCACTGTAACGTTATTGTGACATTCTTTATTAGTAAGATCTCAACTTTACTAAAATATAATGTTATTTTCTGTAACATTCTTTTTCAGTAAGTCTCAGCTTTACCAAAAATAACGTAACTGTTATGTGCAAATTGGGCAGGTTACAGACTAGCCTAAAAAGAATGGTTGTAGAACATTATTGTTATGTTGCTGCTTGCCTGGGCTGTATTCCAATCTATCTGAAGATGCTATCTAAATTCTGAAGGCTTTCTGCATATCTCGAGTGATATGCTGTTAGAAAATGTAAATCTGTTGTATCTTACCTGTTTTATTTTGCACAAACCTACTACTAGTAACTTGCCCAAATATGCATTTGTATAAGGAGCATTTGCAATCAATATCAATAGAAGACAATTTCATAATTATCTAAGATTTTCGATCATTTAAACATCAGATCTGTAGATGTAAAAGTATCTTTTGTTAGTTTGGGTCTCACCCACAGGCCATAGTGTCGTATATTGGGGCCCTTCCATATAGTATGTACGCATCTCGGGGGGGGGGGCTGACATTAAAAAAAAATTGTCTGCATTCCTGTACAAATCCAACACGTATATCCCCTTGGGGGGGGGGGGGGGTCTGACCTTTTTTTAAAATTTGCGTACATTCCTCTACAAATCCAACACCTATTTCAGCCCAAAGGGCTAGTGTCATATATTCGGAGCCTTCCATTAAATATGTAGGGGTGGGGGATCTGACATTTAAAAGTAAATTTGTGAACGTTCCTGTACAAATCCAATGCGTATTTCAGCCCAAAGTGTGGTTGGGGTTCTGACATTCTTTTAAAATTGCCTACGTTCCTGTACAAATCCAATACAATTTCAGCCCAAGGAGGACAGGGGTCTAAAATGTAAATTTGCGTACATAGGCCTACTAAATGGAAGGCCCCTAAGGTACAGACTCCCTCTATTTATCTGCATTCACCCTGCCAGTGACTTGGTATCAGTTTGTTTACCAGTGATGATGTTATTCATGAGTCTGATGGAGATTGTGGGTTGATATTCCGGGCCAGTCATCAGTGAGACTTCCCGTTATCACCGCCGTATGGAAATAGATCCATGAATTTTAATAGGGCCTTGATAAACTTTGTGGTGCACAGACTTATGCCTGTGTTGCACCAGACTATCTTTACAACCGGAAATTATGTAGTTTAAAGATTATTCAAAGAAATATTGCATGCTATATGGTTTTTGAAAGGGAATCTAAAATCCTTTTGAATGTCTGTAATGTAGGAAAAGTACATGGCATACTTTGGTCAAGTGGAATGGTTAAAGTTTGATCCTATCAATGAACTCGCCAATAGACAACCCTCAGTCATATGTCAGTCTAAACTTCTAGTAAAAAGTAAGGATGTGTACCGAGAAGCACTGGGGAAAGGAAGTATACAACTTGAAGGCAATTGCAAGCTATGACATAGCCAATTGTGTAACTATATATACTGCATTAGTGATATGCCATGACTACCCAGCCAATAATGCAATGTTATAATAACGTTGCAACAATGATCTGGTTGGTTCCGTATTTGGTTCTTGTTACATACTTTTGAATGTAACAAGATGTAACAATGCTTTGTCCTTACCTCACCAAAAAATAATGTTATAATAACATTCTGATTTGGTAAGGTTTCAACCTCACCATCAATAACATAATTGTTATGTGCCATCTTATTAAGTAACAAACTGACTAAAAAATATGGTTGCAGAATGTTTCTGTTCCATCGCAAGCTGGCTGAGTATGCACCATAACTCCTGCACCAATGTAGCTTGTAGTGTGTATGTGCTTGCATGTTGCAATGTAACAGCCTAATACACTGGAACTGTAGTAACACTATGCTATAGCTTATTCATGATGAAGACCAATTATTTTACTTTAAGGAAGTAGACTGTCCTATCTTGGGATGAACAAGGCTTCATCCTGAGGGTAGCACTATAGAAAGGAAATTCATACCAAAATCATATAACACAGTCTAGAATTAACATAGACCACACTTTTTCTGTAATAATTCCTTTTTTTGACTGGAGATTTCTGAAACTACTAACAAAAATCCACAAGTTGAATACAGCCTAAAGGATCTTCCTTCAGAGAGATTAGATATGCAGCATATTTATGGCTTTGGGGAGATGTAGACACAGATTGCTCAGACTATCAGAATGTACACTGTAGGGAGCAGATCTGGAATAACTGATAATCAAGGAGGACATTTCCAATAACTAATTGCATGTCATCTAGAGGTGATGGAGATATGCTACTCAACTGCAAAATATAACTTTAGTTTGTAGATGGATGGTAGTTCATAAACCATTTTTGAAGTTCTGATTATATATACACGTATCAATGACATCATGACTTACTTTTTAATCTAATATTAATAGCCGACCCATTCAGGAGCAGTCTAGTATGTTTGCCCCCTCCTTGTGGCAAGACCAAGTACACGGACCGACACTATTACAAGCCTGAGGGCCATCCTGAGGGCTATCCTGAGAGCTACCTCATACCATTTTGAGAGCTACTGAGAGCCATGCTAAGGTCATTCCGAGGGCTATACTAGTGGGCATACTGTGTGCCATCCTGCGGGCCATGCTAAGGCTCATCTGACGGCAATACTGAAAGTCATCCTGAGGGCCATACTGAGAGCAATCCTGAGCGCCATCCTGAGGGCCACTTTGAGGGCCATCTTGAGGGCTATCCTGAGAGACACCTTGAGAGACATCATAAGTGCCATCCTTAAGGCAATTCTGAGAGCTAACTTGAGGGCCATCCAGAGGGCCATCCAGAGGGCCATCGCAAGGGACAGCCCAAGAGCTATCTTGGGGCCATCTTGAGGGCCATCCTGAGGGACATCTTGAGGGCCATCTTGAGGGCCATCCAGAGGGCCATCCTGAGGTCCATCCTAAGGGCCATCTGGAGGGCCACTCTGGGAGCCATCCTGAGGGGTTACTGAGGATGATCCTGAAGACGATTCTTGGGCAAATCGGAGGGCAATAATGAGGCTAACCCTGGGGGTGGGGGCCATCCTAAGGGCCATTGTGTTAGATAACCTAAGGGCTATCATGAGGGCCAACCTGAGGGCCACCCTGAGGGCCACCTTGAGGGCCACCTTGAGGGTACTCTGAGGGCTACCTTGAGGGCCACCTTGAGGGCAATGATAAGGGCCACCTTGAGGGCCATGTTGAGGGCCACCTTGTGGGCCACCTTGAGAGCCATGCTGAAGGCAATCCTGAAGGCCATCATAAGGGCCATCTTGAGGGCAATTTGAGAGCTAACACAAAGGGCCACGCAGAGGGCCACCCTGAGAGCCACCCTGAGGGCAATCCTGAGGGCCATCCTGAGGGCCATCTAGGGACCATCCCAAGTGCTATCTTGAGGACATCTTGAGGAATCCTGAGGGTCATCCCAAGGGCCATTCTAAGGGCCATCCGGAGGGCCACTCTGGAAGCCATCCTGAGGGGTTACTGAGGATGATCCTGAAGACGATTCTTGGGCCAATCGGAGGGTAATAATGAGGCTAACCGTGGGGGTGGGGGCCATCCTGAGGGCCATTGTGTTGGATAACCTAAGGGCTATCATGAGGGCAGTTCTGAGTCAGTTTTCTGATTTTAGATGTGGTTTACTTTCAGTGCAATCTATATGTAATAATGTTTATGAGCTGACAGGAGACTGCAGTTCTTATTTGAACCAGTTCTTATTGGAACTGATGCAGTTCAAATTAAACTTTCATAACTGAAAATAAAATGTCACTAGGGCATGTTCATAATACACATCTTGTGAAAGAATAATTGGTGTATACAACTTCTCAGGCAGTATAAACTGCAATATTTTGATTAAATATGGTGAAATGAAACCAGAACCTACCTGTCTGTCCATCATGTGTAGGGTGATGAGAAGGATGATGAGTAGGAGTGTTCCCTCTACAGAGGGGGAGATGAACTGGGCATGGCTGTGGGAACAGGGAAAGGGGAGAGGTTATTAGTGGAAGGGGCGAGGGGTACATATTTAAGGCACTTGTCTCTGTCTAGCTGGATTGAAATTCCAGTCATATTTTTTCTATATCGGGCCTAAAACATTCTTTACTATATCAATAATTCATAGCCAAAAGGAAATTACAATTTACCGTTTGGTGTTTCACCTGGAGGATAGGAAACAATAGAGACCTTTACTATGACCTTTACTAGGTTCCTATAGGAAATGCCTAACCTTTCTCATCACAAAATCACACAAATTATTCAGGTTTTTTTTCTTCTTCTATTTTCTTTTTTGTCTTTGTCTTTTTTTTTTTTTTTTTACAAAATTGATACAGATCTCAAGTATTGTTATGGACAATGTACTAAAACAAATTTATTGAATTTTCCATGTTGAATATGATGTGCCCATAGCATCTCTATGGTAAGAATTGAAAAACTGTCCCTCTGCACAGCAGAATGTAAATAGCATATAGAGCCAGTCAATGAAAAACACCAGGTGGCAGTGCTGGGACTAGCTACAAGTATCTTTAATAGAGCACATAGGTCGCCCAGCCAAGTTGTGATGTAAAGTTACCATTCTGCCTCATATTATTTTGGTCAGTCTATTACTTATTAAGATGGCATTTAAGTCAAGTCATACATGATGAAGGAATTGCTGGTCATTGCTCACACACCCCCTCTGGTGCTTCCTTTCGGAACCCCTCCTATCAGCCTGTTCCACCCTACCTGTACACAACTGCAGGAACAGGCTCACACTCTCACCCCCCTATATAAACCCCAACTGCCCACAGCTCCCCCTCACTCTCCCCTTACACAGTCCACCATTCATAGAGGCACGCACACACAGCGCAGTGCCGGTAGCAGACACAGCCAGCCACGAGGGAAGCACATAACCCTCAACACGTACAACACAGACGTGAAGCTACAACACACAAAGGGGCGGTGAGTTGATCATTCATACGAACTTGTCTACTTGGTGTGGAATGGTGGTCACCCGGAAAATGGCAGCGGCGGCAGACTTGCACGCCTACCTCAACGGGGAACTGCACACCGACAGCGAGGCCGACACGGAGGTGACGTTCAACCCGGCCCCCCGGGCTGACGCGACTAGCCACCGGGGAGGCTCGCCCGCACCCAGCCACGCCGACACAGAAAGGGATAATGTCAGGCTTACCATTGTTGAAAATGAACTAAGGGGTATGAATGAAAAGTTTGATAGGTTGTTGAGTGTACTTCCAGGCAGCACCACGCCGGTACCACGGGCACACAGCTACGATGGCCGGACAACGCCGGCTACCCTGCCACCGCCAACGCCAGCCTACCACGGGCGGCAGCAAGCATCCACCCCGTACAACATATACCAGCCGCCACACAGGCAGGAGGGAGGGCGACACCCCGACTTCATCGTCCCACGGCCGGAGACGCTGCGCGGCCCAGGTTACGAGCAGTACGTGGCGGACCAGCTGCGGCGGGAGGACCTGCTGGCGATTAGGGCAGAGGACGGTAAGGGCATAGCCTCAGACATTTTAACTAAACATTTACAGCCCAAGCCATACATGTACCTCACTAAGCCGGGCCTCAACACACTGCGTAAGAAATTAGAGGCGAGGGCGTCCCTTTCCTTCGGGGAATATATGCTGGGTTATATCAAGATGATACGGGATCCGAGGGCGGGACAAGAAAGTGAAATGTTCTACCACCTCGAACACCTACAGCATCTGGCGGAGGATGCGTTAGCGAGGGACTGGGGGTGCGCTAGGGCGTGGTCCCAGTCCACGCTTGACGAGATTGAGAAGGGTACACGTAGATGGGAAGACAGGCAGGAAATCCAATTGGATAGAATAAGGCACGCGTTGGATGCACCGAGAGTAACGCAGGGGCACGGGCCGGCTACAGGGGGGGGGGATAAGGTGGTCCCATGTAGGGATTTTAACGGGGACAAAGGCTGTCACCACAACTCACACCATGGTTCCCCCCCCGCCAGGTTCATGCACATCTGTGCTTACTGCCTGGCCCAGACGGGCCGACACATCACTACACACGGGAAGGCAACATGCATACGTAGGGATGTGGACAGTGGGGCCGGGGGCCCAAGGAACAGGTCAAAAAACGGACAGTGAGCCTGTCGGCGTCGGCGTACGCAGGCAGGCTCTACGGAGAGGTGTCGGGTGAAGGGGGAGCTGATGTAGACGTGTATAGTTGTGATTCCAGCAGGGCACACAACCAGGCGACAGGGACAGCGGTGGGACAGTCCGGAGGCGTGCGCCAGGAGAGACGGAGCGACGGAGCGTCCACCGGAAGCGACAGGACGGCCGCGCACACCCAGGTTCCCGCGGCAGGCCAAAGAAAGTTCGAGGAGGTCTACGTGGCGGGCTGCGGCCCCGGTGACCAATACAAGGTGGGTCCTGAAGAAGTCATTGAACCCCCCTTCGCTAAGATACGGGAAATGTGTGCCTCAGACGTGGTAGACCCATCAGTGGACATGTCCCCCGAGGCATTCGCCGAGCATAGAAAAAGGGTGTGGCCGACTATGGTGGCCCATGATAAAGTAGACAAGGGCACAAGGGAGTGTGTTAGGATATATAACGTAGTACGGGACACGGGGCTTCCGAACTGTATGGGGGCTAGGGTTCCGCTCGCCAGCGGGCTCAACATGGAGGCATGGGACCGCATGGTGGACCATGGTACAGACGAGGCACAGCTGCTTGACTATCTCAGGTTTGGTTTTCCCCTGGGGTACATGGGCCCGGCCACGGACACTACCAACACCCCTAACCATGCTAGCGCAAATAACTACCCCAAAGAAATAGACGAGTTTATCAACAAGGAGATGGGTCACGGGGCAATGGTGGGCCCCTTCTTGGCACAACCCTTCTCTACATGGGCCCACATTTCCCCCATAATGTCAAGGCCCAAGGCGGACGGGGTAAAACGTAGAATAATCACAGACCTCACCTACCCCGAGGAGAAGTCTGTGAACGCATATATATACAAGAATAGTGTCAAGGGAGAGGTCAGAGACCATTCGCTACCCACGGTAGCCGAGTTCGTGGAAGATCTCAAAAGAAAGGGAAAAGGGGCATACATGTTCACGGTCGACCTAGAGCGGGCGTATAAGAACTTTAGGGTGGACCCCCTTGATTGGCCTTTGATGTGTGTACGCTGGAATGATAGTATATATCTTGATACAGCTATGCCGTTCGGGGCACGGACGTCGTCGGCCAATATGCAGCGGGTGGCTGATGTGATTGTCAGAGTGTTGGCCGTGGAGGGCATTGTGGCAAAAATGTACCTTGATGACCTTATTGTTGTAGCCAGCGACAAAGCACAGGCAGAGCGACAGTACGATAGGGTCCGGGCCTTGTTCCAAGAGTTGGGGCTCCCGGAGGCGCGGGACAAGGCTCAACCACCCAGTCAAGTGGTAAAATGGCTGGGGATTGAAATATCTGCTAAAGAAATGGTTCTTTCTATACCACAGAACAAGCTGGAGGAGGTCCTGGCAGCGGTACAAGACTGCAGCCGCAGGAGGGCCATACACCGGAGACAATACGAGTCACTCCTGGGAAAACTCATGCACGTTGCAAAATGTGTCCCCCCCGCACGTACATTCATGTCCCGTTTGTTACAGGCCCTTCGCGAGTGCACAGGTTGGTTCGTGAAGGTGAATCAGGATGTCAGGGCCGACTTGTTATGGTTCCAGGAGTTCGCCAAAGAGTGGAACGGTCGTGCTATTATCACCCCTGATAACCCTAACTTTTCTATACAGGTGGACGCATCCCTGGAGGGAATTGGCGCGACGGACGGCGACCGCGCATACTCGGGCAGAGTAGCTGACCTGGATATAAATTCACAAAACATTAACGAGCTAGAAGCCATGAACCTTATTGTGGCTCTTCACACACTTATAGGTCACGAACATAAGGGGATGCACGTGCTCGTGGAATGTGACAACCTTGCTACGGTCCAGGCCCTCAAGTGGGGAAGGGCCCAAAATAGGATACTGTCCGAGTGCGCCCGAATGTCCTGGATGGTACAGGCGATCCTCGATGTACGCATAACTTTCGCACATGTTGCAGGGGTCCACAATGATGTTGCAGACGCACTGAGCCGGGCAGGAATGTCGGAGAGGGACCGCCAGAGGGCGCAGGCTGCCATCAGGGACCATAATTTACGTGTCATTACCCCAGAGCTGTTCTCATTTCACACTCTACATTCATTCCTCTCGTGCAGATCCGGCCTTCAACTGGCTACTCGACCAGGCAGTCGCGCGACAGAAGCAGGCAAGGGCACCAGGGACCAGGGCAAACCATATCGCGGCCGTCAGGGACCTCGCAGCCTTCACACGCAGGTTCCACATGGACCCGGCGAGGATGACGGCCACGGGGACATGCCAGTGGATAGAGTATATGGCGGCGAATGGGAGCAGACCGGGAACTATCAAGAACAAGGTCTCGCAGGCCCGGATCTTCGCCAGGTTGGCGGGGGGGTCCCTGGACGGGCTGAACCACTTCCGTGTGTCATTGGCAATCGACGCCATGGTAAGGCGGAAGGACTGTCCGGCTGCCATAAGGCCGCCCATCCCGATGGACGTGTTCAAGGCAGTACTAGAGGGAACAGGAACGAGGGAGGACGGACTTCAGATCAGGGCTGCACTCCTCCTCATGTTCTTTGCAACCCTGAGACAATCCGAGGTCGCCCCCCCGACGGCATCGCGCTTCGACCCCACCCGCCACTTGACGTGTGGCGATGTGGTAGTGTCGGACACCATCAAGCTAAGGCTGAAATGGGCCAAAAACCTTCAGAAATACAACGAGGAGAAAACCGTGACTGT
This sequence comes from Lepidonotus clava, assembly GCA_936440205.1. Taxonomy (NCBI): domain Eukaryota; kingdom Metazoa; phylum Annelida; class Polychaeta; order Phyllodocida; family Polynoidae; genus Lepidonotus; species Lepidonotus clava. The sequence goes on along the minus strand of OW387140.1, from coordinate 4,548,476 downwards.
CATGCCAACCGGCGACCCAGACATGTGCCCGGTGCGGGTGGTGTCCAGGGTGTTACAGGAGCACCCGTCGCCGACACAGGCAGCCCCGCTGCTGGTCTTCTCACGCACGGGGCAGCCAATCACGTGCTCGTTTCTGAGGGCCACATGGGCGACCGCCCTGAACAGACTGGGAATCCCGAAAGCAACATACGGACTGCACAGTATTCGAAAGGCGTCGGCCACGGAGGCGGTGCGGGGCGGCTGCACCGAGTTAGAGGTGCAGCGTCACGGCCGGTGGAAGTCCGACGCGCATAGAGTCTACATCGCCACTAAAGACTCTACGGCGGTCCAATCCGCGCTCAAACAATCAATTTTATAATTTATATATCTATACGGTGCCACCCACCACACCCTTCAAAATTATTCCCTTGCGGAGTTTGGCCTTCTCTATTTATACACTTATTACTTTTATCCTATATCATACTTTTACACTAAATAATATGTTTTACCAAAATAAAATATTATAGGCCAATACTCTCGCTCACATTGTCCCTTACCATAATCACCACGGGGGGTGTGTAAGAGTAATGGTCAAGTCATACATGATGAAGGAATTGCTGGTCATTGCTCACACACCCCCTCTGGTGCTTCCTTTCGGAACCCCTCCTATCAGCCTGTTCCACCCTACCTGTACACAACTGCAGGAACAGGCTCACACTCTCACCCCCCTATATAAACCCCAACTGCCCACAGCTCCCCCTCACTCTCCCCTTACACAGTCCACCATTCCCACCCACCCGCACCATCTTATCTTATATTATTATAGCCTTATAGGCCTTCTCTATTTATACACTTATTACTTTTATCCTATATCATACTTTTACACTAAATAATATGTTTTACCAAAATAAAATATTATAGGCCAATACTCTCGCTCACATTGTCCCTTACCATAATCACCACGGGGGGTGTGTAAGAGTAATGCCGGTTTCATTATTTATAATGGGGTTCAGACCTTATGAAATCAGAACATTATCATAAAGTTCAGTGATGTTCAGACTGAACAAAAACAGAATGTTCCCAAGTAAGAATATGATGTTATTATAATGTTCCAGCGATGTTCTGTTTAGTTCTGCTTTGGTTCTGCTTTGGTTCTTGTTATGCTATTTTGTTGGCACCCAAAAACGTCTTCAGAACCTACAGTGTGACATCACACTGTAACTTCACTAAAATATAATGGTATTATAACATTCTCTTTAAGTAAGTCTCCACTTTATCTAAAATAGCGTAACTGTTACATGACAATTGGGCAGGTTACAGACTAACCAAAAAAGGTATGGCCCCAGAATGTGCTTGTTATGTCACTGCTTGACTAGATTGTCAGTGACATTGTCTTATTGCAACCAAATCCCATAGGTGTAAAAGCCCCTTTATAGGCATTAATTACATACAAACGCTATATTGCATGCACAAAGCAGCCACCAATATACCCCAGACCTGACCAAACGAGGATGTCGTGATAGGAGTCCGTCTGTCAGACCCCAACCTTTAGATCAGAGGGGACCCAGTGGGGGACTCCCTCTCCTCTTATCGGGACTGGGGTCAAAGCAGTTTGGCAGAGGGGGGAGGCTTTGAGCGCCATAGACTGTAGTCCAAGTCCGCTAGGTGCTCAAATTAGGACTGTTAACCGGCAACCATTTTAGGTGGGAATTCCACCTCATATCCCAGTATGGTTTGGGGCTGCTAGTTTATGGGAAGTAGGACCATAAACCAGCCAGCACCGAAACAACCATCAAAGGGTTTCTCCATGTCATTTATAGAGGGCCAATAAAAGAATTCTTTACAGATTTTAGGTGGCCACTAGTAGCCATGGAGTCTTGTGGGTGTAAGAACCTATAATGCAAGAGGCATCTAGGTCATGAAAGGACTACTGGGGTCAAAGCAGTTTGGCAGAGGGCGGAGGCTTTGAACACCATTCCCAGGTGGGTATCATTACAGAACTGGCTGGAGCTTTTGATAGGAACGCCTGATTATAATTGGAAGGTGGCTTGGGACGCTGCACGAAAGGTCTTGGATAATACTTTCCCGGTTAAGCAATTTGGCACAGTTTGTAATAAGAAGTGTGTAATTAACTGGATTGCATTTTATCTGCACTAATTACTTTTGTGCTAATTACATTTCCTTATGCATTTTTATTATTTGTATATGTGTGTATCTGGGTATGTATGTATGCAATTCCAATGCATTCTTTTGCCCAAGATGGGTTGAAGGGGGAGGTCTGCAATTTTTAGATATGTGAAGGTAAACCGCCGCGGAGGAGAGGTTATGCTATATAACCTCCGAGGCGTCAGCCGAGGAGGTTATTTAGCATATCCTCCTCCTCCAAGGCAGTTTACAAGCTTATACTACGACATCTAAATATGACAGAAGTATTAGAAGTATCAATATTAAAGCCATGAAATGCAAATAAGTAGGAAAACATCAGCAGTCTGAGAACGCCAGTATATGCAATGTCACTCTGCACATCAATGCTCTCTATTTCAAGTCGAAGTAGAAGCTAATCTCCATGCAGAGTGCAGCGGAAGGGCAAGTGACAGTGCCGGCTGTTTCTTAAAATCAACAGGGGGACACGCCTATTTCTTAAATTTTACATGCAACATAGTGTCTCATGGGCGTGCAACATCAATATTTTAGCAATAGCGACATGCAACATGACCATATCTTAAATTCTACATGTGACATTTGAATAAACAAGCGACAAAGACATGAGACATTGCCATTTTAAGAATTTGACATGCAACATCAGGACCTCCCCCCTGTCCAGAGCCCTTCTGCTTTGCATTGCGCCTATGGACCACACACGGCCAGAAAGAGCAGAACTATGCACGGCGTCAACAGCACCTGCCTCAATAGAGTAATGGTTAGCCTCAAGGACTCTATATCCAAAGGTAGGGGTTTCGAATCCAGATTACTGACTGGAGGATAAAACTTTTCAAAATTTCGAAATTTGACACAAGACTTGGAGAAAACGTCTCCAGAAGTCTCTAGAGGGATATCACATAACCTCCGGAGGTTTAGCAAATAACCTCCGGAGGTTTAGCAAATAACCTCCGGAGGTTTAGCAAATAACCTCCGGAGGTTTAGCAAATAAACCTCCGCTGGAGTTAAAACAGTAGATTACGTCCAGAAACCTACAAGAAGAACAATAGACAGATAGGCCGGGAGTAGTATAAGTGCACATATATACGTACCTGATGAAAGCTCCCTCATATGATGGGCTGTATAAAGGACTAACCTATAGATATAATAACGCCATAGATATAGCGTCAAACATCACTGAATTGATGTTGCCATGTGTAAGTTACATAGGTGTTGAACCTCCTCTATTTTCACCTAATATCACTGTCTGCCTCAGTGACAGTGACGTAGAAAGGGTTGACAGATCTCACCTAATATCACTGGTTGCTTCTGTGATGGTGATGTTGGAATTATTAACAGATAGTTTCACCTAACGTCACTGGCTGCCTCGGTGACAGTGTTATAGAAAGGGTTAGCAGATAGTCTCACCTAATATCGATGGCCGACTCAGTGATGGTGACATAGAAAGGATTATCAGATAGTCTTACCTAATATCACTGACCACCTCTTGACGTAGAAAGGATTAACAGATAGTCTCACCTAATATCACTGGCCAACTCAGTGACTGTGACATAGAAAGGATTATCAGATAGTCTCACCTAATATTACTGGCTGCCTCGGTGACGTAGAAAGGATTAACAGATAGTCTCATCTAATATCACTCAGTGACAGTGACGTAGAAAGGGTTAACAGATAGTCTCACCTAATATCACTTGGTGACTGTGAAAAAAGGGTTAGCAGATACTCTCACCTAATATCACTGGCAGCCTCAGTGACGGTGATGTAGAAAGGATTAACATATACCCTCACCTTATATCACTGGCCGACTCCGTGACGGTGACGTAGTTGTCGAAGACGGCCGGAAGCAGGGCATGCATGACGATGTTGTAGACGAGGAGGGCCGTCGCCATGAGCAGGGCCTTTAACAGGAAGATTTAGTCAAATGTAAATTATGTGAAATCACAGCAAAGCCACCTAGTGCATTTTTATACTCATTGCACAGTTTATTTCAAATTTGGAGAAAATATTGTGTATTAATCAAGAAAACGGATAGATGTCTGAAGATAAGTAAAGATATCATTTTATGCAGAAACACAATAAGATGCAGTTATATTTATTAATGTTTTTATACAGATCTTCCATCTTTTTGTGAATTTGATGAGAATTTTGGGCAGTCTCTTTTATTGTCTACTTTGGTCTTATGCTAACATTTACCTTGTTTTAGTCGCAAATGTACTTTTCTCCATTGAAGCTATTGAAGTTAAGGCTTATTTTTCAAAGGCTAATATCTTGCTAACAAATATAGTGATACATGACATTCAAGGTGTCTTTGTGGTCCTTGGGTATCAATCTAACTTTCCTAAGAGTTTGAAGAATGGATTATATATATATATTTTTTCTTAATTTAGATCAAATTGCCACTCTTACCTTTAACAGGAAGTTGATGTGTAGGAAGAGGGTGACGCAGGATAAGGACATGGCTGCTGACGTCACGTAATACTGATGACGTCACATCCGGAAAGGAGAAAAAGTAAGAAATATACTAACTATAAGGGCAGTGTCTGAAACTTGATGTCTGAGCTTTGCCTTCATATTGTCGGTCCTGATAAGTCTCAGTTGCCCTGGTCGTTTTGTTAATCATTTTCATGAATGGCCGCAGCTAAAACAGGTAAAATAAGTTATAGGAAATATAGAGAAAAAACTGTGATTATTTATGTTGGCAATTTATTTATTATTTGAAGATATTCCAATAACATAGAATTGGCAAAGTGGCAATACATAGACGGCCATTGTCTCGCCAGTTTGTTGTGAATTTTAAAGGAGAGAATCCAAAGTATAAGTAACTCAAATAATAATGCTAAATGAGGAGAGATATAACCTAATGGACATGTGAATAACGACTAAGCTTATTAGAGTTCAATGACGCTATGATAGAAGATATCGAACATCGTCAGGTGGCGGTACCTACCAAGAATATAATCCCAACAAATGAGGACGTTGAGCGTTTTTCCCGTTTCAATGTAAATATTCACCCAAAGGATTTTCCGCACCTCTCCGTGCCTGTTGAGACCCGGCAGGAGACAACGTCAAAGCCCTGGGCCTTAACGTCCAGTCACGTCCTGCTGAATAGTTAATGGGCAGTCTGGGGGCTCTCAGAGTGGGGGAGGGGGAGGGATGGGATAAGGGGGGGAGGGGGGGGGGGGCTTCTCAGGTGGTGCTGTACTTAAGGTACTATTACACTACATGACATCATCAGCTGCGATGTGACAATGATGTGATGGTGATATAGCCATATCAAAGGGGCCCCACAATATTGTACTGGGAAATAAATACAGTGCCTTACTTGTCGGGAAATAAAAACAATGGCGTACTAAAGTCCTTAGTGCTGCCCTTATTACACTACACAATTAGTACTACCTCCAATATGAAGACCATACCTGTGCTGCTTCGCATAATAAAAACAGCGATGGTTTTGTTTGGAAGTGTCAAACTCTCGCTGTTTTGCCCAAAATTCAGCATCAATTTTCACCAACTTCTAATAATGTTTCCGCGGATGACAATTTCAGGACTTCTAGATCTAAATGTCTATTTTTCAGAACCATTTACGGGATCAGAATGGCATAATTATCGGGGAGTAAACACAGTGTGGCGTACTTACTTGGGAGTTAATACAGTGTGGCGTACTTACTGGGGAGTCAATACGATGTGGCGTACTTACTGGGAGTCAATACTGTGTGGCGTACTCACTGGGGAGTCAATACAGTGTGGCATACTTACTGGGGAGTCAATACAGTGCGGCATACTTACCAGGGAGTTAATACAATGTGGTGTACTTACCGGGGAGATAATACAGTGTCAGGTACTTACCAGGAGTCAATACAGCATGGCGTACTTATCCGGGAGTTAATACAGCATGATGTACTTACTGGGGAGTCAATACAGTGTGGCATACTTACAGGGAGTCAATACAATGTGACATAGTTAACAAGGAGTTGATACAGTGTGGTGTACTTACCAGGGAGTGAATACAGTGTGACGTACTTACCATAGAGTCAATACTTATCCGGGAGTTAATACAGTGTGGCGTACTTACCAGGGAGTCAATACACAGTGTGACATACTTACCGGGAGTCAATACAGTGTGGCATACTTAAGGGGGTATGCCACTACATGACTTGGGCTGCGATATGATGATGTTGCAAGGAAATTGCACATATTACAGATAAAATTCAATGTTACAAATATGACACATGCTCCAAAATGCCATCTTCTAACCATTATATCACTCTTGTATGAAAATGTGTCTATAATATAGTCATATCGTGCTGATATCGCAGCCCATGTTATGTAGTGGAATACCCCTTTACTGGGGAATAAATACAGTTTGGCGTACTTACCGGGGAGTAAACACAGTGGCTAGAGCCGGGAAGCGTTGTCACATTCTGAAGGTCCCGCCGGGTCCGCCGGCTAATATTATCACAGCCAATCTGCCAAGGATAAAAAACAACATGATACCGACAGGAATTGATGGGGTTTATCGTCTACTTTCGCCTGCAGAGACAGAAACTTTGGCAAGATTTCGGACCTGCAATTCTCCCAGATGCAATTCACTACCTATCTTTATTCTTTATCCAGGACCATTGCTTGATACCCCCTTGTTCTGTACTGTCTATGTATTTCATGCACCTGCAGGTTTATATGGCAGGTATTGTAGGCACAAGCATTGAGAAATCAATAGGGATTATGCATCAGTTGGCTATATGAATACATCTAACGAGAAGGCTTTCCCTAGAAACTTTAGAATTAGGTATAGAGTGACAGAAGAAAAGTACATAATGCGACTTTGCTGTTGCGTGCAGCAATGATAAAATGGACTCGTCGAAATATTTCCCACAAAGCACATGGATTTAGCCTGCAGGTTCACTAAAATACAAATAAACGGAGAATCACGCCTGAGAAAAATGGCATATTCACATATTATGTTTATATCTGTTTGTAAGTATTCCAGTGTTCATATTCACGCAAGTTATACGATCTAGAGGCACACCCTTTTCGTATACTTTCTCATTCCCCATGCCATACCTCTGAAGCTGACACATTTAGCAATGCATTTTTCCACTTCAGGTCAGCAACATTATATTATTAGTTAATTTCATTTTGCAGCACCCAAATCCAACTATTTTAAATCAGGAATTGGAAAAATAAGCAAGTCTACTTTTTACACCCCCATCACCACTGCTTCGCCGTATATAATGGGTCGCTGCACCAATTCTACTTATTTTTTCAATTTTTTCTAAAGCAAACTGGGGTAAATGCACAGGGCAGACATTGTAAATAAGAGTAGTATGATAGAGTGAGTTACTTACAATGGTAACCATGGAGAGTGTAAATATAGAAATGGTGACTACGAGCATGAGGACGATCCTGACCGGGGTGTTGTCGGACAGCGAAGCCCGCAGGTGGTAAATCGGGGCCGGGCTTTTCAGTATATTATCACTATTCTGCAGAGAGAGGGGAAAACGATATAGATTATATTCCTTAAAATACATCTTTTTAAAAAGTTCTTATAGTATATTATCACTCTTCTGCACAGAGAGAGGAAGATAGCATTGGGCGTAAATATATACAAAGGTTTTATAGTATATTATCGCTATTCTGAAGAGAGAGGAACATGGCATTGTAAAGTCTAAAGGAATAGAAACAATCCTTGAAATAAGTTGAAAACTTTACAGGTATAGATAATATTCTTTAGAATCCTTCTTCAATAAGAAGTTGAAAACTTTACAGGTATATATTACAATCCTTCTTAAAATCTCTCTTTGATAAGATGTTGTAAACTGTGCAGATGAAGATTATGATCATCAAAATCTCTCTTTGATAAAGTGTCGCATGTAAACTGTACAGATGAAAATAATAATCCTTAAAATCTTTCTTTAATAAGCTGTTGTAAACTGTACAGATGAAAATTATAATCATTAAAATATCTCTTTGATAAGATGTTGTAAACTATAAAGATGAAGATTATAATAATTAAAATCTCTCTTTGATAAGATGTTGTAAACTGTATAGATTATTATGTATAGATTATGATTTTGCTTGTTGAGGGTTCTTTATTTTCCCGATTTGTTTGGAAGAACACACCGAGACCACAAGATTGGAAGATAAATATTTTTGTTTAGCATTCTGAAATGTTTCCCAAAAAATATTTTATCTAACTTTTAAGACTGAAGTCCTGCACAGATTTCTTCCCCAACAATCGGTCCCAATGGTGTTTCCTATTCTCCTCGGGAGTCCAATTTGTTCATCCTAAGACAGTCAGCTTAAGGGATATGTGACATCTTAAAAAGGCTAATTGTTATCTTTATCCTTTACACAGCTTAAATCCTTTCCCTTGTTGCGTCAATAATATGTATTGATAGATCACATTTTAACAAGTAATCTCCACTGAATCTAGGTCTAAAAATAAAACCCTTTGAAAATAGCCATACTTTTTGTAAGTTGTTAAAGGCAGGAGACATATACAGGATTTAGGAAAGGGTGGGGGGGTCGCATATATATGGAGTAAGTGAGTGGAAATCTCCTTCATCAAAATGACCGGAAGTTGGGTCCAAAAACGTCATCATTCTCATCCATGCACCCCTCTCTTGCACTTCTAATTGAGTGAGCATAGCAGAATTTTGAACCCAACTTCCGACATTTTGACATAGGAGATTTCCACTCGCTTGCTCTGTTTAGGCTAAGTACTAAAATGGTGTGCATTTGGTACACACATGCAACATATTTTTCTATCCTGCAAGTTTAAGTCCCCACCAAAAGGGGGGTCAGGACCCTTTGGATCCCCCCTCCCCCTGGATCTGCCCTAACACAATGATGCTTGAAGACTTAGAGGTAAACATAGACATTGTGAGTGTTCATTACAATTATCAATCTATCTCTGCCCTCAGGGACTGGGGCAGATTTTAATGCATAACATTAGCACAAAATTAATGAAAACACCTCTGTGCATATAGATTGGGAGGATGGCTACATGGAAAATCAGAATTCTCTTGTCATTGGACTAACTTATGCTACATGATGTTGGGATAATTTGAGATTTGGTCTCATTCATTTACATGCTGTAAAGCTTTCATTGTGACTTCACATTTCTAGGAATTATGAATTATTAGGTAACTTACTACAAAATATCCTATAATGCAGGCTATGGATAACAACAACAGTACGGAGCCGATCGTCCCATAGCTGATGTACAGCGTCATGGACCTGTATGGGAGAGAGAAGCACCCTATAATGAGATCAGTTAAGCCCCATACTAACTAAGCAACTTTTACACAGTTGGGCAACAGATCAGCACTAAAATCGGCAGAATCTAGATTTTAGTGCCAATTGAGATTACCGGTGAGTACAATATTGGAATATACATGTTTGATATGATTCGGTGCTAAAATTGGCAGACTCTTCTAGTAGAGTCTGTTGATTTTAGGGCCAATGAGTCAGCCGACTCTGGTCAAATTTGCCTAGTGGGTATGGGGAACAATGGGAACATTAAAAAGCGATTTGGTCCGAATAACATTCGGTATGGATCAACAACAGAGAATCCAGTCATGGCAAAGTGTGTACATAATGGGCTGGGAGTGTTGCTTTCAGCCATTGTGTGGTTTGACAAACAGGAATAGTCCTAGCGATTATAGTTTCAACAAAATCCCAATAACAGTCTGCCAAACTGAAAAGACAGTGCTTCCCCTGTGGTCCGTCGCATAACCAAACCCTCGCAACAGCGAGAGCACAGCGAGGGTTTAGATTTAAGTCTCGCAACAGGGATATCCTTAAGGTTTTCAATGTGCCAACCCTCGCAACAGCGATGGTTTTGTACATTTTTTGGATTCATTTATTTGACTGATAAATACATTACCGCCACTTGCCTCCTATATATTTCATAAGCCAATGGACACATCTAACATACAGTGAAAGCAGAATGTAAAAATTCTAACCCCAAAATGCCCCCCCATTACATTGAAAAAATCAGGTGGACAAACATCGCTGTTATCGCCAAAGTTGGATCCCATCGCTGTTGAACAGGGACGGGTCTCGCTGTGGTGGACAACCCTCGCAACAGCGAGACCCGTTATGCGACGGACCACTGTGCTCTGTCACAAAACCAAACTCTTGCAACAACGAGAGTTCTGGGAGGGTTTAGTTACGGGTCTTGCAACAGTGCAAACAGTAGCAAGGGTTTGGTCAAAGTCTCGCTGTTATAAAGGAAATTCAGTATTGATTTTCACACACTTCTAATAATTTTTCTGGGCTGAAAACTCCAGGAATTTTAGATCTAAATGTCTATTTTTCATAACTGTTTACAGGATTAAAATTGGTCCAGTAGAACAGCCACAATTCAACAGCAGGACTCATCGCAACAGTGACATCCTTGTAGAGAGTCATTGTATTGTTTAAATTGTGCCAACCCTTACGACAGTGAGACCCATTATGCGAGGCACCGCAGTTGGTGTTCTGAGAATGGTTTTACCTGCCATCTGACAATTGGATTTTCACATTATGTAGTGAATGATGGTTATTCAATGCTGTTCTGACAGCTATGGTCATACCCAGCCAACTTGCGATATAACAGAAACACTCTGGGACCATACTTTTTAGTCAGTTTGTTACTTACTAAGATGGCACGTAACAATTACATTATTGATGGTGAGTGTTATTATAAATTGTAATAACGTCCCAGTACAACGTCATGGCAGTACATTGCAGCAACGTAATTGGGAGTCATCAAAAGAATGTAACAAAAACCAAATACAGAACCAACCAGAACATTGCTGCAACATTATGATAACATCACATCCTTGGCTGGGTAGTCATAATGAGAACAGTTAAAACATTGAAGTGAATTTGAAGAATGACAAGGTTTCAAGTCATTAAAATCCAGTTTTGCTGCCATCTTGGACCTTTGGAAGTGCAAAAAACTATTTTCAGCAGGGAAGCTAACCCTTATAACCATTTTGCCGCAACAGAAAAGAGAGCATTCTAGACTTGACAGCTGGGGTACAGGACATACAGTAAGGGTGAACACCTGTTAGGTCATAAACAACTTGTCTACGCCAACCTACTGTTGCCTTTTAGGACTAACAGGGAATACTGAAGGCTTAAGCCCCATACCCACTACGACATTTTTACACAATTGGCCGACAGATTGGTACTAAAATCAGTCAATTCTAGGGGTAGAATCAGCCGATTTTTGCTCCGATTCAGATCACCAATGAGTATGCAATATTCAAATGTACATGTTGGATATGAGTCAGTGTAAAAATCGTCCGACTTTGGTGGAAGAGTCAGCTGATTTTAGTGCCGATGAGTTGGCCGATATTGGTCAAAGTCACTTATACCAGGGCCATACCAGTTGGAATTCCCACCCCAGATCCCCATGGGGGTTCACATTATAGTCTCATACCTGAAAGCAAGAACATTTAGCATGTAATCGATATAGCACTATAGTAAATGGAAATAGTTTGGATTATTAATTGTGTACCTTCCTTTTTTTCTTTATATGCCACAGAGGCAATTACAATATTTATCAAATAGATAAGCTCTGCACACCATAATATGGCCCCAAAAATATTTTACTTATATATGATTGCCCCAAAATATGCAAGTGCTTTAATGTTTCAAGAGACATTCATGATGTAATATCAATCTGACAGTGGCTGCATTTATTGAAATGGCATAGCTCATAGCTCATATGATTTCAAGGTCACTGAAGGAATTAGATATTTCACATTTCAATACCTTGGTCAGGCCTTTACAGCATCTAAAAGGTCAAGTGAAAATAATCATCTGAAGGGGTTTTATATTTATGATCTTTCCAGTATATCAGTCTCTACATTGCCCCTTTTTCTGAATGTTAGAAAGATTTGTTATCCTAGTGAAGAGGGACCATTTTTGTTCTAGGAATTGACACAACTGTTCATTTCAGCAGTCAGTTAATTATGTCATGTTGTGAAGGAGTATCTATTGGGCAGGATTATGTATACCCATGGGGCTGTCACTTACCACTTTTGAGATGTGCAAAAAGTATGGGAAATACTCGCTGCAGGATGCAGAGGGCAACAACCAAGGTAAAGTTTAGGTGCTTAGCGAAGCAGATTTGTATGATACTTCTCAGATGATGATTTGGATTGACAGCCTAAATCAACACTTTTTTATATTTCTCATCATATCCCTTAAGCGCCATTCATCATTTTTGGAAACTGTATTTATGGTTTACAAAAGAGCCATTAATGTATTAGGTTATGTGATTATTTAGTCAAAATAATGGTTTTTCATGCTTGCAACCTTTAAAATCGCAGTGAGATATTGTCCAGGGCGAATGGGACTTCAGTTCACATATGTAAACAAAATGCAGATTTGTACTAAGTATAACCTAACTTCTTGAAGAACATGTACCAATATGAAGAAGTCAACAAAACCTTGTGCAAATAAAATTGCAGGAGAAGAGGGCTATGGCACTGGCCACTGGCCTCCAAAGGCCCCATTGGCCTGCTGGCCATACCCTAAATAACCTAACAGTACATTACTATGATGTTATAATAAAGCAGTATGTTTGCCTGGGTTGTTTTCCCTACCTGGGTAGCATAAGGGCCTGTACAAAGGTCATACACAAGAAAAGGGCTGTAGAGCTGACCACGGACCTCCGGAAGGCCCCGTCAGCCTGCTGTGCACACCCCACAGAATTAAACAGTACATTATAATAAAGTTGCATGTTCGCCTGGGCTGTTTTCCCTACCTGGGTAGCATGAGGGCCTGTACAAAGGCCATACATGAGAAGAGGGCTGTAGCGCTGACCATGGACCACTGGAAGGCCCCGGAAGGCCTGCTGCACATACCCCACAGGATTAAGCAGTACATTCCTGTAATGTTATAATAATGTTGCATGCTAAGAGCAACCTACCTGGGTAGCATGAGAGCCTGTACAAAGGCCGTACATGAGAAGAGGGCAGAAGCGCTGACCACGGAACCCCGGAATGCCCCATTGGTCTGCTGCGCGTACCCCACAGAATTAAACAGTACATTATAATAAAGCAGTAAGTTTGCCTGGGTCGTTTACCTACCTGGGTAACATGAGGGCCTGTATGAAGGCCATACATGAGAAGAGGGCTGTAGCGCTGACCACTGAACCCCGGAAGGCCCCGGAAGGCCTGCTGCGTGTACCCCACAGAATTAAAAAGTATATTATAATAAAGTAAGATGTTTGCCTGGGTTGTTTTACCTACCTGGGTAACATGAGGACCTGAACAAAGGCCATACATGAGAAGAGGGCTGTGGCGCTGACCACGGACGCTCCAAAGGCTCCGTTGGCCTGCTGCGCATAACCCACAGGATTAAATAGTACATTATAATAAAGTGGCATGTTCGCCTGGGTTGTTTTACCTACCTGGGTAGCATGAGGGCCTGTACGAAGGCCATACATGAGAAGAGGGTGGTAGCGCTGACCACAGACCCACGGAAGGCCCCGTCGGCCTGCTGCAGCGTACCCCACAGAATTAAACAGTACATTATGATAAAGTGGCAAGTTTGCCTGGGTTGTTTTCCCTACCTGGGTAACATGAGAGCCTGTACAAAGGCCATACATGAGAAGAGCTGACAACAGATCCCCGGAAGGCCTCACTGCGCATAACCCACAGGATTAAACAGTACCTTACTATAATGTCATAATAACGTTGTATGGTAAGAGCAACCTACCTAGGTAGCATGAGAGCTTGTACAAACTCCATACATGATAAGAGGGCCATAGTACTGACCACCGACTTCTTGAAGGCCTCTTCGGGCTGCTGCATGTACCCCACAGACTTAAACAATATATTATAATAAAGTTACATGTCTGCCTGGGTTGTGTGACTTACCTGGGTAGCATGAGGGCCTGGACATAGGCCATACAAGAGAAGAGGGCGGTAGCGCTGACCACGGACCCCCGGAAAGCCCCATTGGCCTGCTGCTTGTATCCCACAGAATTAAACAGTACATAACTGCAATTTTATAATAAAGTTGCATGCTAAGAGCAACCTACCTGGGAAGCATGAGGGCCTGTACGAAGGCCATACATGAGAAGAGGGCTGTAGCACTGACCACTGAACCCCGGAAGGCCCCGGAAGGCCTGCTGCGTGTACCCCACAGAATTAAAAAGTATATTATAATAAAGTAACATGTTTGCCTGGGTTGTTTTACCTACCTGGGTAACATGAGGACCTGAACAAAGGCCATACATGAGAAGAGGGCTGTGGCGCTGACCACGGACGCTCCAAAGGCTCCGTTGGCCTGCTGCGCATAACCCACGGGATTAAATAGTACATTATAATAAAGTGGCATGTTCGCCTGGGTTGTTTTACCTACCTGGGTAGCATGAGGGCCTGTACGAAGGCCATATATGAGAAGAGGGTGGTAGCGCTGACCACAGACCCACGGAAGGCCCCTTTGGCCTGCTGCAGCGTACCCCACAGAATTAAACAGTACATTATGATAAAGTGGCAAGTTTGCCTGGGTTGTTTTCCCTACCTGGGTAACATGAGAGCCTGTAGGAAGGCCATACATGAGAAGAGGGCGGTAGCGCTGACCACGGATCCCCGGAAGGCCCCGGAAGGCGACGTCGCCCTGCTGCGCATACCCCACAGGATTAAGCAGTACCTTACTGTAATGTTATAATAATGTATGTTTGCCTGGGTTGTTTTACCTACCTGGGTAACATAAGAGCCTGTACGAAGGCCATACACGAGAAGAGGGCGGTAGCGCTGACCACGGACCCCCTGAAGGCTCCGTCGGCCTGCTGCCCGTACCCCACCTCCAGCTGACTGTCCTTGAAGGTCAACCAGACCGCGTGAAGGTCAGTTGGGGGACTCAGCTGCGACCACTTCCTGTGGGGTCAAAGGGCAGGGAAACGCTGTTATTGTTCAGGGACCTTTATTTTCTGATGGGTGGTGTTAAGCCTAAATTCCCTATGCCAAACTTCTGTCAGTTCTTTAAAAAAATTAAGGTTAAACATAGAAAAGTTACTCCCAGTAGTGTACATATTTAATGAATTAACCACAAAAAGTATATCTTTTCTGTTGCCTTCGATGTAAGACTGATGTTGTATTGGTTAGAGTATCCCAAGAACCTCTCAAGTAAGACTGAGTGTTAAAACATTGTTAATTTTTTTTATATTTTATAAGATTTTCCGAATGGTATATGGGATGTATGGTTTCAATCCATATTCCTGAAGAAAAACAGTTACAAAATTGTCAGATCAAAATTTACATGTGGAAAAGATAAGGCTTCGTATGTTGGTGTTTTTGATACTGATACCTAGAATATACATTTTATTCGATGTGGGTACTATCTAAAGTGCAATGCTTTCTTTACATCCTGTTTTACACTTTAAGAAGGACGATAACTGATAACTTTTAAAGATTAGGGAAGATTTTGTTTCCAACAATAAAGTACTATGTACAACTGATATAGCCACGTTTTTGGATAACCAGATGATGGAAAGTAGGGTAATTCTGTGACTTTCGCACAAGCATGGTATCCATCACTGCATCAAGGTATTCCAATAATAGGCCTTCCATTAAGTACGTACACATCAAAGGGGAGTTAGGGAGTGATTATCTAAAACATGCGTACATTCCAGTACAAATTCAACGCATACTTCAGCTAAAGGGGGTGGGGGGATGGGGGGGTCTGAATTTTTTGGAATTGTGTGTACATTCCACTACAAATGTAATGCATACTTCAGCCCCAGGGGGCAAGGGGGGGGGGGTCTGAAATCTTTGAAAATGTGCGTACATACTAATAGAAGGCCCTTAATAGTTGCAAGGCGTACCTGGGATCGCAGGGACACGACAGCGGTAATAGGTTTCCTTCCATCATGGCAAGACTCTGAAACGGTCGTTAAGTTTCTGTTATTGGATACTGAAGTTTAAGTGATGTAAGATGGGATTATGACACCATCCAAAACAGCACAGCATGATTAACTTTAAAATAGTAAAAATAGTATGGCGGAATGATTTATCCATCTTGGAGTAAGGCTTTTCCAATTTCCATTCAATCCCTACATATTTGCAACAATTTGGTAAGACCGCGATTAATCATTAACAAATATACAGTTTAAGGCATCTCATAATATGATCTAAAGTTTCATCGAAGAGATATCCTGAAAACTAGTAGAAAAGTAATAAAGGAAAACTAGGTGAGCAAGGGTGTATGAGTGGGTGACAGCATAAATTACCCTGCTACCTTGATAGCTGCACTATCTCCTTTAGTAATGTATCCAATTAAAATCTGTGTCTTCATCTTTGAATCCACGTAAACAACGTTCCCGTTCACCTTTTAGCACTTTGATCACCAGGGGCAGATCCAGGGAGGGAGGGGTCCTGGGGGTCCTGACACCCCCTCTTTTGTTGGACCCCTAAAGGACAAAAAGAGGGGAAAATACTGCGTGTGTACACACGATTGCACGTGCTTTTACTACTTAGCCTTTATACTGACCGCCCCCCCCCCTTTCGAAAATCCTTTATTCGCCCCTGAAAAAAGACACACAAGCAGTGCTCACCGTTTCGGCGAGGCTGTTGGACAGCTTGGCCATGTCGGAGAGTTCCTCAAAGGGTCGGCCGACCCCCCAGGACGCGATGAACCGTGACATCCGTGACGACGCCCGCGTCACGCCTAACGACGAGTCCATGTGACAGCTGCTCCTGTTTCTCCGGATTTCTCCCTGAAACTAAAGATAGTATAGCTTGACAAAGATATGTAAGCCTGACCGTCGCCTATGTGATTTGCGTGACGTAGATAGTTGCGCCCCCATCAATGTCCATGCACACCGCTACAACGCGTCGTCTGTTTTACCATTTCTGCCGTTTGTTTATGTTTCGTAAAAGATAAAGCAGATGCACTGTTGTTATTTTCTTATCTAGTCGCACGGACTCTCATAGGGGGAGCAACTATCAACGACGTTCGCAACGAAAAGTAATACAGTCATTAATGTTTCATTTGTACTATCATTGCTGAAAGAAAGCCATACTTGTTTAGAATAGCATTTTCTTAATTTCTCATGATTCTCCTGAAAAGAAATTAGATTTGATTATAATGGCCCTTTTCTTGACTTTTTGGGTGGTCAAGGGTTGTCCATATTATAACGCAACTTTGCACATGGTTATGGTTGTGATGATGATGATTGTTGGAGTTTAAGGTGTGTTGGGCCTAATTATGAATGAAGAATTTTGACAGGGCAACATAGCCTTTTCTCAGGGAGAACGACAGTGGGCATTTCTTAAAGCGCTCGCGAAAAGATAGCTTTCAATATTCAGATAACCGCGCATGGTAACTGGTTAATGCCTATTTTAATGTATCTTTATGGTGCAGAGCAGCCTCACCATTCAAACAAGAGGCTTAAGTTCTATATTTGTAAGTGCGAAACCACTGTCACACCTCTAGTGCCAATTTCTAGGAGGCAAGCCTGGACAGAGCTTATGACATCATGGGAGGCATTTGGCCAAATTAGTGTGTTACAATGAGTCAAGTTTAAAAAAATCATAACCTTGAAACTACACCTTGCAAAATTAAGTAAAAAATCACAGAGATGATTCAAATAACTATAACTAATATTTCTGAAAATTAAAAGTTTTCCTGAGTTAAGGCTTTTGAATGATTTTTATTATGCCCCTTGGTCATAGTGATAGACCAATGCCTCCTATGACGTCACAAGACTTGTATGCATGTGTGATCAGGAGGTATGCATATTTTACATCTCAATTGGACTATTGCATTTAGATTCAGTTTATCTAAATAATTAGATGTACCAAACACAAGGTTTAGACTTGAAATGTTAGATAAGTACAGGATGAACATGTTTGGAGACAAAAAACGGTTTTGCGTGTCTCCTTTAAGATCAAAAGGACAGCAGGGCCCCCTCTTAAATTTGAAAGGGGACATAGCACTTCACCAGTGATAACAGTGACCTCTTATTAGAGGCTGTCCAAGCATGTACAAGAAACAGCATTCAAAAGAGACCATGTGTTGTAATCGCTTCCACTGACTCTCATAGGAGGCACTGTTACATCTGGAAAGTTGTCACATATGGAGAGTCGCTGATGGACGGTAATAGGGCAACAATAGGTACTGCGCATGTGCACAGGAAGAGATTCTAGTCTCAAGACATGTTTCATCACTGAATTCCTTAAAAGTTGTAATGGGTAGCAGACTAAATATATATCCCTCTCATCTTTTACCTATTTGAGATTCATACATACAAGGCTAACTCCCTATTCCACAGTTTCTAGAAAAAGTACCTGTCGAGATTATAATGGGACTTCCTGCACAGCATCTATTGTCACCCATCGGTGACTTCTCAAATATGGCGACTTTCAAAAAAATGCGTAGGTGACAGTCAGGCTTACATACATCTTAGTGCAACTATAATATATTTGAGGGAAACAGCTGCTGGCAGTGGGCGTTCAAATGAACGCGGCTTTCTCTGGTGAAGTACTTCCAATCTTTCATATAGTTATTATCTGACTCAGCTGATGTCAGGTGTCACCCATCACAGACACTTCGAAAAGAATCTTATATTGTAGGCCTTTATCACTTGCACGGCTAACAAGCCGTGCGCATTGGAGGCAGGTCGTATTGCCAAGCCACACGTACCACCCACTGTGAACTCCTTATTTTCTATCATTTTAACATATTTTTCATTTTGTTTGGGTGGTAAATTAAAGGAGCACCTTAGGGTGTCATCCTCGGGTGGCTATACAATCCGTGGGGATCATACAAACCTCGGGCTTCGCCCTCGGTATGTGACGATCCCCTATGGGTCGTATGGCCACCCTCAGACACTCCCCCCTCCCCCCGGTGCTTCTTATTATAGTATGCCTTCCTCAAGTAAGCCCCCCCCCCCCACCATAATGTTTGACATAATCATTTAGATTTGTTTGTGTAAAATTAACCCCATCCCCCAATCACCAAATTAAGTGACTTTGCTTTATCATTGATGGTGCTCTCCTTTTTAAAACCTCTGGATCCGTCCCTGGAAACCAATACCCCAACTCATTGATTCCGACTTATACCGCTAGTGGGGCGCCACACTAGTGAAAAGCTAGGTCTACAGTGGAGGAAGAGTGTTCTTAATCTTTTTTCCCTTCAAAAAACAACACATTATGGAGAATGTGGGCCTATTTGCAGACAATTATCCAAGCCCAGACAGTTAATAGATTGGCGATGAGAGTCCAGCTTGGCACGGACAGCGGCAGCCAACTGCAATAGGCCTTTTGCACGTTGCATCACTAGTGCCAGATGTTTCTTTCTTTTGATGGCACCCAAAAATGTCTTCAGAACCTAACATTGCGATGTCACACTCTGATGTTAATGTGACATTCTTGTAATGTTTGTTCATGTTATAATAACGTTATAAAAACTTTCTTTGTTAGAACGTCCAAACTTCACTAAAATATAATGTTATCATAACATTCTTTTTTAGTAAGTCTCAATAACCTAAAATAACATATCTGTTATGTGAAAATTGGGCAGGTTACAGACTTACCAAAAAAGCATGGTTGCAGAACGTTCTTGTTACACCACTGCTTGCCTGGGCGGTCTTGTGACTATGTCTGCACAAGGTCTATAGGCGTCATGTTGGTGGAACATGGGCCGGGCATGGGCCCCCTCTAACGAGAGATATCTCTGACTACCGCTAAGGGGCCTTCCCATTGTTTGCCCCAATCGACAATTAGGAGCCTTTGTCCCTTGGTAATTCGATAATTATAATGACCAGAGCAATTTGAGCACCACATTAACTTGAGCTATGTCTACAAGTCCTATTACTTTGGGCATTACTTTTATATAATGATGTATAGTTTATTTAATGCATGTAATTAATAATGCATCTCACTTTTAGTGAATTTAGCTTATAATGTTAAATGCCTCTTCCAGGAATTATTTCATTACATAAAAATCCAATATGAGTAAACTGACCCGTGTTTTCTTGCTTTCACCATGATAAGGTTAATATTAGTATTACACTTGATATTATTCATTTTGCCCTCCCGTATTTACCAACCATCTCATCTTCTCATAAGTATGATCAGTGACATCTATATTAACCAACAACCTTAGCTCCTTATCTTTGTGAGGTGCGCTTAGGTAGGTCTCTATTGAAAAACAACCTTACATTGTTGTCTTTGTGAGGTACGATTAGGTAGGTCTCTATTAACCACCAACCTTACACTGTTGTATTTGTGAGGTACAATTAGGTAGGTATCAATTAACTAACAGCTTTACCTTGTAGTCTTTGTGAGGTACGATTAGAGGTGACGTCAAAATTCAGGGGCTGTGAATCTGAGATGCTGCGGCAGGCTGCAGCAAGATGTTAGTTAAAACCACTATGTGCAATGACTGGCTGCAGCATTCTACAATCCATTACTATCTCATTAAATGCCCCAGCTACCACCCTTTAATTTGTCAATATATTATTGTGGTGAAAAATAGAATGGACTTTTCATTCATATGCGTATATTTTATATACCCTAATCACCTCATGAGGGCTAATTAATTAACTAATTAATTAATTAGTTAATGGGGTCATTTAGGGTAATTAAGATAGTGTCTCCACCCCTTTCTTACCAGGCTGCATCCCAATGGTAGCAGGTTGCTACCTAAGTATCTCAGAGTGGTGGCAACATCATGTTAAGTCACAGGCTATTGGCTGCGACCTGTTGTGGTGAATTTTGATGTCTCCCCTTATGTAGTCTCTATTGACCAACAACCTTACCTTGTTGTCTTTGTGAGGTACGACTAGGTAGGTCTCTATTAACCAACAACGTTACCTTATTGTCTTTGTGAGGTACGATTAGGTAGGTCTCTATTCCCCGCTCCTTCAGGTAGGCGTCCCTCTCTCCGCCCTGCCCGGGCTCAACTTCATACACCCCGTTCAGGTAGAGCAGGGTTGTCTTGGAGACGTGCACTCTCCTGGGAAACAGACAGATGTAAAATTTGCATTTTGCAACATTAAAAAGGTATTTAGAGCCACTTTATAGGTATGAGCAAAGTTATATCCCTTTAACTTAGGTGCAACCCCTGAGAGTCTCTTGGAACTCCCTCCATTCACTTGAAATTCCCTCAGATTGTCCTCGTCCCTGCCTGGGCATACCACCTTCTTCCATGTTGTTGGCCACTTCCTTAGCCCATTTGACTTAACTGGAACCTCCTAAGACTTACCTGAGTCTTACCCCTCCCCCAATTATCCAGAATCCAATTAGCTTAAAATGTAGCTTTCTAACAATTTTCATCTGGAAAACCCTCAGAGTTTATTGTGAGCTCTCAACTCACTTGGAGACCCATCAAAGTTGCCTGGAACCCCCTTGTTTTACCTGGAACCCCTCAGCTTGATCATGCCCCTCACTCACCCGGGTCGGCCAGATTGACGTCCTCTGACCACACGTGGTACTGACACTTTTGGAGGCCCTTTGACTTATCTGGAACCCCCTCATTTTACCTGGAACCCACTCCTTCTAATTGTGCCTGCCACTAACCCGGGCATGCCCCTGGCCTCCATGTGGTTCGCGTCTTCTGACCACACGTTGTACTACCACTTCCGGAGCCCCTTTAACCTAACTGGAACCCCGTCAGAGTTACTCGGACCCCCCTTTGAGTTACCTGGAACTCCCTTAGGATACCTGGAACAATCTATGATTCTCTAGAGATATTCAAGACATAATAAAAGTTTATATAAAATAGAATAAGTTCATTTTTGAAGCAATTCTCATCTGGAAATCCTTCAGAGTTTATTGGAAACCCTTAACTCAGTTTGAAACCCATAGGCCTTAGAGTTGCCTAGAACCCCCTCAGTTAATATCACTCACCCGGGCATGCCCCCAGCCTCCATGTGGTTGGCAAGGTTGACGTCTTCTGACCATACGTCGTATTGCCACTTTCGGAGGCCCAGCACTCCTGACAGCACCACCCCTGTGTGGATGCCAATGCGCATGTCTACGTCAGCACCTGTCGCCTCGCGCACCTCCCTGAAAAAAGAAAGGGACAAAAATAAATAAATAAATGACTCCAAAATGAAAGAGTTGTCGGGGTTCAGGTGGCCTTAACATGTCAGCGGGGGGGATTTGGAACGGCACCTGACTTCACTCCGTAAGGATTCCGCTTCTTTTTGGGTCTTTTTGTTTTGGTTTAAAAGTGATTGTCAACACAAATCTGTGAAACTAGTTGTACAGAGTTGTGTTTTCAAGCATTCTCTGGGGTGAATACAAACTACAAGAGTAGGGAAAGTAGAAGTTTGGGTGGCGTAATTCGATACATCTGCAGGTTATAACAGGCTAGGAATGATATGACGTGTATATATATATATAAATATATATATATATATATATATATGATTTTCATATGCTTAATAGAATATTTTCAGATGCCTTTATCAGTAGGCATCCCCATCCATGGGATAGATACACCCGGATGTCTTCGCTTAGACCTCGGCTAATCCCCTCATGTTTACTTTAGGATGGTCGGCCATCGGAACTCCCCTGCGAGGGGGCCCTTGATGGTAGGGTCCAAAAGTTGAATGTGGAATTTATGAATATATATATATAATATAATGAATTTAATTTTATATTTAGTTTCCTCCCCCTTACAAACTGTGGGGTAGGGACAAGTTAGCCTTCTAGGTATGAACCCTAAAGATCTATCAGAAGTGAGGGATATATAACTGTGGAGGGATGACCCGTTGGTCCTAAACCCTGAAACAAGAGGATTACAATTAGCCAGAGGTCTAGACGAATGTCAGTTGATACACCTTGCATCAGCGGTTAGTGGTGTATCCATTTAACATATCTATGTTTCAAGGAAACCACATGATGGATTTCAATTTAGCTATATTATAATAAGAAGAACCACAGGGGGCATCTAAGGGTGGCTGTATGACCCATAGGGGATTGTCATGAACTTAGGGCGAAGCCTGAGGTTTGTAAGATCCCCATGGGTTGTACAGCCACATCCCGAAGCCACATAAGGACGACCCCTAAGGTTCCTCTCAATTTTATCACCCGATACAATCAACTTAATATATTTAGAATAGAGAAATTGACGAGCGGTACATATGGCCCGTCAATATGCACTACCCCCTGTACATACTGCTCGTTGGCCGTGCGGGTGATATAAAAAGAATAGCTCATTATCAGTTTACCTATCATTATCCAACTTTGCGCTCACAAATTTGTGATAAAAGTAATACGGTAAAAATACCCATATCCAGAGCCACATTTAATGTCGGACCTTCATACAGAGGTCTCAGCTTGCTTAGGACAACATGCTGAGAACATGCAATTAGGAAACAATACATCAGTATCAGCCAAATAAAAGGTCAATTTGAAGGGACAAAGTTACATTCCTCGGATTGTTTTAGGTAAAACTAATCATAAATTGTCATTTAATCCATTTCAAAGGTCAGTGAAATAATACAGGTTGAGGCAGTGTCATTAAATGAGTACCCAGGCAAGCAGTGACATAACAACTAACAAGCACATTCTGCGACTGTACTTTTTTGGTTAGTCTGTAACCAACCCAATTTTCACATAACAGTTATGTTATTTTAGATAAAGTTGAGACTTGATAAAAAAGAATGTTATAATGACATCATATTTTAGTGAAGTTGAGACCTCACTAATAAAGAATGTTATAATAATGTTATTATAATGTGAAAGAATATTACAAGAATTTCACAACAACGTCACAGTGACATGTCACAATGTTAGGTTCTAATGACGTTTTTGGGTGCCATTAAAATAGCGTATCAAGCAGAACCAAAGCAGAACTAAACAGAAAGTGACAAAAACGTTACGATAACGTCATATTCTTGCTTGGGTACTCTTGAGATAGAGAGCTATGTTTGAATGAATTGTTAACACCGAATTGCTCATGCAGCTCTAAACAGTTTAACATTGAGTCTAAACAGATAGTACACAGCCTTCACAAAAACGTAACCTTGTGAATAAACCCGAGACCTTCAGACCATCTCTCCCAAATGGCGACACTCACCAATCAAACAATTACTCCAGGCGCATGCGCTAGCAAAGTAATGGCCACCGCAGTGCCACCTCTCGGCGATCTAATCAAACTAATTAAGGGAAGGTCATGACTGACGGAATCCGGCAGAAAAAGGCCGCACTCGGACTCGGAAATCAATCAGAAATGGCAAACCAATCAATTCACCTCTGTCTGATCGGGGCAATTACGACTACAAAAGACTATCTGTCCCTCAGGTCGTGTCTGATGGCCTTATTACACTACACGACTTGAGGTGTGATGTGACTGCGATTACTTTTTTTGATTATCTTACAACTTCACATAAGTATAATTATGTGTTCTTCAGTTTTATCACCCGCCCAGCCGACGAGCGGTGTGTATTGTAGGGGGGGGGGGGTATTGCCAAGCCGTATGCACCGCTCACTGTTACTCCCTTTTCTCAGTAAATTTAACATAATGTTGAATATTTCTTGGCTGCTTAAATAAAGAAGGACCTATGGGGCGTCCTCAGATGGCCATACAACCCATGGGGATCGTACAAACCTCGGGCTTCGCCCTCCGTATGTGACAATCCCCAATGGGTCATATGGCCACCCTCGGACGCCCCCCGCAGTTGTTCTTATTATATCATTGATAGGTATTGTTAGAAAAGGACAAGTAAGATAAGCATGTGTTACTACAATATTTGAAAAAAAAGGTCCCTCCCTCCTCGGACGGCCGATGTAGCTTCAATATGACCACATTGCAGCCACGTTATGGACCCTCGTGGTGTGCTACCATTGCAATAGTGTAATAGAGTATATTGTAGTCAGCTGCAAACATAACACTGCACAATACGACTTTTTCCGAGCGGTACGTAATTAGGGCCATGTGTATTGTATAGCTATACGTATCGTCGTCATTCTTTGCAACTTTAACAAATTTTGAATATTGTGTGGGTGATAAAATAAAGAAGAACCTTTGGGGTTCTCCTCGGGTGGCAGTATGACCCGTGGGGACCCTACAAACCTCAGGCTTCGCCCTCAGTATGTGACGATTCCCAATGGGTCGTACAGCCACCCTTGGACCCCCCCTGGCTGGCACCTCCTCTCATGATACTAAAGCTCCATACCCACTAGGCGATTTTACTGGCAACAGACAACGGGAAACAGGCAGAATTGGCTGATTCCTATGATCCCCATGCTAGTATAGTACATTGAAATGTGCAGGTTTGATCTGGGACAGCACTAAAATCGGCTGATTTTGGGGGCATAATCGGCCGATTTTAGTACTGATCTGTCGGCCGACTCAGACAAAATCGCCTAGTCGGTATGGCCCTTAAGAAATGTCACTGTGCGATATGGTCCCAAATCGTTAGCAGTTTTGTTGTGTAGTGTAATAAGGGCTTAAGATGGCCTCAAGATGGCCTTAAGTGTACTTAAGGCGGCCTCTTTCTTTTGGTGGACCTGTTCGTGAGTTGCAACTTTAAGTGGTCGTTATTTCTTTCTGTAGAGCCACGTAAAACCAAAATTAATTGTGGTGCTGATAGTTTTAGGTTGTAGGTCGTTTTAAGTTGGGAATCGATTACAATGTACCTCAGGTTTTGGGCAGAATATTAAAGTGAAGAGGTCTCTGTTCAACAATAAATCTCGACGTATTTTGACTATTGAGATACATGAATATCGGTGTTCGTTTCACACTGTAGCTGTACACTATTGAACATAATAATTCGAAACAGAAAGTACCAACGGTTGCAGTCCCTGGTGTACAGAATTCACATGTATTTGATTGTTGCAGATTTAGATGGTTGCATTTCAATTTTAAGTAAATGTCAACTGTCATGGGTAAGGGAATATAGCTGGTTCTTTGGCCGTATACTCATTCATTGATGCACTGTGAGACCTCTGTTAACTAAAAAGGGGTCTGTCATGGTACAATAAGTGATGATTGAAGGTCATAATTATAGGAAAACTCTAGTATTTCCCCATTATGATATAAATTACGAAGATTTGCATTTCACAGTGCATATCTAGTATAAAATCAAGCCACTGTCGTCTTGCGCCATAGTTTGAAACCAGTTATTGAACCACTGTATTCCATATAACGATTTTGCTGCCAATTTTAAAAGTCGGCGGCAGAGATTAGGGCCAAATATGGACATATCATATATCAATGGAACGCGTTAATAATTCTCTTTCAAATGGTATATAGCATGTAAAGTTTAATATTATATCTCCAGAGAAAATCAAACAAATACAAAATCAGTAGCGTCAAAATCGGTACGTGGAATGAGGCAGCTGGCAGGTAGGGTATCACTTCGGACCGACCTTACTCAGCCTGCAGTATCCTCTGTCCTCAGGGAAGAAAGTAAACACGATCTGAAGGTGAAATGTCATGCTTCTTTTGGTCTGATCGGAAGTTAACCAAGTAGCACAGGCACAGCCGACGATCATAAATAGAAAAAAATGGATGTTGTACTGTCCTAATGTGAAATTTACAGAGCGTTCAATACTCATGCTATCCTGTTATTGCCTCGACAATTCTTATATTATTCGACAAGTGATGCTCAAATGATTATATTCGTAATGTTTTTCTATTTCATATTCAAATCTAGTTCTATATCATCTCAAACGCCATTGTTCTCTGGTTAAAGTAGTTGACATTTGGGCAGGCGGTTTATTTCGTTGATTATAGTGTTGTTGACACACTACATGGAAAGCTATTCCCCGTCCTCTAGAATGGAGCATTAATGGTAGTGTCAGATACATTCCCAAGCAAGTATATAAAGTGATTATAACGTTATTATAATGTTCTTGTTAGTTCTACTTTGGTTTGTGTTACTTTATTTTGATGGCACCCAGAAACATCTGTAGAACCTAACATTGCGATGTCACACTGTGATGTTATTATGATATTCTACTGTTCTTTCATGTCATAATAACGTTTTTGTAACATTCTTTATTAATAAGGTCTCAACTTCACTAAAATATAATGTTATTATAACATTCTTTTTTAGTAAGTCTCAACTTTACCTAGAATAATGTAACTGTTACGTGAAAATTGGGCAGTGACATTTCTGTTATTACCAACTAACCAAAAAAGTACACTCACAGAATGTGCTTTTTACATTGCTGCTTGACTGGGTTTGCTGAACAATGTAAACAGGACAAATAGCTTAGTTGTCTGCCTCATGTAACAGGGTCCCTTGGAAGAACATGTCCGTTTCTTATCCATCCCAGCCAAGGATGTGACGTGGCAGAACCTTGCGAACATGACCCTTAAGCCCGGTCCCCACTTGGGCGACTAGATTACAAAAATTGGCAGCAACTAACATAGTTAGTTGTTATGTTAGTTGCCCAGTGACATAATAAACTGGCGCTGTGATGTCTGGCGACAAACCAACTAGTCACAATGGTTTTGTGGCAAAATATCTGACATGTTTAATATTCTTCTCTAATCGGCGGCGGGCTGGGGGACTCATGTGTCCTCTAGTCGCCGGTAGTTTGCTGGAAAGAGCATCCCAACTCTGTGACTAACTTTTTTCCACCAGCGACTCGATTTCTTAATCACCGGGTGACTACCATTAGTCGCCATCGCTGGTTGCCCAAGTGGGGATGCAGCTTCAAGTTGCTTCTTGGCTTGGACAGCAAATGAATAAAGGTGACCAAATTATTATAGTATTGTATCAAATACTTCCAGGGAAACCAAACCTGCCTCCTCAATCAAGGTCAGTATACAAGGTGTGACCTTGAGTGGGTATGACCTTGAGTGGGTGTGACCTTGAGTGGGGTGACCTTGAGTGGGGTGACCTTGAGTGGGTGTGACCTTGAGTGGGGTGACCTTGAGTGGGGTGACCTTGAGTGGGGTGACCTTGAGTGGCCATGACCTTGAGTGGCCATGACCTTGAGTGGGTGTAACCTTTGAATGGACATGACCTTGAGTGGGTGCAACCTTTAGTGCCTGTGACCTTGAGCGCCAATGACCTTGAGATACTATGACCTTGAGCGCCTTACCTGATGGCGTCGATCATCTGGAGCCCCATGTTGACGCAGTTTAAGGCGTGTCCAGGGCGGGACACGGGTAACCCAGACACGCAGTAGTAACAGTCGCCCAGGATCTTGATCCGAAGACAGTCATTTTCCTGGGGACGAATAGACAGCACTAATTAACACACATGGGGATAGTTGTAATAATAACACATAGATTAAATGGGTTATTGATATTTCGTTGAGTGTAATGTTGATAAAACGTTACAAGCAAGGTTGCCCTCAAAACTAGAAGAATATATTAAAGTGACTCAGGACACATATTATTCAGGAAAAAGTACAGCATATATGGCCCACTTTCTTTGACCAAATATCAGTATTCTTAATGTAAAACCCAAGCTCCTGGTGGGGTGGCTAAGACCCTTTTCCATGTGAGGGGAACCCCCTCCCCCTTTCTAAAATTCCTGGATCAGCTGGAGCCCCATGTTTAAGGCGTGCCCAGGCTGGGATGGGACACGGGTTGATTCGACACACAGTACTAACAGTCTCCCAGGATCTTAATCCGCAGACAGTCATTCTCCTGGGCACAAACAGAGAGCACTCATTAACACACATGGGGATAATTATAATTGTAAAACATGGATGAAATGGGTCATTGCTGTTTTTTTCTTGAGAGTAAGTCATAAAACTCAAGCTCTCAGTGGCGTGGCCAGGACCTTTGTAATATGAGCTCTCCCCTCCTTTAACAGAATTACAGGATCATTTGTAGCCCCATATCAGTTAAAGGCATGGCCAGGACCCAGGAAGACACGCAGTAGTGACAGTCGCCCAGGATCTTAGTCTGCAGACAGTTATTCTCCTGGGCACAAACAGAGAGCACTAATTAACACACATGGGGAAGGATGGTTGTAATTATAACACATGGATAAAACGGGCTATTTATGTCGTAAAAGACATGTTAAAGTTCAGTTGTCGCCATCTAACATCCGAGTAGGTTTGCATCTAATGAGCACTTTAGATTCCCTCGACTCCTCATTACTAAGCTGAAAGTATGAATATGAAGTTAATGTAGGTGGATTACCGTAACAGGAGACTATTGAAAGTTATAAACTCTCTATACTTGAGGTAATCAAAGGTATCAAATAAAACAATTCATAAAGCGTGTTCACAAGACTCATTAATTTTCTTCTGCCTGCAGCCTCTACAGGTAGTGCGAAGGCGTCTTTTCTGCATGTTCGTGTGATGAATCAGATATGCACAAATATTATGTAAAATGGTAGATTAACTGCTTTTAATACTTTTTTCTTTTGGAAACAATTTTATTTATCCTGGCAGAGGATTGGATTTCTCCAGTATTCCTCCTCTGCCAGCGCTTTTGTTGCAGTTCATTGTTACTAAGGATCTTGACATTTGAAATAGTAGATTCTGTTTACGATTTGCGATATAACACAATGTACACTTCTACAATCTTTTTTTATAAATTTTATTTAAAAATTGATTGAAATACTCCCCCAACATTGTAAAACACCTAACTGAAAACTGAGGGAGAACAGACCAAGGTTTGAGTTCTTTTCAGTATAATAAAACCGATTTTTTTTTTTTTTTAAAAAGTACCTAATAGCACAGTTACAAATTTTGGTGATGAAATGAGACGGGATGAGATGATACAATACAAAGGAGATGAGAGCTACCAGTAATATTTCATCGATGTAGGTGGGTTGCCCCGTATCAATATTTGTACGATATACTTTATAATGTAATGAATAAGTAAGTGTTTCCATCTTAGCATGAATATTCTCCTTCCAGCATGAAAGCCTGAGTCATTAAATCATTAATTAGGTCAGTGCACGAAAACATGTAAATCGGAGGTGACGTCACGAAAGAGTGATTAAGACCATGTGACTTGATTAGCCAATGATCAAACAGCACGTAGATCTACTTATAAAAGCATGTGTGAGACCACCATTAAACAGTCCCGATCTGGAACTCATGGTGTCAATGTCTTCTCCTTCTTGGGTACAAACTGATTTAAGGTCTAGTTCTAGCTTCTTAGACACAAACTTTGAAGCACGGAACCCAGAATTAGCAAGAACATTGGGTAAAATAGGACTGCTGGACTTAGAAATACATTGGGAGGGCATGACTCGCAACACATTGGGGTGGTAATGTTTATCAATTTAAGAAATAAAGAGCTTTTATATTTGACTTTCCATTATCATTAAGTGTAATGAGGACTCAATGTGATAAGACCTTATATTGTTCAATATTTCTACCAATCAGTTCTTTCTTAAGGTTATTTGACTACTTTAAGCAGGACCTAGATGTATTTCGGGATGTTGTCCTAAAGGACACGGTGAGGTTAAGGGGTGGTTGGAAAATATTGTCAGTGGTCATTCCATCGACATACAGGCCAACCCTGGACGAGGTAAAATACTTATGTAGGAAATTTGCAGATATTGTATGATTCTATAAGCACTCTTTTACTGGATCCACAAGAGGTGAATAACTGCGACGATTAGTGCTTAGTTTGCCAACGTAGGTGACCAATTAAGGTATGAATTACGAAATGAATTAAGGGAGCAAATTGTTGGATGACATACTGCCTAATCATCGATGAATAGAGGAAAAATATTGGACCAGTCTGATTTTTTCACTTGATTCGTCAATGATTAATGCCTCTACCTGCTCGCCAGAATGGCGCCAGTATGCTTCACCTTCGTCATTGGTGAATAAGTGCAAGTTCTTTGCCTTGTTGGGATCCGCCTGTAAACACCAATTTTTATGTAAAATACAACACTTTTCCCTTAAAATGTTCTAATTAACCAATTAAAGGCTATTTGTACACATGCCATTCAAACTGATAATGGATTAAAACCTTGATGGATTCATTTGGAGGCTTGCTTTTACACACCCTCATCCCGTCCCAGTAAAGCCAGTAAACCAGTTCAGCCCCATTCACCCTGGTCCATGTTTGTATCGCTGACGAAAAATGTTGCAAGCTAGAGAAACTGATTGTATAGCATTCACACTGAGAAAGAAGGTCCCTTGCGATTATTTTTGCAAGCAATCTCATCTATAATCGGACAGGTTCTCTATGTAAATATTAAACATGTTGAATAACTTCACAAGGGATCAGGTAGCAGAGGGCTACCATAACCCAGCGTTCCTAACATTCTCAGATCGCAGACGTCTGCGACAAACCATGTTCACCAAGGTGAATGGGGCTTTAGAACCTTGATTTATTTTGGGAAGTTATCCTACACGGGGCCGCAGGGTTAGGGGGTGGTGGGATAATATTGTCGGTGGTCGTTCTGTCCACACACCCACCCACCCTGGAGGAGGCAAAATGGCCGCCACTGCTGCCACCTGGTGGGAGGTGGGGGGCAGTGACTTCCGCCAGGCTGTTTTCCCTTGAGACATTCCCCTGCCAGTCTAAAGGCTGAATTCCACTAGCCGATTTTACTCTTGTTTTAAAAAATCAACATTTGAATAAAGGCTTGATACCACTAGCCCATTTTACTCCTGATTTCAAAAACCAGCATTTGGATAAAGGCTGTATTCCACAAGCTGATTTTACTTCCGTTTCCAAAAATTGACATTTGAATAAAGGCTGTATTCCAACAGCTGATTTTCTCCCTGTTTTCAAAAATCGACATTTGAATAAAGGCTGTATTCCACTAGCCGATTTTCTCCTATTTTCTAAAATCCACATTTTGATAAAGGCTGTATTCCACCAGCCGATTTTACTTCTGTTTTCAAAAATCCACATTTGAATAAAGGCTGTATTCAACCAGCCGATTTTCTCCAGTTTTCAAAAATCCACATTTGAATAAAGGCTGTATTCCACTAGCCGGTTTTATTTCTGTTTTCAAAAATCGACATTTGAATAAAGGCTTGATTCCACTAGCTGATTTTACTTCTGTTTTCAAAAATCAATATTTGAATAAAGGCTTGATTCCGATCCACTAGCCAATTTTACTCCCGTTTTCAGAAATCTACATTTGAATAAAGGCTGTATTCCACTAGCCAACTTTACTCCTGTTTTCAAAATCGTCACTTGAATAAAGGCTGAATTCCACTAGCCGATTTTACTCCCGTTTTTTTAAAAATTGACATTTGAATAAAGGCTGTCTTCCACTAGCCGATTTTACTCCTGTTTTCAAAAATCAACATTTGAATAAAGGCTTGATACCACTAGCTGATTTTATTCCCGTTTTCCAAAAATTACATTTTGATAAAGGCTGTATTCCACTTGCTGATTTTTTCTATTTTCAAAAACCAACATTTGAATAAAGGCTGTATTCCACTAGCTGATTTTTCTCCCATTTTAAAGAAAATGACATTTGGATAAAGGCTGTATTGCACAAGCCGCTTTCTGACAATCTGTAATTTATTTTTAACAACTTTTCATGAATAACGTTATAGAAGAATAAACATCCAATATATCATTTGCAAGAGAATTAAAAATCCTCTCTAATGGTTTATACAACATGTTTATGATTAGTCAATATTCCCACTGCCAACCTTTGAAAACGAGAATAAAATCTGCTAGTGGGTTGAGGCTTAATCATACACATAATATATCATTAGTAAGAGTCTTTTTAAAAATTCTGTTTCACTTTTAGATGATACATAGGATTCATCGTCCTCTACTGGTGAAAAATTCAATTATTGGGGAATTATCAAATTACCAGCAGCCAGAATCGCCTTGTGGAATATAGGATTCACCCCCTCCCCCTCCCTACCTTTACCTTCGCTAGCCCCCCTGAAGCCCCACTCGAGCCCCACTCGCCCTGGTCAATCTTTCTGTTGCAGAGAGCCACGAAAAATTTATCTCAAGCATTCGCAAATGATCTCAGGTGCGATAAAATGATCGCAAGCTAGATAAATTGGTCGTATAGCATTCACACTGAGAATTGAGGTCATTTGCGATCATTTTCGTAAGTAATCTGGTCCTGAATCGCACAAGATCTCTGCGAAAATATAAAACATGTTGAATAATTTCGCAAGGATTGGGATCGCAAAGGGCTACGAAAATCCAACGTTTCCAACGTTCGCAGATCGCAGAGGTCTGCGACAAACCACTTTCACCACGGTGAGTGGGGCTTCACCCTCCTACACTGCCTCAAACACGTCCTCTCCTTTGAGGCTGCCCGCCTCCGGAGGTAGGAGGCGGGGGAGGGGGGGTGGGTGATGACCATGGTCTAAGGTATGGGTCATCTTGTTTAAACCGCCAAAAATGGCACAATTTTGGCTAGAAAACCCTAAATCCCAATACTACCACCCCTATCCCGTTTTTATCTTGATAATTTGTTTTCCCCAAAAAATAACTTTCAGTATTTTCACAGATCGACGCTTTTAACTCTTACATCTGGTTTAATTCCATCTTTTATCTGGCAGGCTGTAAGAGGCGTATATTTGAGCCGGCAATCTAAACACTTTGGAGTAGGTGGAAAAACTGGCTTGGAATGAACCAAGGTGGTTGGTGTGCAAACAACCTCAAATAGGCATAATGCTTACGGGTCAGACTTAAGACTGGGAGGCAATAGCTATCCATAACACTTCTAAAGACTGCAAATATCAAAATCTACGTATGCTAAGAATTATGTATATCATTTCTTTTCAGTAATTTCTGAATATTGTTATGTTTTTCAACTCTTTTGCAAGAAAATCAGTGGAGGCGATATTTTCTTTTTCCTGATAGGAGGAGGATAATGCTGTGAATTCAAAATATACAAAACTTGCTCATTCAGGGTATATATTTCCTACCAGGTAACACTCGTGGACCTTTAGGTAGGCGTGGAGGTAGCGGCGAGAATCAAGGTGGTGGAAGTGGGCATCCCCAAGGGGGTATTCCACTACACGACTACATGAGCTGCAATATCAGCGCGATATGACGATATTATAGACAAACGTGCATAAAAGAGTGCTATATTGGTTAAAAAATGTCAATTTGGAGCATGGGACATATATGTGATACATAGAATTTTATCTGTAATATGTACAATTTCCTTGTGACATTGATCCAGTGGGCGTACCGGGTGGGCCTGGGAAGAATATAGGCCCCCAGTAGCCCCTGCTTGTTGTAAAAGGAGACAATAAGGGGACCCAGCAATGACCAAGTGGTTCTTTGGGTTCAATTCCCTGTTGGTGCTTGGTTCATTAAAGGATGAGGTATGGCAAAAATGAGGTATGGCAAAAATTATTTCCTGGTTTTGATCCCTTGTTGTTTGCCCGCCCTGTCACCTACATCTCATAGATACGATCACCAAAGACAGAATTTGTTTTTGCTGTGAAAATTACCCTGGCTGCCGGTCTGCCATAAAACTCTAATCACTCACTCACTCACTCACTCACTCACTCACTCACTCACTCACTCACTCACTCACTCACTCACTCACTCACTCACTCACTCACTCACTCACTCACTCACTCACTCACTCACTCACTCACTCACTCACTCACTCACTCACTCACTCACTCACTCACTCACTCACTCACTCACTCACTCACTCACTCACTCACTCACTCACTCACTCACTCACTCACTCACTCACTCACTCACTCACTCACTCACTCACTCACTCACTCACTCACTCACTCACTCACTCACTCACTCACTCACTCACTCACTCACTCACTCACTCACTCACTCACTCACTCACTCACTCACTCACTCACTCACTCACTCACTCACTCACTCACTCACTCACTCACTCACTCACTCACTCACTCACTCACTCACTCACTCACTCACTCACTCACTCACTCACTCACTCACTCACTCACTCACTCACTCACTCACTCACTCACTCACTCACTCACTCACTCACTCACTCACTCACTCACTCACTCACTCACTCACTCACTCACTCACTCACTCACTCACTCACTCACTCACTCACTCACTCACTCACTCACTCACTCACTCACTCACTCACTCACTCACTCACTCACTCACTCACTCACTCACTCACTCACTCACTCACTCACTCACTCACTCACTCACTCACTCACTCACTCACTCACTCACTCACTCACTCACTCACTCACTCACTCACTCACTCACTCACTGGTGCAGCCCATGACGTGTAGTGGAATACCCCCTTAAGGGGCGTGGGGATGGGCGTAGCCGTAGGGAGGGGCGTGGGGAGGGGCGTCTTGTGGGGCGTCTTAGAGGGCGTCCAGTCAACCGCGTCCTAACACGGTTTGCCTCTGACAATACAATTACCGCCACTACCTCACTGCGCATGCGCGCCCAGGAAGACGCCGTCGTCGGCCGCTTCCGGTTTGGATCACAGGAAGTGAGCCCCTGGGCGCGACGCCCGGCGTTCGC
Source organism: Lepidonotus clava (assembly GCA_936440205.1). Lineage (NCBI taxonomy): Eukaryota > Metazoa > Annelida > Polychaeta > Phyllodocida > Polynoidae > Lepidonotus > Lepidonotus clava. The sequence goes on along the minus strand of OW387140.1, from coordinate 4,513,007 downwards.
TCCGACGCCGACGATGTAGACGGAGTTTCCGGTCCGCTCTCCCCGAATCTGTGTCGGTGATTTCTGTCTCGCCCACCAGGTGGTGCTGCGACGCGCCTTTTATCGTCGACGTTTTAGCGGAACCGGAAATGAGCACTGGTGTCCGGCGATATCTTATAGTCCACTTGCACGACAGCCTTTACTGCGGGCCTATATGGGACTTCCTGTCCGTCTCCCAGCATGTGGTAGCACCAAAGAAATGAGATTTTACGATCTCTTTCCCAAAACCATAAGTTTATTTTCATGTATTTTGTAGATGGGCACAGACTAACTATAGTTGTTCATATTTTCCCTGGGAATTAAATTTAAGGGACACTGAGCCTATGGACACGTCAGGAAGTCCTATGGTTGGTTGGTGTCTCACATGATAATTTGCCACACATTGTTAATGTGAGAGGAGCCTACTAAGCCAAGGATGCAACGTTATTATTACATTGCAACAATGTTCTGGTTGGTTCCATATTTGGTTCTTGTTACGTTCTATTGATGACTCCCAATTACGTCACTGCAATGTACTGCTGTGACATTGCACTGTGACGTTATTATAACGTTCTGGTTATGTTCTTCAACCTTAACAGAAAGTTCATATAATGTTCTGTTTTGGTTTTGTCCTAACATCACCAACAAATAATATGTATAATGACATTCTGATTTGGTGAGGTTTCAACCTGACCATCAATAACGTAATTGTTACATGCCATCTTAGTAAGTAACACACTGACTAAAAAAATATGGTCACAAAATGGTTCAGGTTCTCTATGGGCCTATACTCCTCCCTCCGCCTCTGTCTCCTTCCGTCCCTTTACCCTATATTGCCGTGTTCGCCATTTCTGAAGTAGCCTCTCTCCCCTTTATCACTCTCCCCCCTGAGATTTAGTGACCCGCCTTTATGAAGCATCCTGGGCGATATTAGAGTACCTTACGAGCGGCTGGGACACGGGGATAGAGTCACAAACGAGCGTTTTGTGGCGCGAGGCCTTAAAGCCTCGTGACTTAGGGACGAGTGTCAGATGTCAATGTGACCATCTCATCACGTCACTCCCGAATTCGCTGACGCAGGGTATGTATCAGCATTGTAAGGGCAACCAAGCCAATTTGCGACATAACAGTGCCGTTCTGCGACCATACTTTTTCGGTTATAGTCTGCCCAGGCAAGTAGTAGCCAACGTAAGGGGCACATTCTGTGACCATACTTTTTTGGTTTGTCTGTTACTTGTTAAATTGTCAGATAACAATTACGTTTTTTTAGGTAAGGTTGAGAATGTTATAATTACATACCATTTTAGTGATGTTGAGACCTTACTCATACAAAATGTTATATTAATGTCATCTTTACGTGTGACATTCTTGTCACAATAACATCACAGTGCAATGTTGCAATGTTGGATTCTAAAGATGTTTTTAGGGGCCATTAAAAGAATGCAACAAGAACCAAACCAGAACTAATCAGAATGTTCCTGCAATGTTATAATATTGTCACATTCTTGCTTGGGTGTTATTACTAAAAAAAAGCCCAATGCAGTTATGTTATCAATGATGAGGATGAGACCTCATCAAATCGCAACAGTTTCATAGCATTGTTTTTCAGCGGCGTTAACATTGAAAAAGAAAAGAATTCTATAACACAATTCTGCTAAACAAAACATTACCTGAATGTTGCAAAAATGTTTCAAAATGATGTCACAGCAGTACAGTTGTTAATTTTTTTTGGGAGCCGTCAAACTGAAATTAGTTACACATACTGATAAAGAATTAAACAGGGGCCCGTTTCACAATAAAGCTCTGTACTGTTACGTGAGTTTTACGTTTCATAAACTTATCATCACCTTTTGGGGTGCCGTAGCTACATGAGTTTTGTTTTTGCTTACTTGAGTTGGAGTGGGTTTACGGGAGTTTTGGGTGGATTTATGGCAGTTTTGGGTGGATTTACGAGAGTTTTGGGTGGGTTTATGGGAGTTTTGGGTGGGTTTACGGGAGTTTTGGGTGGATTTACGAGAGTTTTGGGTGGATTTGTATATGAAACAGCTGCTTATGAGAGTTTCAAACTCACGTACAGTTTCTGTAAGCTCACATGAATTTACGTAGCTGCAGAGGTTTGTTATGAAATGGTCCACTGTTCATTGCTTAAATATTTTTGTGAGCCGTCAAACTGAAATTAGTTATAAAAAAAACGATGCGAAATTAAACATCATCGTCATAATAACGTCCCCCTCGGATGGGGATATTGAATACACCTACACAGCTTCCCTCATGGTTTTACTCCCCGAAATATTTCCACTAATTGAGACAGCTTTTGCTGACTCAGGCAGAAGGATCATATTTCAAAGCTTAAGAGCACCAAAGGCGATTTTAATCACCTGTGTTCTCTGTTTTTGCACACAGCGTAAAATATTAATCAAACCTAACCTGAAACAAGATATCTGTTAAGGCATATAAATGTGCATAAAACAGTTTCGTGTTAAAGGGAGTCGGAGGAGAAGTATGGGTAAGATGATCAGATAGTTTTTGCATTTTATGCATAAATTTTGTGTTTCATTTGACAAAAGATCGTTGTATTCTCAACTGTCCCCATTCTCTTACCTGTGAAGTTCTAATGACTTTATCAACGTCATCATGTTATTTAACGATCAGGTAATGTATCCCGTATTCTATGCATTATTATTATAACATTATTTTTTATTAATTCTCAAGTTTGCCCAAATAAAGTAACTGTTACATGAAAATTGGGCAGGTAACAGACTAAGCAAAAGAGTACCGTCGCAGTCTCCATATACTACTTTGTAAGTAGTGTATGGAAATGGGTCAACACACTATGATACTATGCCAAAGATCTCAAGTCTCAAAGCACTTATTTGTATAAAGTAATTCAATGTATTTATTCATATATCTTCGTATCTTAAATATGTTGTATGAATTCCTTAAGTTGATAAAAAAATAAGGTGTTTTATGCCTGTATAGTATGAGTAGTATAGGAAAAGAGCGCTTTGATACGCATCACATACATAGTTTATAATACAAGCGATTCATGAGGTCCCGTATACTAAGTCGAAGACTTACTATTTCATCATAATATCACCGCCTTTGAAGATTCTCTACCATGATAAAGTGCCTATTAAGTTACACAGGCTTCAGACACCATTCACGGCGAGGTACAGTGGCGTCCCGTGGGGGGCGCACCTGTAGGCGGTAATGACGTCACGGCGTCCGGGCGGCGTCCGGTCGGCGTCCGGTCAGCTGACGCCATCCTCATACCGGCGTCTACGGCTACTTAAGCCCTTATAGACGTTGTACAGATGACGTCACACCTCCCCAAAATGGGACAGATGCCATGTTGATGATCAGTTTAAAATTGTTATCATTCAAAATTCAAAACATATATGGATTATCTTTTCATTCCAAATTAGCCTAACACAAACCCAGGGAAACATTACCAATACTTATTACCTTTATAACTGAATAATTATAGAAGAAATATAAAGTTATGTGGTCATGATTACCATATTGCAATCACCAAAAAGTGATCATGTTACCACGCCGCACAACGTCTGTTGCAAATGATGATGAACCGTGCCCACGATATGGGAAAGGTACTACACGATGACATACCCTGGAATTACACTACGTAAGCATTGTTTTTTCAGGTATTTGTCTAGTTTTGTCAACCCCAACGCTTCTAGATGCGTCAACGTATCTATAACTTTTCATGTATTCTACAGGTCAAATTATACATGTCTTGTCCAATGAAAGTACATTATTGTTAATTATATTGACCTAAGAACATACTCCTATTGGCTGAATTTGGAAGTGTTTCATAAAAGCTGAGATAAAAGATACGTATCGTTTATGTTTTGTGATGTGTTAGAGTTGCTAGAACTCCTATAAAACATGGATTTTAATTTTGACATTTGCTCCATGACATTATTCACCAGGTCAAACATTTTCAATCACTTTGCTGCATGTGATAGAAATTGTATCATAACTTTATACAGCAGCAAACTAAAACATGGTGATGTCATGGTCATACTGAACTTAAGCCCCATACCCACGAAGTGATCTGACCATTGCAGGGCAATGGGCAATTGGGAGAATCATCATAGTCATTGCCTTTCGACTCAGGATCGCCAGGCGATTCCCCATGGGTATGATGCAGATACTGGGCAATGGGCGATGGCTGACGGGATCGGTGGGAAAATCTGCCGTAAAATATCAAAAATGCCTGATATTACAGTTGCCTGGCGACAACAATAATGATTCTCCCAGTCACCCATCGCCCATCGCTTAGTGGGTATGGCCTTTTATTATCGCAGCTCAAAGTGTGTAGTGTATTAGGGCCATTACTAACCACCCAGCAGCCTGCCGACAACAATGGTGATACCTTACACCTTTACAGCCCTGTATACCTGTGACAAACTGCCCAGGTCAGCCTCTGCCCTATAAGATACCACCAAGAATACTACAGCCCCGCATAGACCCTCCTTAATGCCACACTATAGGCTCACTTTATACCTTACATAGTTTATACATCACCTCTTCCCAGGCAAGCTTGTGACGTTGGTATAATGTTGCAGTAATGGTCTGTTTGGTTCTGTTTTGGTTTTTGTAACATAATTCTGATGGCTCCCAATAATGTTGCTGCAACGTACTGCTGTAACATTGCATTGTAACGTTATCATAATATTCTGCACTGAAAACACAGAGTTCACTTACAACCCTAGGGTTGTCATAGACAGAGGCCATCAAAAGCAACCCTGGGCTGTTGTTTTAGGCACCATTCACTTACAACCCTAGTGTTGCCAGGCAGAACTTTTAACTTCTCATTCTTTTCCCTGACAACCCTGTGACAACCTGATTTTCACTTTTGCTTTGGGTCGTCATCCAGCCTCAAAATTCACAATGACGACCTTCTGACTGCTCTCAAAGTTGTCACAGGCCTAGGGTTGTCGCAGGGTTGAGACACAGCATCAAAGGCCTGAAATGAGCCTTCTGACAACCCAAAAGTCAACTATGACAACCCAAAGGTCACCCATGACAACCCTCTGATGACTTCAAAGTGGCTCTCTGACAAAATTTTTTTCGGTGTGGTTATGTTCTTCCACCTAATCAGGGTGGCGATCCAGGGAGAATTTACGACCGCTTCGTATATCAAAAAATGATATACGACGCAAAATGTCTACCAGGGAAAATTTGCGAAGCAAAATTCAGGTCTTCGTAAATTTACGAATGCTTCGTAAATTATACGAAGCATAAAAATGCGTCGTATAGGTAAAATAAATACGATCACAATATTTGTGATCGTATTTTTTTAAAAGCGGGAAAAACCATAGAAACCCCGCCAAAACTTGCGGTCACTTCCTGTGTTGGTCATCTGAGGTCACTCAAAAAAAATAGTGAGCATGCCTCGAGTTTTGCCTTCTTGGCAATGTGCCCGTTCTATGCCACTCAGTACCTGGCTTCGGCCTACAGTAAAGTGGCCCCCCCCCCCCAGGATTTCGGAATCGGAAGAGGTATCGTCGTGAAGAGGGGGTTAAGAGGTGTCGTGCTACAAGAACCAAGTATGATAGATTGGACCCTCGGCACCTGTGGCCAAGATCCTGCGACTTTGAGAGCCGATTCAGGCTGTCTCCCAAGATGGTTGAATTCTTAGCTGGGGAATTCTTCAACAGTTCAATCTATCAGACGCAGGGTGATGATCCTGATGGTAAAGGGAATCCCATCCCCATCTTTCAGAAGGTTTGTAATTTAAAACAAACAATTAGGTAATAACCCCTCCTTTATGATATGTTCATGAAAATGTAAAAAAAATAAATAAACAATAAATAAAAATAAATAAACCAAGTATAAAGTATAAATATAGAAAATATATCTCATATGACAGCATTCATATTATTCATATTATGCAATTTATATAAAATTTATTTTCTTTTTGTGAGGTATGCTTGGCGCTCAGATATATGGCGACTGGAGCAAACTACAGTGTTCTGAGGGATACACAAGGTGGTTGCTCGGAGTCCGCACAGTCTAGGGCAGTTACAACTTTCATCAAATTCCTGGCAGCGCGGTCACACCAATACATCAAGTTCCCATCAGTAAGTGTCCAAAATATTATCTCAAGATAATTGATAATTGATTTGCTGAATACTTTGTAAAATATCTTCATAAAAAAAATATCTTCATAAAAAAAAAAAAATACAAAAGAGCAGTTCCACAGTATTTAACTATTACACAGTTCTTACATTCATAGTAAAGCGTGTATAAAATGATTCGTAAATCCCTCTTTTTCTTATTTTATAGGGTATTGATCTCCATGAGAGTGCGGTGCGCTTCAGCAGAAAATATGGGTTCGACCAATGCTGCGGATGCATAGACGGCACTCATATCCCAATACGCAGGCCAGGAAACCATGAAGCGGTGTACGTAAATCGGCACAGCTACCATTCCCTCAATGTGTTGGTTAGTTGATGTTCTTTTCCTCACAAAAGTCATTTTTTTAATATCTCTATCTGTTTTACTTTGTAAAACAAAATAGAAAAGTAATTTGAAACAAAGTTTACTATTTGTTTCTGTCAGTACATTTGTCATCTGCATTTATATAAGTCTACATACATTTTGTTCCCCATTTACTAGGTGGTTACAGATGCCGAACAAAAGTTCACTTTTGTGGAACCTGGTGTGGCGGGAAGTCACCATGACATGTCTGTGTTCGAGATTAGTGATTTTGGACGGAAAATGTCAAACACAGACAGGATGGGGAATTATTTCCTCCTGGCAGATAGCGGGTAAAAAAAAACATATTTCAGCACATTACCATATCAAGTACCTAGCTTTACATCTCTAAACTACTACCCTTTGTAAAAAAAGTAAAGTATGCTTAAAAAAGTAAAATATGCTTATTCTAATACAATATATGAAATACGAAGCATTACTTTTCTGTTTGCTCTATATTGCTCTATTTAATACATGATTTGCTTTAATTCTTACAGCTACTCCCTGACCGACAAACTTCTCACCCCCTTCAAGGGAAAGACACTGGACGAAATGGAGCCATGGGAGAGGGCTTACCAAGCCAAGCACCTGAGTGCGCGCAGCTCAGTAGAGCGGGCAATAGGTCAGCTGAAGACCCGGTGGAGGTATGCACGGGCAAATATATTCTTTTTTTATCAGTCACACATAGACATACATACATACATATCGCCTCGGAAACAAAATATTGAAAAAATATTCATAATGCTTCGTATTTATGACTCTTCTTACTTCTGAGTTGATTTTACTAGTTTCTTTACATCATATCTATTGTTTGAACTAGATTTTTTCTTTTCTATAACTACTTTTTTTTTTCATTTCCTAGGTGTCTGGCGAAAAATGGCTCAGGGGTTATCCAGATGGAGCCACTCCAAGCTTCGTACCTTGTGCGGGCATGTTGTGTTCTACACAACATGTGTGTGGATTGGGGGATGCGAAAACTGACCAAACACGATGCCTATGACCCAGAAGTGGAGCTGAGGATACAAACTGATGCCGCCAATCGATTTGTCCGTGCACTTCGCCAAGGGCAGAACCGGGTCCCAAAACCTGTGAAGCGTCTGAAGCAACCACGTTCTGAGTACCTTGCCGGCCTCCGACGTCGAAACAACATACTCCATAAATATTTTGGGGGGCCGAAGGTGGTGACCCCACAGCCAGTAAACCGTCGGGGTCGGGGTCGGGGTCGGGGAAGAGGGAATGTCCAGGCTTCTTTTAATTGTTCATAATTTTCTGTCTTGGTTTCATTCTAACATCACCAAAACATAATGTTATAGTAACATTCTGATTTTGTGAGGTTTCAACCTCACCATTAATAATGTTATTGTTACGTGCCATCTTAGAAAGTAACAGACTGACTAAAAATGTATGGTTGCAGAACGTTTCTGTTATGTCGCAACTTGGCTGGGACACCATAGACTAACTTTATACCTTACAGACCTTATACGTCATCTCTTAGCTTTAACGATCAGGTCAGGGGTGCGGGGGCCTCTACAGATAATGTCCCCGCCTCCTTTCTGATATCACCTCTCCTTATAAGGGCATCCCATAACCTCAGAGTGCGCAGGGTATTCTGGGTAATTGCTAAAGAGCCTGGAGAGTGATGGAATGTGTAGGCATGTGTGCTCCCTGAGAGGGAGTAGCATTCTCTTCCGGAGCGCCCCTTTATCTAGTAGACGAGAAGTCATGTGCCATCCCAGAGCCAGTATACAGGCACAGGAGATGTGTGTGTGAAGGTGGGTGGGTGGGTGGGTGGGAATAAGGGGGTTCTTGGGGGAGAGGGATGGACGTGTGCATGGTGGGTGGCGAGGCATTCCCAGCCAAGGATATGACATTCTAATAACGTTCTAATAACATTCTGGATTGGTTCTTGTTACGTCACACTGTTAGGTTACAGCGACGTTCTTTTGATGACTCCCAATTACATCGCTACAACCAACTGGTGTGACGTGACATTGTGACGTTCTGACAATGTTCTTGTCACATTATTTATAAGGCTGAGACTTAATAAGAATGTCACAATAACATACTGTTTAGGTGTGGTTGAGACCTCACTGAATGAGGATGTCACAATAACATTCTGTTTAGGTTAGGGTGACACCTAACGTCGCATAACGTGACCATTACGTCATGCCATGGCTGGGAATTATCCTTGAGGCATCTCTTTATCCCATAAACAGTATGCAAGCTCAGGAAGCATGGATACAACGTTAGTATAACATTGCAGCAATGTTCTGAAAGTTCTGCTTTGGTTCTTGTTATGTTATTTTGATTGCACCCAATCACATCTTTGGAACCTAACATTGTGACACTGTGACACTGCACTGTGATGTATTGGCCACATTCTGGTTACATCCTTTCACATACAGATAATGTTGTTATAACATTCTATGTCGATAAGATCCCACATTCTATAAAGTGCGTTGTTATTGTTACACACTGTTCAGTGGGTATCAACCTTACCTAAAAATAATGGACATATTATATGACATTCTCTTTTGGTAAGGTTTCTACTTAACTAGGATATAACTTTATCTTAACGTTCTGTCTTGAAGAGTCTGAACCTAACATAAAGTAATGTAACTTTTCCATGAAAATTTGGCGATTGATAGACTAACCAAAACCATATAGTCATATCACTTGATAGGAGTATTGGTGATATGAGGCGGGGGGGGGGGGGTGAGAGATGGGGGGTAGGGGAATCTTGTAGGGGGTAGGAGGTGGGGTAGACAGTAGATAGGGAGGCGTGGTCCTCTCCTTTGCCGCTGCCGCCTAATTTCATTTAATCAGAATGCTAATGACCACGCGCCTGTCCCCCGCCCCACAACACTACTCGCCATATGTCGGCCGGGAATCAGCACAGCCCCCCGTGACTAAGAGTCTCACTAATCACCGCATAGGGGGCTCTGCGGTATTGGGGGGTAGGGGGTTGGGGAGGTACTACTCGCCATATGTCGGCAGGGAATCAGAGCAGCCCACCTTGACTAAAGCCCCATACCCCCTATGCAATTTGGCCTCGTCGCCCGTGGGTATGGTGTATTGAAATGTACATGTTAGAGTGATCTGTATTGTCGGGTGAACTATCAGGCGAGTCTCCTGGCGACTCAGATCAAACATGTAAATTTCAATATAGCATACTGATGGGCGACGGGGCCAAATCGCCTAATGAGTATGGGGTTTAAGAGTCTCAGTAATCACCGCGTAGGGGGCACTGCGGTATGTGGGGGGTAGGGGGGGGGTAGGGAGGGGGGGGGGTAGGGAGTGGGGGGGGGGGTGGTACTAGTTGCCATATGTCGGCAGGGAATCAGAGCAGCCCCTCGTGACTAAGAGTCTCACTAATCAATGGTAGGGGGCACTGTGCTGTAGGGGGGGGGGGGGTAGGGAGTCGGGGGAGTTACTACAGGGCATATGTCGGACTGGAATTAGAGCAGTCCCCCTTGACTAAGAGTCTCATTAATCACTGCGTAGGGGGTGCTGTGGTATGGGGGAGGGGTAGGGAGTGGGTACGAGCCCAGAGCCTGGGTGATGGAGGGGTACCTACGCCAGAGTCTCACTAATCACCGCGTAGGGGGTGCTGGGGTATGGGTGGTGGGGGGGGGGGGTAGGGAGTGGGGGGAGGTACTACACACTGTATGTTGACGGGGAATCAGGGCAGAGTGGGGGGAACTGACGCCGGAGCCCGGGGGTCAGGGGGGGTTACAAGGTATGTCAGCTGGTAATCAGAGCAGCCGCCCCCCCCCCCCCCCCCTGACCAAGAGTCTCACTAATTACCGCGTAGGGGGCGCTGTGGGGGATAGGGTGTCTAAGCAGGTACTTTCAGAGTATAGGCCTATGTCCATCCCAAAATGGGGGGGGGGGGGGCGCTGTAGTTTCACAATTAATGTTGTGCCGACGTTCAAAGATTGAGCACCCCCCCCCCTCCCGGAGCTGTCTGTGTGACGACAATGGCGATGTTCAGTTGACGGCCTACTGGAACCCAGAGAACCTAAACCTTTCACAGTCAGAGAAAAAACGTCCTCATCAGTCTCATATCACACAGATTTATCTCTACCGAGGCTTTTTGTTAACACTGAGTTCAGGCACAGGTATAGATAGAAGCATTTCAAGGTGTAATAAGACCCCCCCCCCCTCCCAAATAATAAAAAAAAAGGTTGTTTTCAGGTAACATAGGCCGATAAAATTAGGGTAGGAAGGTCAATTTTTTCCCCTCATTTTCTTGTTTCTTACCTGCAAAATGGACCCATGCAGTTTGGAAATAAAATATACTCTAAAGATCTTCTAAACTATTTCTAACATGTACAATACATGCCCTGTGGTCTGTTGTATAATCTCCTGCTGTTGCGAGGTGTTGTCCACTACAGCGAGACCCATCACTGTTGAACAGCGAGTGTATCCAACTTTCCTCATTGTTGCGAGGGTTGGCACACCCAAATTTTAAATATATCGGAAGGACATTTTGGGGTTATCATTTTCTCTTTCTGTTTTCACTAAACGTTAACTGATTCCATTGGCTTATGAAATGTACAGAAGGCAGGTGGCAGTAATTTATTTATCAGTCAATTAAATGTGTCCAAACCGTGTACAAAACCATTGCTGTTGTGAGGATTATGACAGTGCAAACCTTAAGGATATCGCTGTTGCAAGACCCATATCTAAACCCTCACTGTGGTCTTGCTGTTGTAGGGGTTAGGATTTGCGACAGACCACAGGCCATCTATATGCTGTCAAAGTCTGTTTCAAGCTTTTCCGGACTTGATGTGTAGTATAAAACCATATCCAGGGCGGATTTAGAGGGGGGCGCAGGGGGCGCGTGCCCCCCCTTCTAATTTGGGCCAAATATTAGCTTTTTTTAATGTAAAATTCTTGAACCTGGAAGGTCTGTCGAAAACTTTACAATAGGGCGTCCCCCCCTTTAGAAAATCTCATGATCCACCCCTGATATCCACATGGTTTATAGATTTAAAAACTGATATCCCTAATGTTAAAGCACTGAATCCTCTATACATTAGGGATCAATCATCATATAGTATAAAACTATATCCGCATGACATATATAGATTTGAATATCATGTGTCAAGGACTATACAGTATACAGCTATATCAACATGGCATGTAGATTTAAAAAATAGTATCACTAATGGTGACGACTCCTCTAGGCATTTCGTGTCAGAGAATCATTGTATTTGAGGCTGACAGCAATACCTGAAAGTCGACAGCACTTCTTTATTCATGCACTAAAACCCCGGCGCCTGATGAGAAATCAGGCCGGGCTTCGCCGACGGAAATAGGGTTTCTTGTCCTGTCATTTGAATCCAATGTATTTGGGTATGACAAGCCAGAAGAAAGAATCGTTTCTGAACTACCTGCATTTCTGATTTTATCATGTCTTTTTTACCCCGACGCCACGTCTAGGAGCAAAGTGCGGAGGTGTTCACCTGCTGGGGGTAGGTGCTTCACTTTGACAATAGAATGAGGCATGAATGATACACATGCCCAATTTGATGAAGTGTATTCTAGAGGATAAACCTAGGCCTTGAAATTTGCACTCATAGAATTTAAATTGTACGGTTGAAGCTTGTACAACTGTATTTCATTTTCATTCGCATTAAACACATCTTATCATATACATGTAGTCATTTATATTTATATATGACTGGGAACGAATGAATACTGGAGAAATCCAATTCGTGACCTGGATGAATAAAATGTAAAAAAAAAACAATTTTCTATTCAACATAATATTAAAAAGCTAAAGTTATGCAAGCCCCTCTAATGTAGAAGGTTGGACTAAGGTCTATATGGTTAAATACAGTGGCAGATATATATATATATGATTTCGAAAGGATGGGGGCAGTTTGCATATAACTGACATATCATGGAGGCCATCCATAAATAATGTCACACTTTCTCAGGGTACCTTTAGGACCCCACACCATTCTGTCACACTAGATTTCCTGATCTATACATTAAAATTAGGCCCATTTTCAGGCAATGCGTGTTACATCATTTATGGACAGACCCATATCTATATATTTTTAAACGATATAATTATATTGACATCATTTCATGAATCAACTGTTGTGATTATAATTATAAATACCTACAGTGCTAATAACACTCATACAAACTCTTTACTGATTTACTGATACGTATCATAGCTAGGGCACTACATGTGTGGAAGATCGTTTGTCTAAATCAGTATAGTGCAATAAAAATGATACATATGTTAAGTAATAAACGCTAACCACGGTCCTTTTTCTGTATATGTGAAGATTAAGTTCCATGACAAAAGAAAAAGGAGAGAGGGAGGTCAAGAACCACTAGACCCCCTTTGGATCCACCCCTAGGAGAAGGGACGCAGGTGTGACGATCTTAATAATAAATTTTCCTTACAGTGGCTAGCTTGTCGAATTACCAATTCTCCCTACTACGGATAGCTGATTTCCAGTATTTTAATGACCTGCAGAGGCTAATTTGGACTAATTTTGTCGACAAAAACCCTGGAAAACCTATAGAAAATAAGCAAATAATTGTCATAAATCCATCTACAATGAATGAAATTTCAAACAACTCAGGAAATATTAATGGATATGGACATTGATTTAAAAAATAATGATGGATTGTTTTTAACAATGTTAATCTACAAATGATGATAGAATTAATCAAAATCTATATGCTTGAGCCTTGAGCGTTGTCAACATATTACCCAGCGTTCCCCCAGTAGTTTTAGGCTAACCTGCAGGTAAAACTCATGAAAATGGCTATCTGTGGTAGGGAGAATTGAAGTGGGGAGGGGGGGGGGCGCCCCTGTTGAACACTGGGACAGGAACATTTAAAGTAGGTGAGGTAATAATAAATTCCTCTTACCGTGGCCAACTTGTCGAACTTGCCGAAGAGCTGATTGAGCATTTGGACGAGCTCGGCCGGGGTACACTCTGCCGCCAGCGGGGTGAAGTTGACGATATCAGCGTACAGGATGCTGTGGGGAGAATGCACGGTCGTCAGAGAAAAAAAACTATTTCAGTTCTAACGGGGTTAAGTTTTTACGTTCTTACTTTTTATCTATTTTCATCTTAAGTCAGAGCTACATAAAAAAAAACACTATCTAATAATGTAGAAGAAAAGCAGTGCTTGTCCTGATTGTTTTTAATCAAAGTAAAAACAATGACATACATAATATATATATCCAGTAACTCATTTATATTTTATCGGTCAACATCACTAAGAGCGTACATAAGAAGGAGGCCTTGATCATTCCAGCCTTGGAAGAAGAACAAGGCACCATTTTGGTCTTGATAGATTTTACACTCACAAATAACACAGGTAAAATTCAAACTCTGTAATATCTAACTGTTATTCGGGACATCTATATAGGCTCACATAAGCACATTTGAAAATACATCTTCTGTGAAAAGTCTACATGATATCTCATACATCGATGTTTGACTGTGGCTCGTTCATGTTTCGTGGTAGTACACGAACCTGATAAGGCACCTTTAATGACAACCTAACACATCAGGGACGACTTTCCAAGTTGCATACGCAGATATCTGTAACTAATCCACTCTTGCCTCATATTAATTAGTGTCCTACCCAGACACTTTGCATCAAATGATGTATTTATATTCGTAATATAAAATCCTCTTTCATTTGCCCTCAGGCTCACACAATAGAACCCGCTCTCTTACTATTAGAAATCTCAGGTTAATCATTTGGCTCATGAACCTCTGCAATATATTAAGTTTAATTATCCAACACCGTTTTATAAGATGGTGTCTGTCTTTCACAATTTCCCCCTTTCAAATGATTAATGATACTTGCAGTAGATTGGGTGCCGCAGGATTGTAATTTCCTAATGCGATACTCCACTACCCGATCTTTGTCTCAAGATGTGAAAAGATTCTCACGATGTTTGGCATAAAGGCCAAACACGCATCACCTGTCCCCCCCTTCCCCACCCCCGATTTTTGCCTCCATGTCAAACATCGTGAGGTGTAATATACTTAAGAAAAACACAATCTTTGGAATCCCAAAATTCGGGAGTCAGAGATCGGGAGCAATCCCACTTATTGCTATCAACGATTCTAAAAGGAAAGATTAATGACTGGTTTACTTTTCGTGTGACGTCCTCGAGAGGGGCGCCGTCTAGGGGAGTCTGTGCAACCAGGTACGATGCGGCCATCATCGTTGGCCTTTAGGTGACGTCATTCATAAATAAAGAGTAGTGACGTCACGAAAAGGGGAACAATGACGGCCGCGTTGTAACGGGTTGCACGGACTCCCCCAGACGGCGCCACCATCGCGATGTTCACAGAAATCATATAGACGATGGTCTGAGTTGGATATCTTAGTGTAGCTATAATATCTTTGTTGCTATACTAACATGTTGGTAATGCCCGTATTCGACTAGGAAACAGACAAAACTGCCTCAGATTGTGGGATTTTAGGGCTAAAGATCATGAGTGTGTCGATTTCAGGTAGGAAAGATCGTGAGTACAGGTGATCCCTATAGTTACAAACATGTAGGTAACTATTAGTAGGAGATTTTTGTAGGAAATTATTTATGATCGAAATAATCAATCAGGGTAGTTGGCGGCCCCTTAGGACCCTACCCATCATAACAAATTATTATTAAAAAAAGAAGAAACTATTGGTAGGAAGGCTCATGATCTCTGACTTACGATTTCTGGGAAGCAAAAGATCGCCAGTGTTTTTGGGTGTATTTCATATGCCAATTTTGGGGTGACCAGCGCCCCCGATCTCAGGCAGAAAAGCTTAAGATCAGCAGAAAAAGAGCAAAGAGGATTATGAGCCAAACACTGGGTAGTGGAATAAGGCCCCTGCTATTGGGAGCACCCACTCCCGATCTCTCACACCTGAAATGGACACACTCACTATATTTGGCCCTTAAACCTCACGATCTTTGGCAGTCTGATCTGTTTCCTAGTGGAATACAGGCTTAAGTTATAGAAGTGATTAAGGTGCCTAAGGCAGCAAGTAGTTCCTCTATGACAGTGCAGGAAATGTCGCTGTCCTTTTAATTGGGTTCGTTAGAATTATTTTTATTTAGCTGTTGCATATTCTTCTCCTGCTCACTCCATACATGTAATATATTGAATATTACCCAGACCTTGATCAATTTAACTAATAGACAAAATATATTAGGAGTAGGTTTCGGACTTAGAATCTCACAATACATCCTTCTGGTAAACAGCTTTTCATTTCTGAAAGAAGTTATAAGAATTAATTTTAGGCTGGAGGGGGAACCTCTGAAATGATATGTGAATATAAGGACAAAATAAGGGAAATGATTGGCCACTAAAGTATCCCCATTAGGGGAAAATCGTGGGCGTTACCGATGAATATGGCCATCCAATAGCGATCATCTCGAACACGAGTTTATTCATAGCAATCTTTTTTGCCTGGTTTTGCGGATCGCTTAATATTCGATTTCGATTTCAAGACGATTGGCCCAATAAAGACATCTTAATTGCAAGATAAATTCAATAAAAGGTGATCAAGGGCAAAACAATCTTAAAAGTAAAACATCATTTTGCCATTAATATTGGCAACCACTTTCGCAGGTCATGTTTTCTAAAATGTTTTATCAGTTGAAAATCAAATCAACATATTAACTCTAATTTGATTTGAATATGTAATCTTCAGAAAGTGTGACATTGCTTATGCATATCAGTCATTGTTCTTTCATTGATTAAGAGAGAAAACATTAGACATATTTTTGTAGGATATCTGCGGATATTCTATAATTCTATAAGCCCTATTAAACACCACTTTTGCTTAAAACACATCAATTTGCACTTAAAATGTTTCATTTAACCAATCGAAAGTTATTTGTACACACGCCATTCAAAGCGATAATGGATTAAAACTTTGATGGATTCATTTCGACGCTCGATGAGACAGGCCCTCATCCCATCCCATCCCATTGGTCTTACGAGGTCGCATTTATTACGAACCGACACAAAATGTAAGCGTTCAAAACCCCGCCAGATGATTAATATTATGTTAAACGGTTTGCGATGATTTCGGAAAGCCCCAAGTCAAGTTTCCAAAGCGCCTTCCTCTTCTTTTCTGTCAGAGCAATTAATTATCCGGGAAAGGTAATTAGACTCTACAGGCTTTGGGGATTGAGGCGGAGAGGAGGCACCCAATGAAGTAGAGGTCCATTCATCAGGGGTGCCAACCAAAAATATTCCACGATATTTCACCCCCCACGATACATTAAATTAGCCACGATCACGAAAATTGTGATCGTGGGATTTTAGTGAACCACAATATTTCATGAATTTTTATTTTCATTTATTTTTCTGATTCTATATTGTTTTAAAAGGTATTATATGAGAATTCACACACATTGTGAATGATTTTGATAAGAATTATTTATGTCATAACTTTCATGTCCAAAATTTATCGTGGATGTTTTCTGGGCAGGTTTTTTGTATCGTGGGTCTGAAAATACCTCCCACGATAAATTTTGATGTATTGTGAATGTTTTTTGGTTGGCACCCCTGGGTTCCACTTTCCACCTCAGAGGTCTTTGCTTAAACAAATAATGGCTGCGTTCCCCAAGGCAATTTTAACTAACTATTTCAAAAACTTTTCGGGGGAATACAGGTTTATCATAGACATGTTATATATCATTAGAACGGGTTTTTAATTCTCTTTTAAATGATATGTAGGGTGCATGGCCCTTTGCCATATTGCTGGTGAAAAACAATTAACAAGTTTCGATGGTCACAATCGTCTTGTGGAATACTGGCTTTACATGCCTTCAGGGGTGACGCCTGGGTAGGATATTGTTTCATCTACACCTACCCACGATGTGATGTTTTGGATTGAATTATTAGAAATGAAGAAGTGTAAAAAGAAGGGGTAAATCAAATAAGCAGAGTTCCTCTTGAGTTGTGTAATTCTATTACTGTCTATAAATATATTGAAGGCATCAATTGGGCTTGGGTGTGGAGTAGAAAAAAGTAGTTAAAAGAGTAGAATGAAGTGGTATTGGAAGAGAGATTTATTACGATTGATATGACAGTTCATATGAGGCTCACCCCAAGCTCCTAGAACAAACTTGTAAGCTGGAAAATGGCTCAGCTAAAATTGTGCTGTCGCCAAACATTCGAAAATGGATAGGGGTGGATCCAGGGGTCCCCACCCCCCCGCTTTTTGATGGGGACTTAAACTTGCCAAAAAGAAAAAGAAACGTGGCACTTGTAATGGGTCAACTCAAGTGTCAACTCAAGCACATGTCTATATTCCACCTTGTGTTGTTTGGCATTACTTGTGTTGGTGTCAATCCCATCAGGAAATATACCCAACACAAATAAAATAATGCAGAGTGGAATATGGGGTCATTTAGTCAGTCGCCATTATCTTTTCATACTGATGTTTCGACCCGTGCAGACACAGCACTTGTGAGATTTAGTATATTTCTTTGATTACTGTTATATGCACAGTAACATTTAAAGGGAACCAAAAGCAATGTATGTACAAAATTTTGCAAATTATGTTAACTATTGAAATACATTCTATGACCATAACTGAGGCCCACGATAAAATATAGAGTGTGAAAACAGGCTGTAATTTCATCACCATACAGTTAAACATGTCCCTGGTGAACTTGGTGACCCACCAACATTGGTTGGTTTACAAACATTGTTGTCTATAGGGAGAAAGGAGTTTTATGGAATCCAAGTGAAATGAAAGTTAGTTTTCCTGGTTGAAACTGTACTACTAGTTAAGGTAAGACTCTTAGAACGTATTTTCATAGTTATCTAAGTTTACAAACTTCTGTCACATTTTACCATAATGTTGATTTTAGCTCCCTTTAAAAGTCACACTCTAAATTCACACTGTAACCTAAACCTTCACATGGATTATTATTTATTTTTTCCCACTGAGCTTGTCCAGATGGCACATCGATGGGTAGCTTGGAATATATGAGATACTATTAAAACTAGAAAACCATTGAAAACTATTTTTTTCTATGATTGGAAAAATCTAAATAAAGATTATCATACCTGACATTATCCTGGACCTTTACATAAAGGTCATGAAATGGGCTATAGCCGACCGCCAGGATTGGTTGTCGAGACTGGCCAGTTTTTAACCTAGACAACATCATAATATTATTATATCCACTTTTCACACTTGGTGACTTACCTGACATTATCGTGGACCTTTACATAAAGGTCGTGGAAGCGGCCATACGCCGACCGCCGGGACTGGTTGTCGAGACTGGCCGATTTTAACCGAGACAACATCTTGTTTTTGAGTTCCACCGCCAGGTGTACTGGTAGTATGTTCAATAGGAGCACCTCCTGTAAGACAAATGACAAGAAGAAGGAGGAATTCATATTAAAGCTATGTTATGATAGGCAGGCTAGGAAAAATCCTCCAATTTTTTGGTAGTCAGTGGACGACCACTGACAGAAATTTGGTCATCCTCATATATTGATAGCTTGTCCACATTATTGGGACACATCCATGCTAGGAACATCCTAGATTTCTTTGTTGAAAATTTAATAGATTGCTCCAAAAGCGTGGTCATTAGAAGGACAACCAAAAAGCCATTTTCTGGTTGTCAAGGACAAGCAGATATGTGGACACGTGGACACGCGGACATGCAGACACGCAGATTTTCCTAGCCTGGTAGGCATAATTTTCTGATTAAGAAGTGGCTATGGACAGATGTCAGATTTCAAAAGCATCAATCATAATAAGCTCATCCCACATTGGGTGTATTCAAGGGTTGGACAAGGGTTGGACAACATTATTTTATAAGCCATCCTTTTCTACTAGAGTTGGGGTTACTGAAATAAACTAGAATTATATTTTCTATATAACAAAGTATTGTTAAGACATTAAAATTTCGTAAATTCCATCAATTGACAGATTCGCAGGTTTGCTAGCCAATCAGAATGCTGTAATTCATGGCAAAATAGGGCTACACAGTATAGGCTGGGCTGACAGGCTTTAACATAAGTACCTATGGGAAACAGGCAAATACATAAACCTGCATTTTACAAATTTATAAGCAATTCATCAACCAAATTGCTCTGGTTTATTTTGTATTAAGCAACTTTCTTCATGGAATAAGTATGGAGAAAGCTTTGAAAATATGTCATGGTAAACTTTAATGTTGGTCTAAACCAGGATTGCCTTATTCTATGTAATTATGAGAAACCCGTTTCAGACAACCACTAATATACTTATACTTCTGGGTTGCAATTTGGATTTCTACAAGTTTCACATAAGAGAATAATAAATTTTCACTGACAGATATATTCACTAGTTCACTCTTTGTCATTGAACATTGACCTTCAGAGGGACTGATGAATTCAGCATTTGATAAAATCATCAGGAAAAAAAGGGAAAGGAAAAGGAAGAAAAAATCACTGCAGAATTCTACTGTGTGCTCATCTCGGAAGAATACCCCAGGCCCTCATATAAGAGAAGCTTAAAAAATTACTAGCCAATTATTCTATTCATGCATTGTACAAGAATGAGAAATCTTTCTGGTGCTGAATTTCTTTTCCTGTTGCCCTGTTGATCCCCCCGTGCTACGTCCCTCTGTCCCCCTCACCTCTGTGGACGGTTAAACAATGAAACGACTCATGTGTCAGGCTTGTGAAAGCTCCGCTTACTAATGCCCTAATTACACTATGCATCGGGCCCCTGTTCGGATTGAGTAACATTACCAAACGCGAAGGATTCACATTATGGCCATATCAAGCTTATATATACACTAAGCAAACTATATCATACTACGCATCACGTCAGGTCCCGTTGGGTCGCATTGGGAAGTGTTGGGCTGTGTTCTGTAAAATTTACAAACATGTCTGTAAAATAAAGCGAATCACTCGCATTGGCCAAGACAACCCAATGTGATATTTCCCCGACATGTAGTGTAATATGGCCTTAAATGACCTCAACTCTCAAGTATCAATGGCAGAGAAATGAAGGATGGACAGGTTATATCAATGATTTAAATGTCATGGTTATTTTGCGCATCCTAATTTAAAATGACTGTTGGAATTTGTCGATCAGGCTTCATCAACTTAATTACACTATTAGAAGAATGATTGACAAGAAGTCAGAATATAGTATCTAAGATTTCCTTCAGATTTCTGGTTTATAAATAAAGGTAGTCCATAGTTGTAATCTTTAAGCCACACAAGTATCTAACGCCATCAAAGTTATTATACTTATAGATATTCAATACTTTCACAATAACTGCTTGTTACTTGTCTGAATGACTTACAGACTTCTATTTGTGATTGACTGTTGGCAGACGGCCAAACTTTTAAATCAACAAAGTGAATGCACTTCTCAATATTAGAACCTTGTTGATTTGATTTTCCAAATCGTCCTAGATTCACATAATTGTTTGCAAGCAGA
The DNA here is from genome assembly GCA_936440205.1 of Lepidonotus clava. NCBI lineage: Eukaryota > Metazoa > Annelida > Polychaeta > Phyllodocida > Polynoidae > Lepidonotus > Lepidonotus clava. Next base: position 4,492,028 of record OW387140.1, on the reverse strand, counting down.
CATTACAATCCTATTTACAGTTCCCAATAGGAGGAGACCCCAACAGGAAAGTTGCCATTTAAACCTTTTAAGTCTCCACTGTCAGAATCCATTAGATGCTGGGGAAACTGTGTGGCAAATTCCTGAGGTGTTTCATGTCAAATTACAAATTTCCTCTCGGAGGTAGCGTATATCCAGGGTGTAAGAGGACTCGGTCCATTTGGACCCAGCCAGTACTCAGTCCTCGGGGCTTGCCATTATGCGCTGAAAGTAAGCTCATTATGGTTTGTAAAAAAAGACACATACTCCGCTCCGGAAAGCTCATTTTACGATATCCCAGCAGGGACCTCAGGGGGAGAGGGACGCAGCATGGGCAAATCAACGGGGGCAAAGGGAAAAGAAATTCAACACCGGGATGATTTCTCATTCTCATACAATGCATGAATAGATGTCTTTGCTAGTCATTTTTAACACGTCTCATTTTTTGAGGACCTAGGTGCACCACATGCGTGCAAAGTCTGTAATTGAAAAAGTTTCTTCTTCTTGTGAAAGTTAAAGGAGCTGCCATAAAAGGACACTTTGTTGATCGCCATAGGAGGGGACAGGAGGCTTTTATAGTAACACTGTATGTGGCCCTAAGAACGGCATTTCCCTCGCTTTCACTCTCCGGGCTATTTTAGTCTTCTTACACGTTCTCACGTTGGGAGATTTTAGCGGGGCATCGCCATCCCGAAATCCTACTACCTTTTTGACTGCCTGCCCCTTTCCGTCCAAATTGATGGACTGATAGAGAGTTAAACCTATCACAGTTAGAGTAGCACCAGGGGCTGGATAGAAACATGTAAAACTTGCACTAGTGCTACTTGTCGCAGAATACTGGCTCTGGAAATAAAGCCCCATTCGCCCTGGTGAACGTCTGCGATCTGCGAACATTGGAAACGTTGGGTTATTGTAGCCCTCTGTGACGTGGGGCTTTGCAAAATTATTCAAAAAGTTGAATATTTTCGTAGAGAACCAGTGTGAATCAGGACCAGATTTATTGCGAAAACGATCGCAAGGGAGCTTTCTTCGTATGGTGAATGCTTTGCGTTCAATTTTGTTTGTCTATGATCACTTTGTAATGTAATATTATGTACGAAAACATGCGATAATTTTTTCAGAGACCTAGGACAACTCATATCCACCAGGGCGAATGGGGCTTGAGTCTGAGTCAAGCCCCATTCGCCCTGGGCACTTTTTCATTGCGATATGAGATATAATTGCAATCTTTTTGTATCTAGTATGACTATTTTGAGGCAAGGATGTTTGTGGTTTAATAATGAGCCATTAGTGTATAAGGTTATGCAATTATTCAGTCAAAAGACTAGAATTTCATGGTCGCGATTTTAAGATCCCAGTGAAAAATTAGCCAGGGCGAATGGGGCTTAAGGTTATGCGTCGGAAACTGAGTATGAAGAGAAAGTAGTATTGGAAAAGAAGGGTAGAATGAAGGTTAGAAGACTGAGAGTAGTACATGTATATGCAAATTGGGCATTTTTGACGGTACTTTCAAACCTGGTCGTCTAGGCATAAAGGCATAATTGCATTGATAACTTGGTTAATGACAAATAAATTAGATATCACAATAACAAGAGTCATAAACTGACATTTTGAAAGAAACAAGTTCGCTGTGAAAAAGGATAACCATTTGACTTTGATGATAGAGTGCATTTCATTTTTCATTCACTTTTCTCAAACACTTTGTAGAAGTATAAAGGTATATCCTACCTGTTGTTGTCGTTCATGTTCCAGTCGTATCCTAGATTCTATACAGTTTCTGGTGTCTATAAATGTACGCCTCAATATTGAGTCATTTTGGTATTTGTAGTAAATCCCTACCAAGTGAGCGCATGCGTACACAGCGAAATTGGCGGCTAGCTGCAAAGGAAGCAGACACAATAATTAGTTCCTAAATGTTTCTCCCAAGCCAAAGATGTGACTTCACAGAGCGTTCTAGCAACGTCCAGAACGTCACAGAACGTTATTAAGAGTTGCAGAACGTTTCTGTTGAATCAGAACTTGGCTTGATTACTTGAAATATCGTAATAGATCTATATATTTAACTGCGTCTTTCAGAAATACTAATTTTCCAGTCATTTTAATTCAATAATGATATAGGCCTAAACCATTAAGCAATTGAGCATATACGTTTAATGGGCACAGTTTTCTTTTTCTCTTAAATATATTTGTTGTCATAGCATGTGACGTCAGAGAACGTTCTAATAACGTCACAGAAGGTAATATTATCAGAACGTTGTAGAACGTTACTGTCATGTCACCCCTTGCCTGGGTTATCAATATCACTGAGACGTTCAGGCCTCACCATGCCTTACATGATCTCCATTACAAAACGTAACTGATTTATTCATCACAAACCGAGAAAAAGGGACCCAACATCATCTTGTTTTATTACGACGAACGATCCTTACCTGCATCACAATGTAATCTCTCAGCGTATTGGCCATCAGTACGCCAATCAGAAGCTGAAGCACAGGCAGCGCGCTGCCAAAGATGGCCGCCATCACCATGGGCAGCGGCATCATGGTGTAGCCCACGAGAATGAGGTAAAAGATCCACATGGTGCCATCTAGCGGTGAACGCACGGTCCGTAAGCACAGGTAGCCGGCGGTGAAGATGAGCAGCGTGATGCAGGTGGCCACCGTTAGGGGGAGCATGAAGCGCTGGAAGACGGGGATGACGCAGAGGACGCCGACGAAGAGCAGAAGGACGGCCAGCTCCGAGCAGCCGACAATTAGCAGGGTCACATCCTCCGGCGGACGGTCGCTGTCCTGTTGGCGGGAAAACAGAAAATGGTGGGAAAGTTAAGTTCCTGTTAAGTTAAAGAGCAGGAAGACGTCCAGCTCCGAGCAGCCGACAATCAGCAGGGTTACGTCTTCTGGTGGCTTGTCACTGTCCTGCTGGTGGGAAAAACTGAAAAAAGGTGGAAAGTTAAGTTAATGAGCAGGAGGACGGCCAGCTCTGAGCAGCCGATAATTAGCGGTGTCATGTCCTCCGGCGGCCGGTCGCTGTCCTGTTGGCGAGAAAAAAAGCAGGAAATTTAAGTTAACGAGAAGGAGGATGGCCAGCTCCGAGCAGCCAACAATTAGCAGGGTCACGTCCTCTGGCGGCTGGTCACTGTCCTGTTGGCAGGAAAAACAGATAAAGGTGGGAAAGTTAAGTTCCTGTTAAGTTAAAGAGCAGGAGGACGGCAAGCTCCGAGCAGCCAACTATCAGCAGGGTCATGTCCTCCGGCGGCTGGTCACTGTCCTGTTGGCAGGAAAAACAGAAAAAAGGTGGGAAAGTTAAGTTAAAGAGAAGGAGGACGGCCAGCTCCGGCAGCCGACGATTAGCAGGGTCACGTCCTCCGGCGGCTGGTTGCTGTCCTGTTGGTGGGAAAACAGGAAAAGGACGGGAAAGTTAAGTTAAAGAGAAGGAGAACGGCCAGCTCCGAGCAGCTGACAATTAGCAGGGTCACGTCCTCCGGTGGCTGGTTGCTGTCCTGTTGGTGGGAAAACAGGAAAAGGACGGGAAAGTTAAGTTAAAGAGGAGGATGACGGCCAGCTCCAAGCAGCCGACAATCAGCAGGGTCACGTCCTCTGGCGGCTGGTCGCTGTCCTGTTGGCAGGAAAACAGGAAAAGGTGGGAAAGTTAAGTTCCTGTTAAGTTAAAGAGCAGGAGGATGGCCAGCTCTGAGCAGCTGACAATTAGCAGGGTCACGTCCTCCGGCGGCTGGTTGCTGTCCTGTTGGCGGAATAAACAGAAAAAAGGCGGGAAAGTTAAGTTAAAGAGGAGGAGGATGGCCAGCTCCGAGCAGCTGACAATTAGCAGGGTCACGTCCTCTGGCGGCTGGTCGCTGTCCTGTTGGCAGGACAACAGAAAAAAAAAAAGGGTGGAAAGTTATTTTCCCGTTAAGTTAAAAAGCAGGAGGACAGCCAGCTCTGAGCAGCTGACAATCAGCATGGTAACATCCTCTGGTGGCTGGTTGCTGTCCTGTTGGCAGAAAAACAGAAAAAGGGGCGGGAAAGTTAATGCAATTGTGAAGGGGTAAAATTGTGTCTGAATGATGGTTATATCTTCTGCCGGTTGAAGCTGTTTGCCTCACAAAACAAGTTTTTTGCTCACACAAGTTTAAAGCACCGTACTCACTAGGCGATTTTTACTGAGTTGGCCAAGTAATCAGCACTAGAATCAGGCAATTATTCTCATAGAATCAGCTGATTCTAGTGCCGAGTCAGTATGGTATATTGAAAGATACATGTTAAACACAGTTTGTTATGAGTCAGCCCTAAAATTGGCCAACTGGTCCAGTAGAGTTGGTCGATTTTTTCGGCGAGGGGATGCCCAACTTTGGTCACGGCCACCTAGTGGGTATGAGGCTTAACTTCATAGATCAAATGAACAGATCATAGATCAAATGAACTGTTGTCAGAGACTGGGGTGAAGCCAGAGCTGATATTAAAGGGTCGGGGGGGGGGGTAAGTAAAGCTAAGGATTTTCCAGGTAATTTGAAGTTTCAGAAACTTCTTATATTTTACTTATATCTTGGGAAATCAAAGGGGGTTCCAGACACCCAGGAACCCCTTGTGGCCACACCATTAAATATTTCGTTATGAGCCTATATACATCTATCTTTAGAGTTTAGAATGATGCATTATCAATATCAAGAATTTATCCAAACTTTAAATGAGGCCCATACAAATAGGTCATCCTAGATTACAACGTACTTCGTGAGGTTTCAAAAGGCACAGATGATTGCTGGTGTTTGGAAATTGATCATCCAATGAATGTTCTGCAACGAAAGGCTAGTCCCTGGCAAGCATGCGACGTCATGATATCATTGCAGTAATGTTCTGTCTACTTCTGCTTAGGTTCTTATTTTTTTATGGAAGCCAATAATGTCTCTAGAATTGACACTGTGACATTGCACTGTAACGTTTTTGTAGCATTATGGTTACATTCTATCCATGAAGAGAACTTTGTTATGAAAGTCTTTATTGGTAAGGTCTCAACTTCACTAAAAGGTAATGTTTTTATAACACTCCGTCTTGATGAGTCTTAACCTAAGCTAAAATGATATAACTGCTACGTGAAAACTTAGCAAGTTACTGACTGACCAAAAAAGTATGGTCGCAGAACGTTCTCATCGCATCGCTGCTTGCCCGGGAGTGGCTTTACAACCTTTAGAGAATGGCAGTCCGCGAGAGACTACGAGACATCTTATGGCCACTGACAGTGGTGAACACCTAATCACTGGGGGGAGGCAGCAGGGAAAAGGGACACTGATAGGGTCTATTAGAGGTATTGCAGCTCTTTATCTGCCTCCAGTCTGTGATTGATGGAGTCGTATGTATAGGAATGACGCACATGGCAGTGCTTCATTCACGGCACAAGTAATGTTAGACTTTGATCACGAAAAGACTATGGGGGCTCTTCCTATCAATCAAGGAGTGCACTTTTTCTTACCGCGCTTCCTATGCGGGTAAATGATAGTGGATATACATTTCTTTTCTTTCTTTAATTTTCTAAATTATGTGTGATTACCAAAGTGTAAATAGAATGACTTTCATGACTGACAGAAAGATATCTTATTCTTCCAACCACAGACAGGATATTTCTTGTATTCTACCTATAGATTAGCCTGAATCAAGATGCAAGTTTTGTGTTGTCAACAAGTCACAAGGCTTAAGCATATAACATTTCACAAATCTTAGCACTATTTGTGCTTTAACATAATGGAAAAACATTTTGTTGGTTATTTGTTTCTAATCATACCTGTAAATAATATAACTGAATGTTTTAAGGTGGTTGAACAATGTGTTCATCACAGATGGATTATGGCAAATATCCTTGCTTTTTTTTCATTCAAAGAATAAGTCCACATTAACCTGGAGATTTACTAATACTGATTTAAAAAAAAAATTATTATCATATTCATGTAATTTACCATTTGAGAAACATTACATATATGGAAATAATTAAATACAAAAAAAGAAGTGAGGAAATGCTGACCTTGTAGATCCAAAGGTGCCATGAGATGAGAGAGAGGGCGTGTAGTGTGAGTAGGAACATGAAGGTGATGAGCAGTGAATGTCGTAGACGGGTCGTGTAGCCCGTCCATACCTCCTCTATGTCCATGTCTGCCGCCTGTAGGGGTAAACAAAATAACAGGTAAGGAACAATGCCACAGGTTAAAAACAAAAAGACATGTTATTTTCTCACAGGTTGTGAGTAGGAACATGAAAGTGATGGGCAGCGAGTGTCGGAGACGAGTCGTGTAGCCCGTCCATACTTCCTCTATGTCCCCTTTCTGTCACCTGCTTCATTAGGTCCAACCTGTGTGACATGATATCAAGAAGGAGGGAATAGAGGAAAAGTACTTAACAAAGGTATATATTTTATTGATCTTGATGTATATAGTTATAATTTACACTTAAAATGTTTATGTCCTACAATTCATACTCATTGTAATATCACCGAAAAACCAGGGGCAACCCTGAAGTGAATTACTTAATGATTAATAAAGAAAAAAAAACTGGAAGAGGATAACAAATATACACTATATTCCAAGGCAAGTTGCGAAGTTACAGTCCCATTCTACATCCATACTATCTTATTTCAGTCTGTTACTGATTAAAATGGCATATTATTGTGAGGTTGAGTCTTCTCCAATTCAAAACGTTATCATAATGTTATTCTTTGGTGATGTTAAGACCCAATCGAAAGAGAACATTTTTACAACTTTCTGATTTGGTTGAAGAACATAACCAGGACATTGCAGTAATGTTGCAGTGCAATGTCACAACCTAACATTTCAGTTCTTAATACTGTTGGGAGTCATCAAATAATGTATCAAGAAACAAAACAGAACGTCACTGCAATGTTATGATAGCGTCACATCCCCGGCTGAGAACCAACCACCCCCCCAGGGCTCACCGCCCCGCTAACATCTCGTGATAGCATCACTGACTTTGTTGATAAGATAAGCAGGGGTTATGATAACACTGTGTGATTCTGACCCAGCATGCCTTTGTTGGCTTTCCCTGCTATCTTGGCACTGTGGGGGCATGGCCATTATAGAGGCATTGTCCTTTTTCCGGCGCTCATGGCATGCACTCTATTCATCAAGATTCATTTCGGTGTAGTCGGTCACATATTGATTTATACATTGTATGCTTAATGGACCGGCTTCTTCCATCATGTATTCTATCATTTTTAAACATTGTTTTTTTTTTTTTAGATAAGCTTTTTTATTTCTCAACTGGATACAATTTAGCAGAAGCTGCTAGTTTTCGTTGTATAACCAGATCATATTACAGCAGTTTAGTCATGATATTGTACATGTAGGAGTACGGTAGTAGTACAGCACATCATTTATCTTCTATACAAAAAATGATATCATTGCCCTCGTATCCACAAATGTAGATCCAAAATATAGATCTTCTTAAACCATGATAAATAACATATATACAAATTTAGAACCATAGTATACACAAACCCCCCCCCCCCCTCCAACATATATACCATCCAAAAAGAGATTTTAATCAGTAATCTAATATTTTCCCAGCCAATTTTTGTTTTTGTCTAGTCTTAAATTCATCATAGCTCAGTATCCCTCTGTCTTCAATTGACAACTCATTCCAAAGCTTAGATCCTTGACATATAACACTTTTCTCAAAGCAAGAGTTATTACATCTCAATTCTTTATAAATAACCTCTTCAAATCTCCTCAATGGCCTCACCTCAGGGCAGATGTACTTCTTCTTCTCCCGTCTCTTGTGCATAAAATTTACAGTATGACATGTTCTCCTATCATGCAAATAACCTACATGTAGGTCTCTATGCAGCATAGCTACATTAGCCCTCTGATTCCTCATAGTACATATTCTTAGACTCCTGTTCTGGAGTTTCTGCAGTTTATCCCTAGTTTTCATGGATATTTTGTTCAAGAATATATCCCCATAATCGAAATACGGCATAATTTTGCTTTTAAACATTGTGATTGCCTGAGTTTCGGAGATATACATCCTTATTTTGGATAACATATAATTCTTATGTGATACAAGTCGAATACATTCATTCGCATGCTTTTCAAATGTGAATCCATTGTCAAGTTTTACACCAAGATAAGTGTAGTCTTTGACATACTGTAACATGTGATTGCCTACGTAAACATTATACTGTTTTGTTCTTTTGAGCATATTCTTTGTGCCAAAGACCATCATCTTTGTTTTCTTGACATTTATTGTTAACCTATTTTTTATGCACCATAATGCCAATAACTGTAAGTCGTTTGATACAATCTGATGTGCTAGAGCCTCGTCATGCTGAGTTGCATAAATCACTGTGTCGTCCGCATATAGTTTTAATCTGGAGTTACATAAATTATTTTCAAGATCATTAATATATAGCAAGAATAGGGTAGGGCCTAAGATAGAGCCCTGTGGAACTCCACATTTTACCTCAACATATCCAGAAGTGATGCCATTTGCCATTGTAGCTTGTGATCTGTTTGACAGATAATTTTGAATCCAATTTATTGTGTTTTTATGAAAACCAAAGTTACATTGTGTATTCTATCATTTCTAAACATCATGTATGCTATCATTTCTTAACAGAATCTAAACAAGCTTCATACATCCAGACATAAGACAAACATGATCCTTTTCTTTCTACAGGTCTAATGAATGCGATCATTTTTAGGATTTAGTATGGGTGTCAGCTAACATGGTCTATATGTCTGGTAGCTTTATGTGTCATTATCACGAAGGCCTTAAGGCCCATCGATTTCTTCAGACAATGTTTCTTTGTTGCTGTTATTTTCGTGACAGTTTTCTTCATATGAGGCTGTCACACTGCCATTATAAACAGAACCTTCCATGGAGACTCATATGTGCAGCTTAGATCAGCCCTTAATCACATCTAAGGTGAGTTAAAGTAGCGTGGTATTGCATGAAAGGGTCTTTTTATGTAATAAATCCCTTTGAAGCTAAGATAATCACAAAAAGATCTATTGTCTGTCTGCTCGATCCGTCCTTCAGAGATCAGTAAGATTTCATATTCACCAAATGTAGGAGTAGAATTTATCTGATTTTAAACTTAAATGCAACTGATGCTTCACAGGGTCTCCTAATACCCTTTAAAGAAACGGTTATGAACGTTAATCTAGGGCAGTTATTGCAATCACCTCCACATACATATATCCCAGCCAAACAGGTGACGTTATTACAACGTTGCAGCAACGTTCTGTTTTGGTCCTTGTTACATTATTTTGATTGCTTCCAATAACGTTGCTTCAACATACTGCTGTGACTAAAGCTGACTTAAAATGGATGGTTGCAGAACACTTCTGTTACATCGCGAGTTGCCTGGGATAGGTAATAATTTTATATGAATCGCAAATTATTTCTAGGCTCAACCAATTTTGGCGAACCGTCTTGGCAATTTAAAAAATAAATGTGAGGCAGCGTGATTAACTTGGGGTTATTTAGATCTTTTTGTAGTTATTGGAAATTTAAGACAGTTTGACCATTGGAGGTCAGCTCTTTCGCAAATTCAATAATCGGTCCGGACTTGTCTGGAGTTAAATTACAAGGCAATTCAGGTAAGGTCTGACCTGAGAATTAATATTCAGTGAATAACTAAACAGCCTTTATCAATGAGGACCCATATCCACAGGGAAATTTTAACCAAGTTGGCAAACCTGAAAATCTGTCAATTGATGAAATTTAAGAAATCATAATGTTTTATCAATACTTGGGGATATAGGAAAACATAATTCTTGCTTATTTCTGTAACTCCAACTCTAGGAGACAAGAATGGCTTATACCTTAATTTTGTCCGACCCTTGTCCAACCCTGGGATATACCCAAATAATCGTTGCTTTAGAATTATAAGGTACTAAGTCAGTTTTGGTGTTATAAGGTGCTAAATGAGATTTTGATCAAAATCAAATCTAAGGGTGATGGTTAATATTCTGTTAAAAAATAATTCCCAAAAAATGTTTATAAGTACCCCTAATTGAAGCATCAAAATGTATATTTCATAGGTTTTGAATGAGTCCATATAGCACTAAAATATTTGCCCTTTTAGACCATTTTCTTCAGTCTAATAAGGATCTAACTGTATTTGGTACCGTATAAGCAGACTCCTCTCCCTATAAAGGACCATAATTGTTTAGTGTTATAAGGAGCTAAGTCTGTTTGGTACCATATAAACAGACTCCTTTCCCTATAAAGAACCATAATTGTTTGGTGTTATAAGGAGCTAAGTCTGTTTGGTACCATATAAACAGACTCCTTTCCCTATAAAGAACCATAATTGTTAGGTGTTATAAGGAGCTAAGTCTGTTTGGTACCATATAAACAGACTCCTTTCCCTATACAGAACCATAATTGTTTGGTGTTATAAGGAGCTAAGTCTGTTTGGTACCATATAAACAGACTCCTTTCCCTATAAAGAACCATAATTGTTTGGTGTTATAAGGAGCTAAGTCTGTTTGGTACCATATAAACAGACTCCTCTCCCTATAAAGAACCATAAGGAGCTAAGTCTGTTTGGTAACATATAAACAGACTCCTCTCCCTATAAAGAACCATAAGGAGCTAAGTCTGTTTGGTAACATATAAACAGACTCCTTTCCCTATAAAGAACCACAACCACTCAGTAAAAGAAGAAACCTATCCAGTTATGACCCTTTTAAAAGAATGTGAGGACCATCTGTTTAGGAGTATTGCTCAGTATTATAAGGTATGAAGTGTAATTAGGCCCTTATTACTAGAAGCATATTCTTTAAATATGTTAGTTTCATTACTTAACAATGATGAAAGCTGGATTAGGTCCTTCTAACCAATACCAAATGAAGCCAGTGACTGAGAAATATCTAGTGTCAAATCATTTTAATCCACCAAAAAGCCTTACAAAAGGAAAAACAATGGAAATGTTTGTCATATTATTGAATGTGAGAAGTCCAAAGACAATTCCATTTGTTAACATGAAGGGTATAAGCATAATGATGGGGCTCTTGGATAGTTAAATTTAGAAATAAGAATTATATCTTGAAGCTAAACACAGTTGTCTGGTATAATCTCTTATTCACTTCAAATGGCAAATTCGTGAAACCCATAGGTTTATTTGATAGGTGTAGAGCAGGGGCAGATCCAGAGATTTTTGAATGGAGGGCACCATATAGTAAAGATTTTAGCTAAACCCTCCTGGTTCAAGAACTTTACATAAAAAAATGCAACACTCTGCCAAAAATCCGGGAGGGGGCATCCATATCTCCTTCATTCCCTTCTAAGTCCATCACTGCATGGGGATTAATGAAAATCTTTATAATTATCATTAATGCAAAATTCACTGTCTAACATTGCATGGGTTTAATGGGAAAAAACATTTTACATAATTCACATCCATAGATAATAACTGATTACTACACTTAGTACAGTAAATATATGGATAGGAGGTGGCACTCTTGTTATATTTTCTTTAAGTTTTTTTCTTTTTATCATTTTTCACTTGCTGCTGAAATATTTGTGTACTTAATACCTTTTCTCAACACAAGTGACATGATCAGCCGTTGTGTTGGACAGACCACCCCACGTTCATCAATCTAATGATTAAGGAGAAACCCACCACTGGGTTCAATACCCTACTCTCTTTGGAGAGTGGCAAGGAGTCTTTAATGTCCTATAGAATTAGAAAGGACACCACGCACCCAGCCTTTGATAACCCTATTGGGGGCACAGGATGCCCCTTTTAGTCATCTCTTACAACAAGCAGGGGATACTGGGGAAACATTCTTCACAGGGAGCTCCAAAAGGGGCCCCACCCGGTTCCCCACAGGGTGATCTTTGGGGACTCTAAGAGTTCCAATTCCTAATACCAACTACCCTCAAGGCTGCCATGGGCTGTGGTCCTGCCCCTTCTGAAAACATGTCCATGCTCCAAGGACTAGGCCGAACATCTACCTTTGCTGTGCCGATCTAGAATAGGACACGGCTTTTTCCTGAAACTGACAATCTTTAGATTTAGTTGGCAACATCTAGCCTGCTAAGGTGGTGATGTCAACATCAGATTTGGAATGGCTGCTAAAGAAGATGGAGAATACAGACTCTGGAAACACAGATCTCCGCCAGCCCACTGGAAGTTAGTTGTCAGTCTTGGTGGGATTATCAGCCTCAATGAACAACAATAAAGGGTGAGGGAAATCCTTACCCTGTGAGTTGGTCTCACTTATCACTCAGTGTAGCAGTGGTTCCATCTTCCCAGAGGGTGTATAATCCTAGGAGAAGGTATGGTGTAAATCTCAGGGTGCCTCCACCCCATATCTTGCAAGGTCAATAACACTGTTACCCTGGTGTGCATCCACTCGATGCTCCTAGACTTGGCCTAATCACTGTCTTGATAGTTCTACAATTTCCTGCCCAAATCCCTCTCCACAGGGGGCACTATCTGTTGATGCCTGTGATGAAATAACCAGGGTGCTTGGTCAGTCCCTTGTCCAGGGTACAAGGATGGACCTCATCCCATCATGTAGCCACATAGGAAGTCATGAAAGGAGAAATAGAAAAACCCTGGACACAAGACAAAACCATCGTCCGAGAGAAGTATTGCTGTGTCCATGAGTGGCTTGTTATGACCCAGTAACAATCAGTGGTACAGACTCCGTTGGGGTTGCCTTTACTACAGAACCAATTAATGGACAGGTCACTGGAGTCACACAAGTAGCTAAAGCTTTAAAAGGGGTTCCTGGCTCCAGAGATGCCGTTTAGGTAATTCCTGGTATGCCCTAGAAAGAGCATGCTTCACTCAAGATTATCTCTGCCTTGCTCTCAATCTGCATCTTGACCTGACAGTTGTTGGGTTGATCAGTGTTGGTCACAGTCCATCTATCCTCCTTCTAAGGTAGTAGCACCCTCAACCATGGACATTCTGCTGACAACTGTATTGATATCTGTTCCCTTGGTATCCCCTCAAGGTGGCAGAATATGGTATCATATCTTCCATGGTTTCTGTTCCTCTAGGCAAGTTGCTGTCAGCAGGGTGACTCATGAAGTCAGAGGAACGTTGTCAGGACAATCTGAAAATTGATCAATCCTTGCCCACTACCTCCAGATTCAGGGCCAGACCAGCCACCACCAACATGGACACAGGATAGACTTGAACCTCAGAGTTTTTGGCCCTGCATTCAAATGGATAAAGGCGATCACAGGCTTCTGTCCTCAGGGCAACCCGACTGCAATAAGGTTGGGACAAGAGTCTCTAACCTTGCCCCCAGTGCTTGGTCCCCAGCTCTACACTACCCATCCTCCAGGTTGACTGCTCTCTTACCTATCTTTCCAAAACAAACCACCTGTCATACCTTTTGGTAACTGATTACTATTACTGGATTGCTTCACTTGGAAAACACAGTTCATCCTTTAGGGTTGCCTTCTCTACCAGTCCCTTGGATGACTAATCTGGATTTGCATCCCAGCATGAAGGCCTAGCCCACAGGCATTCCCTGCCAACTGAGAGGGAACCCTAAGTACACACTGGTAGAAAGAGACTCACAACTATGACAGTGTGCATCTTTTCCGTATGCTTCTTCCAATAGCCGGCTGTACTGTTGGACCAGGCCTCTTTACTCCATACACACAAACACGTCTTCTTAGATCCTCTATTTACCTTGTTAATGTGCCTTGTTACATTTTTAATATTTTGGTCACATTTGTTTTGATGATTCTTCATCATTATCTAAGAGTAGACTGCTTTCGATGTGCACAGCTTTGATGATAGGGATCATGTAAAGTTTATCTCCAGGAGGGATTTTTTTTATAGACCCTTATCTCCCTCACCCCTACAGCTTGATTGGGGCCAGCTGAATGTCAGTCCAATTTCACAATGTGGTGATAGTATAATGCTATACCCCACCGCCAAGGGTACTACCCTGCTATTGCCTTTTCCAGCCCCTATTCCGAAAGTGTAAGGTGCCACCTGGTCCTCCTCATATCAGCACATGTTTTGGATGGAAGGCCTGTGAACCAAGACATTCTAAAGGTCTGCTGCACATGCTTTAAGTTTCAAGGTAAAGACTCAACACTCCACCCATGGTCGCTCCTATGCTGTTAAGCTGCCTCCACCTGAACCCCAAGAGAAGCCAGACCACTACTGGTCACCTGGTGTCATAACTTCATCAGCTTGTCTAGCAGCCATCTTTTCCACCTGTCCTTAGCTCCACCACTAGTCAGTGATTAATTCTGGCACCTCCCCCATCCAGCCCCAATTTGCACATGTTTGTATATTTAAGTTAGTTTACCTCCACTGATTTTATTATCAGCCAACAGCCTAACTTCTTCCACCATATGCATGTATTCTTGCTGCTTGATCAGAGAGGCCACTCTTCAAGCATGAAAAATATGAAATGTAGTGAAACAACATTTCTATATGTTATTGCAGTAATAACTAAGGTAGACTATACTTCAGTATTAAAGCTCTGATACCAAAACAAATCATATGTATATGAAATATTGTACATAAATACTTTGTGGTACCTGATACAAATATAACTTTCTTCTCAAATTAAGGGGATTTTTTTTAAAAAATAGGTATTCAAGCAAAAATTATAGAAGTCTGTATTTAGACAGAAAGGTGACATCTTTGTTAGTGGCCATCCACAAAGGCACAGTGTTCCGTTGTTGTATGAGGCAACCTAACACTTTGAGATACTCAATTTCAACCAGTTTCAGGTCACTTCTCAAGTGTTATATTTTAAGTTATTTCACATATTTCGCCTGATAATTCATCTAATTTTCACAAAAGGGTTTAAGGGGTTAAACAGGAAAATGTTTGATTAGATTATTTGTTTTGCCCACTTGTATTGAGCACCCTGGATATCGTTGGCTGAATAACCAAAGGTCGTATCTCAAAAAAATCAATTTTCTTTTATTATTGAAAAGATTTCCTGATCACCTGAGCTGCTTAGAAAATTTTCATTTTTTAGAATTCAACATAAGTGCTATAAGTCAATAAATAAAGGTCGTATCAGCTCTACCCCCCTTTTCAGTGAGTAAACAAAGGTCGTATCTGATAAGAAAAAATGAGAAAATATAACTTTTAAACCAAATATTATCATTTTGATTAATAAATCTATTATATAGATATTCACAACACCATACTTCAGAACATAAAGGTAAAAGTTTTATTATTATAGTAATCTTTCAATATAATAGTAAAAATACCAGATACGACCTTTGTTTACTGAATGGAAAATTTGATGTTGAGTAACCAAAGGTCGTATCTGACATGTACTCTCAGTTCTCTCATTATAAACAATACTCTAATAATTCAATTCTACTGTAATATCATAAAATGAGTTAGAATATAATGCTACATCAAGTAAAACATTATTTCATATTTGTAAAGTCGGAAAAGCTTTCATTAATTAGCATTTGATAGGAAATAATGTTTACTTTATAAGACATTTGATTACTAACATTATCTTAAATTTTCTATGAAAGATGAGTAACCAAAGGTCGTATCTGAATAAATTCCTTCAAATGTTACCATGGATACATTAATAATTATAAAAGATTTTTGGTCTCAAAAGCAACATTTAATATTGATGTAGAATGTCGATTTAAAGAATGAAAAATTGATAATCTTGGATGGATATATAAAAATTTATAGGCCATCACAGTAATTCAAATTTCTAAATCTTGAATTATTTCAAATCCCTATTTTTCATATACGACCTTTGGTTACTCAACCAACGATATATTCTAAACTGAATTTCTCCTAATTAATAAACATTTCTTTGTAAGTGACCAATCATGTGTAATTGTGAGATAGTAGAATGGCATGTATTTGGTTCAAACTATCATGAAACAGATTTACTTTTAACCCTTTTAAGAATCTGGTGCATTTATGCATCGCCACACATGGATGCTAGATGCATTCATGCATCACCACAGTAAAGACGCTAGGTTGATTAACCCTTTAGACCCTAGAGACTATATCCATTAAATGCCGGATTTCCCCAGGATTCCTATGAATTTCCTCTTGGAATTCCCTATTTCCTTGCCATTTATGAATATACAAAGTATGGCTGACCCCTACTTAATTAAATTAATGTGTTATAAAAATCTTGTCTGCAGCATTGATTAGGAAATTTCATCAGCTTTTAAACAATACATTAGATGCCTATGTATGTTAATTACATGTCACAGTGTTCTACATGGAAAAACAAGGAAAAATTACAGAAAAACGGTTGTTTTTCCGGGAGGCTATGGCCGTATTGGGGAACACATCCTCGGGCAGCCATGGCAGAATTGGGGTCCAAAGGGTTAATGCATCAACTGCAACATTCTTTAAAATTCACATAAAACCCTAAAATTCACATAAACTCAAATAATTTATAAATTACACAGATTTCTTGTTTTATGTGTATAAAACCATTCACATTGGGATTTGCTTTATGTTTTTGTTGATTTTAATCAGGATTTATTCTTTTGTCAGGAACATATTGTGCAAATATGGATAATATAATTGCCTCTCGAGGCCTGTAGGGAAATCTTTCAGGCAGAAATAGCACCAATAAGCACAATAATTCATCAGTATGCTTTGTGTCAGAAAAGGGATAAAGGTGTATATTAATAGGCAATTTAGGGTATTACCCACAGTTGGAACCTTTTTCCATGAAAATGTATAGCATTACAGTACCTAAATGTTCACTTCATGAGGTGCTAACAGAAGTTAGAGCATTATAATACCAAATATTATCACATTTGTATCTTTAGTCTTACATGCTATAAGCTCTCAAGTAGGAGTTTGCACCTTTTTACACAGTATGCTTCTTCATAGATGCCTCAATTATTTAGTTTTAAAAGGTGCTAACAGCAGTTAGTGCCTTACAATACAAGGTATAACCATATTTGTATCTTTAGCCTTATGCGTTATAAGGTGCTAAGTAGGTTTAGTACCTTCTTACACTGTGCATTCTGCTCATTGGTCACAAAATGTTCAATTCTTATAAGGCACTAAGGCACATTAGTGCTTTATTGCACTGAAGATTTAGACTGTCAATAGGTGCTAAGTCAATTTTCTTTAAATGCATTAGATTTTTTTATTTGAAACTACATCTATCATGTTTCTATTACTAATATATGAACATATACCAAATATAAAGACGTAGTCTTGAATACTTTTAGAGGGACCAACAGAAACATGTAGTTTTCATTCTAAGGGCTCTCTCTCAAATTGTGGTTTCACTGGGGAAAGTGGAGTTAGCACCTTTTAATTCTAAGGCAACGCAATGTGGGATGGGCTTATTCTCTTGGGCTTGATGTAATAACACAGACCATTCTGCTAGAAGGACAGCGAACCGGCCACAACACTTACAGGTGGCAGCATAGGCTAATCAAGCCCCTGTATTCAGAAATACTGATGTGGTAGCAATGCGGATCTGGCCATTTTTTCCAGCAGTCATCGTCAGAGTAGTCAGCGCCGCAGATGTCACGTAAAATCCCGAAACAAGACCAGTTAGCGACTCCCCAACCCAATTAGGCCAACCACATTTCATAGGAAGCGCTGTCGACTGCTAGTCCGCTGCTGACTGCTAGCCCATCGGCTGCAGCAGTCCATACCGGTCTTTGGCCATACGCTTAAGGCCCTATGACACTACATGACATGAGTTGGGACATTGGTTGTGATATGTCCACATATTAGCCATGTTGTACTCAGGCAAGAATATAATGTTGTTATAAGATTGCAGTCATTTTCTATTTAGTTCTGTTTTTGGTTGTTATGTTATTTTGATGGCACTCAATAATGTCTTTAGAACATTGCAATGTTGCATTATGACATTATTATAAAATAATGTTATTATAACATTCTGTAATAGTAATGTCTCAATTCACCCTGATATAACATTATTATAACACTCTATCTTGGAGGGTTATGTAATGTTACTGTTACATGAAAATTGGTCAGGTGACAGACTGACCAAAAAAGTATGCTCACGACACGTGCTTGTTATGTCGCTGTTTGCCTGGGTAGTCTGCTATAATATCATTGATATCACATATTAGTGTCACAGGGTACAGGACAGTCAGCTTCAATATCAAAGTCATGCAGTTCTTATCATAAAAATGTCTTTGAAAAATTGTTATAGGCTCTTACATAGGCTACAAACTTTAGTTGACATGTTTGATAATGTTGCGGATGTAAGTTGCAAATGGCTTGTATTGCTGGCCATGTTGTACATCTCATCTCGTAGAGGATATTACTGCCCCTCAACAAAAGCCTGGGAAACATTGTGCGATAACCTAAATAGCGCAATCTCAGGAAAGCAGCAATGTAAGAAGCATGTTCTGTGACCATACCTTTTTGGTTAGTCTGTAACCTGCCCAATTTTCATGTAACAGCTGCGTTATTTGAGACTTATTATGAGACTTACTGAAAAAGAATGTTTTGATAACACAGTATTTTGGTGAAGCTGAGACCTTACTAATGAAGAATGTTATAATAACGTTGTTATAACGTGAAAGAATGTTAGAAGAATGTCACAAAAATGTCACAGTGCAACGTTGCAATGTTAGGTTCTAAAGATGTTAATCGGCGCCATCAAAATAACGTAACAAGAAACAAAGCATCGCATAGTGTAATAAGGGCTTGCAGTAGCTGACCTAGTGTCCACGGCTTAGGCTAATAATACTGGGCCCGATTCTCTCCCTAAAAACGACAACGCTGTCCTAGCTGCTATGTAGTTCATGTCTAGAAATTGACTTGATGTCATATTGGTTATCAATTTACCATTTGATAAATAGTGTTCTTTATTCAATAATGATTTTGAACCAGTTCAGTATTTATGCATAATTGTATTTGGATGAGTATAATTTCAGGGTTTAATGGAGAGCCATACCGCCATCAATGGTGATCACCAAACACTAATCATGTGACTATGTCTGCAAAAAGGTCTATAATGACATCTCCCAGTGTTGAGTACTTATGGCAGGAGCGGCAGAACGGGTAAATTAGATTTTGGCAAGGACATGCTATTGCGATGCATAGAAACCATCAAGTGAATTTGAATCATAAAAGCCAGGAAATGTCACGTATATAGCTACATTGTGAAGCTTTTACTTTATATATATATTTCCGTCAAATCTACATCCTACGAAGTAAGATAGTCAAATGTCATTTCAATAACCCTAAAATGACACAAATCTGACACAAACTACTACATATAAATGTATATATATATATATATATATGTATATATATATATATATATATATACATTTACATATGCAAATGGATATATTATACATTCTGTAATATGCACCCGATAGTCTAGTGGGTGGTACATCTAAGTAACAAGTCGTATCCAAATACAACTGAATCAGTAACATATCTCCTGCATCGCCATAGCTCGACCCAAGTAAGCGAACCAACTCAATGCATTATTGATAATTGGTGCATGTAATGTTTGTTCTTTGGGGGTTTAAAAAAAGAACTCAGACGTCAGAATTAAGCGATGTGTCGTTTTGTCAAGCAGTTTTTAATTTATTGGAGTAACCAAAATGCCCTCAACCTGTAGTCAAGCAGAGAGAAGGGTCAATACAGAATGGACGCGGACCACTCCCACTGTCAGGGTAATTCTACATGAAATCGTTGCAGACAGATGTCAAATATTTGGTCAGCACCAAATATTTATATTTTCTGGTATGGGGCATTAGAGAAACACAAATATTTGTAGCATGCTACCGGTATCCAATGTTTTGATATGCTTTTTAATAGTAAAACATTACCTTTTAACGTTTAATTGTAAGTTTACTAAAAGGAAACCAATAAATACGTGATATCATATTTTCTGTTTCTAACAAAAGAGTTATATATTTATCTATACATAATTCTTTTCGTAGACAATTTTCTAAGGAATAAATATCTTTAAAACGCGTCCATTTTATGGAGGAATTAAATAGTACATGTAAATAAACACCTTTGCAAAATGTAATCAACTATTAATTCCAAGCTACATTCACATAAGTTTTATAGATTTTGTTTTTGAAAAGCAGTGATGAATAATATTTGTGAAAGATAACCAAAGTTAGGTAACTAATAAAACCACTGTTGTTCCGGATATTGAGAGGCTGCAGGCAATTTCATGCTTTTTATTGAGTCTGAATATTGCTGAGTCTAGAATAGCTTGGAGACTTTGGCCGTTGCTCTCTAAATGAAGCAGATCTTTATTGAAACGGTTACTGGAAACCTGCCTCGAAATTTATACTGCTCTATGCCTGGGAACATGTTCCGCTCATGAACAACTTCGATGGCTACAGGGTAAACTATCAATCTATTGGAGGATGTAGTTAGGAGCCCTAGGGCTAAAAATAATAGCTCATCATTTAGTCAGTACATTTGGACCTGTAGATTAATGATTATCTGTTTGGCCAGAATCGGTCACCCACCTGCCAAAGCGTTGATTGATTATCGTATTGCCAACCTTACCTGTCTATCTGCTTAATCCCATCACACCATATTCTTCCCACTTTATCCAGACTATATCACTTTACTCTGTCAAACTCCTATTAGCCTAACGCTATCCCCTTAAAGGGAGCCAAAACTAATAAATTCAATGAAATTTTCCAAAGTCAAATAATCATGGAAATCCATTCCTTGAGCCTATTTTTGACCCATGTTAAAATGTAAACCATGAAATATGGTAAAAAAAATCATTGAAAATATGTTTTCCTTGCTCAAATCAATTGATGTGGATACGCAAAAATGGGGTTTGTTTACAAACAAATGTAAATATTACCATCTCTTGTGGCATTCTACTTCAGTTTGAGCTAGTTTTTATAGCTAATACTTTACCACTGACTTTAACTGGACCCATCTAACATATTTCTATTCTTATCTGAGTTTTGAAAATTTTGTCAATTATATTGGTTTTGGCTCCCTTTAAGTTTCCATAAGTATTGGTCCTTACTATACTCACTTTACCATTACCTTGCCCCTTAAAGGCCATATTACACTATGCATTGGGTCACGTTCACATTGGGTCGCGTTGCCCAATGCGTCTGATTAGCGTTATTTTACAGACATGTTGGTAAATTCCCGACGTGAACTGGGTCCCCAACGCGACCCAACGTGACCCAATGCGTGCCCAATGCGACCCAACGCATGCTAAAACGGGCAGCATAATATATGTCTTGTTGGGTTGCGTCGGGACCCAACGCAAGGTATAATATAGCCTTAATGCAGCCCTTACACGTACTTTTTGCGTTGGGCAAAATGGCCCAACGCGACTAGACACCCAACGCATAGCATAATTAAGGCTTTACTCCACCCTAGCCCTTTACCCTGCAATACCATCCTCCCCTTACAATGCTGCCCTCACTGGGGTGTATCAAGTTACCTTTAAGCCCTAATTATACTATGCGTTGCGTAGATGGACGCGCTGGGTCGCGTTGCCCAACGAGTCTGGTTCACGTTTGGGGTGTCTGAAAATCATATTACACTATGCGTTGGGTCACGTTGGGAAGTATATTATACTACACCTTTGCCACGCGTTGGGGGTCGTGTTGGGTCACGTTTTTTTACAAACACATATGTAAATTGACGTGAATCAGACGCGTTGGCCAACGTGACCCAACACAAACGTGACCCGCCACATAGTGTAATATGGCCTTAACCATACCTCATAAATCTACCTCTACCATGCATACCCCTCTTACCCGGTACATTTACCTTCAGCCCTACCCTTTCCGTCCTTCAAACCCTCACAACCTTCCCTTGCAGTTCCCATGCCCCCCCTCTGTCCAATCCAATGTCTCCCTACCACAGATAGGTTAATTTTGTCGACAAAAACACATGGAAATCTATAGAAATCATACAAATATTTGCCATATTGCTATGTGTAACGAATGAATTTTCAAACCAACTCAGAAAATGATAAACATAAATTTCAAATGAAAAACTAGTTAATATTGATGTCTACAATTTCAAACCACAAATAATGCCATGATGAGTGGGAATTTCCATAATTAAATCCTGTAGTTTGTCAACACATTCCCCAGCATGCATTCTAATTTTAGGCTAAAGCCCCATACCCACTAGGCGATTTTCCCGGTAACCAGCGATGGGCAACCGGCAGAATCGCCGGTTAAATCGTCACCGATTCCAATCACCAATCAGTATGTCATATTGAAATATACATGTTTGATATGAATTGGCGCTAAAATTGACGGATTCTGCCCTTAGAATCGGCCGATTTTAGCGCCGATTTGTCGGCCAACTCAGGGTTAATCGCCTAGTGGGTATGGCCCTTAACCTGCAGGTAAAACTCAAGAAATTCCGTGGTTGGGAGAATTTATTTACCCTGACCTGCCCCCTTTTACCCCTTACCCCCTCCCTCCTCCCGTCTAATCGGTTATCTCTGCTTACCTTTACCATACTCCTTTACCCTTACCCTGTCCCCTTTTACCCCTTCCCCCCTCCCTCCCCCTGTCTAATAGTTATCTGGAGTGTCTGCAACTACACGTGTAGCAATTAATGAGGGCAGTGAGGCGAGACCTGAGTTCTGATTGATCACCTGCCCGGGCGTGTTCGGAAACTCCGTCTGGCTTCAGCTGACACAGGTAGGTTGGTTGGTTATTGGTTGCTTTACACCCTAATTAACTGCCAGGGTCATATCAAGGGTGTTGATGGTGATCGAATCTATGAGAAGGTAGAGACCATACCCCTACACTTTTACCGAGGCAGGTGTTCTTTAATGTGCATGGTCCCATAGACAGGGCCATACACACAACAGCCGGTGGCCCTCAAGGAGCCTTTGATATCCCTGTCATTGTCTCAGGGAGACATGCAGAGGGGAGTAGTAGTCAGCTTAGAGCTCAGGCCAGAATTGAACCCCGGCCGCAGACGAACGCCCTAACTACTCCACCACCCCGCACGCCTGACACAGGTAGGTCTAGACGCATCCGGGGTAGGTCCAGAAGAGGGGGAGGGGGGTTCTGACCCTCCCCCTCATTGGTGGAGACTTATGCCGCATCCCCACTTGGGCAATTAACAAAGGCAACTAGCAACCAAGGATGAAATATTGGTCGCCAGGTGACTAACTAGTTGCCGAACGACTAAAAAACTAATCGCCACATTGGGATTCTCTTGTAGTTAGTTTCCAGACAACGAGAGGACACTTTAGTACTTCACCCGGCGATTAACTAGTTGCTGGTGGGTATAGAAAAATATCAAACATGTCAAATATTTTGCCCTAAACCCACGGCGCCTAGTGATTTGGTCGCCAGACATGACGGCGCCAGTGCGGAGCTGATCCCCAGACTACTAACCACCTTAGTCATCCGAGGACCAAAGAAATCTAATTGCCGAAGTGGGGACCAGGCTTTCAACTTCAAAAGAAAACGTTTCATGTGTGCTTTTGAATCTCCAATGTTTAATACTTGATAATGTCTCAGATTTGCCTTTGGGTACCTGCTATGGGTATCTGTGTAGCAAACCAGTAACTTTCTTGACTGCTGGATCCTTAGTCTGGGGTCCAAGGTATGAAATTGGAGCTTCTGGATGCCATGAAAAGTTTAAACCTAAAACCCTTTTGGGGTCCTAGAGGGGTCCTTTGGCAATAAAAATATGCCGGTTGTCACCCTGTAGAGGTGTGCGTAACCATGACAACCGCCATTTTGTATGGCAACCCTCATTAAAATTGAACCCCTTCATAAATGTACTGTATATGAAATATCTCACTCAATTTTAGAGTTTGGCACTTTATATCTGGTATACAAGGAACCAAGTATTAGGTGCATCTGCACAAAAGACAACATTGACCTTGGCCAAGGTCAAGGTCATCTAAATTGAGGTCGAGTATCAAAAATGTTCAAAAAAATGAAATTAAACTTCTTTCAAAGTGTCCCACCCTTTAGAATATGAAAGTTTATACCCAAACTTCTTTTGGTGCCCTAGAGGGGTCCTTTGGGAAGAAGAATATGCCAGTTGTCTCCCTGTAGAGGTGTGCGCAATCATTACCAACGCAATTTTGCTTACTGACCTCCTGAAATCTCATCCTGTCAGAATAACACATTCTATGTGATATCTCATTTATTTGATAAGATAACCTTTTAATATCAGAATTCCAAGTAGTATTATAGGAGATGTTTCTAGATAAAAGACAATTCTGACCTTGGCCAAGGTCAAGGTCATCTAAATTGATGTCGAATGTCAAAAATGGTCAAAAAAATGAAATTAAACTTCTTTCAAAGTGTCCCACCCTATAGAATATGGAGGTTTATACCCAAACCTCTTTTGGTGCCCTAGAGGGGTCCTTTGGGTAGAAGAATATGCCAGTTGTCTCCCTGTAGATGTGTGCACAACCATTACCCTAACTATTTTGCTTACTGTCCTGAAATTTCATCCTTTCAGAATAACACATTTTATGTGATATCTCATTTATTTGATAAGATAATCATTTAATATCAGAGTTCCAAGTAGTACTATAATTATGAGATGTTTCTAGACAAAAGACAAATCTGACCTTGGCCAAGGTCAAGGTCATCTAAATTGATGTTGAATGTCAAATATGGTAAAAAAAGAAAGAAATTAAACTTCTTTTCAAATTGTCTCACCCTTTAGAATATGGAGGTTTATATTCAAACCTCTTTTGGTGCCCTAGAGGGGTCCTTTGGGTAGAAGATTATGCCAGTTGTCTCCCTGTTACCCTATCTATTTTGCTTACTGTCCTGAAATTTCCTCCTTTCAAAATTACACTTTTTATGTGATATCTCATTTATTTGATAAGAAAACCTTTTAATATCTGAGTTCCAAGCACTATCATATTAGATGTCTCTAGATAAAAAAAAAAAACTTGGGCGAGGTCAAGGTCAATTTTATATAGATTTATGCAAAACAATGAAAATTGTCAAAAAGTTGAAATCACTTCTTTCAATGTGTCCTACTCTGTAGAAAATGAAAGAGTGTACCCAAACCTGTTTTAGTAGCCTTGAAGGGTCTTTTCAACAGAAGAAATATCTTAATTATCTCTCTGTAAAGGTGTACACAACTATTACCCACACTATTCTGTTTGCTTACCTCAAATTCCATCCTTTTAGAATAGCATGATTTATGGAAAATTTCATTTTTTAAGATATATATTAATAATCTATGTTCCAAGTAGTGCTTTATGAAGTGTTTCTGGACAAAAGACAACTTTGACAATGGTCAAGTTAAGGTCATTCAAACTGACATCAAATGATAAAAACTACAGATAAATTAAAATTCCACACCTTCTCAAGTGTTCTTCTGTTGGGAATATGAAATGTCATAGCAATACTCTATCAGGGTCATGTACAGGAGTCCCTAAGACTTGATGATACACTGGTTTTCATTCTTTAGAGGTGTACATAGTGGTGACCTATGCCATTCCATTCCCTTTTACCAGAAAATCTGATTTGTGTAGACTGCAACTTTTTGCATGTGATGTCTCTTTCATCTAAAATCAATAGTACATAAGTCACATATCTGCAAGATATGACTTTGACTGTCGTGAAGTTCAAGGTCGACAAATTTATAAACTTATGCCAAAAGATGCAAATCATTGGAATTAAACTTCTGCTCAACTGTTTAATTGTTGGAATAAAACATCCATAATTTCTTTGTACTCCTATAGAGGACCTGGAGAAATTCAAAATCTGAATTGCCCATGCCATTATGTGCACCTCTAAAGAATGAAAAATGGCAAAAAATAATACCAAGTCTTAAGGATCCCTACATGATCCCAGTAGAGTATTGGCTATGAAATTTCATCCTTTCGGAATAACACTTTTTATGTGTTATTTCATTTATTTGATAACAATCTTTTAATATCTGAGTTCCAAGTAACACTATATGGGATGACTCTAGATGAAAGACAGCCGGGGTACCAACTGAAGTTCCATTTTCAAATTCCCTGTGTTTTCACTGATATTCCCCTGTCCTACGGCAATTTTTCAGCCTCCACGCAAAGAAAACATTTGGACAACCCAACAACAAAAAGTTGAATCCCTAATATCTTGAGAATCAGGAATATCAGAACCTGGCCAAAAGAAATTCACTGTGTTTTCCCTGTTTTTTGGCAAAATTTCCAAATTCCCTCTGTTTTCCATGTCAGGGAATCTTTTTTTGCCATTTTCCCTGTTTTCCCTGTGTGGTTGGTACCCTGGACAACTATAACCCTGTTCCCAACAGAAGAACACTTGAGAAGATGTTGAATTCTGATTCTTTTATTGCAGTTTTCGGCATTTGATGTAAATTTGAATGACCTTACCAAAGTCAAATTTGTCATTTGTTCCTGAAATAGCACTACTTTGAACATAGATATTTAATCATTATCTTATAAAATGAATGAAATTTCCCATAAAATATGCAATTCTAAAATGATGAAATTTGAGGTGAGCAAACATAATAGCGTGCGTATTGGTTGTGTACACCTCTACAGGGAGATAATTGCGATTTCATTATGCTGAAAAGACCCTTCTTCACTTCCAAAAGAGGTTTGGGTATAATTTTTCATATTTTAAGAGTAGGACACTCTGAAAGAAGTTTAATTGGACAATCTTTTTGACCGTTTTTTTGTCATTTGACATCAAACTAAATTATATTGACCTTGACCTTGGCCAAGGTCAGAGTTGTTTTTTGTCAAGGGACATCTCTTATAGTACTACTTGGAACAGATATCAAAAGGGTTTCTTATCAAGTAAATGAGATACCACATGAATAGTGTCATTCTGAAAAGATGGAATTTCAGAAGGTCAGTTAATACAATCACTAGGGTAATGGTTGCGCATGTCTCTACAGGTACATAATTGGCATATTCTTCTACCCAAAGGGCCCCTCTAGGGCACCAAAAGAGGTTTCGGTATAAACTTTCATATTCTAAAGGGTGGGACACTTTGAAAGAAGTTTAATTTCATTTTTTTGACCATTTTCATCATTTGACATTAGTTTAGATGACCTTGACCTTAGCCAAGGTCAGAATTGTCTTTTGTCTAGTAACATCTCCTATAGTACTACTTGGAATTCTGATATTAAAAGGTTATCTTATCAAATAAATGAGATATCACATAGAATGTGTTATTCTGAAAGGATGAGATTTCAGGAGGTCAGTAAGCAAAATCACGTGGGTAATGGTTGCGCACACCTCTACAGGGAGACAACTGGCATATTCTTCTTCCCAAAGGACCCCTCTAGGGCACCAAAAGAAGTTTGGGTATAAACTTTCATATTCTAAAGGGTGGGACACTTTGAAAGAAGTTTAATTTCATTTTTTTGAACATTTTTGATATTCGACCTCAATTTAGATGACCTTGACCTTGGCCAAGGTCAATGTTGTCTTTTGTGCAGATGCACCTAATACTTGGTTCCTTGTATACCAGATATAAAGTGCCAAACTCAAAAATTGAGTGAGATATTTCATATACAGTACATTTCTGAAGGGGTTCAATTTTAATGAGAGTTGCAAAACAAAATGGCGGTTGTCATAGTTACGCACACCTCTACAGGGTGACAACCGGCAAATTTTTATTGCCAAAGGACCCCTCTAGGACCCCAAAAGGGTTTTAGGTTTAAACTTTTTATGGCATCGAGAATCCTTAAATAAGCTCTTTTTTGGAGTCTGGACCCCAGACTACCTGGCATGTACACTAATAGCCTATGGCTGGTACCCAGTGGCCCAGAAAAGTCGTTTTCCCCTTAATTGTAAGATTTACTTTGTGACAACTGCAGTTGTAAGGCCGTATTCCACGTACCAAAAGTGCGCCGATTTTGAGCCTCTTGCTGCTGATACTGCCCCTCACCATAGAAACATTCTATACCGGCGGCCTGTACTTTCGGCATACTTTTGGCCGTCAAAAGTGGAAAATCAGCCGCTGAAAGTGGAAAATCGGCCGCCGAAAGTGGAAAATCGGCAATGAGTGGAAAATCGGCAGGAAATAATTACCAACATGTTCGTAAATTTTATCAGCAGTGGCGCCGATTATACATCTGCAATAGCAAAATTGTAACGGAGTCAAATTGGCAACGCACTTTCGGTATATGGAATACAGCCTTTAGATTTACTGCTGTGACTCACGTCAAAGGTTAGTAGTATATGGTTTGGAAGCTTTGTGGTGGGTACCGTCTTATGCCTGTCAATAAAAGTTTCATCCTGAAGAATAAGTTGGAACATAACCTAATCAAGTGGTGACGCAACAGTAGCGTTCTGCGATGTCATGTAAGATTTATTAATTGTTAAATGATTGACACCTTTGATACTCTATGTTTTATTCAGCTGTCCATTTCGCCCATATAAAAGTATAAATTCCATGGCTATACAGCACAAGGGGAATTATCAGAACGTTCTTCAGGTCGAATTCCTGTTTAGGAAGTTTCTACCCCAATGTATCATAACATAAGAATTATCAATCCTCAAATGATTTACACCTTTTATGCATTAGCCTATGGTCTATCCAGCTGCCCATGTCAAAAGCATTAAGCCCATGGTCACACAATGCAAGGGGAATGATATTACAGCTTGGCACCCGTAGCTCATCAGATGTACATATATCCATTGGGCAGCAAGTATAGCCAAGTAGGTTATTACTGCTCGGTGCCTGTTGTGAATCTGATGCGATACACAACAGCCTGAGCCATCGGGCGACACTTCAAGGCAACAACCAACAATTGTTCCATCCACATGACCTAATACCTACATACTACAGATTCAATTCACATTGTGAGGCCTAGTCTGAAATGAATTGGTGCATAAAGGGCCATCACTATCCTTACAGCAGTTTTCATCATAGGCCCTACAACAGTCCCAACAATTCTCCTTAAGCCCCACTAGGGGAGTGTACCGTTGCCTGGCAACGTTCAACTGGGTGAATCATTGTTGCTGTTGCTGGGCGACTGTAATATCAAGCATTTTTTATATTTTACCGCCGATTATACTGCCGATTTTACTGCCAATTTTACTGCCAATTTTACTGCCGATCCCGTCGCCTGTCAACTGTCACCTAGAATGCAAACCATACCAGTGGGGAATTGCCCAGCAATCGTGATCACCTGGCGATTGTGCTGGTTATTTTTTGATTCCCCAGTCGACGCTGGGCGACAGTAAAATTGCTTAGTGGGTATGGGGCTTAGGGGTCCCGACAGCCTCATGACAGTCCCGACAACATTTCTAACAGTAGATTATATCTTCTAGGGTCTACATTAGAATTTCTGAAATTCTGGCCCAGTTCTCTGCCGACATCATCGACTTAAATCATCATCTTAAAGGTAACTATCAGATTGTGAAAAACTAAAACCAGCAAAGGAGTGATAAAACAGTAATGTTGTTCAGCTTTCTAATAATGTTCTGTGATGTTCCTCTACATTGGCCACCCTCTATTAGAACTTTCTGCAACGTCATACCTTTGCTAGGAGGTTTCTACCCCAAAGTATCGTAACATAAGCTTTATCAATCTTCAAACAATTGACATCTTTGATGCATAAGCCTATGGTTTATCCAGTTGCCCATGTAAAAGCATAAAGCCCATGGTCACACAATACAAGGGGAACACTATTACAGCTTGGTGCCTGCTGTGAATCTGCAGCTATATACAAAGACCTTCGGGCAACAAGAATAGCCAAGTAGGTTCGTTAATATTCTGTGATGTTCTTTGGTATCACCAGAGTGTTCTGCGACGTCAGAGCCTTTCTGAGAAGGCTTTAGTCAGATGTGTCATGTGTGTAAGATGTTTCAATTGTCAAATGATTGACACCTTTGATACATGAGCCTATGGTTTATCCAGGTGCACTTCTTTTTGCCCATATAAAAAGGATATATAACACCCGTGGTCATACAATGCAAGAGAAATACTATTACTGCTTGGTGCCTGTTGTGATTCTGCTGCCATACACAACAGCCATCGGGCAACACTTCAAAGCGACAACAACCAACAATACGACAATCAGTCGCACCCAGGGTGCCCGCGATACGTCCCAATTGGACCACAGTCGCGGAATGTCAGCCCTCATCGCCCTCGTTCCCAACTCGCGCTCCCATTGGCTGGATGCCATAACGAGGCTGACCCGGAAGTAACTCACTTCGTCTTCATTAGGCCGTCCTGTCATGGCCGCCGCCCGCCCGGCCGACTTCTAATAACTCCGCTAGGTGGCAGCACGCCTTCTTTGACCCCCCTCGTCTGCCTCAGACCGCTCCCCCTCCGTATCCAAGGTGACACGCCCAATTCACCACTGACTAACAAGTCCTACCTATAGCTTCCTTTTTGGGGGGCGCCCTTCTTTCTGGTATTAGGGGAGGCTGAATCGCTAAGTGGGTCCGGGATGAGAGTGTGCGAAGTAAGAAAGCTCCTGTCAGTTCCCCTAGTTAAGAAATGATTGCAAATTGTCTACAAGAAAGCTTTCAAGTCCTTTCACCTGTTATCGCCCACAGAGGATGGATGTTTTCCTCCTCCAACTCAATCATTAGAGGGTGTATGGGGGTTTGGGAGATCCGGTAAACCCCAAGGTGTCCCAGGGAAATGAATTTACGGGAAGGCTCTGATCAAGGCAACGAAGTTTATGTTGAAGAGACTTTCAAGTACTATTTCCTATGAGTAGTTTTGTAACTAACACTATGGCAGTGTTTTTTTTAGCAGCTATTCTTGCCACATTTTGATATCTCAATGTGCATATATTTCTAAAAAGAAATAATTGGGACCAGAACCATTTGTGTTACCGTGCTTCTGTTGCATAAAGTAATTCGCCCAAGTAATTCGCCCAAGTCTAATAGAAATACAGTTATTCAAATATATATAAACCTAATTATATAGATTCTTGCAGAGTGCATTTTAGGCTGTCTAAGTTGCGTTTTAAGGTATTTTTCCATTCGTCTCTTAAAGATATAGTAAATGAAAATCTCCATAATTATCTTGTTAGTGAAGTATTCTATTTTCATGGTTACCTAGTTCCAATGTAGGAAACGTTTTTTGTTGTGATATTCAATTATTGCCATTAAGTATTCCAAAACCATTCAATTTGGAACATTTTTCATCATTTTATCTGCTGAATATTGATATAATTTATATTTGCTTTTTCCTTTCCCAATAACATTTTTTCCAATGACTTTAACCAGTTAACAACAAAAATAAAGCACAAAGGTGAATTATTATTTAAAGCCAAAAGAAATCCTAATTTTGAGTTGACAGATATGGAACGGCCCCTGAATATAATTATGAACAGGTTTGCATCAACTTATGATATTCCTACTCTAACCTATGGTATTTGTCGGTGTTTATTGGTATAGCAGGATAGGGAAACAAACCTGTCTTTTGGTAAGGATATATTGCTAAAGCTGTTTCTGTTTCAATATATATTTCTACCCAGCCTATTTAGGTGTAAATTGATATTGTATACCCATTACTTTAATATTGGACAGCAGTAATTTAAGTAATGAACCCTCACTTGACATTCTAGTCCCCTATAGGCATACCGATCAACAAGTATTGGTTCAGTTTAACAGCCAGGGCAATCTATAACATTAGCCGTAATCACTAAAACCAATTGTCCCCATATTGTCGGAATTGTAAATTGATTTTCGTAAAACCAATAACTCGACAGAGTGACAGCTAAGCCCGTCAGCTCCACCCCCCTACACACACACCAACCACTCCCTCTCAACCACTCCCCACCAACTTCGTTTAGTCTCAATTATTCAACAGCAATAATGCAATATCAGTTTTCAATTGGAGCTGAGCTCGTTGTTGCTCCATGGTGGTGGTGCTTGTAGCAACGAGACTCTGAGATAAGATGTCCAAATCATGGCATTTCACAGTGAGCGTGGCGCCCCCTATGAGAGTATGTGCAAATCATTAAAATTTGTTGTCTATTTTGCTATTTTCATGACGTCATCGTTCATTTGTTGACGTTTAGAAAAAGACTGAAATAGATGACCGGTTGTATAATTTGTAGTTGTTTGCAAGGACTCTCATAGGAGGCGCTACTTTCATTGATATGGCGAAAATTGTGTTGGTGAGTGTCAGAGTTCCATATCTTAGTGTAGATATGATATCTTTTGTTGCGGTAGTCTAAACAGAGAGGGCCTGGGGAGGGGAGAAGTGACAAATCCCCATCCAGAGTTCCATATCTTAGTGTAGATATAAGATCATTGGTGATTATAGTCCAAACAGAGCGGCCTGGGGAGGGGAGAAGTAACAAATCCCCACCCAGGGTTCCATATCTTAGTGTAGATATAATATTGTTGGTGATGTTAGTTCAAACAGAGCGTGCTGGGGAAGGGGAGAAGTGACAAACCCCCACCCAGAGTACCATATCTTAGTGTAGATATAATATTGTGCGTGGTGGTAGGCCAAACAGAGTGGGGTGGGGGAGGGGAGAAGTGACAAATCCCAACCAGAGTTCCATATCTTAGTGTAGATATAATATCATTGGTGGGTGTAGTCCAAACAGAGTGGCCGGGGGACGGGAGAAGTGACAAATCCCCATCCAGAGTTCAATATCTTAGTGTAGATATAATATCGGTGACGGATGTAGTCCAAACAGAGTGGGTGGGGGAGGGGAGAAGTGACAAATCCCTTCCCACAGTTCCATATCTTAATGTATATATAATATCGTTGGTGGGTGTAGTCCAAACAGAGCAGGGTGGGGGAGGGGAGAAGTGACAAATCCCCATCCATGATGCATGATGTTGCCAGGCTCTGGATGCATCCCTGTATATTGGCCTTACCCCAAAACAGAACTACACTACATGACTTGGGCTACGATATTTGCGCAATACGATGACATCAGAGACAATCTACATACAGGAGTAGTAGTATAACTTTGAAAAAAAAATGGCTGTTTGGAGAGTCTAACATATGTCTAACAAAGAATCTTATCACTTAGACTGAGGAAAGAAAATACTTGCGTTCCGGTAACCTGACCTATATATATCGTAATTTTTTGCACCAACTATAAGTTTATATATATATATATTTATATATATATATATATATATATAAAGGCTTTTCAGACAAAATATTAGAATATCATCAAATATAACAGAATTTGGGACATTATTTTGGTTTTCGCTATAAGA
This sequence comes from Lepidonotus clava, assembly GCA_936440205.1. NCBI lineage: Eukaryota > Metazoa > Annelida > Polychaeta > Phyllodocida > Polynoidae > Lepidonotus > Lepidonotus clava. The sequence continues at coordinate 4,458,928 of OW387140.1, read as the reverse complement.
CATAAGAAGGTATTGTTTTACTGATGTTATGGGGAAACAAAATATCCTTGGCCTCATATGTTCAATATGAAATTCAAGTGGCCGATTAAAAGTATCTGTGCTAAACTGTAGAATAGCACAAAGGCCAGACCGTTTTCAGCTGAGGGCTCTGACCAACTCAACACCTCCCTCCTTCTCTCCCAGTATCATTTTCATACCACTGCTCATCATTATTCCATTATTCATCTGATACTACAGTCAATCATTATCACCTGACACCTGGAAGATCATGTAATTCACATAGAGATATGAATAAAGTTCTCCAAAAAAAGTCTGTGACATCATAGCTCAAGTCGTGTATTGTGCCCACAGTCCCATCCCTCCGTCCCTACCCTACGGTCCATAAATAGGCGGCCAATATTGACTGGATCGTCCCGGGGAATCGGCCATGTTTTCACATCAATCTTGATAGGGACGTTTCAGAATGGCGTCTACTTTAGAACCGTAGTACATCTCTCACTACGGTACCTGTCAGGGGTGGATGCAGAATATCTGAAATTGGGAGGCAGCATATAGACTAAGGACTAAAATGGTATGAATTTGTCTGCATGCATGTAGCATTTTCCCTCTTTTTATAGCACTGCAACATGATTATAATTTTCTGGTTATGTTCTTCGACCTAAACAGAATGTTTTTCTAATCTCACCAAAAAATTGTGTTATAACAATGTTCTGTTTTGCGAGGTTTTAACCTCACCATCTATATCGTAATTGTTACGTGCTATCGTAGTAAGCAACGAATTGACTGAAAAGGTATAATTGCGAGCATTTATGTTTTCTTCCCATGCATTTTTAACAGATTTGGAATCAATTTTCCCGATGAAAATACAATCTTTCTGATATGTATTATTCTAAACTCTTTGTAAAAGTGTATGTTATATGATAAAAATGATTATCTAACAAACCGATTTTCAAAATCGGTTCAAAATCGGCCCAAAATCGCAACATGGACCATGGCCTTCAGAAATATGTATCTGCCTTAATCAGATTTAATATATGTAACATGCAGTACTGCTTCCTGAATGACTATTGTGTTGCTAATACTTTTGAGTTGTAAGTTAGTTTAGTATTTACATTAGCATTTGTTTATAAATGGGTTGTAAATGAAGTATTATATTCATATTCGTTAAAAAAAGCTACCCTCAGGAGTCATAGACGTTTTTATACAGCAATACATGTGGACCCAAAGCTGACAATTCTTTGTTAAGGGCTATACCCACTAGGCCATTATTTCTGAGTCGGCCGACTGATCGGCACTGAAATCAGCCAATTCTATGCTTAGAATCAGCTGATTTTACCAGAGATTGAGATCAAACCTACACATTCCAATATGCTATACTTATAGGTGACTGGGAGAATTCGGCTGTCGATCGTCAGTGTTAAAATCGCCTAGTGGGTATGGGGCTTTAGTTAGAATGGCAGAGTCTCGAACTACACCTAAAATCCTTTTGGCCTAGCCCATGAATGTGCACTTCGGTTCTACTCTATAAAGGGAAAAAATCTATGGTACCCCACTTGGTGAAAACTAACCAAGGGTTGTGATAAAACCTTCCCGAAGAGAAGCAGAGGGAATGTAATTAGAAAGGTGCAAAGTAACTGAAGCCCCATACCCACTAGGCAATATTACTGGCGACGGACGACAGCGATGGGCGACTGGGATAATCGGCCGATTCTAAGGGTAGAATCGGCCAATTTCAGCACCTACTCAGATCAAACCTGCACATTTTTATACACTATACTAACAGGGAATCATAGGAATAGGCCCATTCTTCCCGTTTCCCGTCGTCGGTTGCCGTCAAAATAGCCTAGTGGGTATGGGGCTTAATGTTCCATGATGCTATTTCTTAATGCAAAACAATGTCCTTGAAATCATGACAATCTACTGTGATATGATTCAAATTAAAAATGGGGAATTCCACAATTTCGATCGGTTATTGAAGCCATTTGTTGAGATGAAACACCAATGGTCTCTCTGTTTGAATAAAGCATGTGCATACACCAACCATATGCCATATGGTACTGTGTAGTAGGAAGGCTTATCATACACCCAAAACATATCAAAGGACTCTCATGCTTATATTGAAAATCCTTCTTGACATTGTACAGGGTGTTGCCCATCACAACTGGTTATATCTTTGGCTTCTCACCTAGCTGTCCCATCATCAAATAAGCACACTGCAGGCAAACACCTTTCCTTGTGGCCTGCTGATGAAAATTACAATTTTAAACATTAATGGCAAGGTGATATCCCCAACAAACTCGTCCCATTTGTGTCCATTTTCAAAGCGGTTTCCCTCATTATACTTGTATTAGAATGCGCATTAGGAGCACCCCATCCCTATTCCTGCCGCCACAGAGAGTTCTATAGATGAGGGAGGGGGAGGGGGTTGAGGTACAACATTGACTTTGTTTGCGGCCTGTCCCACAGTCTGTTTGTCCCGCTACTCATATCACCCTAAAGCAACAAAGTCTGCCCGCCAGTCTCCATACAAATGGACTCCGCGAGACTCTGTGAGATGCTGCGAGACCCTTTGAGTGTCTGAGAGTCTCCCTGAGACTTTCTGAGACTTCTTGAGACTTCCTGAGTCTTCCCCAGATGGAGTGAGACTGTTCAAGACTCCCCGAGCCTTTGTGAGATTCCATGAGGCTTCCCAAAATTCCCTAGACTCCCAGAGACTTCCCAAGACTTCCCAAGACTTCCCAAGTTGGCCCAAAACTTTCCCAGACAGCCTGAGACTTCCCCAGACTTCCCCAGACAGCCCAGGACTTCCCTAGATGGCCCAAGACTTCCTGTGACTTCCTGAGACTTCCCAAGACTTTCTAAAACTTCCTAAGACTTCCCCAGACTTCACCGGACTTCTCAAGACTTCCCCAGATTTCAGCGGATGGCACAAGACTTCCTGAGACTTCCCGAGACTTCCCCAGATGGCCCAAAACTTCCCCAGACGGCCCAAGACTTCCCCAGACAGTCCAAGACTTCCCCAGATTTCCCTGGATGGCACAAGACTTCCTGAGACTTCCCGAGACTTCCCCAGACGGTCCAAGACTTCCCCTGACTTCCCCGGATGGCCCAAGACTTCCTGAGACTTCCTGAGACTTCCGCAGATGGCCCAAGACTTCCGCAGATGGCCCAAGACTTCCCCAGATGACCCAAGACTTCCCCAGACGGTCCAAGACTTCCCCTGACTTCCCCGGATGGCCCAAGACTTCCTGAGACTTCCTGAGACTTCCGCAGATGGCCCAAGACTTCCGCAGATGGCCCGAGATTTCCCCAGACAGCCCCAACATGGGAAAGTTGGAGTGGGGAGAGGTAGAAGACAGTATATATAAAAGGGACACAGCTACTAGGTAGGACCTAGTAAGCTTGAGGTAAAGGAGGTAAGAACGGATAATACGAGAGAAAACACAACACAGAGATTGGACGTGAGGAAATGTGAATCAGGAGATTTAAATTACGAGGTAGGAAGAGGAGACAGAAAGTTGAGACTTAAGCGGCATACCCACTAAGCAATTTTATCGATGACGAGCAAATGGCAACTAGGAAAATCGGCAGGCTCTTATGATCCCCTGATAGTATGATATATTGAAATGTACATGTTTGATTTGGATCGGCGGTAAAGTCGGCCGACTCTTAGAGTAGAGTTGGCCGATTTTAGCACCAATAATCGGCCGACTCTGGAAAAAATCGCCTAGTGAGTATGGGGCTTTAGGGGCGGCAGTTATAGAAGTAGAAAAACAAGGGTAGAACATATGGAGTAAAGGTATTTACACGGGGAGGGAGTTCATGTGTCTTTATCTTAAAGGGAGCTAAAACCAATATAAAATGACAAAATTGTCAAAACTCAGATAAGTATAGAAATATATTAGATGAATCTAATTAAGGTCAGTGGCAAAGTATTAGCTGCAAAATCTTGCTCAAACTGAAGTAGAATTCCACAAGAGATGGCAATATTTCTATTTGTTTTGAAACAAACCAGATTTGTGCAGATCCACATTAATTGAGTTGACCAAGGAAAAACATATTTTTATCATGGGCCAGTAATACTCAAGGAATTGATTTCCATGATTATTCAAGTTTGGAAACCCTTATCGAATTTATTGGTTTTGGCTCCCTTTAATTTGGTTGTAAAATCGTGTAAGTAGTATATAAAACGTAGGTCGATTACAGCAAAATTATGGCCATGTGTACGGGTGTTTTGTATTCCAGCCACCCCCCCCCCCCCCCCCCCCCCCCCCCCCGTTCTTATTGTTCCTTTTTTCAACTGCCACCTCTCACTCGTTTCATAAATCAAGATGTATTTTTCCAATGACATCCTTTATCCATGCTTATATAAAAGGCATTAAAACAAGTCCCACATTAAAATTTGGATTCACTTCTCAGACTTTTTATGCTAACAGAACACACTTAAGACCTAATTATACTATGCGTTGGGAGCCTGGTCGCATTGGGTTGCGTTGCCCAGAGCATCTGAAACGCGTTCAGACCATATTACATTACGTGTCAACCCAATGCGATATATATTATACTATGCGTTTTCGGTTGCGTTTTGGGTCACGTTGGGTCGCGTTGGGTCGCGTTGGGTCGCGTAGGGTTGCATTGGGTGATTGGTTTGCACCCTAAAGCGAATCAAAAAACGCATAGTGTAATATGGCCTTTAATGTCACACTGGATGCAAATCATAACTCATAGATAAAAATAAATCACTTGGTCGCATTGCCATATCCCTATTCAGATCTACCCTGACTCTGGTAGCGGTATCCTAATCTAGAGGTTGTGGACGGAGGCTCCTGCCGTATTCCAGGGGGCAGACGAGGCGTCTACAGGTTACAGAAGGTGATATGGGGGGACGGTGTGGGGTTAAGATTGGTGTGTTAGGGCTGTATTTCCACTCCCCGATTTTTCTCTCAATTTCAGAAATAAGCCCATCCCAGTTTTTATGCCTTTATAAAAATTTAAAATGTGACCTTTCATTTTGGATTTATCAATGGTAAAGCCTGTCAGTCCAACCTATAATGTCCAACCCTATTTTGCCTTGAAATACAGTATTTTGATTGGCTGGCAACTTGGGATTATAGAAAAACACAATGTTTGCTTATTTAAGTAATCTGAAGTCTTGGAGACAAAGATGACATTTATGTCTATTTTGTCCAACCCTTGTCCAACCCCAGGATATACCCAGAGTGGGATGGGCTTATTGGCAGTGCCCTGGGAATATGTATCAATCATAGGCATGGTATATATCATTGGAAAGGGTTTTTGATGCTCTTGTCAGATAACAGTGGTAGTAAGTTTTATTGACAAAATCAAGAAGTTAAAACTGACTTATGTCTCAAAACTAACTTATATTATGACTTATAGGCTCCCAACATATAGGACGCATGGTCTTTTGCAATATGAGCGGCAAAAAGACATTATAAATTACCCAGTTACCGGCAGTCAGAATCGCCTAGTGGAATAGGCCTACAGACATTAGGACACAGTCTCGAAGATGTGACGACGACCGGTCGGCCGGGGCGGGGTGGGGCGGCGGAAGGTAGAAGAGCCGGGGAGGGGGGGGACAGGCGGAGGGAAGAAGAGCCGGTAGAGGCGAAGGTCCCGGATACTTATACCTCCATTGGGATCGTGATGGGACTACAGGTGGTAGAGGTCAATACAGACAAGATGTCTGCTGACCTAACCTCTGGTAATCTCCACCTACCAATGACTTATGTAGGCCTATGTACGTAATACTAAACCCAGCCTACGGCTAATGTTGCAGTAAAGTTCTGTCTCACTTCATGTATGATACCATTTTGAAGGCTCCCAATAATAATGCAGCGGCGTAATGCATTAAAATAACACTGGCCAGTTATAACATCACTCTAATATGCTAATTATGTTCTTTAACGACACAAAATGTTATCATAATGTTCTAGATCTGCTCTGGTTTGATATTTACATCACTGAAAAACATCATCATCCCAGGCAAGCAGTGACATAAGAAACACATTCCCTGATCATATTTGGTCAGTCTGTTACCTGTCCAATTTTCAGTTACATCTCTTTCTGGCCGTAAATGGCCAGCTCCACTGCCCAACTGAACTCAACTCATGATCAACTGTCATAGCTTCTAAAGGCGCCAAAGCCTATGACTGTCTAGTAGGAACAAAATCACTTCCCCGTGTCACAGGGTGTGACTCGCTTGTCATAGGACAAAGGCTATATCATAGATATGCTTATCTACTATACACCCTCCTAAGATCCTTAAACAACTCAACATGTTTGACCCAACAGATCAGTCATAGCAAATAGTCACAATTACAGTCGTAATGCCGGCTTCACTATAAGACTGAGCATAAAGGCAGGTCCACACATCGCGACTAAATCGAAGTGATTAGTGCATTTACCCAGGACCAAGGAGGAAATACTGATTGCTGAGCGACTAACTAGTTGCCCGACGACGAAAAAGTTAATCTCTACGTTGGGACGCCCATGTTATAAATCTGCTGGCAACTAGAGAACACTTTAGTACATCGCCCAATGATAAACTAGTTGCCCGTGAATATGGCCAAATATCAAACTTTTCAAATATTTCACCCCAAAACCACAGCGACCAGACATCACGGCACCTTTGTATGGTAAGTTGCCGGATGACTAGACCACTGATTATCATGTTGGTCGCTGTCAATTATTTTTACAATATTGGTCGCCATGTGGGGACCAGCCTTAACTCAACTCAACTCAACTGTCAGGCAGTGGAGCCAGTGCTTAAGACCCAGAGAGGTGTGGCCCTTAGTCTCAATAATCCACTTGGATTGTATGGCCACCTGAGGATGGCTCAAAATACAAAATACAACTCAAATGGTACATTCAAAGTGTAATGACAGTAAGTTTCCTGTTAATGTACAACAACATTTATGATATCTAGCCAGAGCCCTTAACTACTGCTATGTCATAATAAAAGGAATACAAAATGAGCTGTTTCTTGCTGACCAGATCTATAGTTTAGCTTTCCGTAGATTATAGGCTTTGAAAAGGAAGTACATTACTGCTCTTATAGTGTTGTTGGCACCAATTGATGGCTGTGTGGGTCGTAAATTTCAACATCGCATACAGTATGCTAATCTAATTATAGGTATTGATTATATGAATATGATTTCGTAGTGTAATATAATACAATAATATATTCACATAATTGATTGTATAAACTTGTTCAGTATTCTACAGGCTGACAAGTTTGTGTTGTTGGAATATCCAACTTGAATTTGAGCCCAGCTCATTGAAACGTTCTGCCGACAGTTGAAACCCTCAACAATCAGAAAAAAGATGTATCCTCTTGTGGTTGTGGTATGTAATCCTAAGGTATGTTCTACCATGATCACGATACTTCAATCACTCAATAAGCCCATCCCAGTATACATCAACATCACATTTTACAATGAAATTGCATAGCGATTTCTTTCTGATTTAATCCCAAAATACAGAAGGGTAAAACAAAATGAACCATAGTGGTTTAGTTGACAAATTGCTCCTACAACTTGTGAAATGCAGCTTTACATATTGGCCTTTTTCCTATAGGAACCAATGTTAAAGCCTGTCAGTCCAACCTATAATGTCCAACCTAATTTCCCCTAAAATGCAGCATTTCAATTGGTTAGCAAACCTGGAAATCTGTCAACTGGTCAAATTTAAGAAAACATGACATTTTATCAGTAATTTAACATAATCCTTAGTTATTCCAGTTATCCCAGTGTTTTTGAAACGTTTCAGTGATTTTCTGTTTAGTTCTGCTTTGGTTCTTGTTACCTTATTATGCTTTGGGGCCACTGGTTTACGGCAGGTAGGACCATGTTATTATATCCCTGCCATATTAAGACTACCCAATAGAAATAAATCTGCTATAATATGCACATTTTTAACTGACCAGTGAGGCCCATCAGTTTTGAGTAGGTGTACGGACCTAATATGTAAAAGATAAGTAGGTTAGGGATGGACTACCCAGGCAAGCAGCAACATAACAAGAATGTTCTGCGACTGTACTTTTTTAATTGGTTTGAGACCTGGCCAATTTTCACGTAACAATAACGTTATTTTAGGTAAGGTTTAGACTTACTGAAAAAGAACGTTATAATAACATTCTATTTTGGTAAAGTTGAGACCAAACTGATAAAGAATGTTATGATAACGTTATTGTAACGTGAAATAACATTACAAGAATGTCACAACAATGTTCTAGTGTGACATCACAATGTTCTAAAGACGCTTTTGGGTGCCCTCAAAAGAACGTAACAAGAACCAAACCAGGTATAAACAGAACGTTGCTGCAACGTTATTATAACGTCATATTCTTGCTTGGGTATGTTGTAGAGTCCTGATCAATATCAGCAGTACTCAGTTCATGGTGGTGGAGCATAGACGTTGCGTAAACAACGTCACATGTCCCAAAATGGACTTGCAGCTATATTGGTGATCATTTTGTAATCATTATTGATTAGAGTTCTGAAACCCTTTTTGGCATATCTACTACTAAAAAGATTCATTCATCTTTATCATTTAGAATGATCAGTTTTGGATTTATTTCACACCCACATGCATGATCACCACATGTTGATCACAAATAATTCTGCATGTGACCATGCTGCACAAGGTTTATACTGGCAGAACATTGATTAAATACTGGTAAATACTATTTTAATTGAATAAAGTAAGTATTATGTGTTGCTGTTCACTTTTCGGTATTTGAAATCTTGTGCAGTTACAATCAGGTAAAGCAGAATTGTGTGCAACAGAGGGATCCCTCCTTCTTAAAACCTCTGCCTAATTTGAAAATATATAATCTTGGATCTTGACTGAATCTATAGAGATAGGTATTTCACTATCATAAACAGATTGTATAAATAAACAGGTTGTATAATATATATATATATATATATGTATATATATATGTATATATATATGTATATATATATGTATATATATATGTATATATATATGTATATATATATATGTATATATATATGTATATATATATATATGCTTGTTTTCACTATCCAGTTTTTCATACCTTACTACTATTTGTAAAGTGCATCCTGTAAGTGAAATACTCACTGGAAAAAAAGAGGGACGGCTGGGTCAGTTCGGACATTGTGCATAGTCAGGCAGCAGGCTATGGGTTGGGAGAATATATAATCATATCCATTGTCCATAGTCCGGCTTAATGCAGTGTTGACGAGGGATTCTATACTGTGTACTCATGTAAATGAGAGAAAAGCCTGAATGTCCTGAATGATGCATTCATATGTTAAAGTCCTCAAACAATATATTTAGGGGGTGGGGATAGAACTCAGCATAACGATCTTTTTGTATTTAAGGGATATTCAACATAAAAGTAGAAGATTGCTCCTATCCTTTCATTAATAAGCTAATGAGATGAATTGGAAGTTACTTAGTTACTATCAAATACAGATCATCAACCATTCATAAGTATATTCTTAATCATTAAAATTAAATGGTATAGTGTCAAACAGTTGGGATGAAGTCCATAGCCCACCTGGTGAATATTAAAGGAAAATGTTTATGAGCATGGGTCATTAAGAATCGTTGCCACCTATCAAGTTGTCGATATGAAAATCTTGTGTTTCCAGTCTTGTTTTACTGGCAATATAGAACAAATAAAGGGATCATGTCATTGTATCTAGTTCTGAAATCCATGAGTTAGTCCTGTACATTAAAGATTGACAATAGAGGGATGGAACTACCTATGAACCTTTGAATGTCTATAATGCTATAATGATTGTTTTAATTAAAAAACGTCTTTGATATAGCACCGTCATTTTTCCATAACGTGTCATAGCGTCATAGTTTCAAATGAGCCCATCAATTTTCAACGTCCTAAAAACATTTGCTAATAAGTTAGAACTATATATTCAAAGAAACCAACGCAAGAATATTATGACGTTATCATAACCCTATTTTAACATTCTACTTAGTTCTGTTTGTTGCATTTTCATGGTACCCAAAAACGTGATGTTGTTATAACACTCTTTCAACTTTACATAAACTATTGTAACTGTTTTTGAACATTGGGAATGACTAAAAAAGATTATGGTCACAGAACGTGCTTGTTCCATCGCTGCTTGCCTGGGAATAGATAGATGTGGAACTAGATGTTTTATGTTTTGAATGTCTTTAATGTACCTTTACATTTGAAACCTGTTTGATGTAGTTGTCATGTCTCTGTAAATCATTGCGATGTAGTTTCAAATCGACCCATCAATTTTTCAACCTCCCAAAACCCTTTGCTTGTACTTTTTTTGCTGGCAAAGTGCTTGATTTCCTTCGCGCATGAAGCCACTCCAAACTTCTGAGTGTTGCCTTGGTTGATGGGGGCAGGACATGAAAGTTGAGCATGCATGTTGTGTATAGGAGAGGTGGCATGTCACCTCAGCCGGCCAAGGGCGAGTGCCTGTTAAGGCGGTATTACACTATATGACTCTACCCAGGCAGAGGTGTTACATCAAAATAATGTTCTTGTTTGGTTCTTGTTACGTTATCTTTATGCCTCCCAATAAAGATTGCTCGTAACTATTACGTTATTGATGGTGAGGTTGAAACCTTGCCGAATTAGAACGTTAATATAACATTAATGTTTGGTGAGGTTAGGACAAAACCAAAACAGAACGTTATAAGAAAATTCTGTTTAGATTGAAGAACATAACCAGAACGTTATAATAACACAGCAGTGCAACGCCACAGCAGCTGTTGCAGCAACATTACATAGAGCAATCAAAATAAAATAACAAGAACCAAAACAGAACATTGCTGCAACAATTTATTATACCTTAGGGTGATACAAGTTTAGTAGTTAAGAGTTTATAACAGGGCGATACAAACCTGGGTGATAACCAGCCTTGTATTGCCCTGCAGGGCGATACAGAAACTTTTTTACTTTCCTTATATAAAACGGCACGAAAACGAGATTTGCTCCATGAGTCGCCATGTTTTTTCGCTGGTTTCAACCTGATTATCCCTTCCTTCCAATATGAAAAAGGTACTTGCCGAAATGCAATCCAGCAGGAGTAACTCACGTCAAAATGCGATGTGAATTCCCAACTTGTCTCTTTTTGCTATAATGTCAGAATTAGCATGAATCGACCAACAATTACTTCATAATCTTCTATTTGATACTCGTTGTTACATACAAACTGCCTGCTTCGTCAGGACGCCATTTCCCGGTCACCCGATAACAGGAAGTGACCTTTGACCTTTGACCTAGAGGTCACTGGGTCAGGTTAACCGGCGAGATTCGTTCCTACCGTACACTCCTGCCATAGAAATACACGTCGACGTATATTCCTATGGCAGGAGTGTACGTTTAATTTTCAAATCTCCCCCCCCCCCCTCGTGTGTGGCAGAGAAGGCGAGATGCCGTACTCTCCTGCTGAGAATTGTAAATGTAAGTCAAGGACATTTTCAAATCCCCCCCTCCCTACCCCCGAAGTTCCATCACTCTCTGTGGGCCGAGATGCGGAGCATCTTGTATTTTTCTAAAATTCATGAAAAAATGAAATCATTAAGAAATAAAAGATCTAACATATGCATTATCTGCACAACGTTCATAGCTACAATTTACTGCTTACTGTTTGTGGATTTGATGGATATCAAAAGAGTTATAATAAAAATCATAAAAAAATGTGCAGCATCACAGTCCCACCATCACTGATTGCTGTGCATCCTTACTTGGGAACTCAGATCTAACAGAAAAGGTATAATAAATCCATAACCAACCTCGAAGGGAGTACTCGGGCAGTTTTCACCCCTCACCGAGACCCCGATATCAGCCCGAGGCCAGGGCCCGAAGAGACGGCCGAGGGCTGATATCGGGGTCTCGGCGAGGGGTGATAACTGCCCGAGTACTCCCTTCTCAGTTGGTTATATGTATGTCGTACCTCTGGCTGGGATGTCACGTGGTGTAATACCGCCTTTCAAAGGCGGGGGCCGGGCAGGCAGTGTTGACGGATACAGGGGGATATTGGCAGTGAGGGGTGGGGAGGTGGCAGTGAGGGGTGGGGAGGTGGCGTGCAGGGGGCCGGTCATGCTATGGCCCTTGACTGTCAGAGGTTCTCAATGACACCTCCATTGAGCTGCAACAAGCCTCAGACTACCTCCCACTTCATCTTGTTGGTCGTTATAGGCTGAATACATCCTATAGCTATAGTGCGTGGGGTCCTAAATTCAACGGACAATCCACTTCAGAGAGCCATACCTTTTAAGCCAAATAAGCAGTAGAAGGGCTCTAAACTCAGGTTATTTCTGATTTACTTTACCTATAGATCTGGGACACAAGGAACCATGTACATTCTGCTGATTTTCTGTTAAACACAGAAATCACATCAATGATTTTGTAGGCAAGCAAAGATATGTAATTTGTGATGTTTCTGTGTAGACGTCACAATATTGGCGCCCCCTGTGAGAGTCTGTGCAAACCGTTACAACTCATCATCTAGTTTGTTATCGGCTCTATATTCATGTTTTGAAAAAGATGGAAAGAGACAACCTGTTGTTTTTTGTATATGGGTGCAAGGACCCTCAAGGGGAGCGCCATTATCGACAACGTCACGAAAAAAGCTTAGGTGATGGTTGGACTTCGTGATACAATTCTTTTTTAATTCACTATTATTCGGGTGTCTTGGCGTGAAGCTCTGCTTTGCTGGTAAATTATTCATGAAACATCTAAGACAGTCAATTTTATGATAGCTGTTACTACAATTACATAATATTGAGTCAAATACAATCTTCAGCATTATGATGTAAACATTATCAATATTAGTTCCATGTGGAGGGCGTGGGGGAACTGCACGAAAGACAACACCATTCCACTTGAATTATAGTTAGCTATCGAGGAAGGATGATGATATATCTGAAACATACAGGTCTATTTCATTAGATCGATGGTGAAATCCATCCCATGGCTTTTTTTGAGATAGACCCTGTATATATAGCTATCACTGCCAAATTATTTGTTGGCAAAGCTTGCTTTATTGCTGTTGTAGACCAAGTGGAAATTGGTAGAAATGATGCAGAAATAGAAGTTCATAATCAGAATATTCCAGCTTGTTATGAAAAGTGTCTAATTTTCACTTCAGCTGGTATCTTCAGAGAGCTGTTTTTCCAACTTAATCCTTATCAACAACAGATTCAGTATGCAAGAAACCTTCAATAAATCGGCACCATATATATATATAATTATAGCAGTTACCCATCGTCGATCCTTAAAAGCATAGACCATAATAGTCAGCCTAAATCATAGGAGGACTTCATAATTATGCAGAGCAGTTGCGCCAGGCTGTTTAAGCACATTAATTGGAAGGCAGCATGATATGTCCTCTTTGGACATGGTCCTAAAACTGGGTTCCTACTTAGCTAAACAGTTTACCCAGCCAAACATGCAACGTTATTTTAACGTTGCAGCAAGGTTCTGTATTGGTTCTTGTTAAGTTATTTTTTATGGCTCCCAATAGCGTTGCTGCAACATACTGCTGTGCCATTGCACTGTGATGTTATTGTAACATTCTGGTTATGTCCTTCAACCTAAACAGAATGTTCTTATAACATTCTGTTTTTGTTTCATTCTAACCTCACAAAAAAAAGTGTTATAATAATTAACATTCTGATTCGGTGAGGTTTCACCCCCACCTTCAATAATGTAATTTTTACATGCCACCCTAGTAAGTAACAAACTGACTAAAAAATATGGTTACAGAACGCTTCTATCATGTCACAAGTTGGCTGGGTAGTCAGTGATGAGCGATGATGGTTAACCCTTTCCTACCACAGCAACCAATACCACCGCCAAGCACCTGTCGCTGTGGACAGAGAGGGTTAACAACCCAGGCAAGAATGTAACGTTATTATAATGTTATCATAATGTTATATTTGGTCCTGGTTTGGTTCTTGTTATGTTATTTTGATGGCTTCCAATAACGTTTTTAGAATCTAACATTGTGATGTTGCATTGTGACATTATTATAACGTTCTGGTTACATTATTTCACATAAAAATGATGTTATTAAAACATTCTGTTTAGATAAGGTCTCAACATCAACAGAATGTAACGTTATATTATTATTATTATGTTGTAACGTTATATTATTATTATTATGATATTCTGTTTTAGTAAGTCACTACTTAACCTAAAATAACCTGTTACATGAACATTAGGCAGGTTATGGACTGACCAAAAAAGTATGGTCACAAAACGTACTTATTACGTTGCTGCTTGCCTGGGGATAGTCACCCACTGACTAAACTATTTGTCAGCCAACTCTAGATCTACTGTTTGTAGATCATATCAATGTTGTGAAACAGTGTAACAAAAAAAAACGTGGCTAAATAACCACTGGAGGTGAAAAAAGTCAATATAGAGCTTTTTAGAGATATAATTATGTGTGTGTCCCAAATCTGTGGTATCATAACTCCCCCCACCCCATGGTCTGTTGATAATTGGGCCAGCATATATGAAGCTCCCCAGTTCTGATGTAAGGTTGGCAGGCACCTTATCAATAATGAGAGACTCTCAGGATGGAGACTTATATATGTCAGAGGGTGGGCTGCTCCACTACAAAGTGAGTACCTCCGAAGGCGGTATTACACTTCACGACTTTAGCTGTGGTATGACAATGTCTCGGAGAACTTGTACATGTTAGAGATAAAACTCTTTGTTGTGCATATGTGAGAAATTGACAATTATAATAATGTACATATATATATATATATATATGAATTGTCTGTAATATCATAATGTCGTGTTGATATCGCAGCCTAATTCTCCCAACCACGGATAGCTATTTTCATGAGTTTTACCTGCAGGTTAGCCTTAAACAGGGTGCATGCTGGGTAATATGTCGACGAAACTTGAGGCTTAAGTATGTAAATTTTGATGAATTTGGTCATCATTTGTAGATTAACATTGTCAAAAACAAGCCATCATTATTCTTTTAATTAGTATCCATACACATTTATATTTCCTGAGTCATTTAAAGATTCATTCAACATAAATGGATAAATAGTAAATATTTGTTTATTTTCTACAGTTTTTCTAGGGGTTTTGTCGACAAAATCAGCCTAAATTAGCCTGCAGGTCATTCAAATACTGTAAATCAAATATCCATGGTAGGGAGAATTTGCCTAGTGTAATACAGCCTTAAAGGCTCCACTGGGAAGTAGGCCATATTGCTCTCTCCCAACTTCCTACCGCCAGGAAGCCAGCGGCGCCAGCAGGCTAGTCCCACTGGCTTTTATGACTTGCTTAATTTGTGATCGAGGGACCCATAACTTCATTGGGCCCAGAGGAATCAGGCCTTATCAAGCGTTATGAGTGGGGCAGTCTCAGTGTTAAATAATCCCATTCGTTTATTGGGGTTGCCATTGCGGTTGTAATTCAAATGTATCTTTTTATTGCTCCACCGGGATCTCTGATATTAACTAATGATGAGGCTTTATCAACTAGAGTACATGGAGTAGTAATGGAGTGACGATTTACCTGTATAATAAAGAATTCTCACTTATGTATCTCCCCTCTATGGGATAAATCAAACTATTGACTTGGACCTATACCCTGAGGAGCACTGGAGATCTGGTCAGAAAGAAACAGCTCAGTTTGTGTTCCATTTCTTGTAACATAGCGCTGGTTAAGAGTCCTAGCTAGATATCATAAGTATTGTCTTATATGAAGTCTTGTACTTTAACAACACACATATTGTCATTACACTCTGAATATGCAATAATAGTTGCATTTGAACTTTGAAGGTTCCTTCCATTTAGTACACAGGTTGCAAGGGAGGGAGGAAGTTCGGCGAAGGGGGTATGTCATTTATTTTGAAAATGTATGTGCATACCTTTACCAATAGAATTCTTTCTTGAGACTAAGGGGTAAGAAATCTTTGAAAATGTGTGTGTACATACTTAATGGGAGGCCCCAAACTGGATACCAAGGTGTCCTTTACCCTACATATGTCACTGTATTATATTGTGTATATGCGGCCAACTGACAGGTATAATTGTAAGACTGCCAGGTAGATTAGTAATCTGCCAGCAGATTTTAAGAAAACTTTAAACAATATTCCAAAGGTGTGTTACATTGGTACATCTCTTTATGCATATATGTGACACCCTGTGAATGGCATTATGTGGTGAGGGGGCTATAGGTCTGCAGGGCAAGAAAGGGCTGGTTTTGTTTATCAGCTCTATTTTCAGTTCTAATTTCAAAAGACTTGTAGTAAGTTTTTTTTATATCAATCACATAAGTTTACTGCTGAGAGAGTGCAAGATTGATGACTTTTTGAATTTTCTAAACATATTTTGCGTGTCATTTGTGGCCATTTATCATCTGAACGTATTTTATATTTTTTTCCATTTGTTCCTATTAATTATTATATTCATTAGCAATGTCACATTGGAAGATGCTCATATTTTGAAAACTTGTGCCATCTTTTTCAGATTCTACTCCCATTTCTTTATCAAAATACTTGTGCCTGACAAACAATTTTGGTATTGAATGATAGAAAAAAATATACTGAATCTAAATATACCACTTTTATTTCTATCATAACGCTATTAACGGCGCTACGTTTTTCAGACAGGTAGAAGGACCAGATATTTCAAGTTTTTCAGTCCTTTCTTGCACTGCAGACCTATAGGGGCGGATACAGGATTTTCGAAAGGGGGGGTCAGCATATAGGCTAAGTATAAAAAAAAATGTGCGCAAACACACATACGCACGCGGCATTTCCCCCTCTTTTTGGGGTCCCCAAAAAGTGGGGGGTCAGGACCCCCTAGACCACCCCCTGGATCCACCCGGTACCTCTGCAGGAGAATGTACCTTTAAGGCTCAGCCCACATTACATGAGCTACTCACTGTATATGGGCCAATTTAGGAGCAGCTCAGGGCAAACAGGACAGCCACGGCCGCTGTGGTCACTGAAAGGGGACGGAGGGGACTAGTCCCAACAAACAGGACAGCCATGGCCGCTGTGATCACTGAAAGGGGACGGAGGGGGCTAGTCCCAACAAACAGGACAGCCATGGCCGCTGTGATCACTGAAAGGGGACGGAGGGGGCTAGTCCAAACACACAGGACAGCCATGGCCGCTGTGACCACTGAAAGGGGACGGAGGGGGCTAGTCCCAACAGACAGGACAGGCATGGCCGCTGTGATCACTGAAAGGGGACGGAGGGGGCTAGTCCCAACAGACAGGACAGCCATGGCCTCTGTGACCACTGAAAGGGGACGGAGGGGGCTAGTCCCAACACACAGGACAGCCATGGCCGCTGTGACCACTGAAAGGGGACGGAGGGGGCTAGTCCCAACAAACAGGACAGCCATGGCCGCTGTGACCACTGAAAGGGGACGGAGGGGGCTAGTCCCAACAAACAGGACAGCCATGGCCGCTGTGACCACTGAAAGGGGACGGAGGGGGCTAGTCCCAACAGACAGGACAGCCACGGCCGCTGTGACCACTGAAAGGGGACGGAGGGGGCTAGTCCCAACAAACAGGACAGCCATGGCCGCTGTGACCACTGAAAGGGGACGGAGGGGGCTAGTCCCAACAGACAGGACACCCATGGCCGCTGTGATCACTGAAAGGGGACGGAGGGGGCTAGTCCCAACATCAACATCTCACATTAAAGGCCGGCCTGACAGGCTATGAAGTTGTTCATCAGGTATCATCAGGATGGCTATTGGATAAGCATGTGTGTCTCAACGTGGTATTACAGTACATGACCTGAGCTGCAATATGAAGATGTTGCAGAGAAATCAACACATGTTAGGGACAAAGTGCTTTGTTGTCAATGTGTATGATACTTCAAATTGCCAATTTCAAGCAATTATAACACACCTGCTTGTGAATTCCATGTAGTATTATCATTTCGCAATGAGCTGTGAGACAAAATATTGTATCAGCCATGTGTAAAATACTGAAAAGAAAAAAGATATCACTCCTCTGTTCTGTCATATAATCATATCACGCCGATATCATAGCTCAAAGTCATGTAGTGTAAAACCCCATACCCACTAGGCAACTTTACTGTTGCCGGGCGACGAGTGACTGCTAGAATCAGGGGTTAAATCGCCGGGTGACGAGGATCGCCAGGCGACGCCCTGTGGGTATGGTGAGGATTCTGGGCGATGGGCAACATACAACAGGACCGCCGAGGAAAATCGCCAGGAGATTCGCCCATAAGATATCAAACTTGTCTGATATTAGCATCGCGACACCGGCGACAATGACGGCCATTCTTCCCGTCGTCAGTCGACCAGCAATGGTGAAATCGCCTAGTGGGTATGAAGGCAGAAGAAGGACCTCAACACCCCTCCCTTAAGCCCCATACCCACTAGGCGCTTTGGCCCTTGTTGACCGTCAGTATGCGATATGCAGTATGTGGGTCTTAAAATTCGTCATCGCGGAACGGATTTTCAGGGAAATCACAAACGGAGGTTGGGGGTGCTTTTAACATGGGCTTCTATGGGAGAAAACATGTTATTTTGCTCTAACCTTTTTAAATATTGGTCCAATCTTCATACAGTAAATGAGAAAAAGTTTGGAATTGGTCCCACCCATGTCATACAATCCTTCAAATTTTCCTTATCCCCCCAGCTTTATCAGAATCAGGAAAATCCTGTTTTTCCCCATAGGCACCAATGCTAAACTTGGTCACTTTTGGATCGCAGTATTCCACCGCACGATGTCGGAAATGGCGAGGATACCGCTAACCCATTTACTCCGTATATTGAAAAGAACATGTTTGATAAAATCCTCAGGCAAATTGTCGGGTGATTTTCCTGGTGATTCAGATCAAACATGTACATTTTAATACACTATACTGACTGGCGATCAGGGGAAAATACGTTCGCCAAGGTCCAGATCGCCTAGTGAGTATGAGGCTTGACAAGGCACCCGCCCTCAATCAACTTTTGCAAATTACCATGTTTTCTGTGAGAACGCACCAAATTTCTACACAGAAAAAAGGGGGCCAATCGGAAATTGTCCCGGGGGGGTGTTACCACTGGACAAAGGCAGGGGCCGGGGATAGGGTTTCCCTGGGGTGGGTAGATTACTGCCAATTTTGTAGTCTGTCGACTTCAGACCCACTGTTTCCCAAAGTGAGTCTGTACACCAACAACCATTTTAGGTGGGAATTCCCACCCAATGCTTTGCAGCCACTGGTTTATGGCAGGTAGGAACATAAATCAGCCAGCACCCAAACAACCATCCAAGGGGTTCCCCATGCCATGTATAGAGGGTCAATAAAAGAATTCCATACAAATTTAGTTACCACTAGTAGCCATGGACTCTTGTGGGTGTAAGGACCTATTATGTAAGAAGTATCTAAGTCATAGTAGGACAACCAATTCTGAAGAGCTGCCACTTGGAGGTGTAACGAGCGTTGGAGATGGGGTATGGGGAGCCACATGTAAAGTAGTGAATGTCGTTTTTGAAAAATGAAAAGAATATATATATAAACAAAAGGAAAAAAAGGAAAAGCAAGCAAACAAACAAAAAACAAGGAATACATTAAAAAGATGAAAATATAAAAATCCAGGACACCTATCTACAGTGTCGATTACATCAGTGTCCATGGTCTAGACTGTAGTTTTTCTTTTAAGCTAACTTTACTGACTAACCACTGCCCTAAACCTTGCTGGAGAAGGGGGGCAGACAAGGATAATCTCCTTACCCCTTACCAGGATAAATAAAATGATTTTTTAAAAAAGAAAAAAACCTCGCCATTCCCTACCCTAACCCTATACTTAACTTCCACTAAAAGATATATAAGAGATATATAGAATAGAATTAGTAAGAGATATATAGAATAGAATTAGTAAAATACCAGGTCTACTATCTACAGCACTTAACCCAGTGATGAGGTACATACAATTTATGAATTCATATGTAAATCAGCCCTAAAATGTGAAAGAACTGGTAACAATTGAATTTCTTTACATCTATGCGTTCCCTGACCAGCCAGTTATTCAATAAAACAAACATGAAACTCATTGGAATGGTTTTCCAAAGCGAATCAGTCACCTAAATTTACCTTTGAGAAAACATAAGGAATGTGCCATTACACTGGGGGAAGGTGTCCGTAAATTTGTGGACGGACATTGTCGATTTATACATGGTGTAGCCCAGGGGCAGATCCAGGGGGGGGGGATCCCTTTTGATGGACCCCTAATCTACAAAAACAGGGGAAAATTCCACACGTGTGTGCATGGATGCACGCCATTTTAGTACTTAGCCTATATGCTGACCCCTCCTTTGGAAAATCCTGTCTCCGCCCCTGTAGCCCATTGATGTCTCTTTTTCGTAAGGCACCATTTACCAGGGGAAGACTGATATCAAGGTGGCAACGTCTGGTCATTAGTTGTAGGCTGTGTGGGGCTGGAAGGGGCACTGGGGAACAATGGGATGACAATAGGGATGGGCTTGTTATAGGGAAGATGATGAGAGGTTGTTATTTGGATACATCCATGTTATGTCATGTGGATACATCCATATCATGAATACCGAGCCAGCTTGCAACATAACAGAAGCGTTCTGCAACCATACATTTTTAGTCAGTTTGTTACTTGCTAAGATGGCATGTGACAATTATGTTATTGATGGTGAGGTTGAAACCTCACCAAATCAGAATGTTATTATAACATTATTTTTTTGTGAGGTTAGGATGAAACCAAAACAGAATGTTGTAAGAACATTCTGTTTGGGTTGAAGAACATATATCCAGAATGTTGTAATAACATCACAGTGTAACATCACAGCAGTACATTGCAGTGACATAAATGGGAGTCATCAAAAGAATGTAATAAGAACCAAATTCAGAACCAACCAGAATATTGCTGCAATGTTATAATAATGTTGCATCCTTGGCTGGGAAGGTGATGAGTGGTTGTCATCTAGATAGAGTTGCTACATCCATATTATGTCATGAATACTACACAGTGACACCAGATTTTAGGAGGTGTTTCACACCGGTATTATGTCTAAGAACAGATTTTTCAAATACTTTTATTGACTTTTGAATGGTGATGTTTCAGACTTTCGATTCCATCCCAGCCAAGGTGCGTTGTAACGGTCACGTTCTGCGACGTCATAATAACGTTCTGTGACATTCTGCGACGTTATCAGGACGTTCTTCGACGTCACATCCTTGGCTGGGATGTCTGTGTAGCTAACTATTATGTTATGGATAGTTAAAGTCATTGCTGCAGGAGTCATCTTAACTTAAAATCTAAGGTGTGAGAAATGCATTCATAATATTGCTAGTATGCAACGGGACCTGCATATAAGCTTAACTACGGTGTACACGTTTTATCATATAATACATAAGGTATTGTATGATTCTGACATTACCTGATCACTTTTCACTTTTCCCTAAAACCTCATGACATTCTAGTCAATATGCGTCAAAAGTATGAATAGATGTACACCTATATAAAGGATAAATATAGAAAGTATTACTTACAAGTACGTTTTAAGGGCTGCTAGATATGGCCTAAACCTTTAGCAAAGTTAAACAAAACGACTCGAACCAGCGCCGTAGCCTCAAACATATATGATATAGGAATGGCCAGATCGGACGTGTGGACCTTTCAACCGTCATTTCCTGAGGACATGAATAAAAGATCACCCTGAAAATGACCAGTTGACCTTTCAAATACAACAACAGGTTTTAAAATAGAATATACCGGCTCGATGCTGAGACGAAAACATTGTATGAAGCTTTCTATTTTAGACACATAAGATCATTTTGGCTTTTTCTTCAGACTTATTTATATATCATAAATACTACAAATGTAATGACTCATGGAGGAATTATTTGTCCTTCTCATAATTTATTCCGTTGGAATGGTTGAAAAGATGAGAGTATACTTTGGAACACATAAACATTTTGGTGACATTTAATCACTTTATGTAGCATAAAGAACCCCCCACCCAGGCCTTCTAGATAATATTATTATTATGATTCGCTTTACACTTGTTCAAATATGACCTTATTGGACATACGAGATCACTATCGAAATTGATATCAATTTTGATAAGAGGTAACTAATAAGCGCCAATATCTCGCCTCTAATGATTCCCTCCTCCCCCCCCCCCCCGGCTTTGACATATGAGAAGCACAGGGGTCTTTTTGTGTGCATCGCTGTACAGAAATAAAGGTGAGAATGTGAGAAAGCAAAGAAAATAAAAACCTGGGCAATCAGAAGATTGGACGTCAGTAGACATGATAGACTACCTTGTCTAACTGATGGGCATTGTCTTTGGAGAGTGTCTGTGATCTCTGCCTTGTTACCCTAAGACGTTTACCACCCTAGCCCATCCCTCTCCCCGCTGTTGTTTTCAGTCGCCATGGGAACAGGGCGACAAGGCATGTTGGATGGAGATAAATGGGCGACGGGACGCCAAGTCGCCACTTCCGGTGTGAAGCCACGCGCCAGTGACGGTAATCACGCGCCACGCGAGACTTGGGGCGAGACTTGGGGCCCTAGATTGACGGGGGGGTCTTGATGTCGCACGTTCATTTTAAGAAATGGCAATGTCGCATGTCTCTTTTGCTTATGATTTGTCCCATGTTGAATTTAAGAAAAACTGATGTCTCATGTCGATATATATTTTCAAATCCAATGTCCAGTGTTGTCACGTCAAAATATAAAAAAAAAAGGGTCCATGTCGCCATGTCAAATTTAGCGGTCTTGGACCATAAACTTGGGGCGATACTGGGCCGAGACTTTGCGAGACTTGGGGCGAGACTTGGGGTGAGACTTGGGGCGAGACTTGGGGCGAGACTTGGGGTGAGACTTGGGGCGAGACTCGGGGTTGCTAGGGGCAGCCATGACCCAACCAGGATCAACAAAAGACAGTGGGTAGGGGGCGCCACTGGTACTCAGACAGACTCTAATGGATCACAGAGAGGGACAAATGGCTTATA
The DNA here is from genome assembly GCA_936440205.1 of Lepidonotus clava. Classification (NCBI taxonomy): domain Eukaryota; kingdom Metazoa; phylum Annelida; class Polychaeta; order Phyllodocida; family Polynoidae; genus Lepidonotus; species Lepidonotus clava. Next base: position 4,435,918 of record OW387140.1, on the reverse strand, counting down.
TCAAACCAACGACCTTCCCTTGACCTCTGCCAGCCTCATGGCTTACACAAACACCAGTAGAGGAGGGCCAATCGTGTTAAGTATCTACCCAGCCAAGGATGGGACGTTATCATAACGTTGCAGCAACTTCTGGTTGGTTCTGTATTTGGTTCTTGTTCCATTCTTTTGATGACTCCCATTTACGTCGCTGTAAGGTCCTTCCGTGAAGTTGCATTGTGACATTATTACAACATTCAGGTTACGTTCTTCAACCCAAACTGAATCTTATAACGTTTTGTTTTGGTTTCATCCTAACTTCACTAAAAAAATGATGTTATAATAACATTCTGATTTGGTGAAGTTGCAAACTCACCATCAATAACGTACTTGTTTTATGCCATCGCAGTAAGTAACAAACTGATAAAAACAGTATGGTTGCAGAATGTATCTCTGTTACGTCACAAGCTGGCTGGGTACAACACACACAAGATGTCCGCTTGTCTTCGCGTGTTGGATGTTTTTCTATGAACCAACTCATGTTAAATGACTTTTCTGACAGTTTTAAGTTGTGAAAGGTGGCTTTGAAGTACTTTAAAGTTTGGTGGTAGTACTTTCAATGTATGGTTGTTGAGGGGAGTAATGAAGATTTGAAGACAGGAGTAGTGTTGAGATGATCTTGTATTAATACTTCAGTCACAGGTTATTAACCATAGGCCTAAGCCTAGGCTGTTACACAATAGACATGTGTCCACCTTGGTGTCCAGACTCCCACTGCCCTCACAGCAGGGGTGCACTTCCCCACCTCCCCTTTGGCCTTTGACCGAATTACTTAATTAGGCCAGTTGCCACTAGGGGGAGGGGGAGTGCTAACAAACATTCTGTATGATGGTTACCATAAACTCTATGATGTAGCATGTACATATTTGATATGTCTTTTAATTATTATGATATTTATATATCTTTATATGATAAATTTGATAAATAATTGTAGTTGTTAGAGGGAAGTTATGGCATGCCTAAACTTAGGTATGACATAATGCCCCCCTTCCCTGATTAAAATTTGGCTCCGCGCAAATAAATTAGTTTGTTATGAATTTCTGATAAATGAATTTTGAGGGAGCAAAGAGTTTATGGTAATTGGTGTGTTGAGTTTATGGTATTTATATATCTTTATATGATAAATTTGATAAATAATTGTAGTTGTTAGAGGGAAGTTATGGCATGCCTAAACTTAGGTATGACAGCTTCATTGATAAAATAGTTTTAATTGATTGGACTATGGAGCAAAGCATGCAATGTTATCAGAACTTGTCGATGACGAGTTTCATGCACTCGTGTCACGTGTCGCGTGATATTCTTTACTTCACCCAGTAAGAACATCACAACTATGATTGGTTTAGGCAACAATTAGAAATCATTAAAGCAGTGTCTCAATGATGACAATTTGCAGTTATATGCAATGGTGGCTTTAAGCTTATATATCAGGGGGGTTAAGCATGCCGCACGCATCACGTAACGTAAATGCAAGGTATCTCTATCTCAGAAATTGTTATTTGCTGCATACATAATTATTTCACAATATCTTTAAAATAATGTACATATTAACAAAGGATATGCGTTTAATTATTATAGATTTGGGAAATTCGGGGCTACTTCGAACCAAGAAGTTTAGAGATACATTGACGCATTGAGATACGTTGGAGTTGCTCAACCTGCCTAATAATGTTCTATGATGGTGCAATTTAGATTGGACCCAGCCAATTCGTAATATCAACAGACAACCCTACCCATTCCCACCAGTTAGCCAATAGATTGCATCATGTAACCCTTGATGGGTCAGAACTGACAGGCTGACAGGTATGGCCCCTGAATGTTAGCGCGTTTTACGTCTTTGCTTGGGTGCATGAGACCACTTGTGAGTATTTGTATAAACAGGTGAAGCACTCGTTTATTTCCATACTCCTTTCTCGCTTTAGATTCTCTTGTAGTCATCGCTCCGACCTAAGCATTCTGGGTCTACCAAAGTACCCAGATGTTGGCTTTACCCACTTCATGGCAGCGCGTAGTGATACACTAAAATAACATAATGAAAAAAGGCTATAGTCAGAGCGATCATTACTGGGGAATGTGAAGTGACTAAGGAGTATTGCTTATTTCATGATAACGAGCTGGAGGTTCATGTGGCAGGTCTTATGTGCCAATAGCATTACAGTGCATTCTTTGAATTAGGCAATATACTTCAGTTTAGGCCTAAACCATTCAAGTGCATGCGTACCCTGCCCTAAAATCTGTAAGAGTTCCCGGCAATTTTGTTTTTATGTTGTTCAACTTCACATTACAAACATGGTGTGGAGACCGACAGTTGAAGGGGTTACAATTGCTCCATTTAATTCGTTGTTTTGAAACAGTACATGAGACACATGAAAGTTCCGATGTGATTTTGAAAGGAAAAAGGCTTGCAGAAACCTATGCGATCAACAGGTATGTTCCTAGTTAAGTAACAATTTCCTTATTCCCCTTGTGAAACTGTGTATGTAGAAAATCGTATAATGTAAATGTAAAGCCCCATTCTCCTTGGTGAAAGTGGTTTGTTGTAGACCTCTGCAATCTGTGATTGTTGTGAACGTTTGATTATCGTAGCTCTGTATGACCTGATCCATTGCGAAATCATTCAACATGTTTAATGATTTTGTAGAGATCCTCTGCGATTCAAGATAAGACTTCTTGTGAAAATGATCGTAATGCACCTGCCTTCTCAGTGTGAATGCTATGCAATCAATTTTGGCGGCTTACAATCATTTTGTTGTACCTGAGATTAATTTCGAATGCATATGATAATTTTTCCACAGGCTTCGGCGATACAAACATCAACCAGGGCGAATTGGGCTTGAGCGAATTGTATTTGATTAGCGAAATAAAGAGACCTGAGAAGTTTATTCACTGAGTGAAGTCTGACTAAAACCAGCTTCTGGTGCTAGCTAAACTATACATTAGGTCTCCTATTTCACAAGCTGCAGTGTCTGGCCTGAGTTCTATTAGGGGCCAATTACCTGTTTTCTGCCCAATAGTTTACCTGGAATTCTTTGCTGTTTCGCAAATAGATCTATATCCCCCAGGCAAGCAGCAACGTAACAAGAATTTGCTTTTTTGGCTGTACTTTTTGGTTAGTCTGTAACCTGCCAAATGTTCACCTAACAGTTATGTTATTTTAGGTTAAGTTGAGACTTACTAAAAAAGAATGTTATAATAACATTATATAGAAGTGAAGGTGAGACCTTACTCATAAAGCATGTTATTGTAATGTTTTTATAATTTGATAGAATGTTACAAGAAAGTCACACAAACGTTACAGTGTGACGTTGCAACATTAGGTTCTAAAGATGTTTTTGGGTGCCATGAAAATAATGTAACAAGAACTAAAGCAGAGCTAAACAGAACGTTATTATAACATTGTAATAATGTCATATTCTTGCTTGGGTTGTTTACCTGGAATTCTTTGCTGTTTGGCAAATAGATCTATACCATGTATGTTGGTTCAAGAGGGCGCCATAAGAGAGCAATCGAAAGGGTACTTCCAGCATTATTCTATGGAATGGAAGGTAATGAAGGTGCTCAATGAACGCAAACTAAAGAAAAGGGGAAAAGTGGTTGGTATCGATTCATTCTCTGCGGCCATATAAGTGTGTATACACAAGTCAAAAAGGGCCATATCAAATCACTCTATATGGATGCGCAAAGTTAACCAAGCCAAGTTGCAAGGTAACTGTACCGTTCTGTGACCATACTTTTTCAATCAGTCTATCAGTAACTAAAACAAATTAGATAGTTATCAAAATATTTTATTCTGTGACGTTAAGATCCAAACAAAACAGAACATCTTTTACAATATTCAGTTTTGGTTGAAGAACATAATCGAAAGGTTACAAAAGTGTTACAGTACAATGTCACTGAAGTGAATTGCAGCACTGATAAGGCTATACTCCACTATGCAGTAGGTCGCGTTTGCAGTTGCTATTTTTAAATGCCACAAGCAATTTGTGGTTCAGATACCATCATGTTGGTATCTGGTGCCGCAAGCAATCTATAGAAAATCAATGTAAAATAGCAAGTAGCGAAGCAAGTGTCGCAAGCAAGTACCACATGTACCTTTATTCCACCTTGTGCTACCCTACCGCAGGCAGGTTTGCAGCAGTTTGCTTGCTTTTCATAGTGCCGCAAGCAAATACCGTATATAGGAATATAGGCTTTACTGGGAGCCATCAAAGCAATCTAAAAAGAACCAAGACAGAATGAAGCAGAACATCACTACAATGTTATGATAAAGACATCTATGTTCGGCTGGCAGATAGGCTTGTCACATACTGTGGAATAGGCCCCTGCATAGGCACCATCAATATCTTTATAGATCAGGCTTAAGATCCTCCCACAGCTGAATGTTTGACCTCTCCCAACAGCCTGATCACACACTCACAAATGCCCTATTACACTACACGACTTTGAGTTGCCATGTCGGTGTGATATAATTATGCAGGATCCGGAGTGATATAATTGCTATGAAATTAGCAATTATCAGCATTTTGCACATGTGTAGATAAGAATTCAGTCTCTAATATGTGCTATTTCTCTACAACATCGGCATATTGCAGCTCTTGTCGTGTAGTGTAATATCAACTTGGGGAGATGTTTCAGAAGAGATAGGGGTAAATGAATGCCTCCACTTCGCCCCGGTCGCATATAGATAGAGGAAAGGCCTTATCTGTACGACAAAGAAGCCACTGTGGAGCTACTGTTTGATCTACCCAGCAATGCAACTTAGGATGGTATTACACTACACGATATGAGATGCGATATGCGTATGAAAAATCCACACATTTTAGAGACAAAATTCTTTGTTGCACATGTGTAAAGTGCTCCTAATTATCAATTTCAAAAAATTATACCACCCTGTGTGCAAATTTTCGAAAATATCATCATGCATGTCACGATAATATTTCACACAAAGTCATGCAGTGTGAGTGGGTCTTGACTGAATACAGCCAAGAGAGAAGAGAACTGATAAAACGTGACCATGGCCTATGATCGAGGAAGGACGTTAAATACTTTTTGGCACCAATACTAATATTAGAGCTCTATTTATTGCCTCTGCTGTGATTAGATTTAAAGTAACGTGTGCTCGAACCAGATTATTAAAGGTATTGTCTGTAAAGTTTGTATGAATGAATAAGACCTCTGCTCGTTAACAAGGAAATAACACTCGTTTATCAGTAGGAGTCAAGAAACCTTGAACGTATTTCAAGGAAATCCGACGGTTGCAGGCGAAATTCTGAGGCAGAATTCACATTGGTTTAAGAAATTTGGTATGATGTTGCACGTGTGTTATCTAGTCAATGACACAATTATATTTATATTTTGGCAACAGTTATTTTTTCCCCTATCATTGGAAGTAGACAGTTTTCTGGAGTTGTGTCTACTGAAATAAGCGAGAATAAACAAGTTCTGCCACAACATTCTGATTTCTAAAATGTTATCATTTGTCATATATCTAATATTTTATCATTTGACATAATTATTTTCGCATTTGGCAGGGATTCAGAATAATGTATTTCAGGACAAAATAGGGTTGGACATTATGGGTTTAGCTGACAGGCTTTTCATTAGTTCCTTTTTGGAAAATGTCAATTTATAAGGCTGGATTTTACAAATGTTAGGAGCAATCTGTCAACCAAATTGCTTTAGTTAATTTTGTATTATGCAACTGTCTTCAGGACAAGTACAGAGGTAATTTTGATAATACTTCATGGTAAATTTCAATGTTGGTGTAAACTGGGATGGGCTTATTGCTGCTACAATATTATTGGACCTTTAATTGCTAGAGGCCATGTGTTAATTGATGTCCATTGTCCCATGTCAGTAGTGGGTGTGTAGGGCAGCTGGCCAGCCCCTGCCTGTTATTTCTGACATAAGAATCACCAAATATCGCTCGATGTCATACACGCATTGCCCATTATACTAGCCAGCACCACGCATCCCCTTCCCAAGCAATAATATGACGTTATTATAATGTTCTTTTTAGTTCTGCTTTGGTACTTGTTACGTTATTTTGATGGCGCCCAAAAAACGTTTTTAGAACCTAACATTGTAATGTCACACTGTGATGTTATTGTGACATTCTCGTAATGTTCTTTCACATTATAATAACGTTATTATAACTTTACCTAAAATAACGTAACTGTTACGTGAAAATCAGGCAGGTTATAGACTAACCAAAAGAGTACGTTCGCAGAAAGTCATTGTTATGTTGCTGCTTGCCTGGGCTGTTATTTCTGACCTAAGAATCACCTACATATCGCTCGATGCCCTACACACATTGCCCATTATACCGGCCGGCACCGCGCATCCCCTTGTCAATAGATAGTACATATTTCTGAGATTTGGCTATAGCCCTGCTATAAGGCAACAGACAGAATTATACTATATCCCAGGCAAGAATATAATGTTATTATAACGTTATTAAAACATTCTGTTTGGTTCTGCTTTGGTTCTTGTTACGTTATTTTGATGGCACCCAAAAACATCTTTAGAACCTAACATTATGACGTTGCACTGTGACATTATTGTGACATTCTTGTAATGTTCTTTCACATCAAGTTATTATAAGGCTTTTTAATAGTAAGGTCTCAACTTCACTAAATATAATGTTATCATAACATTCATTTTTGTGTAAGCCTCAACTTTACTTAAAATAACATAAGAGATATGGGAAAATTGGGCAGGTTACAAACTAACCAAATAAGTATGGCTTGTTATGTCACTGCTTGCCTAGGCTCTTATCTCTGACCTAAGAATCACCTACATATCGCTCGATGTCATACACGCATTGCCCATTACACCAGCCAGCACCGCACATCCCCTTGTCAATAGATAGTACACGTCTCTGGAAGGAGTGGGCTGAGATTGGGCTTATCTCTGTAAATGGACAAGTTCTTATATAATGCAAGCTGATAACATTCTTATCAACAGACAACTATATCAGTTGTGCACTAGCCCCAGTTTTTGTACACTAACTCCAATTCATCTGATAATGTTGTGTCATATATAAAGTGTTCACTGTTGACCAACATGATTATTATCCTCTTCCTAATATTACACTGCTGAGAGATCTTACTCTAGGTCTACTGGTTAAAAAAGGACCTCTGTTCTTCAAGTGACTTTATCTAATAAAGAATCAAGGGGATCTGATTACAACACTATGAATGTCACAAGGACAAAATGTCACAGGAAAATATGTTTGAAAATTCTCAGACATAGATTATATATTCACAGAAATATATTATGATGTTGCAACTAGCTTTTATTGTAAGGCATAGCACATTTTAACTTTTAACTTTTTCGGTCTTTTCTTGGTCAGCAGACCTATCATAAAAAGTGGTATTGAAATAAAACTAAACAAAACAAAAATAACCTGCCATTTGTAACTATGGATTCTTTATGAATCGCAAATTTCTGACCCTAAAATGATATCAGGCTGTAAGTAATATGCCAGAATTTAGAAAACGTGATGTAAACGCTAAACAAGGACATGCCCAGCAATATTTCGGGCTGCTGTGGTAGTTAGGGTAATTGTCTAGTTACATCATAACTGTTAATTGAATGTTGGTGTGAGGTTGTCCAACTCTGCAACTTTGATCCTCGCTAAGGGTGAATCGTCTCTGGGTCTGGCCCCTGCAAGTTGCATAACGCCAGCGAAAAACCAAGGGACTATTTTTAGGTAACGGGCGTAGTTATCTTATAATTCCAGTGTATAGTTAATGACCTACATAGCAGAGAGTATTCTCACAGACTATTTGCCTGGCGCACTCTGCAACTTCGACGCTCGCTACGGCGAATCATCTCTGCACTCTAGCGACCACTGGGTGCCGTCCCCTGTGACCTAGATAGCACCAGCGAAAACCACGGACTACTTTCAGGTCACAGTTTATATAGGTCACCGGCGTAGTAATAATAGCCACGGGTGGCGAGTTTTCTCCCTACATAGCAGAGTCTACTCTCACGGACTCATTTCCCGGCGCAGAGGTGGATCTCGTAGCAGAGTGTGCCTGGCGGGGAGGTACGAACGTCGCAGAGTGAGGTTACCCCACAAGGATTGTTGCTGCACGTGTAAATCTTCCTTGAGGAATGAGTACCTACTTGCTATTCTCGCTAAAAATAGATCCCATCTGACTGATCTGGAACAACTCACATTCAGAATACATCGTTTTTTATCTCTATGAGAAGCAACAATGTATTGGATGCTGCGTCACATATAATAACTGTTAAAATGTGCCTTTTTATTATCACCATCAGTTGTAGTAAATAAGGTCAGTGTGCCAACCCAAGCAAGAATATGACTTTATTATAATGCAGCAGCAATGTTCTGTTTTGTTCTGCTTCGGGTATTCTTGCATTATTTTGATGGCAGCCAAAAACGTCTTGAGAACCTAACATTGTGATGTCACTCTATAACATTATTGTGACATTTTTGTAACCTTTTTGTTTTACTTTATAATAACATTATTATAACATTCTTTTTAAGTGAGGTCTCAACTTTACCAAAATATGATTTTATTATGACATTATTTTTTTTAGTAAGTCTCAACTTTATCTAAAATAATGTAACTGTTAAGTGAAAATTGGGCAGGTTACAGTCTAACCTCAACAGAATGGTCGCAGAACGCGCTTCTTACATTGCAGCTGGTAGGGAAGTCTGCCAGAGGCCAAATTAATGGTTTATAACTGACAATCAGCAGATGTAATCTTCCCAGCATATTAACTCTCAGCAAATTGAAAACACTTATCGTTTTGTTTTCCATATCGAGGCATTGCTAGAAAACCAATTTCAAACCATCCTCATGACATTGTATTATATAAATTGAAATTGGGAATGCTGTGGCCCAGGTTCGTGCTATTAAGAGTATCTGCAGCAGTAGCCCAGACATCCCGGACAAAGCCAGGCAGCCCTGAGTGGAACCAACCATATTATAGTTTCACTAAGATATGTGACTGGGACCACTGCCTACATGATTTCTGTGAATGCCGTGATGGTGGCGCCCCCTGGGAGGGTCCATGGTACCAGATACAAATAAAACAACAGAGTATCTTTTTCAATCTTTTTCTAAACGTAAACTATTGGCAATGACGTAACAAAAACGGTTAAACAGATGACGCCTTGTAGCGGTTTGCACTGACTCTCATAGGGGACACTGCCATCGCCACGTTCAAGAACAAAACGTCATGAGTTGTGTCCCTTATCTTAGATGCTCGTTGGTTGAATCATACCCCGAGCCTCGCCTGCTACAAATATTGACTCTTTCTACATGTTTCCCATCAACTGCTGGGTCGGCTAAAAGCTAGATTTACATTATAGATTCAGAAGCTCTGCTGGCGCCTAACTTCCGCACTGAAATCACCCTTTTCCCACTAAAACAGTTCCCTGGCTTAAGGGTTGTACTCCATCATCCGATTTTACTCCCAATGTCCAAAATCATGAGAAGGAAGAGGCGCAAATCACTCACATTTTATATATCATTAGACAGGATTTTGAATTATCTTTCCAACAGTATGTAACATGCAGGGGTTCTTGTAATATTCCTAATGAAAAAAATAAAAGTAGGCAAATTTCTAGTGGTCAAAATCGCCTGGTGGAAGAGAGGCTTTCCTACATCTGCTATGGGCGTAAAGACATTAGTGAAATGCAAAGAAAACTACCACTATATCGGAATATAATGGTTTCATTCCATCGGTGAATTCCTTTTTGTACGTTGTGAGATCTGGTTTATGCCATCCGGAAATAGAGTTTCCACCATCATTGCAGTAAGTTTGCCTATATGGTGTCTAAAGTATTTTCGTTTCATTGTAACAAATTCTAGAAAGTGTCCGACAAAAATATTTGTAAAAGTATGAGCAAGCGAAGAGATAGCAGCTAGTGGAAGACATCGGAAGAACTTCCTGTTCTTGCAGAGATGTTTAATAAAAAGAAATATCCTGAGGCTTTATAATACATTTGAACCCATTTGGAATGTTATCATTTCCCTACTGAATGAATAACTGTTTTAATGTATTTTGATGCACCTGCAGATTTAATCGAGAGGCACCATGTGGAATCTTTTTCAACAAGACCAAAGTGCAGTTATCATTTACCCTTTTATTCTTGGCAACATGTCTTGCCTAAAAAGATGGGGTTTGATTTTTAGTACATTCCATCGAAGTTGAGCCTGATTTTTTTGTTATTTTGAAGTTGATCTGAATACATAATTTTGAGGTATTGATATATAGCTAATACATACATAAGTCTATATTGATATATATATATATATATTCACTTTTTACATTATGTGCATAGTTTATATTTATGTTTTGTTAACAAAATGTATCTTTATCACCCACACAGCCAAGGGGCGGTATGAAAAAAGGGGTCATGCGTAGTGACAGGCCGTATGTACGCTCCTTGTTTTCATGTTTTTGAATATTATTTAGTGCTATATTTGGGTGATCGAATATAGAAAACCCCTTTGGGGTCGTCCTCGGGTGGCCATACGGCCCATGGGAATCGTATGAACCTCAGGCTTCGCCCTTGGTTAGTGACAATCCCCTATGGGTTGTACAGACACCCTCAGACACTCCCCTTTTTATATCAATATCATTATTATATCAGTCATTTCATATCAATATTAACCAACCGGTGGAGGAGTTGCAGGAAATCATGGTCAGCTCTCCGATCAAGGAAGAGGTAAGGATAGCAATCCATGTGGCAAGGCCAAGCTACATCCGTCTTTAAAAAGAACAGCTATGGACGGCAACCACGTCCACAGGCACCATGCTCACAGAGTTGACGCCACTCCGCACTTCGCCTCTCTCACCCTCTCTCCACATAATGAGAATTCCAAGGATGCGATGTTATTATAACGCTGCAGCAACGTTCTGGTTGGTTCTGTATTTGGTTCTTGTTATGTTCTTTTGATGACTCCCAATTGTGTCATTGCAATGTACTACCATGATGTTGCACTTTGATGTTGTTACAATGTTCTGGTTATGCTCTTCAATCCAAACGGATATTCTTATAACGTTCTGTTTTGGTTTGCTTCTAACCTCACCAATAAAAAATAATGTTATAATAACAATCTGATTTGGTGAGGTTTCATCCATCAGAAACATAATTGTTAGTGCCATCTTAGTAAGTAACAAACTGACTAAAAATGTATGGTTGCAGAATGTTTCTGTTACGTTGCAAGCTGGCTGCATGGGATAGTTTCTACACTGTAGCCACCACTTGGCCAGCCCCTATAGCTCAAACTACGCCAACAGAAAACAGTCGAACTACCTCTGAAATGCAGAGTGTAGTGATCTAATGCCAAGTTTCTACCTCCAGACTCTATAGTCTCACGGACTCTTTTTTCACCGTAGAGGTAGTGCTCGTTGCAGAACGAGTTACCAGTGGTATTAAATGGCGCGAACGAGGCATGTTTTCTGTCTAAGGAGAGGGCCTGTAAGAAACAATGGCCGGACCGCCTCATTACCAGAGCCCTGATTATAAGACCAATTACTTCTCTGTCTGAGATGGCTGGCCACCACTCTAAAGGCAGAATTACAAAACACGACTTGGGTTGTGATATCAGCATGATATGACGTTATTACAGATAATTCACATACAGGAGTGATATAATTATCAAAAATTGGCAATTTGAAGCATCTCGCATGAGAGTAACAAAGAATTTTATCTCTGATATGTGCGACTTCTCTGTGATATCGTTATATCGCAGCTCAAGTCGTGAAGTCTAATACCGCCTTGACCAAGGCGAATGGTCGTGCCGCGTTCGCCTGCACGTGCCCGCGATAATATCACCGCTCTTTGCGAAAATCTAATTGAATAAAGAGATCCTTTGCCTCCTTTGTCTCTAATCGCTGTATGGAGGCTCCTGTTAATTACCTCTGACGAGTCAGTCGTATAATATTACATGAGCACTCCGCACAAAGCGATTCATTGGTCGCCTGAGGACCACCAGTCCATTAGTTGATTGCATTCTTCTCTTCTGGCCTCTCGTGGCAGTGCCATTCCTTCAGCCTTTGCTTAAGATCGGGTCCCATCGTAAAAGCACAGGGGGAACATCGGGCTATATAAGGTAATCGGAGGTGCCTTTCACGCTGCTTCTATACACAAGGGCCCCAAAAGGACCGAGGACACAAGGTAGTCGCCTGGCCCGTCTTAAGGCTTGGGGCCTTCCATTAAGTATCATCAAAGACATTAAATTGTCATGTTATAGGTGCTATAAGACCTGGATTGCTAGGGAGACCGGGAAATCTGGTTTATTTTTTCGAGTGTAACCAGTTTAAATAACATTGGAATAGAAAAAAAACAGTATGTACGCACAAAGGGAGGGGAGTTCTAGGATTTTTGGAAATGCTTGTATGTTCCTGTGTAAATCCAATGTGTGCTTTAGCTCCAGGAGGGTGGGGGGGGGGGTCTGAATTTTTTGAAAATGTGCGTATGTACTTAATGGAAGGTCCCCTTTGGGGAGGGGGAGGGGGAGGGCTGAGAGAGAGGGCGGAGGGGGAGGGGGAGGGAGGTCCATAGAGTGAAGAATAATGCATGGGTCGCCGCCCGGCTTGTGCTCTTATTTCCACCGTCCATACGCTAAAAAGAATAGTGATGTCACAGGAAGGCGACATAGAGGGCAAGTAGCAACAGAAAAAGGTAGTAATACAGAAATACAATACGGGCAAAGTGTGCAGTGCAAACTGCCCAGCCAAGAAAGGACGTAACGTTTGTTAAGGGGCCTCCATTAAGTATATATGCACACCTAGTTGGGCTGGGGGCTGAATTTGATGAAAATATGTGTACGCCCCTCGTGGTGGTGATTTTAGGCCCATGAGAAGAAAAATCTGCTCAAAAAAACTCACCAAATTTCGTGGAGATTAAGGTTTCTTGAAAAAGTATTCTAAAAACATTCCCATAAGGTACTTCTTCACATATACAACTTTGTAAAGGGCGTTAGAGTGACATTGGAACAGTTTAATGTTTGAAAAAAGTGAGATTTTGTATACACTAAATATCCACGAGACAAAATTGTGCAACCATGAGTATTTTAACTTCTCATGGCACAGAATCCTCGCGGATGTGTTTAGGTCGGCCCCCAGGCTGTATGAATCTAATGCGTATGTCATTCTGCGATATGACACCCCTGGGTTGGTGATGCGTACTTCACCCATGCAGGTAAGCAGGCAGCGTCATTATATAGTTGTGATAGCGTTATTTCTAATTATTCTGTTTGGGCTTTTGTTACGCTATTTTGATGGCACCCAATAACGTCTTTAGTACCTGACATTGCAATAGTGTGCTGTTACATTATTGTACTGATAATGTTATCATAACACTCTATATTGGTAAGTCTCAACCTTATGTGAAATAAGGTAACTGTTACACAAAAAATAAGCATGTAATTTGCAACAGACTCCCTAAAAATGTTAAGTTACAGAACGTGCCAGTTACGTCACTGCTTGCATGGGGTTTCACCAGAATATCTGTCTCTTGTCGAAAAAGTCGGAGATTGTGAATGCATGGCTAGCAAATACGTGTGCCTGCCTTGAGTCTCGGACTGCCCCGGGGAACAATATTGGAAGAGGGTCAGGTGTAGTCCTAGACTGTAGGAATCTACCTCACTCCATCCCGTCTTTCCCCATCTACAACTATAGATCTGAGACACAAGAAGCAACTCAAAAAGCTGAACACTTTCTGTCATCTCCCTTTAGTTCCCCAGTTCCTATTTTCTCGTAAATTCACCAAAATTCAAATCCATTGACACATTCAAAGTGTAATGACAATACATGTCCTGTTAATGTACACCACGTCATATAAAATACCATTCATAATATCCAGTCAGCACGTTCAACTATCGCTAAATCACAATAAAAGGAACAAAACATGAGAAGTTTCTTGCTGACCAGATCTATACTGCTCCCACAGACAGCTAAGACTAAGAGTCAGACCCAAACCCAAGGTGCGCGCGCACCACGACACTTCCCATCAGGTGGCGCCCTCTGCAGGGAAGCCCGGGCTGTCACGTGACTAGAGTGGCGTCGGGATGACCTTGACTCTTGACCTTGAGGCGGCCGCCCTGGAGGCAGGGCGGGGATTCGAAGTTTGCATGGAAGCTGACAGGGGATCGGGGGCTGGCGTCTGGTCCCGTCTGCGCATGCCCGGCCGATTTAACGCCCACCTGGAAACAGGGTCAGTGACCTTGGCTCAAGGTCGAGGTCGGACCGCGGAGGTCAACCTCATCGGTGAGGAGGGCTAGGTGAAGATCCGAGGGGAGCCCCGCCGGATCATGCAATGGGAATACATGTTTGCGGCTGGATTACCTTCAATGGCCTCCTGGTGGCATGTCTCAGGTGAATTTACCTGGTCGCAGGCAAAGGTAAACGCATTATTAGATAGTGGCCCTAGACCCCTAAATTCAACACAGCAACAGCGTTATTTCTTATTTTCTTATTAATTGACATGTGACATGGGCCTTAGTTAAATGGAAAAAAATATGAACGACATGACATTTCCAATTTATCAAATTCGACATTGGCCATGAGGGACTCGTAAATGTGACATGGGAGATGGAGAGTTTAGTGACAGTCGTCATGGCATTTTCTTTAATTCAACCTGCGACACTGGGACCCCCGCCCCCCCCCCCCTTATCAAAGGTCCATAGATCCAACTCATCTACTCTCATTGCAAGGTTCAGTATGTCTTAGGGCTTTAATAAAATTCTGTATATTTCACCTTTATTCTAATATTGGTGATCAAAGTGAGTTCCAGACACCGGAGAGCCGCCGTGGTTATGTCACTGATTGAGTATGTGAAACAGACCCTGGCACATATTAGCATACTTGATCTGAAAGACGGTGACGTCAGAATTCAGGGGCTGTGAACTTGAGATGCTGCGTCAGGCTGCGGCAGGTTGTTAGTTATTAGCCCTATGTACTGCGACTGGCTGCAACATTCTACAACCCATTTCATTCTCATTAGGGGTGCCAGACATGGATTTTATCAGTATTTTATTTTGGAAAAACATAGAATGGTGCTTTTCTTTTATGTTCGTATATATTACATACCTTACTCACCCCATTAGGCTAAATAATTGATTAGTTAATGAGGTCATTTAGGGTCATTAAGATAGTGTCCCCACCCCTCTCTTACCAGGCTGCGGCAGGCTGCGACCTTCAATAGCCCTGAGCGGAGGCATGTTGGTGTAATGTCACTGACCATGCAGTGGCTGCGGCCTGCTGTGGAGAATTTTGACGTCTCCCCAGTATGCTTGTGCTTTATGATCGTGGTTGATACATTCATGCTGCTTTATGTTTCAGAGAAGCATGAAAGTGACACGAATCTATTGCACCACCAACTGAATTATTCAACTCCTACATCCCAAAACCTCTTTGCTACGGTTGTAAATACCTGTAAATACAGAATATCGTTACCTAGGCCATCTGGATGTTCTGCGGTTCTGCGGTATGACTATTGGGTAATGTCAGGTAATTTGGACATAGCAGGGAATGCGGACACCCCAATATTATATGACATTAAACTGGGGGCGCCAATTTAAGGTTTATTGCTGTGAGGAGAACCACATACATTAGAGAAGACCATTTATTTGTAGTAAAAGAGTAAAAAATATCTTTAGGGAGTCACTGAACTTGCTTACACACTATCATTTAATCATTAATAATACCTGGGTAATTCAGAACATCTCAGGCATTAATAATATTGAATTCGAAGTACCATCTCGTAGCCAATGCTCATAGGAACAAGTACAAATTATATGGAGAATGATGGCTTACAGGCCAGGTTATATGGAGGAATGAAGAATGTAGAGGTTACAGGCTAGGGCGCGTTCCAACCTACACAATAAGAATCGCGTAGCTTCCGCAAACTCGCGTACAGCAAAGTTGCGGAATTTTGGTTTCAAAGTACCCATAAATAGAATAGTAAGTGAAGTATGACAGAGGTACCCACTATCATATGCATATATAAACCGTTGCAAGGTATTGCTAGTGCACCTCTGTATGGGTGCCAGACAGTGCATTCTGCATGTAAAGTTAGCATGAGCATTTGAGGTGTCCACAACTTTTAGGATATCCTCAGGTGATAACAAACGTATGTGTTAATAAAAAGCAGATAAATCCAAAAAAGAAACATTACTTAATTCAAATATCAGTGTATGTAATAACAAAAAATAATTGCTAAAATATTCTAATCCGATTAGTAATTAACAGTTAAATGGGACTACTATTTTTTAGGTTGACCATGTTGCAGATTGTGCTCAGAGAAGGACGCAATGCATCCTAGGTACACCAGTGGCGCCAGAGCCTATTAACCCAATTATAAGGGGCCAGACAGGTGGACGCCATGCACCTATGGGTTCCAATCCCTGAAGTTTCTGAAGCATGGTCACGCATGAGCACCCTCAATTCGATTTTTCTATGTACTAATGCACTGTATAAACATTGATGTAATCCACAAATTATGGACCTAAAGATTGCTCATTGCATAATCTAATTTTGGGTACATCCCAAAGGTCAATTAGACCATTTGATTTAAGTAAAATGCAAGAAAAGATGTATGAGCTTGCATTATCATTGTCATAGGTGGCAGGTATTCCCCTCATGATATAGTGTCCCCACCTGTAGTTTTGCCCATAAATAGTTATGGAGTAGTCGCTCTCCGTAGCTACGGACTTTGCAGCGGTTTTCCATACATGGAGCATTCCTCCGCAAGGATTATAGGCTTGAAACAGGGTTGGCTGTGGAACGCGGCCTAATTCTATACGTTGGTTTCCAAGTGTCTCCCCTAGAGGGACATAGCTCAAAGGACCGCAGGCATACTCCCTAGTCGCTTCTGATAACAAAGTAATCCTGATTACCACGTACATCTGAAGCGAGAAAGGAGTATGGACTGCAGGTTCAGACCGATTTTTCCAGTCATCTGATTGGTCAAGAACCTGCACTTGACTCCAAATTCGTCAAACTCTGACAAACTAAGCAGTAGGCTGTACCTGCACCTGAACCCAACATCTAGCGGAGCGGAGTATAACAGGAGAGGAGGCGTGGAGCCCAGCGAAGGTTTTATAAAGGACTAATAGACTGTTTTGTAGGGTACAAGTGGCTTTGCCAGGATTCGATTCCACAACCTTTGGGTTTGGAGGTGAGGGCCTGAACCACTACACCATGGAGGCTAAAAAATGGGGTCGTGACCCAATTCGCTGGTTCCCACAGGTCCTTTTGAAAGCAGTTTAACAAAAAAGAAATCAGATGGACAGGTAGGTTATGGCCCATTTGGCTGGTTCTAGGTAAAACCAGAAGAAAGTTCAGTATGTAGGCAGCAACATGTGAAAGGACATCGTTTTACAAGAAGTAGGGTAAATATGGGTATAGTTCAAACTCCTATGGGAAGGCTCATTTGGGCACGGTTCATGTGCTGCCCGTATTTAGGCTTTTTCATTTCTTGCTGCATTGCATCGAGGAAGATATGAGCAGGTGTGTGCATATATTACCCTAAAATAAGGGATGGTCATATTACTTCATAAGAAAAGCCAAATTCATTCGCAATACCCGTGGACCTGAGTTAAAGGAACTTCCTCATTTCTTCAACAAGTAGGGGTGTAGATAGGGGGTCCCTATAAACTTCTCTACTCATGACAAATAACTCATAAGGCGGGTTTTGGGCTGCATGAGCCAGCGGCAGATCAACCGCCCAAAGTAAAGAAAAAGAAAAAAATTATTTCTGAGTAACCAACAAAACAAGTGCTCTCTCTACCACTGCAAACTGGCAAATATATTTCACATGTCGCATGTCGAACTTAAGAAATGGCCATGTCCCCTGTCGCTATCTTTTCAATTTCCATGTCGAATTTAAGAACCTTCCATGTCGCATGTCGAATTTAAGAAATACCCTATGTCATGTCCTTTACTTTTTTCTTCATGTCACTAAGCTCCATGTTGCATGTCGAATTTAAGAAATGGTCATGTCGCCCTGTCGATTTTAAGGGTCTACACTCATACAAGTAGTTGGATAGTAGTAAAAGTACCATGAAAAGAGACGTAATCCGTATAACTTTTTGAGGTGTCCATATAATACGGTTTTACCCTTCCTTTACACATATTCTTGGTTCCAATAGTCTAAACTATTCGCCATTAGTTAAAATTAGGTAGGTTCTCTCATGATCACAATTTTATTATCTAGATTGCATAATATTTCAGTTGCATAATCATGCTCGCCTAATTTCCGTTCTCACTTCCATTTCAAGCATGAATATTGATTCCCATAGGCCACATTCCCAAGAGTAATTACAGTAAGTCTTATACTGCGCTGAAGTGTAGTGCCTGAGAGAATCACCAGTAATCTAACTTCACAGGCCCCTAAAATGAGGGAGGGACGTGTCCCTTGTTAGTAGGGCTCACTGACTACATAACCATCAAAGGCCCCCCTCCACCCCGCCTATTCACTGACGTAAACCTCATTTTACGTCAACCGCACGTCGTCAACTTCACAGCAGCGCCATCTTTGGGATGTATCCGAAAACACTGATTGCACCAAAATAAACTTACTGTATACTTCCAAGTGGAATCTCGGTTTTTGCCGCCTCCCCTTTCATCCCCGGATCCTCTTTCAGTGTTGTGATCTTCCCCCGGTGCGTGTGGTTGCCATGGTAACGGGGATCTGGGCACTGAGGGAGTGATGGCGGCGGGCTGTGGTGGGCACGTGACCGGCACGTGACCAGGTGAAGGGTCACTCTCCAGGCAGATGTTAGGTAATTCCCTACATGCAGCGTTCCTTCAGAGGAGAGCGCTGAACGTGGTTGGAGATGGTTAAGTCAAGGGCAAGTAGGTGGATTTGAAGGACAATGTGGCTTGAACCTTTTTCAGGCACTTAGTTTATCTTTTGAATAGTTTCCGAGGCAATTAACAATCCACAATACGCCGGAAATGTAAATACAGCTGTACAGAATCATGTTAATTGGTATGGTTCCTTGTTGGTGACGGAAGATCGTAAATGTATGTAGGCCTATATATAATAAAACATAGACAATAGTCATTCAATAATTTTCAGTGGCGGATCCAGGGAGGGGGGGGGGGGGCAAAAGGGGCAATTTCCCCCCCCCCCCCCCCCCCCCCCACTAGACTGAGTTGATTTTTTTTCTCGAATAATCTATGTTTGTTGATTTGTACAAATTTGACATTATTTATTTATACCTTTTTTATAGGGGTGGGGGTTGGTTTGCTCCCCCCCCCCTAGATGAGTCTGGATTCGCCCCTGATTTTGTCTTACTCTGGAGATCTTCGTATGAACACACCTATGTATGAGGAGACACCTGTATTTCATCAAATGCTGAAATATAATCTACAACATCCACACTATGGTGCTGAAGAACAACGAGGTAATGCAATAAGGACGGGGTTCTGCCCAGGGCTAATCTTGTTCTGTGTTTCCCTGCGAGTTGCATGAGGTAGATTGACCTTGTTTGAGTATCCCTAGCAAAGACAGGTAGGGCCTACAGCCAGAGGTCAAGGCAAGGTCAAAGGTCGCAGGACCAGTGGGGCCAGACTAACCGGATGTGGAAGTGCCCACAGACCCTTAAATCCCAGCATGTCTCGTCGGACGTCTGGACATCGCCACAGACTGTAGAACCCAGGCAAGAAGGGACGTAACAAGAAAATTCTGCGACTGTAATTTTTTTTGTTAATCTGAAACCTATCCAATTGTCACATAACAATAATGTTATTATAGGTAAAGTTACAACTTATCAAAAAAGTATGTTATAATAATGTTATATTTTGGTTGAGTTGTGACCAAACTAATAAAGAATGTTATAATAACGTTATTATAACTTGAAAAAACGTTACAAGAACGTCACAAGAACGTTATATTGCAACGTCACAATTAAATGTTAGGTTCTAAAGACGTCTTTGGGTGCCACCAAAATAACATAACAAGAACCAAAGCATGACTCACCAGAACGTTATAATAACGTTATCATAACGTCATATTCTTGCTTGGGAAGTCACTCTGCCACTTTGACGCGCGCTATGGTGAATCATCTCTGCACTGTAGCGACCACTTCGTCCAGCCCCGGTTAGTCAGATGCAACCAGCAGAAACCGTGGGACTATTTTCTGTCTGCAGGGTGTAGTAATCTTTTAACACAGTGATATAGTTAATGACCTACATAGCAGAGTCACCTCTCACGGGTGTCAATTCTGGCGTGCAGGGTGATTCTCTGCAGAGTGTGCATATATAGAGGTAAGGGTATGAGAGTCCTACGATATCTTTGGGGAGGCAACTTCATGCTACTGTTCAGATGTGTATGTCGAAAAGTGAAGGACAAGCCTCAAGAGAGTGAAATGAGTGACACTACTGTCACTGACAATGGGTGTCAAATTAGCCTGGGCCACTCTATATGGGTGCACCCCATTATATAGGTATCTTAAACCATAGGTGACTTGTCATCAAAAAAGCATATAGACCTATGCTTCTGGTACAAGGCTATAACTCCCCCTACCTTCTGCTAAGACTGTGTACCTCTGTAATTAAGATAATCCTGACAATGGTTCAGGATGCTGAGTGGATAGGTGATGTCCTCTGGAAGCATAAATATTCTTTCCTAAGTCAGGAAATCTCCTTTCCACTATGCTCTTTCTGCTTTGTTGCCTCTGGTACCATGAAGCTATATGGCAGCACCTGACGGTAGTCTAGAACACCAAATAAGGGAGGGTATGAGGATAGTTACATCACTAATAGACACATCATACCGAGAAGTGATTAAAATAGAAATGAAACAGACAGGCCTGAAGGGTAAATCATCCAATAACCACCCGTCCTTTTAATATCAAAGCTTAAAATGATCACCCACCTCTATCTCATTCTGACGTAGACGTCTTTTGTTCCATGTCAATAAAGCATCGAGGCGTAGCTGCTCTCTAACAGCGGTATATTGCTTTAATTATTGTGATGAAAATGAGCAATGGCGCCAGGCACATTAATAGGTGAGTGACGCTCATGGTGCAGTCATTTGACTTTTATGTGTTTACTGAAAGTGAATCACGAATTCCCCGAACATCACTGAATGTAGTTTATTGATAGATTTTTGGTCAGACTTGTTTGTGTCGGTTATGACTGTTAGGCCTAATAATATCACCTGTTGGTTGTGTAATTTACCAGAATACCAAACAGAATCTCTCATACTATTTGTAAAATTCAGGGGAGGATCCGGGGGATGGGGCAAGGGGTCCTCACCCTTCACCCCCCCTTTCTCTTCCGTGGGGAATAATACTTGACACAGAGAAAAGAATGCGTGTGCAAATGAGTATTTTTGTGGATCCCCCACCCTTTTTTAAAAATCCTGTATCTGCCCATGATGAATGGTATGTTACTCTCCAAGGTTACACATAAGGAGTAAACCCCCATGGGTGTAGGGGTCTGGCTTCTGCTCCTGGGAAGAATAGGCCCCCAGTAGCCCCTGCTGATCATAAAAGGCGACGATACGGGAGTGGGGGGCAGCACTGACCAAGTGGTTCATTGGGTTTAATTCCTGGTTGGTGTCTGGGTTCACTAAGGGATGAGGTACAACAAAAACGATTTTCAGGTTTTGATCCCCTGTTGTGTGCCTGCCTTGTCACCTTCATCTCATAGCTTGGATCACCAAAGACTGACCGAGTCAAAACATGTGTCTGAAAAGTCAGAATTCATCCTAACTCACTTTCACCGTGAAAATGACCCTGGCTGTCAGTATGGCATAAAACATCTATCACTCACTCGCTCAAGAGTAAATGTGCACTGCCTTAACCCAAAGACATCTTTAACAACCACGGTCCGATGATCGGCCAAGCTATTTGCCAAGGTTATTAACCCATCAACTATTGTTACATTTGGGAATTCATAAAATAGATTAATCACGTGGCTTGGAACATGAAGTGGTTATGTGAAAGAAACGTGAATCTAAACACTGGCCATCCCATAGTTCCATCTGTCTGTGTGTCCCAGCCCGCCGTCCAATCAGCGCTCAGCCTGGCCGCCGTCCCGCACTGAATGCCAACTCAAGCTCCGATTGGCTCACTAATTGAAAATAAACTCGGCCATGTTGGGCGAGGTCGTGGTAGTTTTCAGCGAGTCACCCTGCCCACTGTGGGTGGAGGGAGGGGGGGGGGTGCTACGTGGGGGACCCATCTTTTTCTCCTTTGCTCTCCTCCTTGCCTTTGTCTAACGAGATGGGTTTGGCCACCCCCTTTAGGGTCTTCTAGATATGCATTGGGCAACGTTATTGGAGTCATAGTGTGTGTTAATCTCTTCTCTTTAGGGTATTCCAGAAGATAAGGGAGACAAACTTGTTCATTTACCATTTACTGTTTATTAGATAATGGTAAATGGGCCGTTTGTTTTGATAGTGGTGTAAAGAGTTTTTTCGTTATACATGCCATGCTGCAATATGCTCAGGAAGACGGGTTCCAACTCTTATGCTTCCAAAACCTTGATGTTTGAATAACTGATGGAAAATCTTTTACAACAAAATTAATGGACAATCCTTTATGTCGACCTAAACCAGAGGTGGATCCAAAGGTTTTCAAACAGGGCTTGTTCTGTAAAGATTCCATCAGAGGTGCGGATACAGGATTTTCGAAAAGGGGGGTCAGTATAAAGGTTAAGTACTAAAAACAGCATGCTTTCACACATACATGCGTGAAATTTTCCCATCTTTTAAAAATTTAGGGGTCCAGCAAAAGTGGGCTGTCAGAAGCCCCCCCCCACCCCTCCTTCTTGGATCCGCCCATGTGTCAAATCCTTTGCAGAGAACTTTCCATTAAAACAAAACTATTTGGTCAAAAGTAGCTTAGTGGGCGCCCTCTGCCCCCCCCCCCCCCCCCCTCAATGTCCTGTTGCAAATGCATCAGTACACACATCTGCTTACTATAAATTCAAAAAAGAATATGTGACCACTCGAAAAACGAGTAAAATGCAGTAGTGAATCAGTATGTTTACTAATCTTAAGTGTTTTTTCTCTGGTATATTTACTAATCCAAAGTGTCTTTTCTCTGGTATATTTACTAATCCAAAGTTGTTCTTTTCATTCGCGCACCCAAAGGTAAATAGCATTCTAGGTTAATGCTAAACGTAAAAACATAAATATTTACTATTTTGATTGGCCAAGTCAATTAGTCCAAACATCCTAGTTTCCGTGCCAAGGGTAGCCTACTCCAATCCTGGTGGATGAGTCTAATTTCCCACACTATACCCTGAAGAACCTAAAGCCCCATTCCCACAAGGCTATTTTACCAGCGATGGGCAATTGGCAACTAGTAGAATCGCCGGTAAAATCGTCACCAATTCAGATCCCCTGTCAGTATGATATATTAAAATATACAGTTGGCCCTAGAATCGGCCGATTCTTCCAGTAGAATCGGCCGACTCTAGCACCAGTGAATCAGCCGACTCTTGTCAAAGTCGCCTAGTGGGTATGGGGCTTGAAGCCTATATTTCACTTCACAATTCTGATAATTTGGTGATGTATTATCCACATATTCTCCGATGATATAGCAAAAGACCGGGCATGCTACATATCATTTGAAAGAAAATTAAACCCCCTTTCGTATGATCTATCACTCGCCCATGATTAACCCATTTTCACACAGCCGTGGGCTGTTTCATAAAGAGCCCCATAGCTATGGAGTTTTTATGTGAGCTTACGGAAACTGAACATGAGTTTGAAACTCTCTTACGTGACCGTTTCATAACAAAACTCATGTAAATTGACACAAAACTCGTGTTAATCAACCCAAAACATCACTTGACCCAAACTCATATAAGCAAAAACTGACGTAGCTACGGCACCCCAAAAGGTGATTGTAACTTTATAAAATAGAAATCATACTGAGGTTTGTTATGAAACAGGCCACTGGCATATGAAGTCGGCAGTAAAATCGGCTAGTGTGATACAACCCTACACCCATATTCCACTAGGCGATGCTGACTGTGGGTTAACTGGTAAGTTATAATTTTCTCCCCAGTGATATGGCAAAAGACCGCACATCCAACATATCATTTGAAAGGGAATTTGAAGACCTTTCTAATGATATATATAACATGTCTATGTTTAGCAAAAATTTCAACAGCCAATTTTTGAGATCGAGAGTAAAATCGGCTAGTTGAATACAGCCTTAATTTACCCCTGCCAGGTCTGGACGGATCACCCATGACCCCCATGACCTAGGCGGTTTATCACTTGAAGATAAACATACCTCAGGTTTGGGTTACTGTAACCCAGGGCCAGATCACTGCCTCCCCCTCTCAACTCTTGATCGACTTGGACCGTGCACATCTGCTTCTAACATCCACCCCTAAACCTGGTCCCACTTAAGCCTATTCCACAGGGCGATTTTACCTGGTTTTCATTACCAAAAAGATCTTTAATTCTAAATTTCATACAGGAACCCTTAGATGTTATGACTCACTATTTAAAAGAGGATTAAAAATGTTCTATTGATATGTAACACTCATATGCTAAGCCATTTTTCACATTCGCGATTTTGGAAGCGAAGAGAAAATCACACAGTGGAATACACCCTTTCGATTGCTCAGGCATTCCACCGACCAGCAGGAGATGTATCTTCACACTACAGGTATACAGGTACATATTTCAGGGCCCTAACCAGTTTTAAAATATGAGGGGGTTCCCAGGAAAGTTTGGGTTCCTAGTAAATCTTCCAAGTAAATCTCAGGTGATTCCAAAGACATCTCAGGGGGTTCAAGATGAGCATCCTTACCTAATGTGATATGTTTTATGTTCCATGACGTAAACTTGTTGGTTCCCATAAAATCTGATGGGGTTCCAGATCGGAATTCTTACCTAAATTAATATGTTTTATGTTCTGTGATGTAGACTAGTCAGAATGAGGGGGCTCAAGTAACCTTAACCCCGCCCCACCAAACTCACTCATTTCAATACGCACTGGAATCCCTGACTTTTGGTGTTGTCTGCCAACACGTTAAGGTAGCCATCGCCACAGCATAACAAGAGTAATTAGTTTTAACCTGATGATTTAATCAGAGTGCGTAATGCCGTTTCTGCAATGTGCTCGACGTCAGAACTGAATGGTAATAGTTTGTATTCAGCGGTTTCATCGGAACAAATGCTTTTCAAACAGTTTTGAATTATGCAAACAGAGTGTGAAACAGTTTGAAAATTTCCCAATGTATCTAAGTATTAGTATATATGGTATTACAAGGTATGTTCATGTAATTGAACCGTTGAGGAGAGTCCACAATACAGATTCTCAACACCACAATTCTGTGGTTGAATACAGATTTAGAATTGTACTCCATTACAAATGCGCACCAGTTATGAGAAATCTTTTAATATAGTTATGGTAAAGATGTTTGTAGACCCTCAGCAGCGTAATAATCTTTGGCTGTATATTCTAAACATTCTTTGGGCTCTTTCAGTCTATCTATCACACTTAGAACTACAAACATGAATGCAAATTGATTTATTGCTATTTAGTAACAGATAATAGGTTATTCAAAAATCAAAGACTATTATAGCTTCTCAATTGTTTGAAGAATCTTTGGTTGTATATTTCAAACATCCTCTGGGACATTTCACCCTCAGAATTACACAGACAAATACAAAGTGATTTATCCCTGCCCAGCTTTTCAAATGTTATACGGCAGTTTCCACTTTCCACCAGGAGCTATTACGTGAAGTAACCAGCCTTAAAATGACTCAGGAGCCCAGAACACCACATTCTCTATCTGGTCAAAGAAAACTCATCCCATGAAGACGGGTGTCATTGCGGCGGGCCACTCCTCACCAGTGTCTCATGCCTGCTTATTTTTGTATCAAAGATTATTATAGCTTCTTAGTGGTGTAAATAATCTTGGTTGTACATTCTAAATGTCACTTTGGACATTCAAAGCCACCAATCAAACTAAGAATTACACAGACAAATGCTAAATGAGATATTGTTAATTGGCTTCCAAAATGTTACATGACAGTTTCCACTTTTAACCAGGACCTATTACATGAAGTAACCAGCCTGATAATGAGTCAGGAGCAGAGAACACCCCATTCTCCATCTGGTCAAAGAAAACTCATCCCCTGAAGATATGCAACATTCCAGTGGGCTATTCCTGCCAAGTGTCTCAGGTCTGCCATCTAATTTAATTGCAGCTACAAATGAGTACCACTCATATGAAAAATAAGAGGCTTTTTTTCCGTTGTGTCGAAGATTGTTATAGCTTCTCTCTAGCATACATTGTCTTTGGTTGTACACTCTATATGTCAATTGGTCATTTGATCCTTGGAGCTACACAAACAAATGTGAAAAGATTTATTACTTTTCCGTTCCCAAATGTTTCCACTTTCAGTCAGGAGCGGAGAATACCACATTCTCCATCTGGTCAAAGAAAACTCATCCCATGAAGACGGGCGGCATCGCAGCGGGCCATTCCTCACCAGTGTCTTGGGCCTGCCATCAGATATCAGCCAATTTAGAAATGAGTACCAATAATTATAAAACATAAGAGGCTACTTTTTGTTTTGTGAAAGATTGCTATAGCTTCTTTTCAGGGGTGTAAATTGTCTTTGGTTGTAAATTCTAAATGTCCTATGGGATTTGACCCTTGGAAATACACAAACAAATTAAAAATGATTTATTGCTATCTAGTTTCCCAAATGTTTCCACTTTCAACCAGGAGCTATTACGTGAAGTAACCAGCCTTAAAATGAGTCAGGAGCGGAGAACACCACGTTCTCCATCCGGTCAAAGAAAACTCATCCCATGAAGATATGCAACATTCCAGTAGGCTATTCCTGCCAAGTGTCTCAGGTCTGCCATCAAATTTAATTGCAGCTAGAAATGAGTACCACTCATATGAAAACATAAGAGGCTATTTGTCATTGTGTCGAAGATTGTTATAGCTTCTCTCTGGCATAAATTGTCTTTGATTGTACACTCTAAATGTCAATGAGACATCTGACCCTTTAAATGACACAAACAAATGTGAAAAGATTTATTACTTTTCCGCTTCCCAAATGTTTCCACTTTCAACCAGGAGCTATTACGTGAAGTAACCAGCCTTAAAATGAGTCAGGAGTGGAGAACACCACGTTCTCCATCTGGTCAAAGAAAACTCATCCCATGAAGACGGGCGGCATTGCGGTGGGCCATTCCTTACCAGTGTCTCAGACCTGCCATCAGATATAAGCCAATTTAGAAATGAGTACCAATAATTATAAAACATAAGAGGCTACTTTTTGTTTTGTGAAAGATTGCTATAGCTTCTTTTCAGTGGTGTAAATTGTCGTTGGTGTTAAATTCTAAATGGGACATTTGACCCTTGGAACTACACAGACAAATGAAAAATGATTTATTGCTATTTAGTTTCCCAAATGTTTCCACTATCAACCAAGAGCTATTATGTGAAGTAACCAGCCTTAAAAATGAGTCAGAAGTGGAGAACACCGCATTCTCCATCTGGTCAAAGAAAACTCATCCCATGAAGAGATGCAGCATTCCAGTGGGCTATTCCTCCCCAGTGTCTCAGGCCAGCTGTCAGACTTAATCTCAGCTAGAAATGAGTACCACTGATTCTAAGAAAGTGGTTAATTAATAGTTGTATCAAAGACAGCAGGTTATTATAACCTCTCAGTGGTGTAAAAAAACTTTGGTCAGACATTCTTGTGGGATATTTGACCCTTGGAACTACACAGATAAATGAAAAATGATTTATCACTGCTCAGCTTTCCAAATGTTATAAGACTGTTTCCACTTTCAACCAGGAGCTATTACGTGAAGCAACCAGCCTTAAAATGAGTCAGGAGCGGAGAACACCACATTCAAAGAAAACTCATCCCATGAAGACGGGTGGCATTGCGGCGAACCATTCCTCACCAGTGTCTCGGGCCCGGTACCACTCAGCGCTCCTGATGACCAGCTGACCAGTGTCCAGGCTTCCCAGGCCTCTCCGGTTGGCCCCCTAAATCCCCCTTAATCCCCTCTGTCTACCAGTTCACCTGGAGAAGGGAGACCCCAATCATCAGCTGGGCCAGGCTGATGACCCCCACCCACCCACCCCCCACAGGCCAGACAACAGGGTACCTGATCCAGGCCCTCCAGGGCAGGGCTATCTCTATCTACAGTCTAATCCCCTCTTGGCCCGCCTCCTTCTGTCCGAAGCTTTATCTGCACGCCAGGTCTTTTCTCGAGACCGCTTGCAGGTTTTTTTGTTTTTTTGTTGTCTTTTTTTGCCCGTTGTGAAAAAAGAGCGGTTTTGGTTCGCGGAAGGGCAGATGGTTCTGGTATTGGATGGATCTCTACTCTAACTGACAGAGGATTGGCTGACGAGAGGGATCTGAATTGATGATGACAGGTGGTCTGAATGACAATTGAGAGAAATGTGGCTTTTCGTTGAGGTGAAATGGTGGATGAAATTCTGAAACTGTTGAGTCGGTTTATTTAAGCTGTTCAAATTTCATGTAAGGTGGGTATGTGGTGTTATCAATGTGAATATACTTATACAGGATTAAAAAGTCAAGATAAAAAGAAGTAAATCTCCCTTTACCATAGATAGCTGAATTTCAATATCTTTGGTACCTGCAGGTTAATTATGGATAATTTTGACAGCTGATTTACAGTATTTTTAGTACCTTCAGGATAATTTTGGCTAAATTTGTTGACAACAGAGGAAAATCTATGGAAAATGATTATATATATTTTTCCCATATTTCTAATGGTACGGGAAACATTTTGTACAAATTTGAAATAGAAAAATCCTCATCATTAGTTTTCCATCATGTCTAACCTCAAAAAAGGCCAGCATTAATGCTTAAGCCTTGTGATTGGTCTACTTATTTTCCAGGGCTGCATCTTGATCGAGACTGAAAATAAAACATAGGTAATAAGTTATCTGTGGTAGGGAGAATAACCCGCCACCCAATAATCTCTCAGATGGGTTTATTTCTTTCCTTCTACTACTGATCACCAGAAGTAATCAGGACTAATGCTTGAGATACTGCAATCAACATCTCCTAATCTCAGCAGTAGACCCATCATTAAGACCTGGATTTGTCACTTTGTAGGAATCAACTGATTGTCTCTGCTCATAATGTTTTACTGACCACCTACATAGAAGATCACAATATTGGTAAAGTAGTTAAGGCTATATTCCACTTTGTGGTTGTTAGCATTTGCAGTCGCTTCCAATTCCGCAACCAATTCGTGTTTTTTGATACCGAAAGCAATCTATAGAAAAACAATATAAAATGGCAAGTTCCACAAGCAAGTGCTGCAATGACATATATTACACCTTGTGGTACCCCACAAGCAAATACCGTATAGTGGAATATGGCCTTTAAGTTAGTTATACATATCAACTTTCAACACAAGCAGAATGCCAATGGCTGCATGGAAAGTCAATTGCATATTTGGTGCACACGGACGTGTTAAAGAAATATAATGATGTTTATACGGTAAGAGTAGTATTTTACCTTAGCGAAAAAGATTCTCTTAGAAAAATTGGTATGGACAATAAAAAGCATTCCATAACTATAATAACTGTAGGACCCTATGTCTAACCCTCTTTCTCCAACCCATCTCTAAATTTCCTACTTAAGCCGTGTCCTCACTTTGGAGACGAAACTTTTAGCAGCCTGATGATTAGTGTTAACCCTTTCTAGCAATGCCTATACCTACCAGGACCAATGAAAACCATTAGTTGCTGTTGAAGTAAAGGGTTGGAACTAATCCATGGGCTACTAAAATTTTTGATGATAGGGTGCTGGCTCTAAATCAGAATATTGTTGGTTCAACACTGTGTAGTGCTGCTGTGGTATTAGATGATGATTATGATGTGGGGGAGTTTAATGTCTACTCAACAATCTTTAAGCCATATCAAGACCAACTCTGGTTTTTGCGTGTACCAATTGGCTGACCGAATCAATGGGGGTGACCACAATGGCAAGGCAAGGTAGTGTAGCTGGCATAGCCAAGACTCGAACCCGGCCAGCCAAGTCATAGGTGAGCTCTCTACCCACTACACTATCCCGCCCCCCTTTGTCGCACTAGAAGTCCTTCCTGTGGACAGCAACAGGGTTATCAAAGGCCTAGAGCCAATAGAAGTTTTATGTGGTGCCCTGGCCATGGGACACTGCATATAAAAGAGCACCTGCCTCGGTTGAAGTGCAGAGGTAAGGTCACTATCTTCTCATGGAAGAGTCCTTCCTCAAGCAAGGTGAAATCCCCGGCGCTCTAGAGTTATTATGTCTGGTAGCTCAAACCCAACAACCAACTTCTCCTCTCCTATAATCCCCATTCCCACTGTAGATCTGGCCAGCAAGAAATAGCTCATTTTGTGTTCCTTTTGTTGTAACATAGTGATGGTAAGGAGTTCTAGCTAGATATTATAAATGTCTTATATAAAATGTTATGCAATAACAGGACACATATTGTCAATAAACTCTTATTGTGCCATTAGAGTTATATTTGGTGAATATACGAAAAAACGAACTATAACAGGAGGTGACAGAAAATGTTCAGGATTTTGAGTTGTTTCTTGTGGGTGCAAGATCTTTAGACTGAATCAACACAAGAATTTACCGATTCTGCCTATGTTTTCATGTGTTATTGGAAGAACCTTTGTAATGAGAGAGACGAAACATAAATAGGAACATTGTTTTGGGATGATGAAATATGAATATAATTTTCGTACCAACTCAGATTGTACGTCAGTACTACACATTGAAATGTACCAGTTTCATGTGAATTTGTGTAAAAAGCAGCCAATAATTTTGATAGAATCTGCCAATTTCAGAGGCTGATCAGTCAACCGACTTGGCAAAAAACATGTAATGGGTATTGGTTTTACCTTGCCACAACATCCACACTCACTGCCCATGCATGCCCAAGCAAGAATATTACATTATCATAACATTCTTGTTACATGATTTTGATGGCATCCAAAAATGTCTTTAGAACCCAACATTGCATTGTTACACTGTGATGTTATTGTGACATTCTTGTAATTTTCTTTCATGTTATAACAACGTTATTATAACAATCTTTTTTTGATAAGTCTGTTACATTAAAATTGGGCAGGTTACAGACTAACCAAAAAAGTTTGGTCACAGAACATGCTTGTAACGTCTCTGTTTGCCTTGGTGGTCTCTTTCCAAAGCTCATCTCGCTGACTTTGAAGTGGTCATTTTTCGCCTACTGGTGGTGGTAAAGGGGCTATAGACCTGTCCATTTTAGGATGTATTGCTGGCATGATACAGAGGTCAACATAATTGCAGTTTTAGCAAAGTCTGCCACTGACACAAATCTGAATGAATGAATTAGTACTTGCATTTTCTAAGTAAATAAGGTGTTGATAAAAGAGGATGAATTATCATTTTCTCTCAATTAGGTAATTACCTCCATTTCAGGTGAACCAAAATGAGGTATGTTTTTGTGATTTTAGGGTTGGACATTGTGGGCAAAACTGACGGGCTTTGACTCTGTTCCCTATGGGAAAATGCCATTTTTGCTTTCCAGTCCTACAGCTATATATTTAACATCATATTGAAAGTAAAAGCTTATAAAGTTTAGTTTTGGGTAATACTACTAGGAAAATTACTGTGAATCAAGCATGATGAACATTTTTCTACAAATGTTGTTATCATAGAAATAGGGGGTGGGCGAGCTGGCAAAGTGGACAGGTCTATTATAGTCCAGCTTCACCCCATGTTTAACTCCCACCTGTCTGGGTCTGGTACCTTGACACCTCTACACACAGGTGAGTTGGCACTCAACTTTTGTCACCGTAAAGAAGTATAAACTTGTATTTACCAGATCATTGTATTTTTCTTATTGGAAGATAGATCCAAAGGTAGGGGTAGAAATACATTCAATGATAGACGGTTAGATATGAATGATTATGTAAATAAACATTTAAATGTATATTCAAAAATATTTATGATTTATGTTCTTGAAGAAGCCATCCATAAATAGATTCATAAACACTTCATGGTTATTTCCAGGAATATTCCAGTTATTCAAAGGAATATATATATACATATATACATATATACATATATATATACATAATATACATGTATATGTGTGTATGTGTAAGTTAAGACAACCTTGGGGGGTACTATATAGTTACTATTTATAGAACCATATATATGTCCTGCTGTTCTCTCTATGTTGATGAACCTAAGAGGTAAGGGTTCATGTTACACATAGTGGTTAATGGACCAATGCTCTTAGCCACCAAAGATTGCCTAATATCAAGTTCAACATTGAGGACCAAAGAGCAATCATCAGGCAGATTTCTCTTTTGCTTAAAAATGAGGTGGTATTTCACTACATGACCTGGGTTGCGATCTCAGTGCGATATGATATTACCGACAATTTGCATACAGGATTTCACAGTTGTTTGCCTTTGAAGGGAGTGCAAAATGTTTCCACTTTGCAAAGTAATGTTATCGTCAGCCAGAGACATGCACATGTTGCCTGCAGCTGTATGTGGAATTGAGGATCTCTGAGGATATTTGAAAATGCTTAGTGCCACGTTGCATAACCAAACGCTTGCAACAGCGAGGGATTAAGGATGGTTTAGTTTTTCTCTCTCGGTTGTTCACACATTTTGAACACATTTAATTGACATATATAAACATATTTCCGCCACACACCTCCTATATATTTCATAAGCATGTTACCAATAGAAACAAAGGAGGACATTGTTTGACGTTTCATTGGGCACACCTAAAAAAAACACGAAAATGAGTATTATACGTCTTATATCAACACTGACTTCTTAGCAAAATCTAGCATCTCTGAGGACCTTTAAGTATGCTAAGGGTTTCACAGTGAGAATGGCCTTGGTTCGGACACTCTTTATCACATTATCCATAGAAAAAAAGGAGGACATTGTTTGACCTTTTGCTGGACACACCTTGAAAAACAACAAAATGTGTCTTGTAAGTCTTATATCAGCAGTGACTTCATAGTAAAATTCAGCATCTCTGAGGACCTTTAAGTATCCTAAGGCCTACACAGTGAGAGTGGCCTTGGTTTGGAAGCTGGTTATCATGTTACCCATAGAAACAAAGGAGGACATTGCTTGACAATTCACTGGACACACCTCAAAAAATGAGATAGTGTGCATTGTAAGCCTTTTATTGACACCCACACTGACTTCTTAGTTAAATTGAGCATCTCTGAGGACCTTTAAGTATCCTAAGGCTTACACAGTGAGAATGGCCTTGGTTCCGACGCTGGTTATCACGTTACCCATAGAAACAAAGGAGGGCGTTGTTTGACCTTTCCCTGGACACAGCGGGGCTGACCCTGCCTCACCCGGGGCCACCACCCGGGTCACACCTGGAGACGTGGCCCGCCCCACCCGACCCAGAACCCCATTAGCTCTCCGCCCACTATGAACTTTGGCTTTCATGAGCCAGCAAACTTTATATATAAACATATATATGTATATATGTAACTTGGGAAACAGTGTTGGTGACCAACACTACATTACCCCCACATGTGAACTTATTGGTAATCTAATACACTGATTCCCATAGACTAAAAAGCAAGCCAGGTCATTTTTCCCCTTTTAATTTTGAAGATACTCATTGACATATGCTCATTTAAATATAAAACATCTAAAAATTGCCCCGGCAGAACAGTATTTCCACAGCTCCTCGTTTTTGTAGCTAGATTCTTTTTGGGGACAAGAAATCCATGATATATAATGGGTGTAGACCCCTAAAATCCACAGGGCAAAATCGCCATTTCTTCAACTTGCCACATGGGCCTTAATGACACAGGGAGGAAAATAAATGATGTAACATGGTTATTTTTCTAAATTTGCCATGCAATATGGAACATTTTAAAAAATCGACATGAAAATTATAAAGAGAGGTGACACAGACATTTCTTAAATTTGACATGTGACATAGGGACCCCCAACACCACCTATATAGCCATATATATATATATGTGCGGTCGTGATTAAAAAAAAAGGGAAGAAATGCCCAAGCTGGCCTTATATGGGAATTGCGTGTATTAGATTACCAATAGGTTCACATGTGGGCGTAATGTAGTATTGGTCACCAACAAGGTTTCCTATGTTTTTTGAGTGTTGGTGCGCTAACCCTTGGGCAGGTCATGTTCCCC